>CM042407.1:0-650000 GCA_023634145.1 Thymallus thymallus | reverse complement strand
AGAGGGGAGAGAGAGCAGGACACCTCACTGGGCCAACAGAACACAGAGGGGAGAGAGAGCAGGACACCTCACTGGGCCAACAGAACACAGAGGGGAGAGAGAGCAGGACACCTCACTGGGCCAACAGAACACAGAGGGGAGAGAGAGCAGGACACCTCACTGGGCCAACAGAACACAGAGGGGAGAGAGAGCAGGACACCTCACTGGGCCAACAGAACACAGAGGGGAGAGAGAGCAGGACACCTCACTGGGCCAACAGAACACAGAGGGGAGAGAGAGCAGGACACCTCACTGGGCCAACAGAACACAGAGGATCCTTAGCTCCTGTCCCAGAAACAGCACCTGATGGGATGCAACTTGGACCTCATTCTGCAAACCCCTCTCTCCTAATCCCATACATGCCAACAGCAGCACGCTTTACCTTACCGCAGAGGCACACACCCTCTCATGCAAGCGCACACACACACACACACACACACACACACACACACACACACACACACACACACACACACACACACACACACATACACGTAACAAAGTTTCTAAGAGGCTAACTGCTGTGGTTTCCTGCTGCAGTAGTTTGCATTCCCCGGAGCTGGCCGGTGTGTGTGTGTGTTACTGCTGGGTGTCTGCAGCTCTCTCTTTCTCTCCGGGTTGTCAGACAGAGCAGAGCTGCTATCAGCACAGGAAGCTAGCTGTGTCTCTCTCTGTTTACCATACCAGTCTATGAGCCACACAGAGTTCCGCTGAGCCAGTCCCGCATCAAATTCCCATCAGGAAAAAGTTAATTCAGCAAGAACTCTCAACGTGCTCTCTCTCGTTCTCTCCTCTGTCTCTCTCTCTCTTGCTGCGCTCTGAAGGTCCAGTCAGGAAGCCCAAGTATGTGGAAAGCCCTCGCGTTCCTGGGGACTCCATCGTCTCAGCGCTGAGGAAAGTGTCTGAGAGCAAAACAGAGTCCTCCCACAATGGTGAGTGTACTATGTGTGTTTTTGTGTTTTTGTGTTTCTATGGGGTTTGGCTGTGATAGTCACAGAAGGAGATGGAATGAGAAAGACTGACTGGGGGTTTTAAAGTCCTGAATCTGACACTGGTTCTGTCTGTCTCATCCTCTGGAATTCTCCAGGGTTCTGGCTCCGGAGCTGTTTGGAGTGTGTGTTCGACAGAGTGTGTGTTCGACAGAGTGTGTTCTACAGAGTGTGTGTTCTACAGAGTGTGTGTTCGACAGAGTGTGTGTTCTACAGAGTGTGTGTTCGACAGAGTGTGTGTTCTACAGAGTGTGTGTTCTACAGAGTGTGTGTTCGACAGAGTGTGTGTTCTACAGAGTGTGTGTTCTACAGAGTGTGTGTTTTCGACAGAGTGTGTGTTCTACAGAGTGTGTGTTTTCGACAGAGTGTGTGTTCTACAGAGTGTGTGTTCTACAGAGTGTGTGTTCTACAGAGTGTGTGTTCTACAGAGTGTGTGTTCGACAGAGTGTGTGTTCTACAGAGTGTGTGTTCGACAGAGTGTGTGTTCCACAGAGTGTGTGTTCTACAGAGTGTGTATTGTATAGAGTGTGTATTCTAAAGAGTGTGTATTCTACAGAGAGTGTATTCTACATACTCTCTGTTGTACAAAGCCTGTTACATAGTGTGTATTCTACAGAGTGTGTGTATAATGGGGTAATGCATGGTTTTGTGTCACTGACTGTATAATGGGGTAATGCATGGTTTTGTGTCACTGACTGTATGATGGGGTAATTAGCTACGACTGCTGTTTTAACCAGTGGAGGTTCTGCCGGTTAACATTAGTGAGGACAAATTCTTATTTCTATTACAGCCTATTGGATGACTGTCATTCATATTCCATTCACCCACCATAGGTTTATGATACTACATGATACAAAACATTTTCCCTAAACCCATCATGAGGTTGCTACAACCTAGCCTATGAATGAAAGTTTACTATGCAGGTGCACAGGTCAAAAGAATAATGTGAGTAATTAAGGTGACAGACAGTGACATTCAATACAGCCTTGACACTCTTGCCTGCATCTAGCTGACCTAGGGTGGAATCATTAGTCCAACAATCTCTATTGGACAAGTTCAGGTACGTTTATCCCCGTTTCATTCCATTTGCTTCCGTTTATGAAATGTTTTCAACAGAATCAGCAAACTCAGTTCACTTTCATTGCAGCCACATACAAACAGCATGGTCACTGTGCTTATTTAGTAATTCATGCTCACATCTACGTTCTCTTCTCCTCTCACCTTTTCCCTTCTCTTGTGGACTTCAATGCAACACAACAGCTGTCTGTGACCAGGTGAAAAACCTTTCCAAGCCAAACCCTATCATAACACAACAGCTGTCTGTGACCAGGTGAAAAACCTTTCCAAGCCAAACCCTATCATAACACAACAGCTGTCTGTGACCAGGTGAAAAACCTTTCCAAGCCAAACCCTATCATAACACAACAGCTGTCTGTGACCAGGTGAAAAACCTTTCCAAGCCAAACCCTATCATAACACAACAGCTGTCTGTGACCAGGTGAAAAACCTTTCCAAGCCAAACCCTATCATAACACAACAGCTGTCTGTGACCAGGTGAAAAACCTTTCCAAGCCAAACCCTATCATAACACAACAGCTGTCTGTGACCAGGTGAAAAACCTTTCCAAGCCAAACCCTATCATAACACAACAGCTGTCTGTGACCAGGTGAAAAACCTTTCCAAGCCAAACCCTATCATAACACAACAGCTGTCTGTGACCAGGTGAAAAACCTTTCCAAGCCAAACCAGAGCAGGGTGGAGTTTAATACCTGCCATAGGCTGTTTTGATTTCCAGAGCAGGGTGGAGTTTAATTCCTCCCATAGGCTGTTTTGATTTCCAGAGCAGGGTGGAGTTTAATTTCTCCCATAGGCTGTTTTGATTTCCAGAGCAGGGTGGAGTTTAATTTCTCCCATAGGCTGTTTTGATTTCCAGAGCAGGGTGGAGTTTAATTTCTCCCATAGGCTGTTTTGATTTCCAGAGCAGGGTGGAGTTTAATACCTCCCATAGGCTGTTTTGATTTCCAGAGCAGGGTGGAGTTTAATACCTGCCATAGGCTGTTTTGATTTCCAGAGCAGGGTGGAGTTTAATACCTCCCATAGGCTGTTTTGATTTCCAGAGCAGGGTGGAGTTTAATACCTGCCATAGGCTGTTTTGATTTCCAGAGCAGGGTGGAGTTTAATACCTGCCATAGGCTGTTTTGATTTCCAGAGCAGGGTGGAGTTTAATACCTGCCATAGGCTGTTTTGATTTCCAGAGCAGGGTGGAGTTTAATACCTCCCATAGGCTGTTTTGATTTCCAGAGCAGGGTGGAGTTTAATACCTGCCATAGGCTGTTTTGATTTCCAGAGCAGGGTGGAGTTTAATACCTGCCATAGGCTGTTTTGATTTCCAGAGCAGGGTGGAGTTTAATACCTGCCATAGGCTGTTTTGATTTCCAGAGCAGGGTGGAGTTTAATACCTGCCATAGGCTGTTTTGATTTCCAGAGCAGGGTGGAGTTTAATACCTCCCATAGGCTGTTTTGATTTCCAGAGCAGGGTGGAGTTTAATACCTCCCATAGGCTGTTTTGATTTCCAGAGCAGGGTGGAGTTTAATACCTCCCATAGGCTGTTTTGATTTCCAGAGCAGGGTGGAGTTTAATACCTCCCATAGGCTGTTTTGATTTCCAGAGCAGGGTGGAGTTTAATACCTGCCATAGGCTGTTTTGATTTCCAGAGCAGGGTGGAGTTTAATACCTCCCATAGGCTGTTTTGATTTCCAGAGCAGGGTGGAGTTTAATACCTCCCATAGGCTGTTTTGATTTCCAGAGCAGGGTGGAGTTTAATACCTCCCATAGGCTGTTTTGATTTCCAGAGCAGGGTGGAGTTTAATTTCTCCCATAGGCTGTTTTGATTTCCAGAGCAGGGTGGAGTTTAATACCTCCCATAGGCTGTTTTGATTTCCAGAGCAGGGTGGAGTTTAATACCTGCCATAGGCTGTTTTGATTTCCAGAGCAGGGTGGAGTTTAATACCTGCCATAGGCTGTTTTGATTTCCAGAGCAGGGTGGAGTTTAATACCTCCCATAGGCTGTTTTGATTTCCAGAGCAGGGTGGAGTTTAATACCTGCCATAGGCTGTTTTGATTTCCAGAGCAGGGTGGAGTTTAATACCTCCCATAGGCTGTTTTGATTTCCAGAGCAGGGTGGAGTTTAATACCTGCCATAGGCTGTTTTGATTTCCAGAGCAGGGTGGAGTTTAATACCTGCCATAGGCTGTTTTGATTTCCAGAGCAGGGTGGAGTTTAATACCTCCCATAGGCTGTTTTGATTTCCAGAGCAGGGTGGAGTTTAATACCTGCCATAGGCTGTTTTGATTTCCAGAGCAGGGTGGAGTTTAATACCTCCCATAGGCTGTTTTGATTTCCAGAGCAGGGTGGAGTTTAATACCTGCCATAGGCTGTTTTGATTTCCAGAGCAGGGTGGAGTTTAATACCTGCCATAGGCTGTTTTGATTTCCAGAGCAGGGTGGAGTTTAATACCTGCCATAGGCTGTTTTGATTTCCAGAGCAGGGTGGAGTTTAATACCTGCCATAGGCTGTTTTGATTTCCAGAGCAGGGTGGAGTTTAATACCTCCCATAGGCTGTTTTGATTTCCAGAGCAGGGTGGAGTTTAATACCTCCCATAGGCTGTTTTGATTTCCAGAGCAGGGTGGAGTTTAATACCTCCCATAGGCTGTTTTGATTTCCAGAGCAGGGTGGAGTTTAATACCTCCCATAGGCTGTTTTGATTTCCAGAGCAGGGTGGAGTTTAATACCTGCCATAGGCTGTTTTGATTTCCAGAGCAGGGTGGAGTTTAATACCTCCCATAGGCTGTTTTGATTTCCAGAGCAGGGTGGAGTTTAATACCTCCCATAGGCTGTTTTGATTTCCAGAGCAGGGTGGAGTTTAATACCTCCCATAGGCTGTTTTGATTTCCAGAGCAGGGTGGAGTTTAATTTCTCCCATAGGCTGTTTTGATTTCCAGAGCAGGGTGGAGTTTAATACCTCCCATAGGCTGTTTTGATTTCCAGAGCAGGGTGGAGTTTAATACCTGCCATAGGCTGTTTTGATTTCCAGAGCAGGGTGGAGTTTAATACCTGCCATAGGCTGTTTTGATTTCCAGAGCAGGGTGGAGTTTAATACCTGCCATAGGCTGTTTTGATTTCCAGAGCAGGGTGGAGTTTAATACCTCCCATAGGCTGTAAATGGAGTGTGGGCTGCGTTATCTTTAGTCAGGGAACTCTGAGTTTCCCTCTCATTGTATTTGGCTCATGTAACAATTGGAAGGAACCCAGCGTAGGGCAGAGTTGTGGGAGGGTCCAAAATGGCAACCTATTCCCTATATAGGGGTCATATGGGTTCTGGTCAAAAGTAGAGCACTATAAAGTGAATAGGGTGCCATTTGGCACGCAGACATGCAGGCAGTGTGGACTGGAACATACCAGGGCTGAAGGGTGTGTCTGCCGGGCCAGTTGGCTCAGAGTCTTAGGGCTTAGACAGGGCTACCGTGGGACAAGGAGGGCGCCGGTTCAAAGCCGTCTCGTGGCTCCGATTGTAAGCTTGTGCCATATGAGTAGTCTAGGTTTACGCTCACTTTCAGACTGGGCTTCTCTGCTCCGCTGGACACGCGGCAGTGTTGGGTTGGGTTGCTGCTGCAGCTTCACTCTTTCCCTAGGGTCAGTCCCAGGCTCTCTGTGTCATCAAACAAAGCCCAAAATAACCTGGCCTGAGTTTGCTCCCCCCTCCCCCACCCCCTCCTGGTACATTCCCTTCATATTTAGCCTCCCTTGCAGCATTCCTGCTGACATTCCTTTCAGAGCAGGCCTGGTGACCCCAGCACCCCTCTGCACTCTGCCACCAACGTGTGTTTACATTGAGGGGCCGGCCCAACGTTGTCTTAACCCTGCTTGTGCTATAGCATGTGGCTTTAGTAGTGGTCCTGAGCGATTAACCAAAACCTTTTTTTAGGTTTTTTAAATGACTAATTTACCTGACGTCGATTCAATTATTTGAATTTCGTTTCGTTCAGTTTCTTTCTGCGAGCTCAATGCAGTTTCTCTAGAGATAAATCAGATCAAGCCTGAACTGTGCGATGTAGTAGGGAGTTGTAGTTTCCAAAAGGCCAATATTCTTCATAGTTTAGCGCAGAAACTGCGGTAATTAACTACAATAACCATAATCCGTGGCACACCTACAGAAGAATGCACAGTTGAGAGCAGTTGCTTCTCAATCTTTTTTCAATAACGTACCCCCTATCAAATGTTTTCTCAGCCAAGTACCCCCTGACCGGCCCCAATCATTAGAGATAGAAATAAAAGCTATGACTCCGATATAGTGATGTGCCATCATTATGAGATTTATTAAACATTGTAAATGAAAAACATTTGCAATAATAAACATTTGCAATAATAAACAATGTATAATTACTGATCATGCAGTTTAAGTACCCCATGACTGGCCCCAAACATGTTTTATAAAAGAAACATACAGTGGGGAGAACAAGTATTTGATACACTGTCGATTTTGCAGGTTTTCCTACTTACAAATCATGTAGAAGTCTGTAATTTTTTATCATAGGTACACTTCAACTGTCAGAGACGGAATCTAAAACAAAAATCCAGAAAATCACATTGTATGATTTTTAAGTAATTAATTTGCATTTTATTGCATGACATAAATAATATATATACAGTGTGTGTATATATATATATGATGTTTATAACATTTTAGCTCAAAAACACTTGCAATAATAAACAACAAACTAAGTTCTGGTGTCTTTCCAACATGACACTGATGTTTGGTGCTGAGATGTCTCTGGAGGTGCGCCGGTTTCATCCAGCTGTTAGCTACTTTCTCCCCACAGAAAAAACACAATGCCTGGGGAGGGTTGCCGTTTGTTGCCGTGAATGCCATCAGAACATTCCCCTCCTGATATTGACGGTATTTTGTTGGCTCCACTTTGGCTTTCTTTTTTTCTTCATCCTCCCCGTTCTCCGCTGTAGTGTTGCTACGTTTTAACCAGGATTTCATTTAAATGTCTGTTTGTTTCCAGTAAAGCAACTGGCTTCCCGCTCGGCGTGATTCAAATTCTTCTTCTCTGATTTAGGTAGTTTACAATCACATTTAAAATAGAAACATTTTATATAAAAATGTGGTTTACATAAACATTTTATTAAACTTATTTTCGTATGATATTTTTAGTATATTTTTAGATGATTTTGTATATCTTTTAAATTAAATTAATATTTTAAATTAATTAATATTTTTTTTATATTATATATTTTTTTATAAATCTCACGTACCCCCTACAGTACCGCAACGTACCCCTAGGGGTACGCGTACCCCCATTTGAGAACCACTGCTCTAAGTGATTGATAGTTGGTATTCAGCAGTCATAAAGTTTGCCTTATTTACATTGAAAAACTACTAAAATGGTCATTTTGTCAGACAGATCTATAGAGATGAGATGATGACTTGGAACGAGATATGATGGGGCGGCAGGTAGCCTAGTGGTTAGGGCGTTGGGCCCGTAACTGACAGGTTGCCGCATCGAATCCCCGAGCTGAGAAGGTAATAGTCTGTCGTTCTGCCTCTGTTCCTAGGCCGTCATTGTAAATAAGAATTTGTTCTTAACTGACTTGCCTGGTAAAATAAAGGTTCAATAAATACAATGTAATTTACACAACTGAAATATCTTATTAAAGTAATGTAAGTAAATGATGGTGAATAGATGATGAGCAGTAATGAGCATCACCACCATCATGGGACTTTTATTCATTCTTTTATTCTGTGTTGTTACAGCATTCAACCCACATTTAATGTTAAAAATAATTTAAATCTAAAACCGTGATTATTTTTTAAATAATTGAACCGAAACCGAACCAACCTCAAAAAGCACCAATCTCTCAGCACTAGGAATCAGTCAAGATATTTCAGTAATGGCATAAAAGCATGTACAGTTAGGCACTTTCTAAGAACTCTGTAATGAGGCCTAATTGGTATGGCTTAGCTGCCAGCGAGGCCCAGGTGCACTGAACTGTGGACGCACACACACACAAACGCATGCACATACACACACTGCTATAGAGTTTCACCTCTCATTCTGAACTCTACACAGACTCCAGTGAGATCAGTCTTCTTTTCATGTTCAGCACACTTGTGTGCTTTGAAATGTGTTCCATGGGGTTGTAGTATGTTACAACAATGTGTTCCTGTTTCAGTGTTCATTCTGTGGCGGTAATGTGGATAAGGGCTGGGCAATATGACCAAAATAACATACCACAGTATCTTGAAAAACGCTGGCGGTATTTGACAGTATTTTATGTTTTTGAATAATACAACTTCTACATTTGCTTTATTTTATACTGTTCAATTCAACTCCATACATTTTGGCATTTCCTGCAGTCATTTGAGATCATTTCCACACTGCCATGTAGGGCTGCACGATAACGGCATAAAAACAAAGCTTCATTTTGAACCAACTGTTGCAATTTGTATTTGACTTGCGATCAGAATAGTTGGGTGAACTGTTGGAATCATGGAAATAGAATGATTATTCTAATTCTATAGTAAGAATACAAATAATAGTGGGCTCTTTGAATGCAGTGTTGTTTGTGTCTCGTGGTTAAGCAACAACAAACACGCACCTTGAGTGACAGGGGGCGGGGCTAGGTCTGTGTGGAAAGCGGCATGGAGCGAGAGAGAGGGAGAGAGATGACTCAAGTAGCATAAAAATGAACATTGCACATCACATTTAACAAACCAAACATTCAAATTCCATTAAAGAAGGAAAAGTAAAAACTCAAACCAGTCCCTGCATCAATACCAGTATTTAGTCAAATACAGTACAGCACCCAGCTCTAATGTGTATAGCATCTCACTGACAGACAGCTGTACACTGACTGGCAATCATATTTGGCCTAGGACGGCCCTGAGAGGTTATGCAAATCATGTGACCCCCAGGGGTCAAGTAAGAGGGCTTGTAACAAGGTCAGTGTCACTTTGGAATGTTGTCAGAGAGGATCGGAATGCCGGGTTAGGAATGAATGGAATATCCATTGGAAGTTTGTAGCATGAGAACTATGTGACATTTAGAACCAGATCAAGACAGCAGCGGCTCAGATGAGTTGTGAAGAGTGTTTTTGTTCTAAACGATTCCCGATCTCCAACTTTATGAAAGCTACGTTTCACAGCATCTTCAATGGATGGAGAATGAAAGAGAGAAAGACTGAGGGACTGCTGGGTGACTGACGGGAACAGAGAGGGGGCTTTCTGGAGCGTTTGGAGGGTTTGTTTATGCACTAGGGCCTATATGTCACTGGAAACTGCCCTGTGGATGTGTTTTGGACTATACTATTCCAGTCTTTTATCTACTCTGTGGATGTGTTTTGGACTGTACTATTCCAGTCTTTTATCTACTCTGTGGATGTGTTTTGTTCTATACTATTCCAGTCTTTTATCTGCTCTGTGGATGTGTTTTGGACTATACTATTCCAGTCTTTTATCTGCTCTGTGGATGTGTTTTGGACTATACTATTCCAGTCTTTTATCTGCTCTGTGGATGTGTTTTGGACTATACTATTCCAGTCTTTTATCTGCTCTGTGGATGTGTTTTGGACTATACTATTCCAGTCTTTTATCTGCTCTGTGGATGTGTTTTGGACTATACTATTCCAGTCTTTTATGTTTTGTTTAATGGATACCACAACTCAGGCTCATGAACACCCAGGAGACACACTTGGTTTTGGGTTGGGCTGTTGGGTTTAAAATGGTCTCTCCTTGTTACTGAACATGGTTGATGGGGTTGAGAGAGACTAAGAAAAGAAATGTGTGTCTGGACTCTTTAGTGAAGGATCTCACTTTCCCCCGTCTTTGAATAAGGATACAGTTTCCAGCACTCCAAAAGGCTTGCGTGTGTGCGTGTCTGTCATGAATGTTGTGTGTGTGTGTTCTGTATTGCATGTTATGTGTGTGTGTGTGTGTGTGTGTGTGTGTGTGTGTGTGTGTGTGTGTGTGTGTGTGTGTGTGTGTGTGTGTGTGTGTGTGTGTGTGTGTGTGTGTGTGTGTGTGTGTGTGTGGCAGGAAGACAGCAGTGGTCAGCTTTGTCTCAGCTGTGGTCGTTCCTCACGTTCCCCCCTGAGGTTTGTCTCTGTCAATCAGGACTGTTCTTTCTCTCTGTTCTCTCTCTCTGTTCTCTCTCCCTGTTCTATCTCCCTGTTCTATCTCCCTGTTCTCTCTATCTGTTCTCTCTCCCTGTTCTCTCTCTCTGTTCTCTCTTCCTGTTCTATCTCCCTGTTCTCTCTCTCTGTTCTCTCTCTCTGTTCTCTCTCTCTGTTCTCTCTGTTCTCTCTAGTCTCTCTCTTTGTTCTCTCTCTGTTCTCTCTCACTCTATTCTCTCTCTCTGTTCTCTCTCTCTGTCCTCTCTCTCTGTTCTCTCTCTCTGTTCTCTCTGTTCTCTCTCTCTGTTCTCTCTCACTCTATTCTCTCTCTCTCTGTCCTCTCTCTCTGCTCTCTCTCTCTGTTCTCTCTCTCTCTCTGTTCTCTCTCTATTCTCTCTCTCTCTCTGTTCTCTCTCTCTCTCTCTGTTCTCTCTCTCTCTCTCTGTTCTCTCTGTTCTCTCTCTCTCTGTTCTCTCTCTCTGTTCTCTCTCTCTGGTCTCTCTCTCTGTTCTCTCTCTCTGTTCTCTCTCTCTGTTCTTGCTCTCTCTCTCTGTTCTCTCTCTCTGTTCTTGCTCTCTATCTGTGCTCTCTCTCTCTGTTCTCTCTCTCTGTTCTCTCTCTCTGTTCTTGCTCTCTCTATCTGTTCTCTCTCTCTGTTCTCTCTCTCTGTTCTTGCTCTCTCTATCTGTTCTCTCAATTCAATTCAATTCAATTCACTTTATTGGCATGACGCAACAATGTACATATTGCCAAAGTATCATACATCAATATTTTTTTTTTTCTTCTATATATTTATATATATTTTTTTCTATTTTATATATATATATATACATACATATACACACGCACATACATATATATACACATATATACATACATACATACACACATATATATATATATATATTTTTTTTTAAATATAATTACATCAAAGAACAAATAACAACAGGAAAAAATAAAATAAATGCATTAAATATGTCAGGCACTGTCCCTCAACTTGTGGCAGGCAGCAACATAGCATGCTGCCAGCGCACAGCTGGTCATGTCTTCCCCCAAAAGGATCGGCAGCCTTTCTATGTCAGAGAGGTCCTCAAAGCCCCGGACTACTTGTTCAAATTTGGGGAAGTGACTCTCTCTGATAGTTTTATATTTTTGACATTTGGTCAGGAAATGCAGCTCTGTCTCTGGTTCTGCTGTGGTGCAGTGGTTGCACAGCCTTTCCTCTACAGGGAGCCAGGTTTTCCTGTGTCTACCCTTCTCAATAGCAAGGCTGTGCTCGCTGAGCCTGTACTTTGTCAAGGTTTTCCTGAGGTTTTGATCAGTCACCATGGTCAGATAGTTTGCCATGGTGTACTGTCGATTTAGGGCCAAATAGCACTGCATTTTGCTTTGTGCTTGTGTTTGTGTTTTCCAATAGGTAATGTAGTTTTGTTTTAGATGTTTTGTAATTTGGTTAATTCTTATTGATTGGATGTTCTGGTCCTGAGGCTTCAGTGTGTTAGTGGAACAAGTTTGTGAACTCAGCCCCTGGACCAGTTGGATGAAGGGACTCTTATCTTTGCTCAACTCTTGGTATTGCAGGGCTTGGTAATGATATGAGAGGGGGTCACTGTGTTTTAGGTGTTTCCAAAACTTAATTGCTCTTTTTTGAGTTTTTAATATTAGTGGATATCGGCCTAATTCTGCCCTGCATGCATTGTTGGTAGTTTTCCTCTGGACATGTAGGAGAATCTTACAAAGTTCCGCGTGCAAGGTCTCAATGGGATGTTTGTCCCAGTGGGTAAAATCTTGTTTTGTAAGTGGACCCCACACCTCGCTGCCATAGAGTGCGATTGGTTCAATCACACATTTAATTAGTTTTTGCCAAATTGTAATAGGTATTTCAATTTGGATTTGTTTTTTAATGGCGTAGAATGCCCTGCGTGCTTTGTCTCTCAGTTCATTCACTGCATTATTTAGGTGTCCAGTCGAACTTATTTTTAAACCTAAATAGTTGTATTGTGTGCAATACTCTATATGTTTTGCACCAATTGAGAACTTTGGTTTTATTCCCTGGGATCTGGAATTTGTCTGGAAAATCATTATTTTGGTCTTTTTGGGGTTTACTGTCAGGGCCCAGGTCTGACAGTACTGCTCTAGCAGGTCCAAGCTCTGCTGTAGGCCATGTGCTGTGGGTGAAAGCAGGCACAGGTCATCTGCAAAGAGCAGGCATCTAACTTCCGAATTGTGGAGACTAACACCAGGGGCTGAGGACTTCTCTAGAATATTGGCCAATTCATTGATGTAAATGTTAAATAGCACAGGGCTGAGATTGCAACCCTGGCGCAGGCCCCGCCCCTGGTTAAATGATTCAGTTTGTTTCTTGCCAATTTTTATGCTACACATGTTGCCTGTATACATTGATTTTATAATGTCATATGTTTTACCCCCTACACCACTTTCAATGACTTTGTAGAACAGTCCTGTATGCCAGATAGAATCAAATGCTTTTTGGAAGTCAATAAAGCAAGTATAGAGTTTTGTCTTATTTTTGTGGACGTGTTTATCTATTAGGGTGTGTAGGGTGTAAATATGATCTGTTGTTCTATGTTTTGGTATAAATCCAATTTGGCTTTTACTCTTTTACTTTTTCTCTCTCTCTCTCTGTTCTCTCTCTCTGTTCTCTCTCTCTCTGTTCTCTCTCTCTGTTCTCTCTCTCTGTTCTCTCTCTCTGTTCTTGCTCTCTCTATCTGTTCTCTCTCTATCTCTTCTCTCTCTCTGTTCTCTCTCTATCTGTTCTCTCTCTCTGTTCTCTCTCTCTGTTCTCTCTCTCTCTATCTGTTCTCTCTCTCTCTGTTCTCTCTCTCTCTGTTCTCTCTCTCTCTGTTCTCTCTCTCTCTTTTCTCTCACTCTCTGTTTTCTCTGTCCCCTCTGTCTTTTCCCTCACTCTTACTACCCCTCAGGGACTTGGGCTGAAACATTTCACACCCATGTTTCTAGTGACATTCATGTTCTAATGGATCTATCTGCAACCTCCACAGGCATGGTGGTTGTGGGTTTAGATGGAACTAATTGATTGTCTACAGTTAACATTTACTGTCTTTAAACAGTGGGGGGCATTTTCCCGAAATATCATTTGTCTTCTGTATTAGCCCAGCCAGATGATGCTCTTTGGTCATGTTCATTAGGCACCAAACGGAAGAAAACTGATTGAAATTTGGAGGGACTACCAATAAGACACACTCATTTTGGTTTTCCACTGCAAAACGTTTTGTTATGGTGTGCACTAATGAATACGACCCTTGTGTGTGTGTGGCCATCAACAATGGAGTAATGTGGTGCTGCCGTGTCTTAATGCAACTCCACGTCCACCTCCTCCAGCATGTTCTCATTTCCTCAGCCCCAAACGTCTCATCAGGCAGAAGTAGGCGATCCAATTCAGGATTTCACAGCCACACTGCTGGGGCCTTGGCAGGAACCAGCCGAGCCCAGAGCACAAACCTCTCTCAGGGAGCTACCGTTAAAGTAAATATGTGACGACATCATCACCAGGCACCTCCGTGTTAAAGACGGTCTTCATTAGCCACACATATATTAGGAATGATCAGTCTCTCAAACAGCATGTTAGTATGAGAAAAGTAAGTTACCTGGGAAGAGTTGATGAATCACCTGTTAATTACCATCACATAGACATACTACACAGTATGTCATTGGCTTTTGTTCAGACTGAGTCTCACAGCCTTGAATCTCAAAGCCAAAATCCTCCCTGTTTTTCACTTGCTGTTGATTACCAAGGAACATCCACAGTAGTTCAATTAAAACCTACATGATAGTCTAAGATAAGAGCTCTCCTTCAGTAGATGATGCTTTATGAAGATGTCTTTCAACACAGATTGGGATCCAGACATGAATGACATATTAGATGGATGGATCCTGATTATGATATTTGTATCCCTTTCCATGGCATCGTATACCCTTTATACAGTCCTACTTCACTTAAAGGAAAAGGCCAAGCCTTTGTGTTCTTGTTAGTGTCTTCCTTAATCTCTGCTCTGCCTCTACAGTTTAGGCACTGGGATGCGTCCCAAATGACTCCTTATTTGGTGCACTACTTTTGACCAGAACCCTATGGGAACCCTATGGTTCTCTTGTAGGTCTGGATGGCATTCACACACTACCTGACTTGAAGATTGCCAGTTTTGTTAAGAAAATGACATTTCCACTTCCCCCTCCATGACCTTTAGCAGCGTAGATAAGCCTCTGTTGTTGTCTAAACTCTGTGAATGTGATTGTGTCCATCTGTCAGGTCTGTCATTGACATAAAGTCTCTGAGTGTCTGTCTGTTCCTCAACGTTAAGTACATCTTGTGTACAGTGTCGAGAGTGAAAGGGCTCTTTGTTTTGACTTGACAAGTGTTGACTGTAGCAGTTATCACAGAGCTAGCGGCAGCAGGGTGGCTACAACTGCCCTGTCATGTCCACCTTCTAGTTTGCAGGTTTTATTTTCACCTTGTCGGTATTTGAACCAGCAACCTTTCGGTTATTGGCTCAACGCTCTTAACTTCGAGACTACCTGCCGCCCGTGAAGCGGCCAGTGCATTCTAATGGGAGCCGTCATCTCTCCTCCACCTCTAAACTGTGTGGAAACTGGAGACGCGAGCAGAGACCTCCCCTCCTCCCCTTACCCTCAGAGAGACCTCCCCTCCTCCCCTTACCCTCAGAGAGACCTCCCCTCCTCCCCTTACCCTCAGAGAGACCTCCCCTCCTCCCCTTACCCTCAGAGAGACCTCCCCTCCTCCCCTTACCCTCAGAGAGACCTCCCCTCCTCCCCTTACCCTCAGAGAGACCTCCCCTCCTCCCCTTACCCTCAGAGAGACCTCCCCTCCTCCCCTTACCCTCAGAGAGACCTCCCCTCCTCCTCTTACCCTCAGAGAGACCTCCCCTCCTCCCCTTACCCTCAGAGAGACCTCCCCTCCTCCCCTTACCCTCAGAGAGACCTCCCCTCCTCCCCTTACCCTCAGAGAGACCTCCCCTCCTCCCCTTACCCTCAGAGAGACCTCCCCTCCTCCCCTTACCCTCAGAGAGACCTCCCCTCCACCCCTTACCCTCAGAGAGACCTCCCCTCCTCCCCTTACCCTCAGAGAGACCTCCCCTCCTCCCCTTACCCTCAGAGAGACCTCCCCTCCTCCCCTTACCCTCAGAGAGACCTCCCCTCCTCCCCTTACCCTCAGAGAGACCTCCCCTCCACCCCTTACCCTCAGAGAGACCTCCCCTCCTCCCCTTACCCTCAGAGAGACCTCCCCTCCTCACCTTACCCTCAGAGAGACCTCCCCTCCTCACCTTACCCTCAGAGAGACCTCCCCTCCTCCCCTTACCCTCAGAGAGACCTCCCCTCCTCACCTTACCCTCAGAGAGACCTCCCCTCCTCACCTTACCCTCAGAGAGACCTCCCCTCCTCCCCTTACCCTCAGAGAGACCTCCCCTCCTCACCTTACCCTCAGAGAGACCTCCCCTCCTCACCTTACCCTCAGAGAGACCTCCCCTCCTCCCCTTACCCTCAGAGAGACCTCCCCTCCTCCCCTTACCCTCAGAGAGACCTCCCCTCCTCCCCTTACCCTCAGAGAGACCTCCCCTCCTCCCCTTACCCTCAGAGAGACCTCCCCTCCTCCCCTTACCCTCAGAGAGACCTCCCCTCCTCCCCTTATGCTTCCTCTGTACCACTTCACTGCCAGGGTTGCTGCTAAGTTTACCGTCTTGTAAACTGCCTGCCTGCCGATGTAGAAGATAATGATGTTGTTTTTGCTTTGCCTCTCCCTACAATTATTTGAACAGCAGAGTGGTTTCCAATTATACTTTTTCCATATCTCCAGGCTAGGAGTAGATACACACGTCTATTCGGATGTAGCAAGCACAAGGAACTCATTTTCATCCTTGGATACCTCTTGATGAGGACGCTTGTTAGTCAGGAGGACTGGTAGCCATTTTGGTTCCCCATCATCTCTGCCTTGTTCCTAGTTTCCTCTGCTAACTGGCTCATTTGTTGTTCAGACAGTTTTTTGCAGGCCTTTCATATATTGCTGTGTTACGATTGAATTGAATCATGTCAGTCAATTACCATTGGAATACTCATAGTTGAGGTTTTGACACATTTACCATTATGGAAAGGCATGGGGGTGTATGGCATGATGTAGCATACTGTACAGTCACAGTTATGGTGAATTGGAAATTGGCCATGAAGTAATGGTATCTCTGCCTGCCATTATGGTAGCATATACAAATGTGGTGGTTAATATGGCTACGTCTGTGTCAAGCTACTCCGAGTATTACTGATTTAGGATCAGTTTTGCCTTTCAGATCACAATGGATAAAATCACATAGACAAGGGGGACCTGATCCTGGAACAGCACTCATATGCTGAGATGCTTGACACCTATGGACTCTGATCTCCCATTTTTAGTCTGAAGGCCTAAACTGAGTAGCAGATCAGAGAAGAGAGACATCACAGCATCTTTCATATCTATTAAGACATCTAGGTTTAGTTCAAATGCTGTATGAATTAATCATTTATTGTCCCATAGGAACATTTATTTGGCAACAATACAGGCATTCCTGGCATACATACAACACTTCCCAAAAACACTTCACTTAGGGCAGTGGTCACCAATGTTTTCTTAGTCAAGATCCCTTTCTGAGTAAAAATGCAAGTCAAGATCTACCACTCAGATTTTATTTTTTAAACGTAAGCCTTTGCAACATTAACCAATTAAAAACAGTACTATAGCAATGAGGCTTGTCCAGTAGGCTATAGGCCCAATACATTATCACTGCATATTGGCTATGCTTGAATTACCCTGCCAGTGCCTTCAACACCATTCAGCCCCTGCTACTGGGTGAGAAGATGAGGAGGATGAAAGTGGAAGCACCCTTAGTCTCCTGGGTTACGGACTACCTGACCGGTAGGCCACAATTTGTGGGACTACAGAGCTGTGTGTCAGAACGGGCAGTTAGCAACACAGGGGCCCCCCAGGGAACGGTCCTGTCCCCCTTCCTGTTCACCCTCTACACCTCAGACTTCAGATATAACTCTGAAACGGTGGTGGACTTCAGGAGAACCAAGGCCCAACCATAATATGTAAACCATAATGCAAGGAACCAAACCACCAAAACTTTATTAATTCACTTAATCAGTCTCTCTCTCACGTCTCTCCCAAAGATTATCTATTTCCTCAGCGAACTGACTGTGTCTGTGAATAGGGCTTCGACTCGGCCTCGTTCCTCGTGAATGACGTCATTACTGATTTAAGAGACACACACATTTATAAAGAATGCTTCTTCTATGCAAATGTTGTTGATCAGTACAATAAAATAAGTTCCAAATGGAAGGGAAACAGATTAAGATGTTTTTCATCTGTAGCGCCATGAAATCAGCCAAACCAAGGTCAATAACTCAATGCATGTGTTGAATATGCATTCAGCTGTATTGTGAATAGGCCTCGGCTATCCAGTTTATCAATACAGATGTACTATTCAAATAAATTATTACCATTATGTTGTTTGGAAGTCAGATTGGTAAAAACACATTCAAATTGATTGTATAATTGATTCATTAATGCAAACATGTCTTTGTCTGAAAAAAGTTGAGGTAAAAAATGTCCATTGTAATGATATTGAACTAAAAAGATGCCCAACGGGAGCTGAGTTTATCTGTTTGCATGAAGTGCCGTTCTGTGACTTGGGTTAATAGGCCTTTCTTTTTTGTGCTTGGTATTGTTTTGGTATTGAGTATCGAGAATCATGATACTGAACCTGGTATCGGTATTGAAGTAAACATTATTAGAAAAATCATGAAATACATAAAATACCGTCACACTGTCAAAACTGAGAAATATATTGTGATATGATATTTTGCCGTGGTTCTAAATGATGTTTTGTAATCTCACAGTATCAACTATCAACTTTGCTGTGCCCTCGAGGAAGCTGCAGACACAGTAATCTAAGCTAACCGATTGGCCAGCGCTAGGCCTATAGTTGCTCTTGATTTGCTCAACGGGCCATATAGGCAGAGTTTGTACGCTTAACATTAGTCAATATTACAGTCTTATTTTCTGTCTTTTACGTTTCTTTATTTCCGTCTTGTGGAGTTTTAGTGATGGTTCACTCTGTGCCAAAACCCTTTACATAACAACACACAGGCTGGGGGTGTGTGTGTGTGTGTCTGTGTGTGTGTGTGTGTGTCTGTGTGTGTCTGTGTGTGTCTGTGTGTGTCTGTGTGTGTGTCTGTGTGTGTCTGTGTGTATGTGTCTGTGTGTGTGTGTGTGGGTGTGTGTGTGTGGGTGTGTGTGTGTGGGTGTGTTAGTGTGTTAGTGTTAGTGTTAGTGTTGGTGTGTGTGGGTGTGTGTGTGTGTGTGTGTGTGTGTGAGTGTGTGTGTGTGTGTCTGTGTGTCTGTGTGTCAGTGTGTTAGTGTGTGTGTGTGTGTGTGTGTTAGTGTGTGTGTGTGTTAGTGTGTGTGTGTGTGTGTGTGTGTTAGTGTGTGTGTGTGTGTGTGCGTGTGTGTGTGTGTGTGTGTGTGTGTGTGTGTGTGTGTGTGTGTGTGTGTGTGTGTCTCAACCCCATAGGATGAAGGTATGGGCATTCTTCCCATATAGAAGTAGATGACGCTAAAGCCAATATAATTTTTTGGGGGTTGTCTAGACAACAGCTTAGGCTCCCAACTGTGTGTAGCCTAGGCCTAAAGCCACTGGAGAGAATTGGTTTCAGCGATGAGTGTGAAGGGTCACTAATGGCATTAGTGTGCTGCTGTTTGACTATCAGGACCCAGACAGTCATGGGCCCATCCCTCTGTAGTCAGTGTTTCCCCTGCATTTATTTAGCACCGGGGATGGGAAAATGTTTTCTGTGTAAACTTGAATGACTAAAACCAGATATAAAGTATGTAGAAAAGATAATGGACCTATCTATTTTATATAGTCTATATACAGAACTATAAATCACCTAAACAAAAGCTAGGCAGTCAGGGAAATGAACTGATGAAGTTAGGAGTATTTTTGGTTTTGTTATAATGTTTGTGCAAAAACACAGAATTAGCCAAAATGTGGCAAAATGTGTACAATTGCAGGAAATTAGCTTTCACTGCAAAATCTTCTCTCAGCTCCATGGAAAATGTAAAGAATAGCAGGAAATTTGCAAATTCTTCTCTCTACCGCCAATTCCGGACCGATTTAATCCGTGCAACCCAAACCCGCCCCTCCGCCTTACAAGACCGTTGCCACCGCAGCAATGATTTTTTTAGGGGAAACACTGTTAGTATTGTTTTCTTTCAAATGCGTTGGTCAGGGTATAATGAACTGAACATTATACACTATGGTGGGCTGCATCCCAAATGGCATCGTATTCCCTTTATTTTGTACTACCTTTGACCTATAGGGAATATTGTGCCAGTTGGGAGTGAGCCGTAGTGTTGTCCTTTGTTAGCCAGCCGATAGAATTTTCTCCTGTATGTTATTATGATCTACAGCTGCTACAGTATCACGGTTGCTATGAGTGTCCTGGCACAAACCACCACCTCTCATATCTGTCAGAATACATAATTTATGGGGAGTTCAAATTCAGTTTAGGAGAAGAGTGACTTTCACACTTCTGTAAAACTCAGTCTGGGCAGGAATGTTCCTCACCAGCTGGCCCAGACTGAGTTACCAAAGGGATCACGACCAAAATGTGTCCAAGATGGCACCCTATTCCCTACCAAGTGCACTACTTCTGAACAGGGCCTACATAGGTATTAGGTAATGTAGGGTACAATTTAGAATACAATGTGGCATTCCGAGACACTGAGGGGAGGATTTGATAAGAAATCTCCAGTTATGAACTCTGAAAGCTTGCTTTAGACAAGTGCTCAGTAAAGCACATTGCATCCATCTCTTGGAGACACAGAAACCCTGGGAAAGTGTTTAGTCAGACAATGCAGACATACCAAGCATTCAACAAACAAATACCTGGGTGTTATTTTCTCTTCAGCTTCACTCCTATACTTATAAACACAACATGTAAAGTGTTGGTCCCATTTTTCATGAAAAATCCCATCTTATTTCTCTCAAATTTTTTACATCCCTGTCAGTGATCATTTATACTTTGCCAAGATAATACATCCACCTGACAGGTGTGTCATATCAAGAAGCTGATTAAAAAGCATGATCATTACACAGGTGCACCTTGTGCTGGGGACAATGAAAGGCCACTCTAAAATGTGCAATTTTGTCCCACAACACAATGCCACAGATGTCTCAAGTTTTGAGGGAGCGTGCAATTGGCATGCTGTCTGCAGGAATGTCCACCAGAGCTGTTGCCAGAGATTTTAATGTTAATTTCTCGACCATAAGCCGCCTCCAACGTCATTTTAGAGAGTTTGGCAGTACATCCAACCGGCCTCATAACCGCAGCCCAGGACCTCCACATCTGGCTTCTTCACCTGCGGGATCGTCTGAGAGGGGGGAGGGAGGGGCTGCTGAGGAGTATTTCTGTCTGTAATAAAGCCCTTTTGTGGGGAAAAGCCATTTTGTGTGATTGGCTGGGCCTGGCTCCCCAGTTGGTGGACCTGGCTCCCAAATGGCTGGGCCTATGCCCTCCCAGGCCCACTCATGGCTGCTCCCCTGCCCAGTCATGTGAAATCCATAGATTAGGGCCTAATGAATTTATTTCAATTGACTGATTTCATTATATGAACTGTAACTCACTAAAATCTTTGAAATTGTTGCATGTTGCGTTTATATGTTGGTTCTTGGGATTTATATAGAATTTCATCAGTCCAGAATTGTTTTTATTTTTCCAAGACACACCCTGACATGGTTCAATAGGCACATGCTTTATAATAACAATTACACTTAAGTAGGCACATTTTTTGACATAATGGAATAGTGAAAAAACAAATCAACAACGTTCACCTTTGTTCTCGAGTCCTCGGCTGTTAAAACAAAGCTCGTTCCATCTCTAGCTTCCTAATGATGAGTGTTCCGCTGGCTCTGCTGATTAGCTTTGATTTGTTGTCATGGGGATGATATAAGGCTGCTGTATCTCATACATACTTAATGTGCAGATGTGTTTTCATTACAGGTATTTGGCAGGCTAATAAATGCCACAGCTGTCAGGATAGCCATGCACCTGCATCATTACTGCCTAAAGTGTTGCGGCTCAGCGCGGTGACCTCAATTTCACAAAAACACACAGCGGTACAAAGCGTGTCAGTTGTCCCAGTTAGTCTCCGACTGGCTTGTAAATGATAACAGGTTACCATTTCCATCAGCGACTGCCATTTCACTTCTGGTGGGTCAAACTGTAGGCTATTTCTTATCAATATAATGTAATTTTTAATAGGAAGTGGTTAAATAACAACTTCAGGGATACAGTATAAGGAGCCTATGAGTTTCTTCAGTGTCTATCAGTGTGTGGCTAAAGTGACTGAGCCATCATTCCAGAGGCCTGCCCACCGCCAAGCTTCCTCAAACCTACAGAGACATGGAGACATGGAGACATGGAGACATGGAGACAAGGAGACAAGGAGACATGGAGACTGGAGACAGGGAGACATGGAGACTGGAGACAGGGAGACATGGAGACAGGGAGACATGGAGACATGGAGACTGGAGACAGGGAGACATGGAGACAAGGAGACATGGAGACATGGAGACTGGAGACAGGGAGACAGGGAGACATGGAGACATGGAGACTGGAGACAAGGAGACAGGGAGACATGGAGACATGGAGACTGGAGACAAGGAGACAGGGAGACATGGAGACATGGAGACTGGAGACAAGGAGACAGAGATGCGCTCTTTATAGAATCCTAATAAGAGTGAGGTGCTGTGTTTTTGACTGCTGAGTGGACCTGTCACCTCAGAGCCCGGGTGCATCCCAATATATTGCACTACTGTTGGCGAGAGCTAGTACAGTGCACTAGCATACTATATAGGAAATAGGGTGCCATTTGGGATGCACACCCCTTGCTGCACCAGCTCTATGATGACTAAACTGCACAGCCTCAGGTTAAAGAGCCTAGTCAAGGCAGGTTCTGCCTGAGAGCACCAGTAGCTACAGTAGCTCCCAGCTCTCTCTCCCTCTATATATATATCCCTGTACACCTCTCTCTCTCTCTCTCTCTCTCTCTCTCTCTCTCTCTCTCTCTCTCTCTCTCTCTCTCTCCCCCTTTGACTTTCTCTCTACATCTCTCTTTACGTCGCTCTTCCTTTGTCTCCGTCTTTCATTAACATGGCCTCTAGTGTAGCTTGGATATAGACTGGCTAGAAGGACACTCTCATCAGTGTCAAAGGTTCATCTATATTCTACAAACTGCTTTACAGGAAGCATGTTTATCTCCCCTCCCCCTGGATGGACGGGCCCACCGTCAACAACATGCATTAGCGATTACACAGATAACAGCCAATGTCACATTGAAGGCAATTAAGCCCAGATAAGACTTCAGAGGCTATCAAATTTGCCATTGCCGTGAATGTAGTGAATGCCGGGGGTGGAACTAGCTAGGACATCACGGCACCAGTAGGTAGTACCCCAAAGTATACAGGAAGGATGGACCGTTTGTGAGGAACTGCCTGGAGATGAAATGCTCTGCCCAAAGACAGTGTGTAATGATGATTTACATTGCATCTGTGCTACGATCCCCAGCAGCCTCTAGCCCTGCTGTTGTTAACTGTCGACTGGTCGAGACCCCAGCTCCTGACCAATCACAGGCTGCGTCCTAAATAGCAACCTATTCCCTTATAGTGCACTACTTTTGACCAGAGCCCAGTACTCTATATAGGGAATATAGTTGGGACTCGGCCACATACAGGACAGAGGTAGTGATTGGTCCTCAGAGGCAGGTGGATCTTCTGAGCTTTAGAGGAGACACTGATGGAGCGGCCTGTCACAGCCCAGTAATAAAGGGCTCCTTGATGGATGCAGCTTGCAGCATCGCCCCGGCCCAAACCCTCCATTTTGCCTGGTTCTGATGTGGGAGCCAGCTAGGGCTAATTACATTCAGTTACTTTTAGATGACTTTCCCCTTAAGAGACATTAGAAGAAGACTAACATGGATGTTACTGATTGAACAACATCTATTGCAGGATAAATCAATGTTAAAGTTTACATAGCTGGTCATATATGGATGTTACATGTTACTTTATGGGTTGGTTATGGAGGCTTCTTCTAACCCATCACTTTCTACTACATATAATAATATGATTAAATTATATCTTTACATTAAAAAACAAAGTCTATCAGAATTCCAATAAATGTTATACCCCTGGATCTTCAAGAATAGGACTCGGAAATATGGAAGTATAGATTAGCCAAATTGTTTTACCTGGGCATAACTCCAAAACTAAGGACTTATTATCCAGCCCTACTCTGTTGTTTATGATGCTGTTGTCATGGAGGACTGATTGGACTCATTGATTCCAGTTGAAAAATAAATTCTGCGCTCATGGAATGGCAGGCTTTGCCAAGAGTGTGTAAAGCTGTCATCAAAGCAAAGGGTGGCTAACTTTGTTTAACACTTTTTTGGTTACTACATGATTCCTTTTGTGTTATTTCATAGTTTTGATGTCTTCACTTTTATTCTACAATGTAGAAATAGTAAAAATAAGAAAAACCCTTGAATGAGAAGGTGTGTCCAAACGTTTGACTGGTACTGTGTATACACTACCGTTCGGGTAAATAAGCTGATCAGGAAGGCTAGCTCTGTCCTGGGGATGAGCCTTGACACTCTAGAGGAGTTGGCGGAGAGACGGATCCTGGCCAAACTGCTGGCCATCATGGACAACGTCACCCACCCTCTGTATGCCATGGTTATGACGCAGAGGAGCACCTTCAGTCACAGACTGATCCCACCATGGTGTGCCAGAGAGCGCTACAGGAGGTCCTTCCTGCCTGCGGCTATTAGACTATTTAATGCCTCACCGGGGTGCCGTGCCGTCGGCAACATAGACCTGGAACTGTTGGAGTGTTAGGACCTAGTTTAACAATTGTGAATCCATCCGTGAGTAACTCTGGTCCGTAATCACTCAGGACTTATTTATTCATTCAGGTCTGTATATACATACTCATGTACAGTTGTTATATCATATCACGTGCAATATTGCAAGTAATTCTTAACTTACGTAGTCATTCACTCAGGAATGCATATTAGTATCCTGTCAGTTGCAACTTTTTTCGTTGCTTTTAGTATATTGAATGTGCAATACGTGCATTTATCTGTAATTAAACCCTGCGCACTAAGGACTGTATTTTAAGGGAATTACTATTATTACCGCAAATGATATCATACACACATTTAGCTATTAAAGTATCTCTTCCTGTCATTTACCTGTACAGTTTGTGTAACCATGCAAGTTTTCACTTACCTGTAAATTTAACAGTATATTTACCTGTGCAGTTAATTTAACCATGCAAAATATGCACTTACCTGTTCATTTAACCAGTCTGTATATTAAGTAAACTATTATTACCCTCAATCATATCATACACATTTTTAGCTATTGAAGTATTTCTCTCCCATCGACCTGTATAGTATAGTTAACCATCCACCAATGTATAGTGTACAGTCGTGGCCAAAGGTTTTGAGAATGACACAAGTATTGGTCTCCACAAAGTTTGCTGCTTCAGTGTTCTTAGATCTTTATATCAGTAGTTACTATCATGCTGGAAAAGGCATTGGTCGTCACCAAACTGTTCTTGGATGGTTGGGAGATTTTGCTCTCGGAGGATGTGTTGGTACCATTCTTTATTCATGGCTGTGTTCTTAGGCAAAATTGTGAGTGAGCCCACTCCCTTGGCTGAGAAGCAACCCCACACATGAATGGTCTGAGGATGCTTTACTGTTGGCATGACACAGGACTGATGGTAGTGCTCACCTTGTCTTCTCCGGACAAGGTGTTTTCCGGATGGCCCAAACAATCGGAAAGGGGATTCATCAGAGAAAATGACTCTACCCCAGTCCTCAGCAGTCCAATCCCTGTACCTTTTGCAGAATATCAGTCTGTCCCTGATGTTTTTCCTGGAGAGAAGTGGCTTCTTTGCTGCCCTTCTTGACACCAGGCCATCCTCCAAAAGTCTTTGCCTCACTGTGCGTGCAGATGCACTCACACCTGCCTGCTGCCATTCCTGAGCAAGCTCTGCACTGGTGGTGCCCTGATCCCGCAGCTGAATCAACTTTAGGAGACGGTCCTGGCGCTTGCTGGACTTTCTTGGGCGCCCTGACGCCTTCTTCACAACAATTGAACCCCTCTCCTTGAAGTTCTTGATGATCCGATAAATGGTTGATTTAGGTGCAATCTTACCAGCAGCAATATCCTTACCTGTGAAGCCCTTTTTGTGCAAAGCAATGATGACGGCACATGTTTCCTTGCAGGTAACCATGGTTGACAGAGGAAGAACAATGATTTCAAGCACCACCCTCCTTTTAAAGTTTCCAGTCTGTTATTCTGACTCAATCAGCATGACAGAGTGATCTCCAGCCTTGTCCTCGTCAACACTCTCACCTGTGTTAACGAGACAATCACTGACATGATGGCAGCTGGTCCTTTTGTGGCAGGGCTGAAATGCAGTGGAAATGTTTTTTGGGGATTACGTTTTCATAGGAAAGAGGGACTTTGCAATTAATTGCAATTCATCTGATCACTCTTCATGACATTCTGGAGTATATGCAAATTGCCATCATCAACACTGAGGCAGCAAACTTTGTGGAGACCAATACTTGTGTCATTCTCAAAAAGTTTGGCCACAACTGTACATATTCAGCCAACCACCCATACTATGCAATGTCTTTTTACAGCTTTTTTGCACTCCAGACTTCTTCTATTTCTATTCGTTTTCATACTGCCGCCCTATGTATCATGTATCGTGTATCTGTCATTTGCATATTTTCGTTCTGGCATTTTGCACCTGCCCTGTGTGAACCCAAACATTTGTTGTCCCCTCGGAGATCAATAAAGTACCTATCTATCTATCTATCTATCTATCTATCTATCTATCTATCTATCTATCTATCTATCTATCTATCTATCTATCTATCTATCTATCTATCTATCTATCTATCTATCTATCTATCTATCTATCTATCTATCTATCTATCTATCTATCTATCTATCTATCTATCTATCTATCTATCTATCTATCTATCTATCTATCTATCTATCTATCTATCTATCTATCTATCTAAAAGTTTGGGGTCACTTAGAAATGTCCTTATTTTCCATGAAAACATACATGAAATGAGTTACAAAATGAATAGGAAATATAGTCAAGACGTTGACAAGGTTATAAATAATGATTTTTAATTGAAATAATAATAGTGCCCTTCAAACTTTCATTAAAGAATCCTCCATTTGCAGCAATTACATCCTTGTAGACCTTTGGCTTTCTAGTTGTCAATGTGTTGAGGTAATCTGAAGAGATTTCACCCCATGCTTCCTGAAGCACCTCCCACAAGTTGGATTGGTTTGATGGGCACTTCTTATGTACCATACGGTCAAGCTGCTCCCACAATAGGGTTGAGATCCGGTGACTGTGCTGGACACTCCATTATAGACAGAATACCAGCTGACTGCTTCTTCCCTAAATAGTTCTTGCATAGTTTGGAGCTGTGCTTTGGGTCATTGTCCTGTTGTAGGAGGAAATTGGCTCCAATTAAGCGCCGTACACAGGGTATGGCATGGCGTTGCAAAATGGAGTGATAGCCTTCCTTCTTCAAGATCCCTTTTACCCTGTACAAATCTCCCACTTTACCACCAAAGCACCCCCAGACCATCACACCTGATAGATGGGGTCAAGCACTCCTCCAGCATCTTTTCATTTGGTCTGCGTTTCATGAATGTTCTTCTTTGTGATCCGAACACCTCAAACTTAGAGTTGTCTGTCCATAACACTTTTTTCCAATCTTCCTCTGTCCAGTGTCTGTGTTCTTTTGCCCATCTTAATCTTTGCTTTTTATTGACCAGTCTGAGATATGGCTTTTTCTCTGCCTAGAAGGCCAGCATCCCGGAGTCAACTCTTCACTGTTGACGTTGAGACTGGTGTTTTGCGGGTACTATTTAATGAAGCTGCCAGTTGAGGACTTGTGAGGCGTCTGTTTCTCAAACTAGACACTCTAATGTACTTGTCCTCTTGCTCAGTAGTGCACCGGGGCCTCCCACTCCTCTTTCTATTCTGGTTAGAGACAGTTTGTGCTGTTCTGTGAAGGGAGTAGTACACAGCGTTGTACGAGATCTTCAGTTTCTTGGCAATTTCTCGCATCGAATAGCCTTTATTTCTCAGAACAAGAATAGACTGACGAGTTTCAGAAGAAAGTTCTTTGTTTCTGGCCATTTTGAGCCTGTAATCAAACCCACAAATGCTGATGCTCCAGATACTCAACTAGTCTAAAGGAGGCCAGTTTTATTGCTTCTTTAATCAGCACAACAGTTTTCAGCTGTGCTAACATAATTGCAAAAGGGTTTTCTAGTGATCAATTAGCCTTTTAAAATGATACACTTGGATTAGCTAACACAACGTGCCATTGGAACACAGGAGTGATGGTTGCTGATAATGGGCCTCTGTACGCCTATGTAGATATTCCATAAACAATCAGCCGTTTCCAGCTACAATAGTCATTTACAACATTAACAATGTCTACACTGTATTTCTGATCAATTTGATGATATTTTAATGGACAAAAAATTAGCAAGGACAATTCTAAGTTACCCCAAACTTTTGAACGGTAGTATACACTGAGTGTACAAAACATTAACAACACCTTCCTAATATTGAGTTGCACCCCCCCTTTGCCCTCAGAACAGCCTAAATTCATTGGGGCATGGGTTCTACAAGGTGTCAAAAGCACACAGGAAACTGATGAGAGTGAAAAGCCCAGCAGCGTTGCAGTTCTTGAAACAAACTGGTGCGCCTGGCATCTACTACCATTCCCTGTTCAAAGGCATTTAAATATTTTGTCTTGCCCATTCACCTTCTGAATGGCACACATACACAATCCATGTCTCAATTGTCTCAAGGCTTAAAAGTCCATATTTAACCTGACTCCTCCCCTTCAACTACACTGATTGAAGTGGATTTAACAAGTGACATCAATAAGGAATCATAGCTTTCACTTTGATTCACCTGGTCAGTCTATGTCATGGAAAGAGCCTACTTGCTCGCACATGCTTTTTCAGTTCTGCCCACAAATGTTCTATAGGATTGAGGTCTGGGATTGATTTGCCCTTCCTCAGCGGTATGACGGCTACGTGGTCCCATGGTGTTTATACTTGCGTACTATTGTTTGTACAGATGAACATGGTACCTTCAGGCATTTGGAAATTGCTCCCAAGGATGAACCAGACTTGTGGAGGTCTACAAATTTCCCATGATGTCGAGCAAAGAGGCACTGAGTTTGAAGGTCGGCCTTGAAATACATCCACAGGTACACCTCCAATTGACTCAAATTATGTCATTCAAGTTTACATAACTTTCTGGAATTTTCCAAGCTGTTTAAAGGCACAGTCAACTTAGTGTATATAAACTTCTGACCCACTGGAATTGTGATATAGTGAATTATAAGTGAAATAATCTGTCTGTAAACAATTGTTGGAAGAATTACTTGTGTCATGCACAAAGTAGATGTCCTAACTGACTTGTCAAAACTATAGTTTGTTAACATGAAATCTGTGGAGTGGTTGAAAAATGAGTTTTAATGACTTCAACCTAAGTGTATGTAAACTTCTGACTTCAACTGCGTAAACATTCCAGCTGTTGATATGGGGGTGAATGATAATGTCAATGCAGCAGCTTATAGACAGCAGTATTCATAGGCCCATTTTTTATAATAGAACATTGTGCATTACATGTTTAATATAGGCTGCTGGGGCGATGAAAGGGCAGCTGTTAACAGCCTGTGCAGACATTTCAGATGTAACAGATGTCTCCTGGCTAGATAGTGCTCTGTAGCTGTCTGGCTGGTACTGCTGCACACCGAACCGAACAGAACAGAGCTTCATTACAGTATAGTATGAACCAGCAACCAGTCATATGGGCCCTGGTTAAACATAGTGCGTATATAAGGAATGACAAATCTCTTCTTGCCCGGCAGCCTACTGAAGGAATGGATGGTGTGTAAAGGACGTCACGCTGCTTGCTTAGCGAGTACCACTTCCTCCTGATACCTGGCGCGAACCTGGCGCCCTCCTGAAGGCATCCTACCAGTCAGCGCCACGCGAAAAGCTAGCTATTCACTGGTGCAAGTAGGTGCACTTAAGGCTGAGGAGGATGTCTTCAAACATCGGTGTTTGTGTGAAAGGAGTGAAATTAAAATGATATGAAATGAGAGGGGGCAAAAGAGGGGAGAGGGGTGGAGTGGAGTGGAGGAGGAGGAGAGAGAGAGAGAGAGAGAGAGAAGGAGCGTGTGTGTGTTGGTGGAGGGGGTCTCCTTGGTTAATAATGAGTAATGAGATATTCCATAAGTTCTCTCCTTCCCTCCCTCTCTCTTGACTCTGTCCCCTCTCCCTCTCAACCAACATGGTGTAACGTTTCTGCCCACAGTATGATGGTAATACAACCTTTGCATGTTCATGGTGGCAGTGGTTTCAGCTGGGAGTCAGAAGTTGCCTCTGGTTTTGAGTTTAGCATTAAATCAAATCAGCATAGATTCATCCAGATTTCATATATGAATGACATGGTTAGATTGTTCTTGCTTCTGCTGCCACCACAGTAGTAAATAATATTGTGTGTGTGTGTGTGCCTTTGTGTATTCGTTCATGTATTTGTGTAAGGTGGCTTCACTTCATTACGTCTTGGCAGTACATTATGTGGCTGGACGGGTTAGTATTTAATCAGATGGACTGCCAGCATTATTAATAACTGTGGAAGAGAGAGAGGGGGGAGGAGAGGTGCTGACAGAATGCAGGATAATAACTTACTGTGGTCCAGGCCTCGTATATGGAGCCATATCCCCTGGTTACTCATGTACATGCTGAAGCTGGGGTAATACAGAACATACAGAATCCCAGCAGCATAAAGTACATCAAATCTGTGTTGCGGAGAACGCAGACAGATTCACGTACTCTAAGACATTAAAACAGAATTCAGCTTTTATTAAAACAATTATTGAACTTAGTAGGAAATCTACTTAATGTATTGAACTTATTAGATGCAGTGATTCGTATTTTCCTGCAACTTTCTGAAACGGCACAGGAATGCCTCTGTCTCTGTCTCTGTCTCTGTCTCTGTCTCTGTCTCTGTCTCTGTGTGTGTGCGTGCATGCGTGTCTCTGTGTGTGTGTGTGTGCGTGCGTGTCTCTGTGTGTGTGTGTGCGTGCGTGCATGCGTGTCTCTGTGTGTGTTTGCGTGCGTGTCTCTGTGTGTGTGCGTGCGTGTGTGCATGCGTGTCTCTGTGTGTGTGTGCGTGCGTGTCTCTGTGTGTGTGCGTGCGTGTGTGCGTGCGTTCGTGCATGCGTGCATGTGTGTGTGTGTGTGTGTCTTTGTGTGTGTGTGTGTGCGTGCGTGCGTGTGTGTGTGTCTGGCTGGTGTCACATGACCTCTACAGAAACACCGGTCTCTGGCTGGTGTCACATGACCTCTACAGAAACACCGGTCTCTGGCTGGTGTCACATGACCTCTACAGAAACACCGGTCTCTGGCTGGTGTCACATGACCGCTACAGAAACACCGGTGTCTGGCTGGTGTCACATGACCGCTACAGAAACACCGGTGTCTGGCTGGTGTCACATGACCGCTACAGAAACACCGGTCTCTGGCTGGTGTCACATGACCTCTACAGAAACACCGGTGTGTGGCTGGTGTCACATGACCTCTACAGAAACACCGGTCTCTGGCTGGTGTCACATGACCTCTACAGAAACACCGGTGTGTGGCTGGTGTCACATGACCTCTACAGAAACACCGGTCTCTGGCTGGTGTCACATGACCGCTACAGAAACACCGGTCTCTGGCTGGTGTCACATGACCGCTACAGAAACACCGGTCTCTGGCTGGTGTCACATGACCTCTACAGAAACACCGGTCTCTGGCTGGTGTCACATGACCTCTACAGAAACACCGGTGTCTGGCTGGTGGACACATGACCGCTACAGAAACACCGGTCTCTGGCTGGTGTCACATGACCGCTACAGAAACACCGGTGTCTGGCTGGTGTCACATGACCGCTACAGAAACACCGGTGTCTGGCTGGTGTCACATGACCGCTACAGAAACACCGGTGTCTGGCTGGTGGACACATGACCGCTACAGAAACACCGGCCTCTGGCTGGTGTCACATGACCTCTACAGAAACACCGGTGTCTGGCTGGTGTCACATGACCGCTACAGAAACACCGGTGTCTGGCTGGTGTCACATGACCGCTACAGAAACACCGGTGTCTGGCTGGTGGACACATGACCGCTACAGAAACACCGGTCTCTGGCTGGTGTCACATGACCTCTACAGAAACACCGGTGTCTGGCTGGTGTCACATGACCGCTACAGAAACACCAGTTTCTGGCTGGTGTCACATGACCGCTACAGAAACACCGGTGTCTGGCTGGTGGACACATGACCGCTACAGAAACACCGGTCTCTGGCTGGTGTCACATGACCTCTACAGAAACACCGGTCTCTGGCTGGTGTCACATGACCGCTACAGAAACACCGGTGTCTGGCTGGTGTCACATGACCGCTACAGAAACACCGGTCTCTGGCTGGTGTCACATGACCTCTACAGAAACACCGGTGTGTGGCTGGTGTCACATGACCTCTACAGAAACACCGGTCTCTGGCTGGTGTCACATGACCTCTACAGAAACACCGGTGTCTGGCTGGTGTCACATGACCTCTACAGAAACACCGGTCTCTGGCTGGTGTCACATGACCGCTACAGAAACACCGGTCTCTGGCTGGTGTCACATGACCGCTACAGAAACACCGGTCTCTGGCTGGTGTCACATGACCTCTACAGAAACACCGGTCTCTGGCTGGTGTCACATGACCTCTACAGAAACACCGGTCTCTGGCTGGTGGACACATGACCGCTACAGAAACACCGGGCTCTGGCTGGTGTCACATGACCGCTACAGAAACACTGGTGTCTGGCTGGTGTCACATGACCGCTACAGAAACACCGGTGTCTGGCTGGTGTCACATGACCGCTACAGAAACACCGGTGTCTGGCTGGTGGACACATGACCGCTACAGAAACACCGGTCTCTGGCTGGTGTCACATGACCTCTACAGAAACACCGGTGTCTGGCTGGTGTCACATGACCGCTACAGAAACACCGGTTTCTGGCTGGTGTCACATGACCGCTACAGAAACACCGGTGTCTGGCTGGTGTCACATGACCGCTACAGAAACACCGGTCTCTGGCTGGTGTCACATGACCTCTACAGAAACACCGGTGTGTGGCTGGTGTCACATGACCTCTACAGAAACACGGTCTCTGGCTGGTGTCACATGACCTCTACAGAAACACCGGTGTCTGGCTGGTGTCACATGACCTCTACAGAAACACCGGTCTCTGGCTGGTGTCACATGACCGCTACAGAAACACCGGTCTCTGGCTGGTGTCACATGACCGCTACAGAAACACCGGTCTCTGGCTGGTGTCACATGACCTCTACAGAAACACCGGTCTCTGGCTGGTGTCACATGACCTCTACAGAAACACCGGTGTCTGGCTGGTGGACACATGACCGCTACAGAAACACCGGTCTCTGGCTGGTGTCACATGACCGCTACAGAAACACTGGTGTCTGGCTGGTGTCACATGACCGCTACAGAAACACCGGTGTCTGGCTGGTGTCACATGACCGCTACAGAAACACCGGTGTCTGGCTGGTGGACACATGACCGCTACAGAAACACCGGTCTCTGGCTGGTGTCACATGACCTCTACAGAAACACCGGTGTCTGGCTGGTGTCACATGACCGCTACAGAAACACCGGTGTCTGGCTGGTGTCACATGACCGCTACAGAAACACCGGTGTCTGGCTGGTGGACACATGACCGCTACAGAAACACCGGTCTCTGGCTGGTGTCACATGACCTCTACAGAAACACCGGTGTCTGGCTGGTGTCACATGACCGCTACAGAAACACCGGTTTCTGGCTGGTGTCACATGACCGCTACAGAAACACCGGTGTCTGGCTGGTGGACACTTGACCGCTACAGAAACACCGGTCTCTGGCTGGTGTCACATGACCTCTACAGAAACACCGGTCTCTGGCTGGTGTCACATGACCGCTACAGAAACACCGGTGTCTGGCTGGTGTCACATGACCGCTACAGAAACACCGGGGTCTGGCAGGTGTCACATGACCGCTACAGAAACACCGGGGTCTGGCTGGTGACACATGACCGCTACAGAAACACCGGGGTCTGGCTGGTGGACACATGACCGCTACAGAAACACCGGGGTCTGGCTGGTGGACACTTGCATTAAAGTATAACTACACCAAGATATTTCCCAGCCCTCACAAGTGGCTTCCTGATGTTGTTAAGCGTTGTTGTTGACTTAGAATGTCCGGTTTTGTTGTTTTTCTATTAAAAAAAGTGTGATTTGAGAACGAACACCTGAAAAAAATGGGAAAAACTTAGACCTGGAAAAACAAAATGGAGAAAATGTAATTTGGGGAAAAACTAAATGGAATCAGACAAAACATGATATATTTTTAGATCCCTAAGGATGTATGTGATATATTTAGATCCCTAAGGATGTATGTGATATATTTAGATCCCTAAGGATGTATGTGATATATTTTAGATCCCTAAGGATGTATGTGATATTTTTAGATCTCTAAGGATGTATGTGATATATTTAGATCCCTAAGGTTGTATGTGATATATTTAGATCCCTAAGGATGTATGTGATATATTTAGATCCCTAAGGATGTATGTGATATATTTAGATCCCTAAGGATGTATGTGATATATTTAGATCCCTAAGGTTGTATGTGATATATTTAGATCCCTAAGGATGTATGTGATATATTTTAGATCCCTAAGGATGTATGTGATATATTTAGATCCCTAAGGATGTATGTGATATATTTAGATCCCTAAGGATGTATGTGATATATTTAGATCCCTAAGGATGTATGTGATATATTTAGATCCCTAAGGATGTATGTGATATATTTTAGATCCCTAAGGATGTATGTGATATATTTTAGATCCCTAAGGATGTATGTGATATATTTAGATCCCTAAGGATGTATGTGATATATTTAGATCCCTAAGGATGTATGTGATATATTTAGATCCCTAAGGATGTATGTGATATATTTAGATCCCTAAGGATGTATGTGATATATTTTAGATCCCTAAGGATGTATGTGATATATTTAGATCCCTAAGGATGTGTGTGATATATTTAGATCCCTAAGGATGTCTGTGATATATTTTAGATCCCTAAGGATGTATGTGATATATTTTAGATCCCTAAGGATGTATGTGATATATTTAGATCCCTAAGGATGTATGTGATATATTTAGATCCCTAAGGATGTATGTGATATTTTTAGATCCCTAAGGATGTATGTGATATTTTTAGAGCCCTAAGGATGTATGTGATGTTTTTAGAGCCCTAAGGATGTATGTGATATATTTTAGATCCCTAAGGATGTATGTGATATATTTAGATCCCTAAGGATGTATGTGATATTTTTAGATCCCTAAGGATGTGTGCTTGTGCTTGTTAGTCCAGGCTTTATTGATAATGATAAGTAATATGTGCATTTCTTTGAAACATCACCAATACACACGGTAGGCTATAGGTGTAGGATCTTAATTTGATCAACCAGCACAGCAGGAAATGCAAACGTTTAGTTTATTCAAGGTTTAAAAAGGCTTCTAAAGTTTGTAATTTCCACATAAAAATAACAGACTTGATTTTCCCCAAAAATGTAAAATATATCAACAGACATGTCCATTAATTATAATCCACTCAATAACTACAATTTCCCATTGCTGCAGGATTATTTTCCTGCTGTGAGAAACTGGTCAAATTAAGATCCTATATCTGTACATGTAAGAGGATGTAGGACAGTAGCATCCAACACTTGTCAATATGAAATGTTATCCACCCAACACAAGCAGCAGCAAGGGATTGAGACAACTACAGAACTTAGAAACCTTTTCTATTCGGTTCTTCATTGATATTCGGAGGCTATGTGAGGGAGGGCTTTAATCAATGAGCAGTAGCAGCACCAAGCAGAATGGTACCCAGGATGTGTTGCTGAGAGACAGGTACAGTAGCAGCACCAAGCAGAATGGTACCCAGGATGTGTTGCTGAGAGACAGGCACAGTAGCAGCACCAAGCAGAATGGTACCCAGGATGTGTTGCTGAGAGACAGGCACAGTAGCAGCACCAAGCAGAATGGTACCCAGGATGTGTTGCTGAGAGACAGGTACAGTAGCAGCACCAAGCAGAATGGTACCCAGGATGTGTTGCTGAGAGACAGGTACAGTAGCAGCACCAAGCAGAATGGTACCCAGGATGTGTTGCTGAGAGACAGGCACAGTAGCAGCACCAAGCAGAATGGTACCCAGGATGTGTTGCTGAGAGACAGGTACAGTAGCAGCACCAAGCAGAATGGTACCCAGGATGTGTTGCTGAGAGACAGGTACAGTAGCAGCACCAAGCAGAATGGTACCCAGGATGTGTTGCTGAGAGACAGGCACAGTAGCAGCACCAAGCAGAATGGTACCCAGGATGTGTTGCTGAGAGACAGGTACAGTCACAGCATTGCTAATGAGACAGACTGAACCAGTGCAGCCAGCAGACCCAGCAGAGTACTGCCTCTGTAGAGCACTGAGCTGTACTCTGCTGTATGCCTCTGCCTGACTACGCAACCCCAGCAGCTGTGTGTGTGTGTGTGTGTGTGTGTGTGTGTGCGCCTGGGTTGGCCTGCATGGGAATATTAATATGATTTATTTCTCATCTATCGCCACAGCAGAGCTGCAAGCTGAGAAAGAGCCAAGCTCCTCCTCCCCTGCCACTCAGGAGCTGATGACAAGGCTGGGATTCTTACTGGGAGAAGGGATCCCGGGCACGGCTTGTATACCTATGGAAGACAAGAATGAAAAGAAGGTATTTCATTTCCCTCCGGCAGCTGATGCAGCGGCCACACAACACCCGAGATAGAGAGATAGAAGGAAGGAGGGAGAGGAGGGGAGTGAGTGTGATAAGAAGGGAAAGAATAAATGGTTCTTCTTTGGTGCAGCTCGCGCTTGTCTTTGGACTTGGATTAAAGTCTCACTACTACCGCGGGAATGATTCTAATAGCAGCAAGTAAAGGTAACTCTAAACTCAACATGTCCTCAGATATGTTTTGTGTGTGCACAAAGTCAACTACTAGTGTGTTGGTGTATGAGCCTGAGGTTTCCAGTGTGATGGTCTTCTGGGAACGTGAGTGACTCTTGCAGGGGCACTTGAGTATGTAACATGAGTTTACAAGCTTACGTCCAGAGATAGAGTTATGTCAAGTCTTCGGCTCAGTTTGTTTGGCTGCTAATTAGTCTGGGGCTCAGCGTAACAGCAGAATACTCCTTTGATTTCCCTCTACACGCATTATGCTTCTTTGGCACATTGTGGGCCAGAATCAGTAATTTAAGTCACTTTAAGCTTATATTCCATGAACCAAGCTGAGAAACCCAAGAAATGAGGGCAACAATGGGTTTGGGATGTTTTTTGTCCAGCAGCAGCCTTGAAGGATATTCTTCTCTGTGCTTCAGAGAGAAACACTTGGAGGCATTGATCTCCCGTTGACTTAAACACAGCTGTTTTAAACGCATCGTCTGTTTAATTCTGCTCTAGAGTAAATGCCATTAAGCTATTATGTTATCAGTGCGGTATGTTGGGTTGCCTTAGCCTTTTCTCCACATTAAATGGGTCGTATTCATTAGGCAACAAATGGAAGAAAACAGACTGAAACAGGGAGGAATACCTGGACTTGTCCAATAAGAGACACTCATTTTTTCTGTTGTGTGCCCTTATGAATACGGCCATGATCAGAATTTATCTAGCGTTGTTCTCCAGAGTGCTTTGTTGTGATGTAGATGGGAAACGATGAGGAAGAGTTAGCCCTTTGGTGAGAAACTGTTGGCAGGCTACGGGGCTTCGTCCCAAATGGCTCCCTATTCCCTATAGAGTTCGCTACCTTTTATCAGGGCCCATAACCTAAAAGTATTGCACTAAAAAGGGATTAAGTTGCCGACCCGGGGACCTCGCCAGGGAGCAGGCATGTAGCACACCGCTAGGCGCTAACGCTAACCCCAGCCATCAAGCCCCCATCCTGACTTATATACATACTGGATGGCGGAGAGAGAGAAAGGCAGCCGAGAGGAGAATTTAGTGGACAGACCGAGAAGAGAATATAGGGGACAGACCGAGAGGAGAATATAGTGGACAGACCGAGAGGAGAATATAGGGGACAGACCGAGAGGAGAATATAGGGGACAGACCGAGAGGAGAATATAGGGGACAGACCGAGAGGAGAATATAGGGGACAGACCGAGAGGAGAATATAGTGGACAGACCGAGAGGAGAATATAGGGGACAGACCGAGAGGAGAATATAGGGGACAGACCGAGAGGAGAATATAGGGGACAGACCGAGAGGAGAATATAGGGGACAGACCGAGAGGAGAATATAGGGGACAGACCGAGAGGAGAATATAGGGGACAGACCGAGAGGAGAATATAGGGGACAGACCGAGAGGAGAATATAGTGGACAGACCGAGAGGAGAATATAGTGGACAGACCGAGAGGAGAATATAGTGGACAGACCGAGAGGAGAATATAAGGGACAGACCGAGAGGAGAATATAGGGGACAGACCCAGAGTTTGGAGTTATGGCATTAACGCTTGAGTACCAGGAAGAGCATGGTGATCAATCATGGGCTGAGCTCTTCTGGTTTTAGTCTCATTGTGTGGCCCATATTGCAAGTTGGCGTTCAGTTGTTCATGGCTCAAGTCTTGTCTGAAAGTGTTGATCTAGGATCAGTTTTGCCTTTTAGATAATTATGAATCAGATTATTTTGGACAGGAGGGACCTGATACAGTTCTGGTCTCGTTTTAGACCTGAGTTTGTTGTTTTGAAGGCCTAGCTTTGTTTACCGAGCAAGCTCATACCCTCAGCCTGTGTGTCATGCTCACATGTGAACCACTTGTTTATTTGTCCAGGAATTTGCATTGCTTGCACATGATTCGGGTTCTTTGCTTTGACTCGGCTCATATATTCTGGTCTGCTCCCATATAAAGAGAAAAGCTCTTTGACTCGGCTCATATATTCCGGTCTGCTCCCATATAAAGAGAAAAGCTCTTTGACTCGGCTCATATATTCCGGTCTGCTCCCATATAAAGAGAAAAGCTCTTTGACTCGGCTCATATGTTCCGGTCTGCTCCCATATAAAGAGAAAAGCTCTTTGACTCGGCTCATATGTTCCGGTCTGCTCCCATATAAAGAGAAAAGCTCTTTGACTCGGCTCATATGTTCCGGTCTGCTCCCATATAAAGAGAAAAGCTCTTTGACTCGGCTCATATATTCAGGTCTGCTCCCATATAAAGAGAAAAGCTCTTTGACTCGGCTCATATATTCCGGTCTGCTCCCATATAAAGAGAAAAGCTCTTTGACTCGGCTCATATATTCAGGTCTGCTCCCATATAAAGAGAAAAGCTCTTTGACTCGGCTCATATATTCCGGTCTGCTCCCATATAAAGAGAAAAGCTCTTTGACTCGGCTCATATGTTCCGGTCTGCTCTCATATAAAGAGAAAAGCTCTTTGACTCGGCTCATATATTCCGGTCTGCTCCCATATAAAGAGAAAAGCTCTTTGACTCGGCTCATATATTCCGGTCTGCTCCCATATAAAGAGAAAAGCTCTTTGACTCGGCTCATATATTCCGCTCTCTGCTCTCTCTCTTGCTTTACTATATGGTGGTGGTGATGATGAGGATGATGATGATGACGACAACTTCATAGACCTATGTGTTTTTATTAACAATGCATTGCTGGAATACACATTTCAGTATACCAAACATTATGAACATCTTTATGTATCAGCCCCTTTTGCCCTCAGAACAGGATTAATTTCGTCAGGGCTTGGACTCTACAAGGTGTCGAAAGTGTTCCATAGGAATGCCCCCATGTTGACTCCACAGGGATGCTGGCCCATGTTGACTCCACAGGGATGCTGGCCCATGTTGACTCCACAGGGATGCTGGCCCATGTTGACTCCACAGGGATGCTGGCCCATGTTGACTCCACAGGGATGCTGGCCCATGTTGACTCCACAGGGATGCTGGCCCATGTTGACTCCACAGGTATGCTGGCCCATGTTGACTCCACAGGTATGCTGGCCCATGTTGACTCCACAGGGATGCTGGCCCATGTTGACTCCACAGGGATGCTGGCCCATGTTGACTCCACAGGGATGCTGGCCCATGTTGACTCCACAGGGATGCTGGCCCATGTTGACTCCACAGGGATGCTGGCCCATGTTTACTCCACAGGGATGCTGGATGTCCTTTGGGTGGTGGACTATTCTTGATACACACGGCAAACTGTTGAGTGTGAAAAACCCAGAAGCGTTGCAGATCTTGACACCAACCGGTGCACCCTGCACCTACTACCATACCCCGTTCAAAGACACTTAAATCTTGTTTCTTACCCATTCACCCTCTGAATGACACACATACACAATCCATGTCTCAATTGTCTCAAGGTTTAAAAGTCCTTCTTTAACCTGACTCCTCCCCTTCATCTACACCGATTGAAGTGGATTTAACAAGTGACATCAATAAGGGATCATAGCTTTCACCTGGATTCACCTGGTCAGTCTGTGTCGTGGAAAGAGCAGGTGTTCGAAATGTTTTGTATACTCAGTGTATATTTGACTGCCATGTGGGATCAATAAAACAAAATAAAATATGTTTTCCTCCTCCTCCTCCTCCTCCTCCTCCTCCTCCTCCTACAGTGCTCAGTGACTAGTCAGGGTATAAGTCCCTGCTCCAGTCTGACCAGTAGCACGGCGTCCCCCTGCACAGAGAGCCCGTGCTCCACCCTCAACAGCAATGCCAGCCACAGCCTCAGCCACAGCAGCAGTGGTCACGGCAGACCTCCTCTGAGTCACTCCAGCCCCTGTGGGACCATCACCAGCCCCAGCTCCACGCTCGAGAGCAAGGACAGCGGGATCATAGGTGAGAGACACTCGGGTTGCTTGTCCGTCAGGGCCCCTCTGGTCAAAAGTAGTACACTATAGAGAATAGGGTTCCATTTGGGACACAATCTCATTCACCCACTCAATCAGTCATTCAGTCCCCAACACTCAGTACTGTTTACATTATGCACAATGCCCATAGGAATGGACCTAGCATGTCCCACGACACTAGCATCATCAAGTTTCAACAAGATAACCTGATCACTCCAATCTAGCATTATTAACACAGACTATATATACTTCTAACCTTCATCTAATACAACATATTTGAGTGTTTTAGCCTTTTATGGATGCTCTGAATGAAACTTATAAGTGTCAATGTTCCTGTACTTTTTCAGTGTTGGTTTTTTATCAGTTCTGTATTGAGCTGTTAGTGGTGGTGACAGTTTCCACACCATTTGACTTGTCTGTTTGTCTAGTAGCAGGGGCTTTAGCAGATGTACACATGCTGTTATTACTGTATTCATTTTGTGGTTTCTGCTTAAAGATCTCGGGGACAGTGGAACCTACTAGTGAAATAGGGGCTACAGAGCTGTTGGCCGTGAAACATATTTTTTTCTCTGGTTAGTGACATTAATTTCTCAAGGCTCCAGTTGATTTGGACCAGACTAGGACAAAAGCAGGTAACCTTCTCTTTCTTTCCGTGGCGTCGAACTAGGACAGGTAGACAGATTAGACCTATATGGAAAATATAGGTAAAAGACAACCTGTTACAAACGGTAAGCTGTTGTCGAGGTCCTGGCCCTTTTTGTGGCCAAGCCAGACTTGGTTTGTTGGCAGTGATACATCTCCCGAATGCAAATCCTGTGCTGCTGTTGACATAATTGATTACTGTGACTTATTTTCCCCCTAGCCCCGAGTGCAATATCACAGCTGCTAAATAATTCATGCTGGCTGTGATATTGTATCTGCCGTAGTGAAGCAGCGTGAATAGCGCTGTGCCGTGCCTAACTATCGCCTACCTACCTACAGTACCGTCCAGGTTGAGACAGAGGGCCGTATGCATCAAACGTCTCAGAGTAGGAGTGCTGGTCTAGGATCAGGTCTTCTCTGTCCATGTAATTTGATTCATTGTGATCGAAAAAAGGCAAAACTGATCCTAAATCAGCACTCCTAGTCTGAGACGCTTGGTACACAGGCCTATTGCACAGCCTACTTAACATCACTGGTACCTACTTCTTCTTCAGTGGAATTAATACTGTAAAACTCTATGCCTCTAGCTGAGTCTAGCGGGCTAAAGGTTTCTCCTTCAAACACATAGTATTATGTTTGGAAGTGAAAGACAAGCTATGACATTGGTCCGGAACATTTCCCCCAGTGAGTAGGGCATCTTGGATTATTTAAAAGGCAGAGAGAGAAGCTAAGTTTGCTGCTTTTAAATTTTTGCTTCTGCAATTTGTGACGCAACATCTATGAGACTGTTGAAATGGACTGTGGAAGAAGTAGGATAAGGTCAGGGAATCATTTACTTCAAAAACACATATTCATTTGACTGATTTTTTAAACAGCATGTTGGGTGGGATGGTGTGGACCACTAATGCAGAGTGTGGGTTGACATATGAAAACCCTCAGCTGCTGTTATGGTGTGGGACCCAGGAAGGTGGTGTGGGACCCAGGAAGGTGGTGTGGGACCCAGGAAGGTGGTGTGGGACCCAGGAAGGTGGTGTGGGACCCAGTTAGGTGGTGTGGGACCCAGGAAGGTGGTGTGGGAAGGAAGGTGGTGTGTGACCCAGGAAGGTGGTGTGGGACCCAGGAAGGTGGTGTGGGACCCAGGAAGGTGGTGTGGGCCCAGGAAGGTGGTGTGGGACCCAGTTAGGTGGTGTGGGACCCAGGAAGGTGGTGTGGGACCCAGGAAGGTGGTGTGTGACCCAGGAAGGTGGTGTGGGACCCAGGAAGGTGGTGTGGGACCCAGGAAGGTGGTGTGGGACCCAGGAAGGTGGTGTGGGACCCAGTTAGGTGGTGTGGGACCCAGGAAGGTGGTGTGGGAAGGAAGGTGGTGTGTGACCCAGGAAGGTGGTGTGGGACCCAGGAAGGTGGTGTGGGACCCAGTTAGGTGGTGTGGGACCCAGTTAGGTGGTGTGGGACCCAGGAAGGTGGTGTGGGACCCAGGAAGGTGGTGTGGGAAGGAAGGTGGTGTGTGACCCAGGAAGGTGGTGTGGGACCCAGGAAGGTGTTATTCATGTTGTAATTAATGGTCATAATCAGTTATTCATGTTGTAATTAATTGTCATAATCAGTTATTCATGTTGTAATTAATGGTCATAATCAGTTATTCATGTTGTAATTAATTGTCATAACCATCTAATCATGTTGTAATTAATGGTTGAAAAAGCAGAGGAGCAAGGAGACAGTAAAGCATCTAGTGTAAGATAGCAGGCTGTTTTACTTGTTCATTCAGACCACTTTGTTCCAAACAAAGTTTATGAGTGAGTATCAAATGTTACAAAATTGGGGGAATTTCTGAATTGCCAAATATTTGCACAAGCAAGCATCAGGTGAGTTATTATGTATTTGTTATGTTAATATTAGCGATAATGCAACACACAGCATTGTTATGAAATCCATATTAGCTGTGTTGTACAGTAGGTCTACTCTAAGGTCCCAGATTAGCTGTGTTGTACAGTAGGTCTACTCTAATGTTCCAGATTAGCTGTGTTGTACAGTAGGCCTACTCTAATGTTCCAGATTGGCTGTGTTGTACAGTAGGTCTACTCTGGTGTTCCAGATTAGCTGTGTTGTACAGTAGGTCTACTCTAATGTTCCAGATTAGCTGTGTTGTACAGTAGGTCTACTCTAATGTTCCAGATTAGCTGTGTTGTACAGTAGGTCTACTCTAATGTTCCAGATTAGCTGTGTTGTACAGTAGGTCTACTCTAATGTTCCAGATTAGCTGTGTTGTACAGTAGGTCTACTCTAATGTTCCAGATTAGCTGTGTTGTACAGTAGGTCTACTCTAATGTTCCAGATTAGCTGTGTTGTACAGTAGGTCTACTCTAAGGTCCCAGATTAGCTGTGTTGTACAGTAGGTCTACTCTAATGTTCCAGATTAGCTGTGTTGTACAGTAGGTCTACTCTAATGTTCCAGATTAGCTGTGTTGTACAGTAGGTCTACTCTAAGGTCCCGGATTAGCTGTGTTGTACAGTAGGTCTACTCTAATGTTCCAGATTAGCTGTGTTGTACAGTAGGTCTACTCTAATGTTCCAGATTAGCTGTGTTGTACAGTAGGTCTACTCTAATGTTCCAGATTAGCTGTGTTGTACAGTAGGTCTACTCTAATGTTCCAGATTAGCTGTGTTGTACAGTAGGTCTACTCTAATGTTCCAGATTAGCTGTGTTGTACAGTGGGTCTACTCTAATGTTCCAGATTAGCTGTGTTGTACAGTAGGTGTACTCTAATGTTCCAGATTAGCTGTGTTGTACAGTAGGTCTACTCTAAGGTCCCAGATTAGCTGTATTGTACAGTAGGTCTACTCTAATGTTCCAGGTTAGCTGTGTTGTACAGTAGGTTTACTCTAATGTTCCAGGTTAGCTGTGTTGTACAGTAGGTCTACTCTAATGTTCCAGGTTAGCTGTGTTGTACAGTAGGTCTACTCTAATGTTCCAGATTAGCTGTGTTGTACAGTAGGTCTACTCTAATGTTCCAGATTAGCTGTGTTGTACAGTAGGTCTACTCTAATGTTCCAGATTAGCTGTGTTGTACAGTAGGTCTACTCTAATGTTCCAGATTAGCTGTGTTGTACAGTAGGTCTACTCTAATGTTCCAGATTAGCTGTGTTGTACAGTAGGTCTACTCTAATGTTCCAGATTAGCTGTGTTGTACAGTAGGTCTACTCTAATGTTCCAGATTAGCTGTGTTGTACAGTAGGTCTACTCTAATGTTCCAGATTAGCTGTGTTGTACAGTAGGTCTATTCTAATGTTCCAGATTAGCTGTGTTGTACAGTAGGTATACTCTGGTGTTCCAGATTAGCTGTGTTGTACAGTGGGTCTACTCTAATGTTCCAGATTAGCTGTGTTGTACAGTAGGTCTACTCTAATGTTCCAGATTAGCTGTGTTGTACAGTAGGTCTACTCTAATGTTCCAGATTAGCTGTGTTGTACAGTAGGTCTACTCTAATGTTCCAGATTAGCTGTGTTGTACAGTAGGTCTACTCTGGTGTTCCAGATTAGCTGTGTTGTACAGTAGGTCTACTCTAATGTTCCAGATTAGCTGTGTTGTACAGTAGGTCTACTCTAATGTTCCAGGTTAGCTGTGTTGTACAGTAGGTCTACTCTAATGTTCCAGGTTAGCTGTGTTGTACAGTAGGTCTACTCTAATGTTCCAGGTTAGCTGTGTTGTACAGTAGGTCTACTCTAATGTTCCAGATTAGCTGTGTTGTACAGTAGGTCTACTCTAATGTTCCAGATTAGCTGTGTTGTACAGTAGGTCTACTCTAATGTTCCAGATTAGCTGTGTTGTACAGTAGGTCTACTCTAATGTTCCAGATTAGCTGTGTTGTACAGTAGGTCTACTCTAATGTTCCAGATTAGCTGTGTTGTACAGTAGGTCTACTCTAATGTTCCAGATTAGCTGTGTTGTACAGTAGGTCTACTCTAATGTTCCAGATTAGCTGTGTTGTACAGTAGGTCTACTCTAATGTTCCAGATTAGCTGTGTTGTACAGTAGGTATACTCTGGTGTTCCAGATTAGCTGTGTTGTACAGTGGGTCTACTCTAATGTTCCAGATTAGCTGTGTTGTACAGTAGGTCTACTCTAATGTTCCAGATTAGCTGTGTTGTACAGTAGGTCTACTCTAATGTTCCAGATTAGCTGTGTTGTACAGTAGGTCTACTCTAATGTTCCAGATTAGCTGTGTTGTACAGTAGGTCTACTCTGGTGTTCCAGATTAGCTGTGTTGTACAGTAGGTCTACTCTAATGTTCCAAATTAGCTGTGTTGTACAGTAGGTCTACTCTAATGTTCCCAAAAAACAGACGCAGTCCCATTTCTGTGACTGTACCCATTTGTGCGTCCCAAATGACACCCTATTCCCTTTATAGTGCACTAGTTTTGACAGTCAGAAGTAGTGCACTATATAGGGAATAGGGTGTCATTTGGGACGCATCCCCCTGTTTTGGAGCCCAGCTGTTTTGAAGCCCAGCTGTTTTGGAGCCCCCCCTCAGCTTTTAGTGATGGTATTCAGCATGAGCAGCCAGCCAGCATGAGCAGCCAGCCAGCATGAGCAGCCAGCCAGCATGAGCAGCCAGCCAGGCTCTCATGTAAACAAACACCTGTCTAAACTCTAAAAGGGAAGTCGGCTTTTCTCCACACCAGCCCCCTTTTTTCTCCTTTCTAAATCTGGTGTTCTTGGGGTCTCTTCATATAAGAGGATCTGATCTGTATATGTAGGGTTCGTACCAAATGGCACCCTACACCCTATATAGTGCACTACCTATGGGCCTTGGTCAAAAGCAGTGCACTATATAGTGAAATGGTGCCTTTTGAGACTGTAGCTACATTACCAACCTCAGTTTGACCATGTTATGTTGGATGGATGATACTGTTGGAGGCAAACATACTTTGATAAGGAGTGAAATAATGATGGTTCAAACCAAGCTGAAATAAGGGGGAAGCTGGATTGAGGAAATGAAAGCCATAAATTGACCCACCCTTGCCAACGCTGGATAGCTGTCATTAGTTGGAGCTAAATGTAGCGGTAAATAAGACATCAGCTAGATGGTGTTGAGAAGGTCAATGAAAAACAGTAGGAGCGCTAAAGACTCCATTATAGCCACGGTGTCATTTCACTCCACAACAAGGTGTAGAGACATCTGGATAATGATCATTTCTGCTACGATTTTATTCTCTCTCCCAACTCTCTCTGCCTCTGCGCCTCTCTCTCTCTCTCTCTTTCTGCCTCTGCGCCTCTCTCTCTCTCTCTCTCTCTGCCTCTGCGCCTCTCTCTCTCTCTCTGCCTCTGCGCCTCTCTCTCTCTCTCTTTCTGCCTCTGCGCCTCTCTCTCCCTCTCTCTCTGCCTCTGCGCCTCTCTCTCTCTCTCTCTCTTTCTGCCTCTGCGCCTCTCTCTCTCTCTCTCTCTCTGCCTCTGCGCCTCTCTCTCTCTCTCTGCCTCTGCGCCTCTCTCTCTCTCTCTTTCTGCCTCTGCGCCTCTCTCTCCCTCTCTCTCTCTCTGCCTCTGCGCCTCTCTCTCTCTCTCTCTCTCTTTCTGCCTCTGCGCCTCTCTCTCCCTCTCTCTCTGCCTCTGCGCCTCTCTCTCTCTCTCTCTCTTTCTGCCTCTGCGCCTCTCTCTCCCTCTCTCTCTGCCTCTGCGCCTCTCTCTCACTCTCTCTCTTTCTGCCTCTGCCTCTCTCACTCTCCCTCATCTTTACTTCCCCCTCCTCCCTTTCTCTCTCTCTCTTTCTGCCTCTGCGCCTCTCTCTCTCTCCCTCTCTCTCTCTCCCTCTCTCTCTCTCTCCCGCTCTCTCTGTGCCTCTCTCTCTCTCTCTGCACCTCTCTCTCTCTCCCTCTCTCTCTCCCTCTCTCTCTCTCTCCCGCTCTCTCTGTGCCTCTCTCTCTCTCTCTGCACCTCTCTCTCTCTCCCTCTCTCTCTCCCTCTCTCCCTCCCGCTCTCTCTGTGCCTCTCTCTCTCTCTCTGCACCTCTCTCTCTCTCTCTCTCTCTCTCTCTCAGCCACCATAACCAGCTCCTCAGAGAACGATGACCGCAGCGGCTCCAGCCTGGAATGGAGTAAAGATGGCAGCCTGAGGAGCAGCGGGCATCATGGCCAGGCTCCCAGCGTGCGGGTCGATACATGCTCTCCCGTGGCTGAGGAAGACCCCAGCGGGCCCCCAGAGACCCCTGCCCCATCCAGGACAGAGTACCCCACAGGCTCCCCAGCAGGGGCCGCAGCAGGACCAAGCCACCCACCAGAGGGCCCCGTTCCATACCCCACAGCACACACCTCCTCGTCCCTCATGATGCCGCGGCCAAACTCTGTCGCAGGTAACTTGTACACTAGTTTGAGTTATCTGGACTTGTATACTGGTTTGAGTTATCTAGACTTGTACACTGGTTTGAGTTATCTGGACTTGTCTCCTGGTTTGAGTTATCTGGACTTGTACACTGGTTTGAGTTATCTGGACTTGAACACTGGTTTGAGTTATCTGGACTTGTACACTGGTTTGAGTTGATATCAGGTCGTCAGAGGAAGGGATCCTTAATCCATGCTCAGGGAATCCACCGCCAAATGTGACTCAGAGTTTAATTGCAGATGGGTTCATCTTGATGTTGTTTCTGCATTATCTCCTTAGTAAGATATCTGGACATTTTAGTCTGTGACCCTTTAGGACCCAACAGTTTTGGTACTTCACAGAATATCCAGACCCAGGTCACCAGAGAGCCAGCTTAGTGCCCTGTGTGACTGTGGAGCTGACTGACACACAACTGTGTCCTTTCATTTCCCAACTGAACAAGTGAGAGAGCGAGGGAGATGGAGAGGAGAAAGCGTGGGATGGACGAGTCTTTGACGTGTCAATTCAACAGACGAGAGAGAGAGAGAGAGAGAGAGAGAGAGAGAGAGAGAGAGAGAGAGAGAGAGGGGTTGAGGGATAGAAAAAGAAAGAGAGACGTAGAGAGAGAAAAGGAGAGATAGAGGAGCCTTGATATTGGGAGGTAAGGTTCTTAGGGAAGTGGTTACCGGGTCAGCTGTTTAGTGTTGTGACTTGGGTGCGCCATGTCGGAGCAGAGAGCAGAGGACAGAGGGGTGTCTGGCTGATCCGTTCCACATTCCTCAAGAAACAGGCTGTTATGGCTCTGCTCTTCATGTCCGCACAGCTGTCATATATACCTCCTCCTCCTCTCTCTCTCCTCTGCCTCTCTCTCTCTATTTCTTTCTTTATATCGCTCCCCCTCCCTCGCGCTCTCTCTCACTCCCCCCTTATCCTCCCCCTCTCTCTCTTCCTCTTTCCATCTCTCTCCCTCCCTCTGCTCTTGACCTTGGCCCCGTTTTCTCAAGTCCCCCCCCCCACACACCATCCTTCTTTAAAATGCAGGGAACTGCTGTGCTCCACTTATATGCCATGGTGCTAGGAGATGGGAGACTGAAAGCCTGGCAGGATGCATTGTGTTAGCATGTAGGGAGTGTTTCCTGAGCTTCCGTCCCAAATGGAACCCTATTTCCTATGTAGTGCACTATTTTTGACCAGAGCCCTATTGGTCAAAAGTAGTGCACTATATAGGGAATAGGGTTCCATTTGGGACGGATCCTGAGTGTTTCTACCTGAGAGTTTCTAGCTGTTGCCAGGCAGCTAAAGTGCTTTGGCTTTGATCTGAGAATGAGATTTCACTCTAGTTGGAGATCCAGAGAGCACTCCTCCTCCAATAGTACTGCTGCCCTTATCGATCTATAGATGTCCAATAGTACTGCTGCCCTTATCGATCTATAGATGTCCAATAGTACTGCTGCCCTTATCGATCTATAGATGTCCAATAGTACTGCTGCCCTTATCGATCTATAGATGTCCAATAGTACTGCTGACCTTATCGATTTATAGATGTGTTACTGTCAGACAACATGCTTTTTCATTAGTTATCAAAAGCTTCGGAAAGCAATGGAATCATCTTCAATCCATTTGCCTTTGATCAATCAGGTGGGTGAATGGGTGTGTGTGTGCGTGTGTGTGAGAGAGAGCGAGAGAGAATGTTAGTGTGTGTTTTGCAGCTAGCTGTTTGACACAGTGGATTTGACACGCTGTTTGCTCTAAGTGACCATTCATCTACTGCGTGCTGACAATATAAAGAGTATAGAAGTGCATACACAGCATTGTGTGGAAAATCACAAACACCTCTGTCACTTTTAACACCTAATTATTCCAATAACCCATAACCTGTTTTACACCTGCTGTTGTTTTGGTCCTATGTAGCTCCACTTAAACATCCAGACACCCACTACGTCGTAAAGCTAACAGCCCAGGACCCACAGACACCCACTACGCCGTAAAGCTAACAGCCCAGGACCCACGGACACCCACTACGTCGTAAAGCTAACAGCCCAGGACCCACGGACACCCACTACGTCGTAAAGCTAACAGCCAGGACCCACGGACACCCACTACGCCGTAAAGCTAACAGCCCAGGACCCACAGACACCCACTACGCCGTAAAGCTAACAGCCCAGGACCCACGTACACCCACTACGTCGTAAAGCTAACAGCCCAGGACCCACGGACACCCACTACGCCGTAAAGCTAACAGCCCAGGACCCACAGACACCCACTACGTCGTAAAGCTAACAGCCCAGGACCCACGGACACCCACTACGTCGTAAAGCTAACAGCCAGGACCCACGGACACCCACTACGCCGTAAAGCTAACAGCCCAGGACCCACAGACACCCACTACGCCGTAAAGCTAACAGCCCAGGACCCACGTACACCCACTACGTCGTAAAGCTAACAGCCCAGGACCCACGGACACCCACTACGCCGTAAAGCTAACAGCCCAGGACCCACAGACACCCACTACGTAGTAAAGCTAACAGCCCAGGACCCACGGACACCCACTACGTCGTAAAGCTAACAGCCCAGGACCCACGGACACCCACTACGCCGTAAAGCTAACAGCCCAGGACCCACAGACACCCACTACGTAGTAAAGCTAACAGCCCAGGACCCACAGACACCCACTACGCCGTAAAGCTAACAGCCCAGGACCCACGGACACCCACTACGTCGTAAAGCTAACAGCCAGGACCCACGGACACCCACTACGTAGTAAAGCTAACAGCCAGGACCCACGGACACCCACTACGTCGTAAAGCTAACAGCCAAGACCCACGGCCCTCTTTGCTCTAGTTTGTAGGATGATGTCACTGTTATGCAGTATAGCCCCCGAGGACTGAGCTGGATTCACACCTCTGATTTTATGGCTGGTTACAATGCCCTGGGAGCCGACAGCAAGGACATGGAAAGACAAGCTCATTTATGGTCCAAATTAACCTACTCTGTCACCAGGGGCAAGGAACACGGACCTTAACGTCCCTATTTATCAGAGTGGGGCTTGGGTTGAGAGGGCTAGGGTCTGTTATATGTGGCTGGCTACGTGGTTATATGGAATGTCTTAATTGGGTTGATAAATTGTGTACACGTGTGATAGAGAGAGACAGAAGGAGTGAAAAGAACATCACTGATTCATTTTTTTTTGTTGTTGAGGAAGTTGGATAAAGCCATCTCTCACACACACACACACACACACACACACACATACATACTTTATTGATCCCCGAGAGGAAATTTCTTTGTCAAGCAGCTACGAAAAACACAGGACAGGTGCAAAATGCCAGAACGAAATACACAAGACATACACAAGGCCTGATACATAGAGCGGCAGTATGAAAAAGTATAATACACATTCAAGACGTCTGGAGTGCAAAAAGCTGCATTGCATAGTATGAGTGAAAAATTATAATTGATTGCGTCCCCAATGACACCCTATTTACCACATACACTGTGTGGACAATTATTAGGCAAGTTGTATGTTTGAGGATTAATTTTTTTATTGAACAACTACAGTCCAAAATGTTAATAAACCTCAAACCTGAATATTTAAGAAAGTAAAAGTGAGGTTTTGTCTTTCTATGGAGAATGTCTATATGCACAATTATTGGGCAACTATTAGTGTGCAGATTATTATTATGCAACTAAATGAAAAAGGAAAAGTTCCATCTCATCTGTTAAAGTAATAAACAAACAGCTCAACATTTACAAATAAACACTTCTGACATAAAAATAAATAAATCTGTGACCAATGTAGCCAGCCTTCTTTTCAATAACAGTCATAAGCCTTCCATCCATGGAGTCTGTCAGCTTCTTGATCTGTTGACGATCAACTTTTTGTGCAGCAGCAACCACAGCCTCCCAGACACTGGTCAGAGAGGTGGACTGTTTACCTTCACCAGCAACCACAGCCTCCCAGACACTGGTCAGAGAGGTGGACTGTTTACCTTCACCAGCAACCACAGCCTCCCAGACACTGGTCAGAGAGGTGGACTGTTTACCTTCACCGTAAATCGACCGTTTAAGAAGGGACCACACGTTCTCAGTAGGGTTTAGGTCTGGTGAGGAAGGGGACATGTCATTATTCTTTCATCTTTAAGGTCTTTTCTGGCTAGACATGCAGCGGAGAACTTCGATGCATGCGATGGAGCGTTGTCCTGCATAAAAATCATGGTCTTCTTGAAAGATGCAGACTGTTTCCTGTACCACTGCTTGAAGAAAGTGTCTTCTAGAAACTGGCAGTAGGTTTGGGAGTTGAGTTTGAGTCCATCTTCAACCCGAAAAGGTCCAACTAGCTCATCTTTAATAATACCAGCCCATACCAGTACCACCTCCACCTCGCTGGCGTCTGAGTCGAAGTGGAGCTCCGTGACCGTTACTGATCCAGCCACGGGCCCATCCATCTGGTCCGTTAAGAGTCACTCTCATCTCATCAGTCCATAAAACCATTGAAGAATCTGTCTTCAGATATTTCTTGGCCCAGTCTTGACTTTTCAACTTATGTGTCTTGTTCAGTGGTGGTCGGGTTTCAGCCTTCCTTACCTTGGCCATGTCTCTGAGCACTGAACGCCTTGTTCTTCTGGGTACTCCAGGTAGGTTTCAGTTCTGGAATATGACAGCACTGGAGGATGATGGGTTCCTGGTAGCTTCACGTTTGATTCTTCTCAAATCTTTGGCAGTTAATTTGCGTCTTTTTTTCTCAACACGGTTCTTGCGACCCTGTTGACTATTTGCAACAAACCGTTTGATGGTTCTGTGATCACGCCACAATATCTTAGCAATTTCAAGAGTGCTGCATCCCTCTGAAACACTTTTTATAATTTTTGACTTTTCAGAGTCAGTTAAATATATTTTTGGGCGCATTTTGCCTGAGGAAAAGAAGCTGCCTAATAATTATGCACACCTTGATATAGGGTGTTGATCTCCTTAGGCCACACCCTCCCTCATTACACAAATACACATCACCTGATATGCTGAAATCCAATAAGCATTCCAGTTTATACAGCTTGGAGTTGGGAAATATGCATAATAATGATGATATGGTCAAAATACTGACTTGCCTAATAATTGGGCAGAGTGAGAGAGTGAGAGAGTGAGAGAGAGGGACAGAGGTGGAAAACCAGGCCGTGGCGGGGAGAAGAGGAGAGGAGTCGTAATGAAATCCCCACTGTCTGATTGATTCCAGAGTGCTGAAAGTCACGCTGTCATTGATAGGAGCGGCTAAACACGCTGTGAGACAGAGTTCCTGCCAGGACTTGAGGAGTTATGCTGGCTGCTGTCTCACTGTTGCTCTGCTGCCCTGTTGGCTCAGAGTTTAACCGTTAAGGACTAGACACACATAAAGAACGGCAGCTGCTAGGTGTCTACAAACGGTGGCGAATCAACATGTCACGGATGTTCAAAGGAAATGACGGCTGATGTTATGTGGTCAGAGCGGAGAGGACCACTGCTTTTGACTGTCCGTCGGCACGGCCTGTTTTGTCCTTTAGACTTCACTCTTTCTGAACTCTTGTCCTCTTCTCAGGTTGTTGGAGGTTCTTAGCCCAGGAACAAAGGTTCTATTTCTCTGGGGGTGAATTAGTGGGATTGGGGCATCTGTCCAATCCCAATCAACCAGTGTCCCACAGCGCTGCTAAAATGTGAGATATGCGCGGGGAATATATCTGTGTTGCTCAGAAGAGTCATTTGTGATTACAGTGGACACCGTGACTGGCCTGCTGCCATAGAGCTGCTGCTGTGGGAGATCCAGACAGCACTGTTTGCTCATTAGGCTGTGGCTAACTGGCCAGGTCCAGGTCCAGACCAATACACCACCTGTCTGAGTGAGATGACGGAAACCAAAATGTATTATGTTGCACCTATTTGGATAAATCTTTATATAGAACTACAATATCTTATGGGCTTGTAGGTTCGGCTTCTGGAGCAGAGTGGAATGTTAAATCAGTCATGGACACAATTTGATGCTTTAAATATATTGCCGGCTTTATATTTATATGGTAAGATTGTAGAAAAGGAAGGTGGACCATTTTTTATACACACAGGAAACTGTTGAGCGTGAAAAACCCAGAGGCGTTCCAGTTCTGCAGCTCCCCAACGGGCTCGGGAGAGGCGAAGGTCGAGTAATGCGAAACATGACCTGCCAAGCCGCGCTTCTTAACACCCGCCCGCCTAACCCGGAAGCCAGCTGCACCAATGTCTCCGAGAAAACAACGTTCAACTGACGATCGAAGTCAGCCTGCAGGCGCTCGGCCCGCCACAAGAGCGCGATGAGCCAAGGAAAGCCTCTCTCTTCTCTCTGCAGCAGACATACTCTATAGTGAGCACTATGTTTGGACCATCAAAATAATCACAATCAAATCGCAATACATATAGAACTGGTGCGCCCAGGACATACTACCACACATCGTTCAAAGGCACTTAAATATTTTGTCTTGCCCATTCACCCTCTGAATAATACATATACCCATGTCTCAATTGTCTCAAGGTTTAAAAACCCTTCTTTAACCTGACTCCTCCCCTTCATCTACACTGACTGAAGTGGATTTAAGGTGACATCAATAATGGGTAGCTTTCACCTGGATTCACCTTGTTAGTGTCTATGTCATGGAAAGAGCAGGTGTTACTAATGTTTATATTTATATAGTCACAGTGCCTCCACTGGAATGTAGCAATTGGTTGTGTCCCAAATGGCATCTTATTCCCTGTATAGTGCACTGCTATTGATCAGGGCTCATAGGGAATAGGGTGCCATTTGGGACGTGCACTTTGAGTTATTAACCCCCTAGAGTAGATATCCGTGCACCCGCAGAAATAAAAAAAAATCCCCATAGAAATCTGTCAGTTTATGCTAGAGATATGTGTTTTTGCATTGGCTGCGTCTCAATCCACAGCATCTGCGGTGAAAGGTGACAGAGCTAGTGCAGTGTTTGTCAGACCATGAGACATCCCGAAAATCGGTCTTCTCACAAAATCGTCTGAACTGTTTGGGCTACACACTAATATGACCCCGCTGTGGAAAGTTGAGGCTCTCACCAGCACATACACAATGAAGAAACTTTGAGATCATGGTTGCATTAGTCATTCCACCCAGACAGACAAACAGTGGTTCCTGGAAGAGTTTGCTCAGAGATGGCTCTGTCTTAGCCCAACCCACACCCCATCACAGATACCACCGGCTTCAAACAGGATTGCCTGTGACACAGGCTCTGTAATGGAAAACTAAATATGTAAATGTTATTACTGCATGTAAAGTGATGGCTGTGGAGAGCAGAATTCTAAATGAGAACTGAGAGTGTGAGAAATGAAAGGAGTGCGGGACTCTGTGGAGCTGAAACAGATATTCTACCCCTCTCTGATGTGTGGGGATTAGTGATGGGGGAAACAGTTCATACAGTTACATATCGTAATAATATTTTGGACAATATTATATGGCTAGGTAGCATTAGATAACGCTAGGTGGCCGTACCTGTGCCAAAACTCCAGTATTTCGTGATTACGATCTTGTCTCATCGTTGCAGCTCCCCAACGGGCTCGGGAGAGACGAAGGTCGAGTGATGCGTTCTCCGAAACATGACCTGCCAAGCCGCGCTTCTTAACACCCGTTCGCTTAACCCGGAAGCCAGCTGCACCAATGTCTCCGAGAACTGACGATCGAAGTCAGCCTGCAGGCGCTCGGCCCGCCACAAGAGCGCGATGAGCCAAGGAAAGCCTCTCTCTTCTCTCTGCAGCAGACATACTCTATAGTGAGCACTATATTTGGACCATCAAAATAATCACAATCAAATCGCAATACATATAGAACTGGTAAGAATCCCAGTACATATGGAATCCACACCTAAGAATGGTGATAATGTCGTATCGTGAGGACCGTGGCAATTCCCAGCCCTAGTGAGGATACAGAGTAGAAGTCTGCTTTGGCTCTATTGTAAACTTTTCAGATTTGGCTGAAGTCCAATGTGACAACTCCATGGCATGTTAAGGCAGAAGTCTCCTTCATCCAGTGCAGATTCAGGGCATTTCGGGACAATAATTCAGCTCAAAGCCTTCTGCATTCTTTGTTACGCTCAAATAATAGGAATACTAAGTCATCAGTTAATAAGACATTCACTGTGGCTTAGCGAGTCAAAGGCTACATTAAGACTGGCCACAGGAAGTCCAAGGTCCCGAGACCTCCTGATGAACCGCTGGTGGAGATTTCTCCAGACAGTGAAATGGCATTAAGGTGGATGGTTGTGGAACATATCGGCCACAGCATATTCCCAGGCGGCACTCCACTCCCCCTTAGCACAGGTTGAGTGGTGGTGCCCAGGCAGGCAAATGTTCCATTGTGGTTCACAGTCGTGTGCCGAGTGCCAGTCTGCTGCCCTACTCGGGATTCCTTTGTGTTAGGGTGTCTTGCGTCTAGGTGATTGGTCTATTGTGCCTGGCAGAAGTCCGCTGCCTAGCTGCCCTGCCTCCCAGAGCAGAAGTGGGCATCATTGACGGCCATTGTTCCAACATCTATTAAAACAAATACCAAAAGATACTGTAGGTTTTGGGTGGAGATTTCCTTTAAGGTTCCTGGGGCCCACATAATTGGTGACTGGAGGTCACACAGCTGTGTCCCATCTCCTGGACTGATGTCATCTCACAGTGGTCCCCAGATGTTCCGCAGGTTTGCTTATGTTATAGAGTCATTACTTCAAATCATAAAGTCATGTGTTTTATGAGAATTAGAACAGGCTTAACTGGTTTTATCAGCTTTTATGTTTTGTCTAGTCGTGTATGAATTTTAGGAGATGATTCTTTGGAATGCTTATATTGTCAAGTTTCCCATTCGCTGATTGAGAGAGTATTTGGAGTCTCACTGTTCCCTGAAGACTTCTCCGCTCACTTCTTCTCTAATTTTCATGGTTCACATGGCGTCCATGTTGTCACCTCCGATCGTCACCTTTGACTGGCTCAGTTTGGCTCGGTGCTCCTTACACCCTACATGGTGCACTGCATTTGACCAGGGCCCATAGGAAATAGAGTGTCATTTGGAACATAGCCTAAAAGACATTGTAGCCTGAAAGACAACACTTTGAAAGGTCAAGTTGACTTGAGTAGAATTGTCCTTTTTCACAAGGTTGCCAATGGGTGAAGAAGGTTTGAGCCGGAGAAAAAATAAAGACCTCTTCTTCAGAGATCGATCAGGTCCAATTTTGAGCAACCAATTAGCATTCAACTCAGGGGTTGATGTATACAAACCTGTGGAGAGGCAACTAAGCACCCCCTCCCTGAGGCACAGTATGCTACCAGCCCCCGGTGAGCCATCTGACAGAGTTTGACTGACAGGTCCAACATTGCTTTGCTTTGTGGATTCACTCCATGACTTTTATTAGTATCCTTTTTAAATTTCATCCAATTTCAATTGTAATGGCCATGTGAATGAATTTAATTAGCTAGAACTGACTGTACTGCATATCAGGAATAATATTACTGCATATCAGGAATAATATTACTGCATATCAGGAATAATATTACTGCATATCAGGAATAATATTACTGCATATCAGGAATAATATTACTGCATATCAGGAATAATATTACTGCATATCAGGAATAATATTACTCCATATGCAGTACAGTGCCACACGAATGGAAGGACTCAACTCAATATCAATGCCATAAGAAATAATGAACAATAACAGATATTCTGATTGCTGTGATTGTTAATTCTTTGTTATAGCATTGGTGTTGAGTTGAGTCCTTCCATTCATGTGGTTTGTGGGGGATGCAGGTACTGTAATGTATGCTCCAGTGAAGTTTTTGTGTTCTGGTCTGCTTTAAAGATTTCTTCATTCTGCTACGTGGTCTGCAGTGTGTGCTGCCTGCGCCGCACTAACAGGCTAGATCTAAGCACAGTCGGTGCTCACTAGTGGAGCAATGTCCTCCTCATATATTCTCTCTGGTCTTAGTGTGATAAATATAAGTGTTCGTGTTCAGTAACAAAATAACAGAAAAAAAGCATTTTTATGAAGCTGGTGCATTCTCCTAATTATATTGACTGTATTATGAACCAACTAGCCTCGACTGTATTATGAACCAACCAGCCTCGAATGTATTATGAACCAACCAGCCTCGACTGTATTATGAACCAACCAGCCTCGAATGTATTATGAACCAACCAGCTGGTGCATTCTCCTAATTATATTGACTGTATTATGAACCAACCATCCCTGACTGTATTATGAACCAACCAGCCTCGACTGTATTATGAACCAACCAGCCTTGACTGTATTATGAACCAACCAGCTGGTGCATTCTCCTAATTATATTGACTGTATTATGAACCAACCAGCCTCGACTGTATTATGAACCAACCAGCCTTGACTGTATTATGAACCAACTAGCCTCGACTGTATTATGAACCAACCAGCCTCGAATGTATTATGAACCAACCAGCTGGTGCATTCTCCTAATTATATTGACTGTATTATGAACCAACCATCCCTGACTGTATTATGAACCAACCAGCCTCGACTGTATTATGAACCAACCAGCCTTGACTGTATTATGAACCAACCAGCCTCGACTGTATTATGAACCAACCAGCCTCGAATGTATTATGAACCAACCAGCTGGTGCATTCTCCTAATTATATTGACTGTATTATGAACCAACCATCCCTGACTGTATTATGAACCAACCAGCCTCGACTGTATTATGAACCAACCAGCCTTGACTGTATTATGAACCAACCAGCCTCGAATGTATTATGAACCAACCAGCTGGTGCATTCTCCTAATTATATTGACTGTATTATGAACCAACCAGCCTTGACTGTATTATGAACCAACCATCCCTGACTGTATTATGAACCAACCAGCCTCGACTGTATTATGAACCAACCAGCCTTGACTGTATTATGAACCAACCAGCCTCGACTGTATTATGAACCAACCAGCCTCGAATGTATTATGAACCAACCAGCTGGTGCATTCTCCTAATTATATTGACTGTATTATGAACCAACCAGCCTTGACTGTATTATGAACCAACCATCCCTGACTGTATTATGAACCAACCAGCCTCGACTGTATTATGAACCAACCAGCCTTGACTGTATTATGAACCAACCAGCTGGTGCATTCTCCTAATTATATTGACTGTATTATGAACCAACCAGCCTCGACTGTATTATGAACCAACCAGCCTTGACTGTATTATGAACCAACTAGCCTCGACTGTATTATGAACCAACCAGCCTCGAATGTATTATGAACCAACCAGCTGGTGCATTCTCCTAATTATATTGACTGTATTATGAACCAACCATCCCTGACTGTATTATGAACCAACCAGCCTCGACTGTATTATGAACCAACCAGCCTTGACTGTATTATGAACCAACCAGCTGGTGCATTCTCCTAATTATATTGACTGTATTATGAACCAACCAGCTGGTGCATTCTCCTAATTATATTGACTGTATTATGAACCAACCAGCCTCGACTGTATTATGAACCAACCAGCCTCGACTGTATTATGAACCAACCAGCCTTGAATGTATTATGAACCAACCAGCCTCGACTGTATTATGAACCAACCAGCCTTGACTGTATTATGAACCAACCAGCCTCGACTGTATTATGAACCAACCAGCCTTGAATGTATTATGAACCAACCAGCCTCGACTGTATTATGAACCAACCAGCCTCGACTGTATTATGAACCAACCAGCCTCGACTGTATTATGAACCAACCAGCCATGACTGTATTATGAACCAACCAGCCTCGACTGTATTATGAACCAACCAGCCTCGACTGTATTATGAACCAACCAGCCTTGACTGTATTATGAACCAACCATTATGAACCATATCCAGTACTGGGGAATGGCGCACAGATGCAGGCAAAGTGTCGCTCCCAGCAGCAGAGCAGTTCAGCTCAGGCCCCCTTCCTACTCCCCCCTCCTCCTCCCCCCTACTGCCCCCCCCCCCTGACTCACCTACTCCCCCCTCCTGACCCGTCTGCTCCCCCCTCCTGACCCTCCTGCTCTCCCCTCCTGACCCCCCTTCTCCCCCCTCCTGACCTACCTGCTCCCCCCTCCTGACCCACCTGCTCCCCCCTCCTGACCTGCCTGCTCCCCCTCCTGACCCTCCTGCTCTCCCCTCCTGACCCCCCTGCTCCCCCCTCCTGACCTGTCTGCTCCCCCCTCCTGACCCCCCTGCTCCCCCTCCTGACCCGTCTGCTCCCCCCTCCTGCCCCCCTGCTCCCCCTCCTGATCCAACCCAGGAGACAGAGAACAGAGGAATGTAAAGGGTAGAGCCACACACAAGAAAGAAACTCATTTTCATCAGAATGGACACATCCTGACACATCTGTGGAGCTTCAAAGCTGCCCCCGACACACAGACCCACAAGGTATCACACTCATACACACTATCACATCAACCAGGAATTATCTGCTGTCGGAGTAGGAAGAGGAGAGAAACAGGGAGGTTAACGCAGATTGAGAGTGAGAGAGAGAGAATGAGAGGGTTGAGTGAGCAGGAGGGAGCGAGAGAGCCTGTTGGCACCCTGGGGAATAGTTGGGGCTTGAAACATATGTGGAAAACAAGGAAGATGACTTCAGAGCAGAAGTATTCTTCTTTTACATTAGAGAGGATTTCCTGTTTTGTGTTGAGGGAAATGGTGCCGGCTGTGAGGAGCTCTGTTACAGGTGAAAATCAAAGAGCATCTAGTGGCTTCAGTGCATCTGTTAGACATCCGTAGCACATCTCTGAAACAAGTTACACTGGCTCATGAATAGCTTTTTTGGTTTTAGCACTAACAAACAATGGTATATGTCTGATTCAATATCTTTATGATGGCTTTGGTAGATTATACAGGGATACAGATTTTAAACAGGTCTAGTATGGTAGAGAGAGGGAGGAAGAGAGAGTGGTTGAGAAGGGAGAGAGAGAAGGATGGTAATCTCACTGCAGTCCACTAATGTCAGCATGGGGCATGATGGGGCATGATGGGGCATGACTGATGCACTAGAGCTGGATCTCAGCATACTCCTCTCTCTCTCCCTCCATCTCTTCTCCTGTCCCCCTCCCTCCTGCCATCTCTCACTCCTCTCTCTCTCCCTCCATCTCTTCTCCTGTCCCCCTCCCTCCTGCCATCTCTCACTCCTCTCTCTCTCCCTCAATCTCTTCTCCTGTCCCCCTCCCTCCTGCCATCTCTCACTCCTCTCTCTCTCCCTCCATCTCTTCTCCTGTCCCCCTCCCTCCTGCCATCTCTCACTCCTCTCTCTCTCTCTCTCTCTCTCTCTCTCTCTCTCTCTCTCTCTCTCTCTCTCTCTCTCTATATCTCGCTCTCTCCACACCTCACCTCTCTCTCTCTCTCTCTCTCTCTCTCTCTCTCTCTCTATATCTCGCTCTCTCCACACCTCTCTCTCTCTCTCTCTCTCTCTCTCTCTCTCTCTCTCTCTCTCTCTCTATATATATCTCGCTCTCTCCACACCTCACCTCTCTCTCTCTCTCTCTCTCTCTCTATCTCTCTCTCTCTATATCTCGCTCTCTCCACACCTCACCTCTCTCTCTCTCTCTCTCTCTGTCTCTCTCTCTCTCTCTCTCTCTCTCTCTCTCTTCTCTCTCTCTCTCTCTCTCTCGCTCTCTCTCTCTCTCTCTCTCTCTCTCTCTCTCTCTCTCTCTCTCTCTCTCTGTGTGTGTGTGTGTGTGTGACAGCAGTACAGGGAGGGTCATAGATTAATTCCTCTGCTAGTCCGGCTGCCCGTTGTAACTGTAATCCGCCACGTTGGAGGGGAGCAGCTCTCACCGTATTCCCACCTTTCATTTATACCCTGCTTTATTCACCCTCTTTTCCTCCTCCGTGGGGGGGGACGATACTCTCGGAGCGCTGCTAATGTTGTGGACGCTGTGAGAGAGGGAGAGAGAGCAGTGCTTGTGTACTGCCAAGCCCAGTCACCAGTTGAATGTGGCCAGTGTGCCTGGACATGGATGGGAGCGCTGGGGCAGAAGATTCACTTGGGTACGCTGATGAGCGTCCAGACCACTGCTTTTCCCACAAAGGGCCCCCGCCCTCCCTGCCTGCCTCTCAGCCTGCCTGCCTGCCTACCTGCCTCTCAGCCTGCCTGCCCTGCCTGCCTGCCTCTCAGCCTGCCTGCCTGAGGAGGAGTGTTTTTAAATACCTGCTGCTGTCCTGCCCAGCTCTCTGGCTCTGCTGCCGCTGACTGACTGTAAGTAGCTACTTCAGCTTCTAGCGTGGTGATACCAGGGGTGGTGATACCAGGCGTGGTGATACCAGGGGTGGTGATACCAGGGGTGGTGATACCAGGGGTGGTGATACCAGGGGTGGTGATACCAGGGGTGGTGATACCAGGGGGCCACTGCCCAGCACTAACAGTTGGGAGCATTGAACTCGAGAGCATCGAGCGGTTTAACATTTTGGCTGCATTGTGGGAAGTGATCTCTCACCGTGCATGTTGAATTAGAGTTAGGCTCTCATTTATTCACATTTCTGAGCCAAAATGAAATTCACATCAACAGGCTGATAGTTGAGTAGGCTGACAATGAGGTATTTTTGACATAAATGTTTCTATTGATGCGAGCTGCCTTGCTTGCTCTGTTGTCACCAGCTGGCTCCTTAATTAGGAGTAAGTTGGGAAGGAGATTTACTCACTGTTCTATCTGTCCTCCCGGCTCAGCTGAGGCTGATGGAGTAGAGAGAGAGAGAGAGAGTATTTGATTTTTCCTGTTAAAGGGACAATCTTGAATTGGTATATCCATTTAGCTGTTTACCAAATAAGTGGCAGGTTGACCACGTTGTTGTTGTTGTTGTTCAAAGCCCAGACTGCACCCGTGCGTCAGTCTAATTAACATGTTCTCCGTTTTGCTCTACGACCCCCACAAGCGTCACAGGAGTCGTCTGAAGGTAACCCGGTACCAATTCAGAAAGTTATTATTATTATTAAGTACTTTTGTGCCAAAAAATATATATATTTCCTGAGCTTTCTTATAGCTCCTAAATATAGGACAGACACTTCTAAACCTTATTATTGATTATTATTTTAATGTCTGTTTTGCCATTTATGAATGTGTTATTCAATGCGTTTCTATGGGCTTTAGTAGTACCTACAGGTGTCCTAACATTCTAAATGAAACAGCTAAATTACCCATGGTAAGACCATCCTAAAACAATTCTATATGTTAGCTTAATAGAGCCCACTCCCCAAGGCTTTAGGGGTTAAACAGGACACCGGCTTGAAGACAGCCGGGTCTCCATGGCGACTTCATTGTTGCCAGGAACACCGGAGACATTGTTTCACGTTGTCTGTGCGTTGGTAGCCCGAGGATGCCAGCTCAGACGGTAGGAAGAGGTAGAGGTGTAAGAACCGACGCTGGGGATGAGAAGCAGGTACAGGGAGTAACATTTAATACTGTCATCAAACAGAACAGGACAGGAACAGGTACAGGGAGTAACATTTAATACTGTCATCAAACAGAACAGAACAGGAACAGGTACAGGGAGTAACATTTAATACTGACATCAAACAGAACAGGACAGGAACAGGAACAGGGAGTAACATTTAATACTGACAACAAACAGAACAGGACAGGAACAGGTACAGGGAGTAACATTTCATACTGACATCAAACAGAACAGGACAGGAACAGGTACAGGGAGTAACATTTAATACTGACATCAAACAGAACAGAACAGAACAGGTACGGGGAGTAACATTTAATACTGACATCAAACAGAACAGAACAGGAACAGGGAGTAACATTTAATACTGACATCAAACAGAACAGAACAGGAACAGGTACGGGGAGTAACATTTAATACTGACATCAAACAGAACAGAACAGGTACGGGGAGTAACATTTAATACTGACATCAAACAGAACAGGACAGGAACAGGGAGTAACATTTAATACTGACATCAAACAGAACAGAACAGGTAGGGGGAGTAACATTTAATACTGACATCAAACAGAACAGGACAGGAACAGGGAGTAACATTTAATACTGATATCAAACAGAACAGAACAGGTAGAGGGAGTAACATTTAATACTGAAATCAAACAGAACAGAACAGGTACAGGGAGTACCATTTAATACTGACATCAAACAGAACCGAACAGGTACAGGGAGTAACATTTAATACTGACATCAAACAGAACAGAACAGGAACAGGTACGGGGAGTAACATTTAATACTGACATCAAACAGAACAGGACAGGAACAGGGAGTAACATTTAATACTGAAATCAAACAGAACAGAACAGGTACAGGGAGTAACATTTAATACTGACATCAAACAGAACCGAACAGGTACAGGGAGTAACATTTAATACTGACATCAAAAAGAACAGGAACAGGGAGTAACATTTAATACTGACATCAAACAGAACAGGACAGGAACAGGTACGGGGAGTAACATTTAATACTGACATCAAACGGAACAGGAACAGGGAGTAACATTTAATACTGACATCAAACAGAACGGGACAGGAACAGGGAGTAACATTTAATACTGACATCAAAAAGAACAGGACAGGAACAGGTACAGGGAGTAACATTTAATACTGACATCAAACAGAACAGAACAGGAACAGGTACAGGGAGTAACATTTAATACTGACATCAAAAAGAACAGGACAGGAACAGGTACAGGGAGTAACATTTAATACTGACATCAAACAGAACAGAACAGGAACAGGTACAGGGAGTAACATTTAATACTGACATCAAACAGAACAGGACAGGAACAGGTACAGGGAGTAACATTTAATACTGACATCAAACAGAACAGAACAGGTACAGGGAGTAACATTTAATACTGACATCAAACAGAACAGAACAGGTACGGGGAGTAACATTTAATACTGACATCAAACAGAACAGGACAGGAACAGGTACAAGGAGTAACATTTAATACTGACATCAAACAGAACAGGACAGGAACAGGTACAGGGAGTAACATTTAATACTGACATCAAACAGAACAGGACAGGAACAGGGAGTAACATTTAATACTGACATCAAACAGAACAGGTACGGGGAGTAACATTTAATACTGACATCAAACAGAACAGGACAGGAACAGTGAGTAACATTTAATACTGACATCAAACAGAACGGGACAGGAACAGGTACGGGGAGTAACATTTAATACTGACATCAAACAAAACAGGAACAGGGAGTAACATTTAATACTGACATCAAACAGAACGGGACAGGAACAGCGTTAGAACCAGGTTACTAACATGACATATGACAATTAATGCTGAAGCGGGGAACAGAGCTGGGGAACAGACAGATATAGGGGAGGTAATAACATATGATTGAGTCCAGGTGATACCAATAATCGCTGATGTGCGTGACGAGGGAAGCAGGTGTGTGTAATGATGGTGGCAGGAGTGCGTAGTGCTGGGCAGGAGTGCGTAGTGAAGGGCGACCAGGCACCCTTTAGCGCCACGGAGGGAAAGCAGGAGCAGGCGTGACTGGAGTTCTCTACAGCAAACTGCTAGTTCTATCTGTAAATAACCCACCCTACTACCTCATCCCCATAATAACCCACCCTACTACCTCATCCCCATAATAACCCACCCTACTACCTCATCCCCATAATAACCCACCCTACTACCTCATCCCCATAATAACCCACCCTACTACCTCATCCCCATAATAACCCACCCTACTACCTCATCCCCATAATAACCCACCCTACTACCTCATCCCCATAATAACCCACCCTACTACCTCATCCCCATAATAACCCACCCTACTACCTCATCCCCATAATAACCCACCCTACTACCTCATCCCCATAATAACCCACCCTACTACCTCATCCCCATAATAACCCACCCTACTACCTCATCCCCATAATAACCCACCCTACTACCTCATCCCCATAATAATCCACCCTACTACCTCATCCCCATAATAACCCACCCTACTACCTCATCCCCATAATAACCCACCCTACTACCTCATCCCCATAATAACCCACCCTACTACCTCATCCCCATAATAACCCTCCCTACTACCTCATCCCCATAATAACCCACCCTACTACCTCATCCCCATAATAACCCACCCTACTACCTCATCCCCATAATAACCCACCCTACTACCTCATCCCCATAATAACCCACCGTACTACCTCATCCCCATAATAGCCCACCCTACTACCTCATCCCCATAATAGCCCACCCTACTACCTCATCCCCATAATAGCCCACCCTACTACCTCATCCCCATAATAACCCACACTACTACCTCATCCCCATAATTATTATTTTTGCTCATTTTGCACCCCAGTATCTCTATTTGCACATCATCATCTGCACATCCTTCATTCCAGTGTTAATGCTAATCTGTAATTTATTTCACCACTATGGTCTATTTATTGTCTTCCTAACCTTACTGCATTTTGCACTACATTTACACTCTGTATATAGATTTTCTATTGTGTTATTGACTGTACGTTTGTTTACTGTGTAACTCTGTGTTGTTTTTGTCTCACTGCTTTGCTTTGTCTTGGCCAGGTCACAGCTGTAAATGAGAACTTGTTCTCAACTGGCCTACCTGGTTAAATAAAGGTGAAATAAAACCTACCTGGTTAAATAAAGGTGAAATAAAATCAAATAAAAATAGTGTTTGTTATCACTTCTAGTTCTGATCATGACAGGTATTGTTTGTAGGTTCTTCTGCTGTGGCTACAGGCTGCATGTTCTGTGGGTCTGGGTGCTGTCTGTGGGTCTGGGTGCTGTCTGTGGGTCTGGGTGCTGTCTGTGAGTACTGTATGTTTTCAGGCAGTAATCCCTGTAGTAAGGCTGGCTTTAGTTAGTAAATGTGTGCAGTCCTTCCTGACGTTCGTATTAGGGCTGCGTCCCAATTCCCTATGTAGTGCACTACTTTAGACCAGGGCCCTATGGGTTGGTCTCTCAGAGCCCTGGTCTAAAGTAGTGCACTACTCAGGGAATATGGTTCCATTTGGGACGGATACTGGTTGTGTTTTGGTTGTTACTGTAGCTCAGTTTGTCCAGCACACAAGGGTCAATGGGGACAGACGTCTCCTCTCTGGATGTCAATGGGGACAGACGTCTCCTCTCTCTGGATGTCAATGGGGACAGACGTCTCCTCTCTCTGGATGTCAATGGGGACAGATGTCTCCTCTCTCTGGATGTCAATGGGGACAGATGTCTCCTCTCTGGATGTCAATGGGTACAGACGTCTCCTCTCTGGATCCTCCTCTGTCAGGTTGGATCAGGTGGATTTTAGGGGGCACAGGGGATAGACGTCTCCTCTTCTCTCCTGTCAGCTGTACTTTACTTGGCTGCCCAGTGTCCGCAACACACCACCTCCAGGGAACTGTCAATGCCAGGGTCCACTGATCTGGTCCAACTCCCATTCCCTTCCCTCTGCCTGTAAATGTTGCCATGGAGATGTCAGGCCGAATCTGTGTCTCACATCTGATACATGTCTTAATCTTCTTGTCTCTCTCAGCGTATTAAGGACGAGCCCTGGATTTCCCCAGCGACATGTTATTCATGATTGGTTTTAGCTTGTGATCAGGGAACTGTTCATGGCCATTTGTCTTTTTCGTGTCCCACACATTATCTCATCGTTTTCTCTCTCTTTCTCTGCAGCCACCAGTTCGACCAAGCTGGAAGACCTGAGCTATCTTGATGAACAGCGTAATACTCCCCTGCGGACGTCCATTCGGCTGCCCTGGCATAACACAGGTGGGAGGGCACCACAGGACTCCAAAGGTATGCTTCATAACTACTACTCCATCCATATTAGTGTTAAACAGCATGGGCACTGTACACCAAGTCTGCATCCCAAATCTAGTGCACTACTTTGGACCAGGGCCCTTTGTAGTGCACGATATGTAGTGCACGGTACAGTAACTAGCTACTAAGAACATAGAATAAGGTTCACTGTAGTGCACACCAAACTAATAAGGGGGAAATGTAAACCTATTCCATATAACACAGAAAGGCATACAACATAATGCTACACCCACATTATCCTTTCAACAACTGGCCCTGTCCTTAGAGATGCTATTCAAACAGTTAGCACTGTATACCTTATCTTGGTATAAATCCCAGTCTTGGCTGACTGAAATCCCACAGAGTTAATATTTGATCACGCCATGAATAATGTAATATTGCATCATTAAAACTATTTAACCCTCTTTTAAAAACCCTTCTGTTTTCTCAGCCGCTGTCAGTATGGAGTGGTCAGTGTTATATAAAATGTCCCCGTGGACAGAAAGTTGTGCAACAGTCCACATTTATGAACATAATGTGTTTGGCTTTCCAGACACATTAAGCAGTCTAATGCAAACCTTTGCCATCCACCTACATGATTGCCAATGGCTGTTTGAAACCAGTTGAGTAGTTTCTCCAACTAAACCTCTGTTCTCAGAGTACATGGATCAGTAGGCAGAGGGTCTCGCCATGCTCAGGTAGTACGGCTAGTACTGATGTTTCTCTCTCATGCTGCCGAGGTGTGTGTTGGATTAAAAAATAATCAACGCTGAAGCTAGCTGCCCTGTTGAATATCACTCACAAATGGGCCAATCCAATGGAGATAGCTGTACATAGCTAGGGGGGGGGGGAGAGAGAGAGGGAGAGAGAGAGGGAGAGAGAGAGGGAGAGAGAGAGAAAAGGAGAAGGCAATGATGAAGAGAGAGTCGGTGGGAGAGAGAGAGAGAGAGAGAGCTGCAGAGGAAAAATAGCCCACTCTGTTTCTCTAGCTGTGGGGTGGACACTGACTGCAGCCCAGGCATCCTCTCTCCTCCCCCTCAACAGCCCTGAGAAGAGTGTTTGGCCTGCAGCAGGCTGACAGTCAGCACTTATCACACTGAAACTGCCGTAGTCAGACAGACAGACATTGTTTTCTGGTTCTGATCAACTGACATGTCAGAGCCAGGGACATTTATATTCCTCAAATGGTGTGAGAGTGAGACACACAAAGACTGTTCAGAGGAAAATATATTGATTTCAATCAGATGATCGTGGATTGTACTGGGGCCACATTCTGACCGCGAGTGTCAGTTTCGCAATCCACAGGAATGTTGAACATTGCTTCATATTGCATCATTTTGGCTGAGTGCTGGCTTTCAGAGGAATCGGATAAAAAATGTATGGTCAACAGCGCAGGTGTAAACAGTGTTTTATATGGAGACGTTCCCTAATCAGTGACAAAATCAGTTTCAAGGCTTGTCTTAACGGCAGAAACCTGAACTATTTTATTCTGAACCCTCAATGAGTAAATGTTTGCCTGTTTTATTTGGTTTCCTTCAGCCCGCTTCGCTCCCTACAAGCCGGTGGACATCATGCTGAAGCCCCTGCTGTTCGAAGTACCCAGCATCACCACAGACTCAGTGTTCGTGGGCCGCGATTGGCTCTTCCAGCAGCTGGAGGACATGCTGAAGGGTGGCGGCGAGGCCGGAGAGAGCCGCGGCGCCGTGGTCGTAGGCAACGTGGGCTTCGGCAAGACGGCCGTCATCTCCCGGCTGGTGGCGCTCAGCTGTCACGGCGGCCGCATGCGCCAGATAGCCTCCAACAGCCCCAGCGCGTCGCCTAAAAGTAAGAAGTAACCCCTAGTTACGTCCCAAATGGCACCCTATACCCTATATAGTGCACTGAATAGACCCCTATATGCCCTGGTCTAAAATACTGACCTATATAGGGACTCAGGCCCTGTGACCCTAACATGAGAATAGTGGTAGTGTTGTCAAGGACAACAGGATTTGAGGCTCGTCATCCAGTCACAGTATGCATCCCTCACGACGCTCTATTCACACCCCATAGGGCTCTGGTCCAAAGTAGTGCACTATATAGGGAATAGGGAGCCATTTGGGACACACCCACAGTCACACGCTGCCTGGACTAAATGCGACCTGATCTTCCACAGAATCATTGGGTGTTCTATAAGGAGATGCTGATATAATGTGTATAATGTTCAGGAGCTCTTCTGACAGGAAGTAACTATTGTTGGTTTAGACTACTATATGTTTCTGAACACAGAAGGGCACAGCCTTGGTTGTGTTGATTTTTTGAAATTCTGAACACTGTGTGCTACGTGTAAATTTTCCACATATTCTGAACACTGTGTGCTACGTGTAGATCTTCCACACATTCTGAACACTGTGTGCTACGTGTAAATCTTCCACACATTCTGAACACTGTGTGCTACGTGTAAATCTTCCACATATTCTGAACACTGTGTGCTACGTGTAGATCTTCCACACATTCTGAACACTGTGTACTACACGTAGATCTTCCACACATTCTGAACACTGTGTGCTACGTGTAGATCTTCCACACATTCTGAACACTGTGTACTACACGTAGATCTTCCACACATTCTGAACACTGTGTGCTACGTGTAGATCTTCCACACATTCTGAACACTGTGTACTACACGTAGATCTTCCACACATTCTGAACACTGTGTGCTACGTGTAGATCTTCCACACATTCTGAACACTGTGTGCTACGTGTAGATCTTCCACACATTCTGAACACTGTGTACTACACGTAGATCTTCCACACATTCTGAACACTGTGTGCTACGTGTAGATCTTCCACACATTCTGAACACTGTGTACTACACGTAGATCTTCCACACATTCTGAACACTGTGTACTACACGTAGATCTTCCACACATTCTGAACACTGTGTGCTACGTGTAGATCTTCCACACATTCTGAACACTGTGTGCTACGTGTAGATCTTCCACACATTCTGAACACTGTGTACTACACGTAGATCTTCCACACATTCTGAACACTGTGTACTACGTGTAGATCTTCCACACATTCTCTGAAGGTTATTCTGTTCGAATGAGAAGAAATACTGAATGTGAGAATCAGAAATGTACTGATTTGTCAATTAATGAAAAAGGGTGCGTCCCAAATAGCACCTAATTCCCTATTTAGTGCACTACTTTCTACAAGAGCCCTATGGCCCCTGGTCAAAAGTAGTGCACTATAAATGGAATAGGTTGCCATTTGGGATGCAGCCATGGTTGCACCTGCACCAGCAGTAGAGTCTTCACAGTAAGTCTTCCTGTTGATGGACCCTGATTCATTCTCTCTCTTCCTTCCAGGTGGTGGGGACACCCAGAGCACAGACCTCCCCCTCAGCCAGCCCCCCCAGCCCACCAACACCATGCGGAACAACAGCTGTCCCGGCACCCCAGAGATCCAGCGACGCAAGGAGGAGACTGTCAAACGGCTGGCCACCAAGGTACTGGAGGTTCACCTGGCCAGATCACAGTTCATAGCCCAACCCAACCATTGGGAATGTTGTCAGTGTCCCAAATCACAGAGAGCGCTCTGTGAGGTAGCACTATGCCTGGCAATGCTACTGTGAGGTAGCGCTATGCCTGGCTATGCTACTGTGAGGTAGCGCTATGCCTGGCTATGCTACTGTGCGGTAGCGCTATGCCTGGCTATGCTACTGTGAGGTAGCTCTATGCCTGGCTATGCTACTGTGCGGTAGCGCTATGCCTGGCTATGCTACTGTGAGGTAGCGCTATGCCTGGCTATGCTACTGTGAGGTAGCGCTATGCCTGGCTATGCTACTGTGAGGTAGCGCTATGCCTGGCTATGCTACTGTGAGGTAGCACTATGCCTGGCTATACTACTGTGAGGTAGCACTATGCCTGGCTATGCTACTGTGAGGTAGCGCTATGCCTGGCTATGCTACTGTGAGGTAGCGCTATGCCTGGCTATGCTACTGTGAGGTAGCACTATGCCTGGCTATGCTACTGTGAGGTAGCGCTATGCCTGGCTATGCTACTTGTTGTTATTTCTGTGTAGTTCATAAGTAGCCAGTCCTTTATGGTTAAAATATTAACAGTGTTTGCAGTATTACAATCCATTTACACATAGTAGTCTAACAAAGTGGATCTGCTCAGGTATAAATTGCCTCCGAGGTACCCTGCTGAGTTTAAAGCGTGATTACAGCTTATATATTCACCACCTAATTGTTCCATTTCCCAGAGTTCCCCTTCCCACAGCTTTTTAAATATCCATCTGTCATTTTGCATATTATTTTATAGCCTCATATTTATTCGCTTCCGTCTGGAAGAAAAAAGCTGCTCCATTATCCACTTTGCAGCTTAGCATGCCATTCTCTAACATTACTGTTAGACTTTTAGAAATACTTATAGGGCGACTGCACTTCCTGATTTGGCCTTGTTGTCTTGGGGGTTTGATGTGATGTGGGTGTTTCTTGGGTGTGTCGCATACAAACAAGGACTGTAGCTAGCCAGCTCCAGTTGAAGCAATATTGACAAAAACATTCCAAGGCATTTCATTCACCCTTGTCCCAAGTGCTGTTACATCATATAAAGGGTTCTGAAGTCTTCTGGAAAATAGCTTTAGAGGGGCCTGCTTTCTTTATCCATGTCATGACTGTGAAGTTATTCACCTTCCACTACTGCCCTGGAGAGATCGGATCAGTGCTGCAATAACATGGGAGAGTATAGCGTGAGATGACAACAGCACGTCACCGCCATAGGGAGTACATATGCCAGGCAACCTCTACGAGCCACCCGCCACTGGAGCCAGTTATGCACTAAACTGCTTTCAATGCTAACTCTCAAAGGGGTTCTCTACCTGTGGTGTAGTTACTGCCACGTTCTCTACCTGTGGTGTAGTTACTGCCACGTTCTCTACCTGTGGTGTTGTTACTGTTGCATTCTCTACCTGTGGTGTAGTTACTGCCACGTTCTCTACCTGTGGTGTAGTTACTGCCACGTTCTCTACCTGTGGTGTTGTTACTGCCACGTTCTCTACCTGTGGTGTAGTTACTGCCATGTTCTCTACCTGTGGTGTAGTTACTGCCACGTTCTCTACCTGTGGTGTAGTTACTGTTGCATTCTCTACCTGTGGTGTAGTTACTGCCACGTTCTCTACCTGTGGTGTAGTTACTGCCACGTTCTCTACCTGTGGTGTAGTTACTGTTGCATTCTCTACCTGTGGTGTAGTTACTGCCACGTTCTCTACCTGTGGTGTTGTTACTGCCACGTTCTCTACCTGTGGTGTAGTTACTGCCATGTTCTCTACCTGTGGTGTAGTTACTGCCACGTTCTCTACCTGTGGTGTTGTTACTGTTGCATTCTCTACCTGTGGTGTTGTTACTGTTGCATTCTCTACCTGTGGTGTAGTTACTGTCACGTTCTCTACCTGTGGTGTAGTTACTGCCACGTTCTCTACCTGTGGTGTAGTTACTGCCGCGTTCTCTACCTGTGGTGTAGTTACTGCCACGTTCTCTACCTGTGATGTTGTTACTGTTGCATTCTCTACCTGTGGTGTAGTTACTGCCACGTTCTCTACCTGTGGTGTAGTTACTGCCACGTTCTCTACCTGTGGTGTAGTTACTGCCGCGTTCTCTACCTGTGGTGTTGTTACTGTTGCATTCTCTACCTGTGGTGTTGTTACTGTTGCATTCTCTACCTGTGGTGTAGTTACTGCCACGTTCTCTACCTGTGGTGTAGTTACTGCCACGTTCTCTACCTGTGATGTTGTTACTGTTGCATTCTCTACCTGTGGTGTAGTTACTGCCACGTTCTCTACCTGTGGTGTAGTTACTGCCACGTTCTCTACCTGTGGTGTAGTTACTGCCGCGTTCTCTACCTGTGGTGTTGTTACTGTTGCATTCTCTACCTGTGGTGTAGTTACTGCCACGTTCTCTACCTGTGGTGTAGTTACTGCCACGTTCTCTACCTGTGGTGTAGTTACTGCCACGTTCTCTACCTGTGGTGTAGTTACTGATATTTGATATTAATGAGAGTCAGTTACGACTCTGGAAACTTTCTGTTGTACTGCAGAGAATCACCTAGAAATACGTGACAAACACCAGACGTCCATGTCTCTTTGATGAGGTAGTGGTGGAGTATGGTCCACATCTGTGAGACATTGTTCCTCACTGTTCCTGCATCCTTCCTCTCAGAGTAGCTGTACAGTAAAACTCTTTTACATTCTAATCCATCCCCAACAATTGACATGTGCTTACCTCTGTGTGTTTTCAGAACACAACACCTCTCGCCCAGTGTCTAATGGCATTGTCTCTCTCACAGCAGTATGTTATATCGATAGCAAGGCTAGATTCTCTCTCCAATTCAGCTCTTTATTATTCACAAATTATTTGTTGTAGCCTCTCGTTTGACTTCATTGTCTCAGTGTTTTCACATATGGTCCTCTTTAAAAGAACCGATCTCAGTACTCTTTAAAATGGGATAATGAAATTAGTAAAATAACTGTATTCACACTGCCCTTGCCTTTGAATAAGGACTAAACTATTTTGTCTGTTCTCTTTAGCTATTGTGTGGTCCAGATCCTCTTTGCATTCACATTGCTATGTTTAGAACGGAACCAATATATTTGACCAACATTCACTCAATGCACTCTGGGTTTTACAAAGTGCAGGACAAGCCATTCCATCAAAATTGGTTTTTCGGCCAGCTAGATATACTGTACCTAGTTACATTTTGGAAGCTAATAGATTGCATTTAGTTAAAAGATGAGACATAATAATTGTAATCAGAAGATACTATTAACATGTAAATAATATTGGTAACAGAATAAGTAGCAGAAGAATAACTGCAGATTAAGTAATGCTGTTATTACTGCTGTTATTATCTGCCCTTTAAGAGCTGGAATGGATGTTGTACCCTATGCTGTGATTCTCACCTAATATGTTGTTGTCTTCACACACTACTCAAACCTCACAATTCAATAAACACCTTATGAAACTCTCTTAGCCTATAGATCACATATTGCAAAAACATTTCTGAACTAAAAACAAAAACACATATTTTGTAATTCATGTGCATCCTTGACAATCTCTAATCAATATAATCTATGAGAGGGTTTATGGCAGGGGAAACGGTGTTGCAGTAGTCTAGTTCGTGGAATTCAAGCGAACCGAACTCAGACCACCTCCCAAGGTTTGTTTCGGTGGCTGTCTGGGCAGCAGAGCTGTTAGCAGTACTTGGTGGTCCATGCTATCATTATGCCCAGTGAAAAAGTGGCCTGAGAATTCTCCACCACTCGAGAAGGCTCTTTAGATTGATCGTGTTAGCCGTCTATCTCTGAATGCTGCATTGGGCCAGGAAGTCCCGTCCCCATCCCGTCCCACGAGTAGGTGTAGGACAAGCCTTCCCTAGTAACCAAGTCTGTCCAAACAGGAAAAGCAGATGTTGCAATAATAGATAATTGGAAATGAAGAAGGAAGCAGCCATAATGCGTCCTGAGCCTCAAGGTCCTCCTTCCCTCGTCCTAGGCTGCAATCGTGTTCCAACTTCCTCTGCCATTTGGATCTCAGTGACAGAGATCATCCTGGGTTTTAGCCCACTACTTTTCTACAGCTAAGTGCTTACCCTTGATATATAGTTTGGCGAGGGTTATATTTCTCCCATTGATATATAGTTTGGCAAGGGTTATATTTCTCCCATTGATATATAGTTTGGCGAGGGTTATATTTCTCCCATTGATTTATAGTTTGGCAAGGGTTATATTTCTCCCATTGATATATAGTTTGGCGAGGGTTATATTTCTCCCATTGATATATAGTTTGGCGAGGGTTATATTTCTCCCATTGATATATAGTTTGGCGAGGGTTATATTTCTCCCATTGATTTATAGTTTGGCAAGGGTTATATTTCTCCCATTGATTTATAGTTTGGCGAGGGTTATATTTCTCCCATTGCAAATGAGACCGTTTTCAGACGTCACAGTGGTATGATTTACTCGACTAGCAGGTCTAAGACATTTGTCTGGACATATTTAGAATCTATTTCTCATCTGATAGTGAATGTGCGGTTCTGAGACTGGTGTTGTTCTGGGCCAACGGTTTCTCTGACCTCTCGGGGACATCTACGTCATTGTGCCTGGGGACAGGCTGCAGGGCTGAAGTTCCTTTCTACAGTAGACCCATGCAGAGGTAGGGCTGCTGTGTGGTGCGCTAAGGTGCAGTATCACCCTCCTGTCCTGCTGTTCCTGTAAAGTGTGTCAGCTCCTCCAGGTTTCGGTCTAATTAGGACATAGAGAAGAGCCACAGATCCCCAGGGTCCCACCGCCACCCTCCCGTCCCCCACTCCCTGTCCAAATCAGATGTCTGTGTCCGTGAGCACAGCAGAACCTGTTCAGCACAAGCTGGAGCTCCACCTAGGGCCCAGTATTTTGGGGAGGTTGCTTCAGCCTGTTTGTTATCGGACCCTCTGTCTGATTACGGGATGACACCTGGGTCCTATTCATTAGTGGACAGCGTAGCAAAGCGTTTCACAACAATGAAAACGAGCATTTCTTGTTGGACAATTCAAGTAGGCCTTCCACATTTCGTCTCGTTGGCTTCTGTTTTGTTCCTATTGAATACACCCCTGCTTAGGTGGGATGTAGTCTTTATACTACAGTTAAACTGCAGTCTGACGGCAATCTTTTTTTGGTAAGGGTTGCTTCTGAAGTTCACAATATTTAAAGTCCCAGCTTTGGTTTCAGATTAACAAATAGCATTTAGACTACTGTATTTTCACCTCCAAATTCTATTGTATAATGGCAGCAGTTGAATGAGGTCAGGGACGGCTTAGTCGCTATACCAAGCTACTGTATTGCATCAAATGCCTTGTAGTCAACAAGCCTATTGGCTTTACAAGGACTTTGAGGTCACACAGCCAGCTTTGCAGTTTTTTGCAGACTAACACCAACAACAATATAAGCTACTCATAGCTGACACTGTAGTATGGTTTTGTAGACCACCAAAGGTCATACACATTTTAAGCCACTAAGGTTCCTAAACAATTGTTCCCTCTCTTCTCTCCCGTCCAGGTGGTTGCGTATCACTACTGCCAGGCTGACAACACCTACACCTGCCTGGTGCCAGAGTTTGTGCACAGTATCGCCGCCCTGCTGTGCAGAGCACCCCAGCTCACCGCATACAGAGAACTGCTGCTGAAGGAACCCCATCTACAGAGCATGCTCAGTCTGCGCTCCTGTGTCCAGGACCCTATGGCAGCCTTCCGCAGGGGCGTGCTGGAACCACTGGCCAACCTTCGCAAGGGTACGATGCTAAGATAGTTACACCGAGGTTCATTAATATCTGACTGTCTCACTGTCACTGGTGTTCATGGTCCACAATGGACTCACAATGTAATAATCTAGGCCTTCAGTGGCTCAGGGTTTCTAGCAAGTGTATTCTAACTAATTTAACTATAGGTTTGCTCAGAAATCCAGTCTAATCTGTGTAGAGAGAGACAGATACTGACCGTTCCAAGGTGCCCTTCGGTCTCATAAAAAATCACAGACAGGCTACCTATGGTCACTCCAGAGACCGTGCTTTTCACTTTGTCCATCTAGCTGAGATAAATGAGGAACTGAAATGGGTTAAGCTCTGGCCTTACTGAGGGAGTAAGTCTGCAGGGACATTGTTAATTGCTTAGCGTAGCCACTCTGTTTGCTCTGACATGGCATTGATTTTAATTGATGTTACGCTAAATGGTTAGCGGTACAATGTTATTGTCGTCACGGCAGAAGAATACAGCGTCTCTAAGGAAGTCTGCGTCTTGTGACTATTGTACACTACATGACCAAAAGTATGTGGACACCTGCTTGTCGAACATCTCATTCCAACATCATGGGTATTAATATGGAGTTGGTCCCCACTTTGCTGCTACAACAGCCTCCACTCTTCTGGGAAGGCTTTCCACTAGATGTTGGAACATTGCTGCAGGGACTTGCGTCCATTCAGCCACAAGAGCAATAGTGAGGTCGGGCACTGGTGTTGGGTGATTAGACCTGGCTCACAGTCGGCGTTCCAATTCATCCCAAAGGTGTTCGATGGGGTTGAGGTAAGATTTCCCTTCACTGGATCTAAGGGGCCTAGCCCAAACCATTATTCCTCATCCACCAAACTTTACAGTTGGCACTATGGATTGGGGCAGGTAGCATTCTGATTTTCTACTCCAGAAAATGCATTTCCACTGCTCCAGAGTCCAATGGCGGTGAGCTTTACACCACTCCAACCGACACTTGCATTGTGCATGGTGATCTTAGGCTTGTGTGCGGCTGCTCGGCCATGGAAACCCATTTCATGAAGCTCCTGATGAACAGTTCTTGTGCTGATGTTGCTTCCAGAGGCTTCAGGACTCAGCGGTCCCGTTCTGTGAGCTTGTGTTTCCTTCCACTTCCTGGCTGAGCCGTTGTTGCTCTTAGACGTTTACACTTCAAAATAACAGTATAACGATTTGATACACCTGTCAGCAACGGGTGTGGCTGAAATAGCCAAATCCACTAATTTGAAGGGGTGTCCACATACTTTTGTATATATAGTGTATCTCTCCTAGGCAGGCAGGCAGGCAGGCAGGCAGGCAGACACACAACCATCTCAAGGTCATCATGGTCCGTTCTGCACACACGACCCACCATTTTCTCAGTGCTCTACACTGAATCAGTATGTTATTGCAGGAGCCTAAACAGCCATTATAGATAAACCCAGTGTTTGAATGATGGAGATGGAAAATAATGAGAACCAATGTGCAGGGCACAGAGCAGAGGAGTGGGCAGACAGGCATGCAGCAGCTCTCCTGTGACTTTAGGGTGGATTGTGATGGTCCCCCCCTGCCTCCCCTCATGACTCCCACCGTTCCTTATTGAAATTAACGGCTTGTTCGATTGGCCTGGTCGCTTGGGCTTGATAAGAGAGAAAAACGTGTTGATTTGTCCACTCTGTCAAAATGAGAAACCAGCATCTGAGCTTTGCACAGCCATATTAGAAAGGACTTCGCCAGCCCTTGGCTTGAGGCTTTGCCAAAATAAAGACAAACCTCTGATTCGGATTGCCAGGAGTATATTTTACAGAATAAAGTTTTAGGGGGGTTGGTTGGTGCAAATCTGATTTGACACATTTTTTTTGTTGTGAATATTTTAGCATGTTTGTGATCGTCAATGTAGAAGCTGGATGTGAGGAGGAACCCCAGAAAAGGGCATGTGTTCCAAATGGTAGCTTATTCCCTACACTCTTCAAAAAAAGGGTTCCAAAAGGGTTCTTCGGCTGTCCCCATAGGATAACCCTTTTTGGATGCAGGTAGAACTCGTTTGGGTTACATGTGAAACCTTCTGTGGAAAGGGTTCTACATGGAAACCAAAGGGGTTCTACCTGGAACCAAAAGAGATCTAGCTGGAACCTAAAGGGGTTCTTCAAATTGTTTTCCTTTTTGGGTTCTAGAGTGGATGTAGTGCATTACTTCTGACCAGTACCCCTATGAACCCTGTACAAAAGTATAAGGAATATGTTGCCATATAGGAAGCACTCAAGGACCCTGCCCTTCCAGCACTGTCAAAGCGTGGCTGAGATACTGCAGTGAAGTAGAGCACATCCTCGCTGCGGCCTCAGCACACAGCAGTTTAGATCACTGTACAGTCGTGGCCAAAAGTCTTGAGAATGACACAAGTATTGGTCTCCACAAAGTTTGCTGCCTCAGTGTTGATGATGGCAATTTGCATATACTCCAGAATGTCATGAAGAGTGATCAGATGAATTGCAATTAATTGCAAAGTTCCTCTTTGCCATGAAAATGAACTTAATCCCCAAAAAACATGTCCACTGCATTTCAGCCCTGCCACAAAAGGACCAGCTGCCATCATGTCAGTGATTGTCTCGTTAACACAGGTGAGAGTGTTGACGAGGACAAGGCTGGATATCACTCTGTCATGCTGATTGAGTCAGAATAACAGACTGGAAGCTTTAAAAGGAGGGTGGTGCTTGAAATCATTGTTCTTCCTTTGTCAACCATGGTTACCTGCAAGGAAACACGTGCCGTCATCATTGCATTGCACAAAAAGGGCTTCACAGGCAAGGATATTGCTGCTGCTAAGATTGCACCTAAATCAACCATTTATCTGATCATCAAGAACTTGAAGGGGAGAGGTTCAATTGTTGTGAAGAAGGCGTCAGGGCACCCAAGAAAGTCCAGCAAGCGCCAGGACCGTCTCCTAAAGTTGATTCAGCTGCGGGATCAGGGCACCACCAGTGCAGAGCTTGCTCAGGAATGGTATCAGGCAGGTGTGAGTGCATCTGCACGCACAGTGAGGCAAAGACTTTTGGAGGATGCCTGGTGTCAAGAAGGGCAGCAAAGAAGCCACTTTTCTCCAGGAAAAACATCAGGGACAGACTGATATTCTGCAAAAGGTACAGGGATTGGACTGCAGAGGACTGGGGTAGAGTCATTTTCTCTGATGAATCCCCTTTCCGATTGTTTGGGCCATCCGGAAAACACCTTGTCCGGAGAAGACAAGGTGAGCGCTACCATCAGTCCTGTGTCATGCCAAAAGTAAAGCATCCTCAGACCATTCATGTGTGGGGTTGCTTCTCAGCCAAGGGAGTGGGCTCACTCACAATTTTGCCTAAGAACACAGCCATGAATAAAGAATGGTACCAACACATCCTCAGAGAGCAACTTCTCCCAACCATCCAAGAACAGTTTGGTGACGACCAATGCCTTTTCCAGCATGATGGAGCACCTTGCCATAAGGCAAAAGTGATAACTAAGTGGCTCGGGGAACAAAACATCAACATTTTGGGTCCATGGCCAGGAAACTCCCCAGACCTTAATCCCATTGAGAACTTGTGGTCGATCCTCAAGAGGCGGGTGGACAAACAAAAACCCACAACTTCTGACAAACTCCAAGCATTGTTTATGCAAGAATGGCCTGCCATCAGTCAGGATGTGGCCCAGAAGTTAACTGACATCATGCCAGGGCGGATTGCAGAGGTCTTGAAAAAGAAGGGTCAACACTGCAAATATTGACTCTTTGCATAAACTGAATGTCATTGTCAATGAAAGCCTTTGACACTTATGGAATACTTGTAATTCTACTTCAGTGTTACCATAGTAACTACTGACATAAAGATCCAAGAACACTGAAGCAGCAAACTTTGTGGAGACCAATACTTTTGGCCACGACTGTAGATACGGCTGCCGACGCACTCATGTTCATTCATTACTGCGCTGCTGTTGTGGAGATGTGGGAGAACAGTAAAACCTTCTTAAGATGACTTAAGGCACAGCAAGGTACTGCAGTACAGTCTCAGGTATCACAGTACAAGGTTGTCTATAGAGTATGGTGTCCAACTAATGTTTTACTCTCATACTACTGTACGTTTAGTTCAGCAGCTTGTATGTCTGTCTATATTTTATGAGCCAAAATAAAACATTTTAAAAGATTCAACAAAATGTAATGTTGACTTGACCTGAAAGGTTTGTGAATTGTCGATTTGTTTCTTTCCACCATGACCCCTGTTGACCCCTCTCTGGGTGTTTTCAGAGAGGAAGATTCCTGAGGAAGACCACATCATCCTGATAGATGGGTTGAATGAGGCAGAGTTCCACAAGCCAGACTACGGAGACACCATCGCCTCCTTCATCACTAAGATCATCTCTAAATTCCCCTCCTGGCTCAAGCTGCTGGTCACTGTCCGAGTCAATCTACTGGTGAGGAACATTCCAACTGTACATGGTGTAATACTGTACAAGTAGGGTTGCAAAATTCCATAAACTTTCCCCAAATTCCCAGGAATCACAAGGTAATAAGCAGGAAATCTGGAATCCTCCAACCAGGACTCCTGGAAAACCTAGGAATTTTGGGAAAGTTGCCAGATTTTTTAAACCCTACTCCCACGGTAGATGGTGTAATATTGTAAGTAAGTCATGTACAAATGACTTAATGAGAGGGATATTATGTATTCTACCTTGTTAACATCAAAATATTTCACCATAGAGGTGTTCATGTTGATATCCTAGAGTATAATTCATTCAATTGACAGCACTCCATGGGTGCTTCACTGTATTCAAGTGCCATCTCAGCACAGCTTCCAGCTTAGACAGAACTTGGTATGTGTGGAAATCAATGTTTGATACCTCTCTCACTGAGTGACACAAACACCGGCAGATCCTGACAGGTGTAAAAGTTAAACTGCTTTAGAACGTATTTCCTTGTCATACACTGTCCTCTACGAAATGTAGTTTCTGTCGAGTGCGTTGACAACGGTACTGGAAAGACAGTAGGAGAAGTAGCACTGTAACAGTGACCCGGAAACAACTGCAGAACAAGGAAACACGCAGACGAGCCACTGTCTGAAATATACCGATGGAGGAGAGGAGCTGAGCTGGGCTGTGTCCCAAATGGCACCCTATTCGCTATATACTACCGTTGACCTACTTTTGAGATGCAGCCCTGGTGTGAACCATCAAAAGTAGTGCACTACATAGGGAACAGGGTGCCATTTGAGATGCAACCCTGGCGTGGGTTTTGACAGGTCTGGTGGACTAAACCTGAGTTGATTGCCTTGGCTGGCCATGTAGCCTGTAGTCTGAGCCTTGGCATAATGTGGCAGCTGACTGACAGCCTTATCTGTACCAGCTCCAGTCATTAATGCTTTCTCAGCCACTATGGCTCTTTCTGGCCGTTGGGACCGCCACCTGTCAGTATGCATAGTTAGTTACACTGCACTGCAGCCAGGGGAGCATAGCAGGCAGTACTCACTTATCTATCTATGCTGTTCACTTGTGTGTGTGTGTGTGTGTGTGTGTGTGTGTGTGTGTGTTTGGTTTTTCTATCCTTGTGGGGACCAGAAGTTCTCAGAAGTTGTAGTAAAACAAGGAAAAGTGGTGACATTTCGCCAGCCAGCCCCCATAAGGAAAAAGGCCATTTTAGGGTTAGGGTTACAATTAGGGTCAGGGTAAAAATTAGGGTTAGAATTAGGGTTAGGAGTTAGGTTTAGGTTAGGGTTAGGGTTAGGGTTAGGGATAGGGATAAGAGATAATCAGATTTTGAATGGGAATCAATTGGTTGTGAAGGGGTAGGGTGTTGGGCATTATCCTAATGTTGTGTTCAGTTAATGTTCCCCTTTGTTTTGACTCATCCTTGCATGTTATGGGGGATTCTGGGATGTGGAAGGTTTTTCGGGATGATACCCCATCTGTAAAGCCAGCGGGAGAGAGATCCATGTAGGCTGGGTGTGATCGACATGGTGAAACAGTTTAAAGGCTGAGAGATTAGTCAACCAATGGAAACAGTTCAAACATGCAACATTTGGGTAACTTTCCCAGGTACATTTTCTAGAACACCTGGGTAGTTAGTGTAATTTTGCAACCCTAGGGAGGCCCTTCTATAAATCCATTCTCTCCTCATACAGCAGGTAGGATCAGTGCAAACTAGATGGTGAGTGTTACCTCAGCCTCACACATCCAAAGTGTAAACAAGATCTCAGGGAAGGTTGCTCACAATGGCTAACCCTACAGACTGATAACCGTGAGGTGTTCTGAGGTGAGGTGTTGCTCACAGACACCTTGTCCAGCCTGTGGATTATTCAGTGTTTTTGTTTTATTTTCTCTCCTTTGTCTCTCCCTCCCTCTCTTTCTGTCCGTCTATCTCTCTCTCTTCTCCCTCCCTCTCTCTCCCTTTCGGTCTCTCTCTCTCTCTCTGAGAAGAAGGTGTTATCTCTAGGCTACATTACCCAGAAGGGCAGGGAGATTGCAGCAGTATTAAGGTGGATTGATTTCTCTGACCCTGAGGAGTGAGATTGAAGTATGTGCTGTGTCCACACCGTGCCCGCTAAAAGTGTCCCCGATGGCCCCATCTCTTACTCTCTCCAGCTCTCACTCTCCCAGTTCACAAAGCCTTTGTTTGCAAACACAGCTGCAAGTGTCTGCTGATAGCGTGGTTCTCCAGCTAGCCCCCTGTGCTTACTGACCTTGGGCTTATAAGAAGAGCTGGAGGATCCACACATGATACAGCCCTCGTGGAGATGGGAAGATTGTCCGTTAAGCTCTTCATGTTGCACTTGTTTCTGTGGTCAGCAGAGATAACATTGTGGAATATGTATTTAGAATTCTGGGCATAAGCTTAGGTATGAATTATATAGTTGATTTTTTTTTTAAACATGTATTGACTATATCCATCCAGTACCAGCCAAAAATGTGGATACACCTACTCATTCAAGGGTTTTTCTGTATTTTTACTATTTTCAACATTGTATAATAACAGTGAATACATTAAAACTATGAAATAACACATATGGAATCATGTAGTAACAAAAAAAGTGTTAAACAAATAAAAATATATGTTATATTTGAGATTCTTCAAATAGCCACCCTTTGCCTTGATGACAGCTTTGCACACTCTTGGTATTCTCTCAACCAGCTTCACGAGGAATGCTTTTCCAACAGTCTTGAAGGAGTTCCCACATATGCTGAGCACTTGTTGACTGCTTTTCCTTCACTCTGCGGTCCAACTCATCCCAGACCATCTCAATTGGGTTGAGGTCGGGTGATTGTGGAGGCCAGGTAATCTGATTGTGGAGGCCAGGTAATCTCTCCTTCTTGGTTAAATATCCCTTACACAGTCTGGAGGTGTGTTGGGTTATTGTCCTGTTGAAAAACAAATGATAGTCCCACTAAGCGCAAACCAGATGGGATGGCGTATCGCTGCAGAATGCTGTCGTAGCCATGCTGGTTAAGTGTGTCTTGAATTCTAAATAAATCACTGACACTGTCACCAGCAAAGCACCCCCACACCATCACACCTCCCCGGTCATGTTTCATGGTGGGAACCACACATGCAGAGATCATCCGTTCAGCTACTCTGCGTCTCACAAAGACACGGCAGTTGGAACCAAAAATCTCAGATTTGGGTGATGGTACTGGAGAATAAATATTTACAATATGATTAAGCAATAAGGCAGAGGAGGTATGCTATATGGTCAATATACCACGGCTAAGAGCTGTTCTTAAGCAGGACGCAACGTGGAGTACCTGGACACAGCCCATAGCCGTGGTATATTGGCCATATATCACAAACCCCCAAGGTGCCTTATTGCTAATATAAACTGGTTACCAACGTAATTAGACCAGTAAAAATGTATGTTTTGTCAAATATATGGCTGTCAGCCAATCAGCATTCAAGGCTCGAACCACCCAGTTTATAATATAAAAACATCATATTAAAGTGCAGTAGTAAGTCTAATGACCATGTCCTTGTGTCTTCTGTAGGAAATCACCAGCCTCCTCCCCTTCTCCAAGATCTCCCTGGACGAATTCCCAGAGAACAAGGAGATCAACACGGACCTCAACGCCTACATCCAGTACCGCATCAACGGCAGCAAGGACATCATGAACAACATCTCCCTCAATGGCAAGGCCGACCCTATCGTCGTGGGCAAGGTGAGCAGCCACCTGATCGCCCGCAGCCAGGGTTCCTACCTGTACCTCAAACTGACCCTGGACCTGTTCGAGAGGGGCCACCTGGTCATCAAGAGCGCCAGCTACAAGGTGGTGCCCGTTTCACTGGCAGAGCTCTACTTACTCCAATGCAATATGAAGTTCATGACCCAGTCGGCTTTCGAGCGGTCGCTGCCCATCCTCAACGTGGCGTTGGCATCGCTGCACCCAATGACAGACGAGCAGCTGTTCCATGCCATCAACGCGGGCGCCGTGCGCGGAGAGCTGCCCTGGGGTGACTTCCAGCAGCGTATGGAAACGCTGTCCTGTTTCCTCATCAAGCGACGGGACAAGACGCGCATGTTCTGCCACCCGTCCTTCAGAGAGTGGCTGGTGTGGAGGGCGGACGGAGAGAGCACAGACTTCTTCTGTGACCCCAGGTGAGTTACGCTAACTCAAATTTACCCAGGTTAGTTAGGCAAACTCAAGCTCAGTCAGTGAGTTAGGCTAACTCAAACCTACCCAGTGGAAATTCTGTCAGGGGTTAGCAGGGGTTAACAGTAGTAAAGTAAAGTAAGTAAGTAAAGTAAAATTTATTTATATAGCACATTTCACAGATAAAAATCACAAAGTGCTTCACAATAAAATGAAATACAATAACAAATCTTGAAACACAAGAACACCAAACAAAAATCAAAAACATAACAAACAACCATAAAAACCCCTCGACTACCTAAAAGCCTGCTTGAAGAGCAAAGAATCAACAGAGTTCGCAAAACGCAGAAGGGGAGGCAAAGCATTCCACAGCTTAGGAGCCACTGCCTGGAATGATTGGTCCCCTCTAGTTTTAAAATGAGTGCGAGGAACAACTAATAGCCTCTGATCTAATGACCTGAGACTCCGGGTGGGAGTGTGAAGCTGTATCAAGTCAGTGATGTAAGTAGGCACTTGACCATGCAAGGCTCTGAAGGTAAGAACCAGGATTTTAAAATGAATTCTATACTGGACTGGTAACCAGTGTAATGCTGCTAAAACAGGTGTGATGTGTTCTCTTTTCTTAATGTGAGTTAAAAGCCTTGCAGCAGAGTTCTGAACAGCCTGGAGGCGATACAGCTCCTTCTTACTCAAACAGGTAAAAAGACTGTTACAGTAATCTAAACGAGAGGAGATGAATGCATGAATGATCATCTCCAACTCACCCTTAGTCACAAATGATCTTCATTTGGAAATATTCCTCAGTTGGAAGAAACAGTTTCTAACTAATTGTTTAGAGTGGAGCTCCAAGGACAGCTGAATCAAAAACAACACCTAAGCTCCTAAGACTCGGTTTGACAGACGAGCCTAAATCACCAATATGCTGTATTATCTTTGGGATTTTACTTTCAGGGGCGATAATTAGTGTTTCTGTTTTGTCTGAATTCAGAAGCAAAAAGTTGTCACATAACCACTGTTTGACACTAGTCAGACAGTTGATTAGGGAAGACAGTTTAGAGAACTCAGTTTCCTTAAAGGAGCAATACAGTTGTATATCATCCGCATAGAGATGGTAAGATATGTCACTAAACTGACTAATTATCTGTCCGAGAGGAAATATGTACAAGAGGAACAGAATAGGGCCCAAAACAGACCCCTGAGGTACCCCACATGACAACTCTGCAGTTTCAGACATGATCTGATTCACATAAACACTAAAACTTCTACCAGACAGGTATGATGAAAACCATTTTAAAACTGATCCAGACATCCCAACCAGATCACGAAGTCTATTTATCATAATATTATGGTCAATAGTGTCAAAAGCCGATGAGAGGTCCAATAAAACCAACACTGAATATTCTTTAGAGTCAGCTGACATCATAATATCACTAGAAACTTTAAGTAACGCCGTTTCCGTGGAATGTTTTTTACGGAAACCAGACTGGAATTTGTCAAACTACTGTTAACAGTAGGTTAACAGTAGAGCTCTTAGTCAGCAGTCCATTCATAGTATCAGGCTCTAATTTCATTTTCTCTGTTTAGTTTGTCCATGTGTTTTTTTAAAACAACAAATGCATGTTTTAAGTCCACAACAATGCTTAAACCACATCAGGAGTCCACTTTTGAAAACATTTAAGAAATTGGGAAATATGTAAGAAGTTTTGCAAGTGCCCACCAGCCAGAGACCAGTGTTTTTGTAGCGGTCATGTGACACCAGCCAGAGACCGGTGTTTCTGTAGCGGTCATGTGACACCAGCCAGAGACCGGTGTTTCTGTAGAGGTCATGTGACACCAGCCAGAGACCGGTGTTTCTGTAGCGGTCATGTGACACCAGCCAGAGACCGGTGTTTCTGTAGCGGTCATGTGACACCAGCCAGAGACCGGTGTTTCTGTAGCGGTCATGTGACACCAGCCAGAGACCGGTGTTTCTGTAGCGGTCATGTGACACCAGCCAGAGACCGGTGTTTCTGTAGCGGTCATGTGACACCAGCCAGAGACCGGTGTTTCTGTAGCGGTCATGTGATGCAGAGTTTGCAAAACAAATGGCCACTGGATTGATGCAGATAATCATGAGATCATTCTGCCAGGTAGACATAGCATTATTTGTAGTTAGCATTTCATTGAGGAGGTTTTTGGGAAATCTTTTCCATCTCTACCAGAAGACAGTTATCATTATCATCATCGCTAACAGCTACACAAAGTGAAGACTAGACATATGCGGCACAACGTACACAACATACATAGACGGGGATTCCTGTGCTGTTTCAGAAAGTTGCAGGAAAATACGAATCACTGCTGCATGTTGTTAATGTCTAATGATGAACTTGGAAAATTCATGCCTTTTCTAATAAGTTCAATACATTAAGTAGATTTCCTACTAAGTTCAATAATTGTTTTAATAAAAGCTGGATTCTGTTTTAATGTCTTAAGAGTACGTGAATCTGTCTGCGTTCTCCGCAAAGCAGATTTAATAGGGTCCTAGGAGATTTCTCTTTTCTGTCATTCAGTTGTGTTAAATGGAAAATGCACCCTCTCTACCATGAGTGAAATGTGTGGTTGCCTAGGGATAGCTGCCTAGGGATGGCTGCCTAGGGATGGCTGCCTAGGGATGGTTGCCTAGGGATGGTTGCCTAGGGATGGTTGCCTAGGTTTGGCTCACTGCCATTTCTACTAGCACTCAGAAGGAGAAGACATAATTACTGTACCTTGTTTGGCTCTGCATATTCTGCTCTTCAGACGCTTTTTAAAATGTAAATAGCGAGGGAGACAGCCTAACATTTTGTTTGAGGAGCAAATAAGCTGGAGACAGTTTTGAACGGTGGTTTGTGCTCTAAAGAGGGAGACAATTCCTGTCAATAAGAAGTTGTGCTTGACTCATCTCTTCCTGTTGTCTGATGATGTCTGTTTCTTCGCTTGAAGAGGATATCGAACATTAAAGATAGCGTCAACGCGTTCCCTTTGAGTGGCGGCTGGTAGCCTAGCGGTTAGAGCGTTGGGCCCAGTAACCAAAAGGGCGCTGGTTCGGATACCCGAGCAGATGAAAAACCTGTTGATGTGTCCTTGAGCAAGGCACTTAACAGAGGGGTAGGCTACTTGTGTAACCCCCATGAATCCCCATTGATTGAAACACAGGGGTAGGCTACTTGTGTAACCCCCTAGAATCCCCATTGATTGAAACACAGGGGTAGGCTACTTGTGTAACCCCCATGAATCCCCATTGGTTGAAACACAGGGGTAGGCTACTTGTGTAACCCCCTAGAATCCCCATTGATTGAAACACAGGGGTAGGCTACTTGTGTAACCCCCTAGAATCCCCATTGGTTGAAACACAGGGGTAGGCTACTTGTGTAACCCCCTAGAATCCCCATTGGTTGAAACACAGGGGTAGGCTACATGTGTAACCCCCTAGAATCCCCATTGGTTGAAACACAGGGGTAGGCTACTTGTGTAACCCCCTAGAATCCCCATTGGTTGAAACACAGGGGTAGGCTACTTGTGTAACCCCCTAGAATCCCCATTGGTTGAAACACAGGGGTAGGCTACTTGTGTAACCCCCTAGAATCCCCATTGGTTGAAACACAGGGGTAGGCTACTTGTGTAACCCCCTAGAATCCCCATTGGTTGAAACACAGGGGTAGGCTACTTGTGTAACTCCCTAGAATCCCCATTGGTTGAAACACAGGGGTAGGCTACTTGTGTAACCCCCTAGAATCCCCATTGGTTGAAACACAGGGGTAGGCTACTTGTGTAACCCCCTAGAATCCCCATTGGTTGAAACACAGGGGTAGGCTACTTGTGTAACCCCCTAGAATCCCCATTGGTTGAAACACAGGGGTAGGCTACTTGTGTAACCCCCTAGAATCCCCATTGGTTGAAACACAGGGGTAGGCTACTTGTGTAATGTAGAGGACGGCATTTCACTGAGGCTGGATGTTTCCATAAACACTATTCAGTGTAATAATTATATGTGGAGTTTAGACACCTCTGGCAAGTGGTGAAACTGAATTTGCTCTTAGACATGATTTTCTCTTTACAGAGATACTTTGAAGTTGGCAAACTGTAGGCTTAGAAACAAATGAATACTTTACAGTAGATAGCATTACTACTATAATAATAACGGCAATAACTTGTTATGCTGTCCCTAAATCATCAACACAGTATGCAGTGTTATTGTAGATTTAAACAGAAATCTTTGCAAACAAACACATGATTTGGTATTAAAGATGGGGGATGGGTTTAATTTGGTTTATGCAAATCAAGAGGGAAGAAAGAACAAACATTGGTTGATTTCTTGTAAGGAAGGGAGAAGAAAGGTTGTGGAATTTAAATATGTAAAAATATGAACAAGAATGTTCTACTTGATTTTATACTGATCAAACGCATCAAATGTAACAATTTTAAAGATTTTACTGAGTTAGAGTTCTTATAAGAAGATCAGTCAGTTGAAATAAATTCACTAGGTCCTAATCTATGGATTTCACATGACTGGGCAGGGGAGCAGCCACTGGGGAGCCAGGCCCAGCCAATCACAATGAGTTTTTCCCCACAAAAGGGCTTTACTACAGACTGAAATACTCCTCAGCAAACCACTCCCTCTCCTCTTAGACGATCCCGCAGGTGAAGAAGCTGGATGTGGAGGTCCTGGGCTAGCGTGGTTACACGTGGTCTGCGGTTGTGAGGCAGGTTGAACATACTGCCAAATTCTCTAAAACAGGAGGCAGCTTATGGCAGAGAAATGAACAATAAATTCTCTGGCAACAGCTCTGGTGGACATTCCCTTAAAACTTGAGACATCTGTGGCATTGTGTTGTGGGACAAAACTGCACATTTTAGAGTGGCCTTTAATTGTCCCCAGCACAAGGTGCACCTGTTGAGAGAAAAACATGTAGAGAAATAAGCTTTTTGTGTGCATGGAACATTTCTGGGATCTTTTATTTCAGCTCATTGTTTCCTACAGTGTTGTCTTGTGTTCCCTATAAAACTGGCCAATGTGTATTTAGCAGCACTGCCTGACTGTGATTCTATGCTCTTCATTCCCTCGTTAATTACTAAAGTACACTCTTAGAAAAAAGGGTTCCAAAAGGGTTCTTTGGCTGTCCCCATAGGAGAACCCATTTTGGTTCCAGGTAGAACACTTTTTGGTTCCAGGTAGAACTCTTTTGGGTTCAATGTAGAACCCTCTGTGTAAAAGGTTCTACATTGAACTCAAAAGGGTTCTACCTGTAACCTAAAAGGGTTCTTCAAAGGGTTTTCCTATGGGGACAGCCGAAGAACCCTTTTAGGTTCTAGAAAGCAGCTTTTTAGAGTGTAATGCACACTAATCAGATTGGGTATGCGTCCCAAATGGCAACCTATTTGGTCAGAAGCAGTGCACTACATAGGGAATAGAGTGCCATTTGGGATGCAGCCTGGGTGACCTCACTTTCTCTCTATCCCGACTCACCTCTGCATAACTCCTCCAAGCTGCAGTCACTGCCCTACCTCTTTACACCCTCTCTCCCCCTCCAACACAATCTGTCAAAACAGAAGCAAGCGAAGACCTGGCACAAGGACAGACACAGAGAGCTAGAAGAAAGCTCTTAGCCGCACTAGCTAGCTGCTAGCTTGTTAAAAGAGCTAGCTGCTCCATTTTAAAGAGAAAGAGCACATTAATGGGAAAGGATCAAAGTGAAGCGGCGGTCATGCGTGGCCTTTTAATGAAGTTCTCTGGTAATTGCAAGCAGATGTACAGTGAGGAGAGGAGGGGGAGAGGTTTCAACACAAGGGCTGCATTCTCTACTCCACATGGCTTGTCCTCCTCGCAGCCCAGGCCATGCAGAGACAGCGTTTAATCCGACCGACAGAGAGGCCGGCGTGGGGTAATGGAGAGATTAATGCACCATGATAACAATAAACTCTCCAATCTCACAAGACATTTAAAATCACAATGATCTGTCTCCGACTGAGAATTAAAAAACGCTTTTGTTTGAATTAGAAACACAGCCGGCTCTCCCTAATCGGCTCAGCTCTCATATTGAAACAAACTAACAACATCCTACCATGACATAACCACATGTAGACAACTAGACATTGTTTTTACAAAGCCTTTAGTTGATAGTAAAGCAAATAGGTGATGGGAATTGTCTTTGTGTTTCTGCTACAGGAGTGGACACGCACTCATGGCCTTCATGCTGTCACGACAAGAAGGGAAACTGAACCGGCAGCAGACCATGGAGCTTGGACACCATATTCTTAAAGCACACATCTTCAAGGTACAAGAGACTAGCTACTTACTGTAGTTCTGGAACAGTATTCTCAAAGTGTGTCAGAGTCGGACTGTTGATCTAGGATCAGTTTTGCCTTTTCAATCACAATGAATCCTATTACATGGACGGGGGGACCTGATCCTAGATGCATACAGTGTATATCCCACCTTTACTCAGATTCAATTCCTTTTGTGAATTTTAGAGTGCATATTTATGTTTATTTATTATTGATAGATAGATGCGGACGGTATCATCAGAGGATAAGTCCTCTGGGTGTGAGAGAAGGCTCTGAGAGTGCATGGCTGCTTTCATCACAGGTTTATTGACCTGGTTTCTCTGTCTTTGTCCTCAGGGTCTGAGTAAGAAGACAGGTGTGTCGTCCAGCGTGCTGCAGGCCCTGTGGATCAGCTGCAGCGCTGACAGCCTTTCTGCAGCCCTGGCCTCTCTGAGGAACCTTTACACCCCCAACGTCAAGGTGAGACTACCCACCCACCTCCTCCCTCCTAGACTCTCAGCTGGAGCACTGCCTCAACATACTGACATAGGATATGATAGTTATTTATTGTTTTTTCCAGGGTATTGTGTACTTGTTATTGATATATGCAGGGAAGAAGTGATTGAGATGGAGAGATAGAGGAGAGGGCCATAGAATGGACAGTCAGGGTTTGAACCCATGCCTTCAGGGACAATGTGTGGACCAGAGCAGTATCACTACCAAAACACTAGAACATCTCCAAGCCTCTTCACTCCAGGAGACCTGTATGGTCTCTGTCGCTGTAGGTGAATATGTTGACCTTTTCTTTTCTCATCACCGAAGGGAAATCTACCAGTCGGTACGGGCTATACAACGTGTGAAAAGAAACATTTATATCCAACTTTTCCAGATTTGACTGAATTCTCCCTAAAAGTGCACTGCCATCTGGGATCACACGGGAATCTGATATGTTAACTGCTACAGAGTATGGGGAGTGAGCTTATTTTTACCATAGTTCACACAATGCATTCCAGATTGTAGATTTGCCATCAGTGATGTTTCTCGGAAATAGGTAAATATGTTTTTGGGGTACAGGATGACGCCTTTAACGATGGGAGACCCCTAGCACTGACATGTTTTTTTGAGTGTGTGGTACCAGAATACATTAGAGTGGATGGTCATTGGTCTCCCTGAATCACGTTTTCCCACCAGTGATTTGTATTAGCACAGTGGTATTATTCTAATCTACTCTCCTCACCTGGAATGTCCTCCCAGTGTGTGTTATGATAAGGCATTCTGATCTGCTTCCTGGAAACACTCACTTACGGTGATGAGTGTGGCCTCACCACTAATGAACAACGGCCCATTGGAAATCCCACCAAGATTCTCACTCTCTGCACTCTCTGACATTACTTTGATCCATTGCAATCTGTGATGCAGCTCTCTGTGGGGGAAAGGAGGCTGTGCCTTTCTATGTAATTAAAGTATTAGCCCTTTTAGATTAGTAGTCATTTAATAAACAAAAGGGCCACGTTAATGGCAGAGCAGGCAAAATAATTGTTGATATTAAATGATGCCTTGCTGCGGAGTGTCTGTGCCTATTTTATTATGGTGGGAGAAAGGAAATAGCCCTCCTAAGGCGTACAAGGCAATTCATTATTAGTAGGGAATTATACAGTATATTCCAGCTTTGAGCAAAAACAATCATATATTTTTCTTTGCCATTAGCAGAACTTATAGTGTTGTTTCATTACACATTGTCATCTCCGTTTTCCCAGAATGAAATATTCTGTTTGAGTGTAACATTGCTCATGTAGAAAAGCCACAGACAGAGTGAGCTTGTTCCTTTCCCTCCAAAGCCCCCTAGGAATCATTGGTGCTAATTTATTCAAGTGCGGTTCCACCTGTAAATAAAACAAATTTAATTCCCTCTGGTTTTAACACGGTCGGGGCTCCACTCACATGTATTATTCATTTCCTTATCAAGGAGAAGAAGAACATGATGAATGTCTACTATTGTGTTGAAAGCATTTCTAAATTAGTACATGCATGCTCCAACTTTGTTTAAAACTAATCTCAGAATTGTTCTATTTTCTTTGACACATTTAGGGAAGCCAAAAAGTTGAATTCCTTGCTTATGTTTTTCTTACACGATTAGATAAGATTCCTTTTTTTATTTTAATGTGCGCTGCTCTTACAGGTAAGTCGTCTACTGATGCTGGGCGGGGCCAACGTGAACTACCGGACAGAGGTGCTGAACAACGGCCCGGTGCTGTGTGTTCAGTCCCACCTGGGCCACCAGGAGATGGCTGGCCTGCTGCTGGAGTTCGGGGCCACCGTTGACGTAGTGTCCGAGAACGGCATGAGCCCTCTCTGCTTTGCCTCAGCCGCCGGACACCTGGGCCTGGTCAGTCTGCTCTGCAAGAGAGGAGCCAAGGTTGGTAGTATTGCCTCTAGAGTTTAGACTCTAGGCGGGGGGGTTCTACTAAGTTATATGGAATTGTTTTAAGGAGGTCACATTGAATAACAGATAGTCCTTACTGCTATTAGACCATACAAACACATTGAATAACACATTCACTACATGGAACAACAGATAGTCCTTACTGCTATTAGACCATACAAACACATTGAATAACATATAGTCCTTACTGCTATTAGACCATACAAACACATTGAATAACAGATAGTCCTTACTGATATTAGACCATACAAACACATTGAATAACAGATAGTCTTTACTGCTATTAGACCATACAAACACATTGAATAACAGATAGTCTTTACTGCTATTAGACCATACAAACACATTGAACAACAGATAGTCCTTACTGCTATTATCCCATACAAACACATTGAATAACAGATAGTCCTTACTGCTATTAGACCATACAAACACATTGAATAACAGATAGTCTTTACTGCTATTAGACCATACAAACACATTGAACAACAGATAGTCCTTACTGCTATTATCCCATACAAACACATTGAATAACAGATAGTCCTTACTGCTATTAGACCATACAAACACATTGAATAACAGATTCACCACATTGAAAAACAGATAGTCCTTACTGCTATTAGACCATACAAACACATTGAATAACAGATAGTCCTTACTGCTATTATCCCATACAAACACATTGAATAACAGATAGTCCTTACTGCTATTATCCCATACAAACACATTGAATAACAGATAGTCCTTACTGCTATTAGACCATACAAACACATTGAATAACAGATAGTCCTTACTGCTATTAGACCATACAAACACATTGAATAACAGATAGTCCTTACTGCTATTAGACCATACAAACACATTGAATAACAGATTCACTACATGGAACAACAGATTGTCCTTACTGCTATTAGACCATACAAACACATTGAATAACAGATTCACTACATGGAACAACAGATAGTCCTTACTGCTATTAGTCCATACAAACGCATTGAATAACAGATTCACTACATGGAACAACAGATCAAAATCTAAACAAAGTTTGTTCTGAAGTGTCTGTCCTATATCTGAGAGATATACAGCGGGTGAAATAAGTATTGAACACATCGAGGCATAATTATGGTGAAATGATTGTCTTTCCACTTCCGTATTATGGCCCCAACAGTGCTCACTGGAACATTCAGAAGCTTAGAAATGCGCCTATAACCAATGCCATCATTATGTTTTGCAACAATTAGGTTGCGAATGTCTTGAGACAGCTCTTTTCTTTTACCCATCATGAGATGTGTCTTGTGTGACACCTTGGCAATGAGACCTTTTTGTAGGCCATCAGTTGGGACTGAACCAGCTGATATTAATTTGCACTGACAGGGGGCTGGATTGCTTTTTAATTACTGATAGTTTTCAGCTGTTGTCTTGGCTTTCCATGCCTTTTTGAACCTCCCTTTCTTCATGTGTTCAATACTTTTTCCCTGTGTCATTTCACATTATTACACATCATTTAATTTCAGAACTTATTTTTTTTGGTTTCTTTGTATGTATGGGTTACATGGGTTGTTACCAACATCTGGAGAAACGTTCATGTCAATAGCACCTTTGGAAATATATTTACTGAGAAAAATGGTGACGTGTTCAATACTTATTTCACCCGCTGAATGTATGTTTTTAACCCCTTATTTTGGCACTTAACAGTCTACATACAGTTGAAGTCAGAAGTTTACATACACCAAATACATTTAAACTCAGTTTTTCACAATTCCTGACATTTAATTCTTGTAAAAATTGAAGAATGTGAAATGTCAGAATAATAGTAGAGATAATTATTTATTTCAGCTTTTATTTCTTTCATCACATTCCCAGTGGGTCAGAAGTTTACATACACTCAATTAGTATTTGGTAGCATTGCCTTTAAATTGTTTAACTTGGGTCAAATGTTTCAGGTAGCCTTCCACAAGCTTCCCACAATAAGTTGGGTGAATTTTGGCCCATTCCTCCTGACAGAACTGGTGTAACTGAGTCAGGTTTGTTGGCCTCCTTGCTCGCACACGCTTTTTCAGTTCTGCCCACAAATATTCTATAGGATTGAGGTCAGGGCTTTGTGATGGCCACTACAATACCTTGACTTTGTTGTCCTTAAGCCATTTTGCCACAACTTTGGAAGTATGCTTGGGGTCATTGTCCATTTGGAAGATCCATTTGCAACCAAGCTTTAACTTCCTGACTGATGTCTTGAGATGTTGCTTCAATATATCCACATCATTTTCCTTCCTCATGATGCCATCTATTTTGTGAAGTGCACCAGTCCCTCCTGCAGCAAAGCAACCCCACAACATGATGCTGCCACCCCCGTGCTTCACGGTTGGGATGGTGTTCTTCGGCTTGCAAGCCTCCCCCTTTTTCCTCCAAACATAACGATGGTCATTATGGCCAAACAGTTCTATTTTTGTTTCATCAGACCAGAGGACATTTCTCCAAAAAGTACGATCTTTGTCCCCATGTGCAGTTGCAATCAGTAGTCTGGCTTTTTTATGGCGGTTTTGGAGCAGTGGCTTCTTCCTTGCTGAGCGGCCTTTCAGGTTATGTTGATATAGGACTCGTTTTACTGTGGATATAGATACTTTTGTACCTGTTTCCTCCAGCATCCTCACAAGGTCCTTTGCTGTTGTTCTGGGATTGATTTACACTTTTCGCAAGTACATTCATCTCTAGAAGACAGAACGCATCTCCTTCCTGAGAGGTATGACGGCTGCGTGGTCCCATGGTGTTTATACTTGCGTACTATTGTTTGTACAGATGAACTTGGTACCTTCATACATTTGGAAATTGCTCACAAGGATGAACCAGACTTGTGGAGGTCTACAATGTTTTTGTTCTTGGCTGATTTCTTTTGATTTTCCCATGATGTCGAAGAAAGAGGCACTGAGTTTGAAGGTAGGCCTTCAAATTTTCTGGAATTTTCCAAGCTGTTTAAAGGCACAGTCAACTTAGTGTATGTAAACTTCTGACCCACTGGAATTGTGATATAGTGAATTATAAGTGAAATAATCTGTCTGTAAACAATTGTTGGAAGAATTACTTGTGTCATGCACAAAGTATATGTCCTAACTGACTTGCCAAAACTATAGTTTGTTAACATGAAATCTGTGGAGTGGCTGAAAAATGTGTTTTAATGACTTCAACCTAAGTGTATGTAAACTTCCGACATCAACTGTATATGTTTGTTCGGACGCTACAGACCACACTGCTCTAGCTCTGTCACCTTTCACCGCAGATGAGGAAGTGCGACATCGGAGAATGCTGTGGATTGAGACGCACAAACAGATATCTCTAGCTTAAACTGACAGATTTTGATGGGGATTTGTGTATTATGCTAATTAGATTTCCGCGGGGCACAGATATCGACTAGGGGGTTTTAAGAAGAGCGAATGTGAGATGACAGAGACTGGCAACACATGATTAAATCAGGTCAAATACATCTATAAGAACCAGGAGAGACATTAGATCATAGAGGGGAGACATATCTTAGATCATATTTTGGAGCATAGCTTTGATAAGATCTCATTTATTATAAAGACTGTAAAGCTAATCTAGGAGAGTGTAGCAGGAGCAACGTCACAGCAATAAAACATGTTCAGATAAGATGTTTTTGTGTGTTCTAGGTTGACCATGTGGACAAGAGCGGTCAGTCTGCTCTGGTCCATGCTGCTCTGAGGTGCCACCCTGACATCATCAACTACCTTCTGGAGCTGGAGTGGACCCCCGAGGGCCAGCAGCAGAACTGCAGCCTAAAGAAAAAGGCCCTCCAGCAGGCTCTCATCGCTGCCTCCAGCATGGGACACACGCAGGTCAGTCACTGGTAAAATCCCAAGTGGCATCCTACTCCCTAAATAGTGCACTACTGTTGTCAAAAGTAGTGCACTATGTAGGGGATAGGGTGCCATTTGGGACGCATCCACCCACTGTGCTGTACTGTACTGTACTGTACACCCACACTAACCACACAAATCCTTATTACCTTACCAGGAAGGTTATCCAGTGCCACAGCACAACCTCACCTCTATAGTTGGGAAACTGAAGACAATCCACAGAGAATCACTGATGGTTCTTGTTTTCACTGATGAGACATGCTGTAGGAGTATTGATCCCACAGTATGTCTGCAGCTAGCTGCCCAGAAGAGAAGCATAGTGGGCTCCTCATTAAGAGGGCTGTGATACCTTTAGGCCTATACACCAGGGCTGGGCCTGTGGGTCGACAGTATTATCAAAGTGGGTCAGAGTGAGCTATCGACCTCCCCCTCCACAGAAGGTCCAGTGAGAGAGGAGAGGAGAGTACAGGACTGATAAAGGGGCTAGTTAACACTACTGAGGTATTAATACCATTGAACCTGTACTGAACATCCCTGACGAATATCAGCCATCAGCACTCTAGTCCACAGTGATTCATTTATCATCAGAAGCATCATTTGCTCGGGCAGCTTTTTATCGATCCGCAGAAGTTGTTTCATGGCGCCGGTCTTTCTGCAATGTAATCAGCACGTCGTAGAACAAGGCTTTATTTGATGCTTGGATTCTGTGCCATTAATCAAAATGTCTCATTCGACAGGTTGTCAGAGGCTTGTTGGTGTTGAATAACCAGCATGCCGTGCAAATTGATGGCCATGACACTCTGTGGGGAGAAACAGGTAGGTCCTTCCATTGTACTGCTCCCTTTGTGTCATCACCTGGTGGAATAACAGTGTGGAACATTACTGCTGAAATGATGTCGTCAAGTATTTTGTATTATACACTGGGTGGTTCCAGCCCTGAATGCTGATTGGCTGACAGCCATGGCATATTTTTATTTGACCTTTATTTAACTAGGTAGGTCAGTTAAAAACAAAATCTTATTTACAATGACAGCCTAGGAACAGTGGGTAAACTGCCTTGTTCAGGGGCAGAACGACAGATTTTTAACTTGTCAGCTCAGGGATTTGATCCAGCAACCTTTACGGTCCCAACGCTCTAACCACTCAGCTACCTGCCGCCCCAAGTACATCAAACTGTATACCACGGGTATGACAAAACATTTATTTTTACGTTGGTAATTAGAGCAGTAACCCCGCTCAGGGGTTTGTGGTATATGGCCAATATACCACGGCTAAGGGCTGTATGCAGGCACTCCACACTAAGAACAGCCCTTAGACGTGGTATATTGGCCATATACCACACTAAGAACAGCCCTTAGCCATGGTATATTGGCCATATACCACACTAAGAACAGCCCTTAGCCATGGTATATTGGCCATATACCACACTAAGAACAGCCCTTAGCCATGGTATATTGGCCATATACCACACTAAGAACAGCCCTTAGCCATGGTATATTGGCCATATACCACACTAAGAACAGCCCTTAGCCATGGTATATTGGCCATATACCACACTAAGAACAGCCCTTAGCCATGGTATATTGGCCATATACCACACTAAGAACAGCCCTTAGCCATGGTATATTGGCCATATACCACACTAAGAACAGCCCTTAGCCATGGTATATTGGCCATATACCACACCCTCTCGGACATTATTACTTCATTCTATCCCTTTCCAGCAGCATAACCCTTTCTTTCTGCATGATGTAGTTCAAGGTTCCCCAACTGTTCCAATGTATTCTCACGCATAATAGAGAGATATATGTCATCGTATACAAATGTAAGCAAGGTTTGTAAGGATTGTTTTAGTCAAATATTATATCTGTTTGGGCTTCTTGCTGTCAATTTGCTAATTATTTGTAATTAAGTTCCAGCCCGCTGAACATCCGCTCAAGAAGAAATTGGCACTCAGCTGAATGTAGTTGATGTAGTAGTTCACATTTACGCAAATCTCTGGTCATTCTTTACTTTTAAAGCCTACTTTCCCTGTCCCTTCCCTTAAAAGCATCCCTGCTTTGTTCTTCTGGGCTTTTATCTGGATGGAGAGCCATCAGGCTATCCTGTATTGGTAGTGCTAACTGAGTGATTTATACTTTAGAGCAGAATTACAGGCATCGCTCCCAGCAGTCCAGTCTAAGCGCTGAGTCATTGCTGTAGTACATTGTCCATTTAGGTGATGCCAAGCCATTTGTCCTGTTCTTCTTCTCTGCCATTAGAAAACACCTGCTCATATATTCCTCTTAGTAGAAATCAAGCCACATAAAGTCACATAATAAGTTGCATGAACAAACTCTGTGTGCAATAATAGTGTTTTAACATGTCTGAATGACTAACCCCATCTCTGTTCCCCACACATACAATTATCTGTAAGGTCCCTGAGCCGAGCAGTGAATTTCAAACACACATTCAACCACAAAGATCATGGAGATTTTCCAATGCCTCGCAAAGATCACCTATTGGTAGATGCATAAAGGCATTAATAGACACACAAAACCCCATAATGACAAAGTGAAAACAAAAAATCTGTAACACATTCTGTAACACTTTGTACAGGCATTGTAAAACGCAAAGCCAAATATACACTGGAGTTTCTTACCAAGAAGACAGTGAATGTTCCTGAATAGACTAGTTACAGTTTAGACTTAAATCTGCTTGAAAATCTATGACAAGACCTGAAAATGGCCATCTAGCAACGATCAACAACCAACTTAACAGAGCTTGAAGAATTTTTATAGAATAGCCAATAGAATAGTGGGGAAATATTGTACAATCCAGGTTTGCAAAGCTCTTAGAGATTTACTCTGAAAGGCTCAAATCTGTAATCGCTGCCAACGGTGATTCTAACATATATTGACTCAGAGGGTTAAATACTTAGGTAGTCAATTTTATTTTCCATTAATACAAATAAAAAGTATATTTAAAGATTAAATCAATTTTAATCTTTCTAACACAACAAAATGTGGAAAAAGTCAAGGGGTGTAAATACTTTCTGAATGATTGCCTAGTTAATGGCCAGCTGATTGTCTATGCTGGAGGCAGTAAAGTTGGGACTAATCTAAAAAAATAACAACAGCTGAGACAAAAATCAGGAGCAGGAGAAATGGATCTGGCACTGGCAGGAGGGTGGCTGCAGGTCAAAGCAGTCCTGGAAATGGTTCACTGGCAGGAGGCTGGCTGCAGGTCAAAGAAGTCCTGGAAATGGTTCACTGGCAGGAGGGTGGCTGGAGGTCAAAGCAGTCCTGGAAATGGTTCACTGGCAGGAGGGTGGCTGGAGGTCAAAGCAGTCCTGGAAATGGTTCACTGGCAGGAGGGTGGCTGCAGGTCAAAGCAGTCCTGGAAATGGTTCACTGGCAGGAGGGTGGCTGGAGGTCAAAGCAGTCCTGGAAATGGTTCACTGGCAGGAGGGTGGCTGGAGGTCAAAGCAGTCCTGGAAATGGTTCACTGGCAGGAGGGTGGCTGGAGGTCAAAGCAGTCCTGGAAATGGTTCACTGGCAGGAGGGTGGCTGCAGGTCAAAGCAGTCCTGGAAATGGTGCACTGGCAGGAGGCTGGCTGGAGGTCAAAGCAGTCCTGGAAATGGTTCACTGGCAGGAGGCTGGCTGGAGGTCAAAGCAGTCCTGGAAATGGTGCACTGGCAGGAGGGTGGCTGCAGGTCAAAGCAGTCCTGGAAATGGTTCACTGGCAGGAGGGTGGCTGCAGGTCAAAGCAGTCCTGGAAATGGTTCACTGGCAGGAGGGTGGCTGGAGGTCAAAGCAGTCCTGGAAATGTTTCACTGGCAGGAGGGTGGCTGGAGGTCAAAGCAGTCCTGGAAATGTTTCACTGGCAGGAGGGTGGCTGCAGGTCAAAGCAGTCCTGGAAATGGTTCACTGGCAGGAGGGTGGCTGCAGGTCAAAGCAGTCCTGGAAATGGTTCACTGGCAGGAGGGTGGCTGCAGGTCAAAGCAGTCCTGGAAATGGTTCACTGGCAGGAGGGTGGCTGGAGGTCAAAGCAGTCCTGGAAATGTTTCACTGGCAGGAGGGTGGCTGGAGGTCAAAGCAGTCCTGGAAATGTTTCACTGGCAGGAGGGTGGCTGCAGGTCAAAGCAGTCCTGGAAATGGTTCACTGGCAGGAGGGTGGCTGCAGGTCAAAGCAGTCCTGGAAATGGTTCACTGGCAGGAGGGTGGCTGCAGGTCAAAGCAGTCCTGGAAATGGTTCACTGGCAGGAGGCTGGCTGCAGGTCAAAGCAGTCCTGGAAATGGTGCACTGGCAGGAGGGTGGCTGCAGGTCAAAGCAGTCCTGGAAATGGTTCACTGGCAGGAGGGTGGCTGCAGGTCAAAGCAGTCCTGGAAATGGTTCACTGGCAGGAGGGTGGCTGCAGGTCAAAGCAGTCCTGGAAATGGTGCACTGGCAGGAGGGTGGCTGCAGGTCAAAGCAGTCCTGGAAATGGTTCACTGGCAGGGGGTGGCTGCAGGTCAAAGCAGTCCTGGAAATGGTTCACTGGCAGGAGGGTGGCTGCAGGTCAAAGCAGTCCTGGAAATGGTTCACTGGCAGGAGGGTGGCTGGAGGTCAAAGCAGTCCTGGAAATGTTTCACTGGCAGGAGGGTGGCTGCAGGTCAAAGCAGTCCTGGAAATGGTTCACTGGCAGGAGGGTGGCTGCAGGTCAAAGCAGTCCTGGAAATGGTTCACTGGCAGGAGGGTGGCTGGAGGTCAAAGCAGTCCTGGAAATGTTTCACTGGCAGGAGGGTGGCTGGAGGTCAAAGCAGTCCTGGAAATGTTTCACTGGCAGGAGGGTGGCTGCAGGTCAAAGCAGTCCTGGAAATGGTTCACTGGCAGGAGGGTGGCTGCAGGTCAAAGCAGTCCTGGAAATGGTTCACTGGCAGGAGGGTGGCTGCAGGTCAAAGCAGTCCTGGAAATGGTTCACTGGCAGGAGGGTGGCTGCAGGTCAAAGCAGTCCTGGAAATGGTTCACTGGCAGGAGGGTGGCTGCAGGTCAAAGCAGTCCTGGAAATGGTTCACTGGCAGGAGGGTGGCTGCAGGTCAAAGCAGTCCTGGAAATGGTTCACTGGCAGGAGGGTGGCTGCAGGTCAAAGCAGTCCTGGAAATGGTTCACTGGCAGGAGGGTGGCTGCAGGTCAAAGCAGTCCTGGAAATGGTTCACTGGCAGGAGGGTGGCTGCAGGTCAAAGCAGTCCTGGAAATGGTGCAGGAAGCCAAGTGGAACAGGGACAAAAGTCTAAGGCTACATCCCAAATGGCACCCTAATTCCCTATATAGTGCACTAGTTTTGAGGCTCATAGCACCCTATTCCCTACATGACGCACTGGGCCCTGGTCAAACGTAGTGCACTATATAGGGAATAGACTGCCATTTGGGACACAGGCTATAAGCTGGAGTCTGTTGTCATAATTATGAGTCACCAGGGTTGGCATATAAGTGCTGAATGAATCACGTCTGTGTTGTGATCAAATAAAGACGAGGCCCCTGGGTATGGAACTTTTAAAATGGTCTGAGATCTGAGATGGGTTTGAAACATTTGCCACCGTCACAGTACCCCCATACTGATAAACATTACATCTTACCAGTACCATCACCATTCATGTTGGTGCAGCATTTCTGTGTACTGAATGAATAAACACACATCGTTAGGATGTAGTGTGTCCCAAATGGCACCCTATTCCCTTAAAGGGTGCCATTTTATAGGGTGCCATTTGGAACTCTCCCTACAGCAATACAGCGTTTTTGAAATTCTTCTTGTGGTTTTTGTTATCATCATGGCCTCTTGTGGAATCAGATCAAATCAAATCACATTTTATTGGTCACATACACGTGGTTAGAAGATGTTATTGCAGGTGTAGTGAAATGCTTGCGCTTCTAGCTCCGACAGTGCAGTAATATCTAACAAGTAATATCTAACAGTACAATACAGTATATACAGTTGAAGTCAGAAGTTTACATACACTTAGGTTGAAGTCATTAAAACTCATTATTCAACCACTCCACAGATTTCATGTTAACAAACTATAGTTTTGGCAAGTCGGTTAGGACATCTACTTTGTGCATGACACAAGACATTCTTCCAACAATTGTTTACAGACAGATTATTTCACTTATAATTCACTATATCACAATTCCAGTGGGTCAGAAGTTTACATACACTAAGTTGACTGTGCCTTTTAAACAGCTTGGAAAATTCCAGAAAATTATGTAAACTTGAATGACATAATTTGAGTCAATTGGAGGTGTACCTGTGGATGTATTTCAATGACCTACTGCCACTTTGCTCAACATCATGGGAAAATCAAAAGAAATCAGCCAAGACCTCAGAAACAAAATCGTAGACCTCCACAAGTCTGGTTCATCCTTGGGAGCAATTTCCAAACGCCTGAAGGTACCACGTTCATCTGAACATATTTCTTTAGCATATTTAAGATATTTCTCCTGTGGTTGAAGAGGCGCTGTTGCACCTTCTTCACCACACAGTCTGTGTGGGTGGTCCATTTCAGTTTATCAGTGATGTGTACACCAAGGAACTTTAAGCTTTCCACCTTCTCTACCGCGGTCCCATCGATGTGGATCGGGGGGTGCTCCCTCCTGAAGTCCACCATCATCTCCTTCGTTTTGTTGACGTTGAGGGAGAAGTTATTTTCCTGGCACCACACTCCCATGGCCCTCACCTCCTCTCATCGTTGTTGGTAATCAAGCCTACTACTGTTGTGTCGTCTGCAAACTTGATGATTGAGTTGGAGGCGTGCTTTGCCACAGTCAAGGGTGAACAGGGAGTACAGGAGGGGGCTGAGTACGCACCCTTGTGGGGCCCCAGTGTTGAGGATCAGTGAAGTGGAGGTGTTGTTTCCTATCTTCACCACCTAGGGGTGGCCCATCAGGAAGTCCAGGACCCAGTTGCACAGGGCGGGGTTCAGACCCAGGGCCTCGAGCTTAATGATGAGCTTGGAGGGTACTATGGTGTTGAATGCTGAGCTGTAGTCAATGAACAGCATTCTTACATACTGTAGGTATTCCTCTTGTCCAGATGGGACAGGGCAGTGTGTAGTGTGGTGGCGATTGCATCATCTGTGGATCTATTGGGGCGGTAACCAAATTGAAGTGGGTCTAGGGTGGCAGGTAGGGTAGAGGTTATATGATCCTTGACTAGTCTCTCAAAGCTGCACACTGGAGATAAAGAGAGACAGAGAATGACACCACAGATTCTCTTCTCTGAGATAGTCCGTTATAGATGAGAGTACAACAAACACAGAGCGGGATCTGGGAGTGACTGTCAAGTGTTCCAAGCAGCAGAACTTCACTTGTAAGGCCCAACACGAAATAAACCCATTTTATATGACCATGGTGACCAATTGTTGCTCAGAAAGCCTCAAATGGTCCAGAAGTTCCCAACTCCTCATCATTCGGGCAGCTCATTTAATGATGTGTGTTATTTTAGAGCACACAGTCTAATGGTGAGAGAGAATGTGAACAATAGTCTGCCAGCCTGCAGTAGACAGCCAGGCTGGCAGTAACAAATGGCTCTGAGATGTAGTTCAGCCCATTAGGACTAGGAGAGAGAGGTTTCTGCATCACAAATGGCATCCAATGGACCCTTGTCCAAAGTAGTGCACTTCATAGGAAATAGGGTGCCATTTTGGACACAGATGATGTCTTCTTCTCAGTGCTACTGCTGCTAACTGTTGCTGCTTCTGCAAAATACATTTCCTGGAATAAAAAGTGCTGAAGGGCTTTGGAGCTTATTACATCCTAGGGACAAAGATATCCCCTTTCGAAATGGGCCTTCTTCTCTGGAAACGGCTGTTTTCCACCGTAGGGCCACGTGTTCGTATAGAATGGGCCATTGTTATTTTAGATTGGGCCGGAGACCTTTTCTTTTTTAAATGATAAAGTACTGCTTCATGTTTTGCACTTTGTTACATTATCACACTGCTGCATAACAACATTTCTGTTCACATCACCTACAGTTTCTACTTTCTCTTCATTTTGTTTAGACGGTAAGAGGTATAGGACAAAATACTAATTTATTATAATGGGTAGGCAGGTGTGTATGGCGTGTTTTGGACAGAGCGGATATACACCCAGGCCTTGGCTGGTGGCCCTGTAGACATGACCATTACTGTGAATAATCAGTAGCCATGCTTGCCTTCATTCTCAAAGACACCTGCTGTAGCTGACGGTGCTCCGACATTTACCTCTAAGCCCTATGTATTTACCTGGATGTTAAATCATAGCCACGTCCCTCCTTCTAACTCTAAAACAAGGAGACCCGCTCCAACACCCAACTCTGTAAATGAACGCGTTTTGAAAGCTAATTGCACCCACCTGGCGCTAGGCTCATTCAGAGCAACAATTTGTATTCGAGAAGATAGGAAAATGTGGGTCTACTGCTATGACTCAAGTGTGCTGTGGTGGTTTAAACTCGTTGAAAAGATGTATTTTAGCAAACAGAGGTTACGCTTCTCTGTACTCTTCCTGCCGCCTTGGGAGCTCCACTTAAATGGCTGATTCAATGCCTCTTTACAGGTATGACTGGGGCGTAATTCAATGGAGAGGCATTTTTATATTTTGTCATTTAGCAGACACTCATATCCAGAACTTACAGTTAGTTAGTTAGTGCATACATGGTCATACTTTTTTCATACTGGTCACCCATGGGAATTGAACCTACAACCCTCACATTGCAAGCACCATGCTCTACCATCTGAGCTACACAGGACAGGTTTATAGCCATCACAGGGCTATATAGGAAAGAACATTACACTTAAATGTTGTGGCTACGGCATAGGCAGCAGAACTGGTTCGGCCTTAGAAATACTGCAAGTGAATATCACAGCCTGAAGTCTTTAATAGGAATTCTGTTTGAGGGTTTATAAAACCTAATCCAGAGGCCTGTATGGAGAAAACTTCATCGCTGCAGCTCTGAATGAATTCCTTCAGTTAACAACCTGTCAGAGAAATATAATTTCATATTTGAAAGGCAAAGTGTAAAAGAAATAACATCTTTATGCAAATAGGCCCACTGAACTTTGTTTGGATAGCGAGAGATTGGATTACGGCTCTGTGTTGGCACTATCATGTAAAATCCCTCCTCAGAATGACAGAGTTTTACTTCTGGGAAGGAGAAAAGGTAATTTAGCTCCCAATGATGGTGTCTGCTTTGTAGAATATATGTGAATAAGTAGGCAGCAGTGGGAACGATCAAGGGAAAGACGTATAGACACAGTGCGCCATAATCTCAAGTTACAAGAGAAGAGCTATTGTGAGGTTATATGTTTTCTGTAGAAAATGACACATGGAGTTTGTTTTCCAGATTTATTTATATTATATATCACACCACACACGAGTAATTCAATCAAACGGCGGCTCTGGCATTTTCTACATTACTTAGTAAAACGATAAGATCAACTTGTCATTATCATGAAATATTCAGTTGCGCCACTGGGTGTAGCCTCGTGTATTGTTTTTACTTAATCCACTGTAATTCTGCCTCTAAGAATCTTTTGAAATGATAAAATCACCCGTTTACAGGCCGTGTTTAATTCATGTGGTGTTTAGTTGGTTATGTTCTAAGTCTTTGGTTGTGTTTCATTCATCCTTGCACGAGGAGGGTGAGAGAGAGAGGTTTCTCTTGCAGAGTATGTAGACAAGCGTGCAGAGTGTTGTGGAAGGATCCCAGGTGGGAGGACGTACACCAGGATGACGTGTCAGAGAGTAGTTTCTCTGCTTGTCGAGTGAACTTGTAACGGCCTAGAACTGCATAGAAACAGACCACAACTACCATGATGCCAGTCAGGAAGTAGGTCTTCATAGATAGATGTGATAGATCCTTGACTTGGACCCTGCTACTCCAGTGTGTTAGCCCAGCAATGGTCTCCTTCTAAAACGGTAAAATCAGCTACATTTGAGCGACTAGTGCATGTTTACAAACTGACGCAGGACACTGTGTACTGCTTTTGACCAGGGCCTATAGGGTTCTTCTGGTCTCAAGTAGTGTACTATGTTGGGAATAGGCTGCCATTTGGCTCACAGTCTTTCAGCCTTTGGGATAGTTTGGTCAGGAAGAGTCTGTCTGTCTGTGTATTTGATCTGTTTATCAGTCAGTGATTTACAGTCCACCCCTCAGGACAGCAGTCTTAGTGGGCCAGAGCGGAGAGAGAGGCAGATCAGGAGGAAAGATGAAGTTGAGTGGCTTATTACAGAACATGACTAAGATATCAATCTGCCTGGCTCTGTATGAAAGAGGGAAGGAAGGATGGAGGGAGGGAGAGGAATAGGGAATGGGTACAGTAAAGAGACTGTGTAGCTCAGTTGGGTTTGTTTCCCATGGGGGACCAGTACGAAGAAATAATGAAAATGTATGCACTCAGTACTGTAAGTTGTTCTGGATGAGATGGCTAAAATGTAAAGAGAAACGTTTGTGAGATCTGATAGAAGATCAAATGGCATTGAATTGGCCTTAGAAGATCAGAGAGGGATGCCACTGGGGGCTCCTGTAGGGGTTCAAAGTTGTATGCAGACCAAGCTTTTCATTGGGTATTGCTTAATGTTCGACTAATTCATGCACATAGGATTCTATCAAAGTCTGGTCTAAAATTGTGGATCACGTCTCAAAAGGAATGCATCCCTGAAAGAGCAAATAATAACAGTCTTCAGCTGCTGTTGTTCCAAAGGCTGAGTCCCAAATGGCACCCTATTCCCTGTGGGCTCTGGTCAAAAGTAGTGCACTATAGAGAATAGGGTGCTATTTGGGACGCACACATAGTCTCTCTGCTCTGAGGAGATATGCTAGTGGAGCAGATGGAGGCTGTGGTTGGCTGAGACATAATAGTCCTTCGCTCACACCCGATGGATGATGTCACTAAATCTGACAGGGGCTCTGGGTCTTTTATCGGGTCTTTCATGTTCCTGAGGTGAATCCGAATGCACCACCAGTCTCTCTCTCTCTCTCTGTGGATTTATAGTTTGGATACCAACATTCATCCAAGACTTGAATCTGATTATAAACTGGGTGGTTCGAGCCCTGAAGGCTGATTGGCTGACAGCCGTGGTATATCAGACCTTATACCACAGGTATGACATAACAGTTATTTTTACTGATCTAATTACGTTGGTAAACAGTTTAGAATAACAATAAGGCACCTTGGGGGTTTGTGATATATGGCCAATATACCACGGCTAAGGACTGTGTCCAGGCACTTAAGAACAGCCAAACTTCCTGACCACAGTTCCTGTATAACTGTTTATTTTTGTCAAGTAATGACAGGCACAGCACAAGATTCCGAGATAAGATTTCACATGGATTTACAATCAGACAGTATTGTTTATTACAGGCTAGCTTTGTTATATTTTATCAGCCTCAATTTAAACATTCAGACACTTGTTCTTCCTCTTGAATTATGTTATATTGTCAAGAAGGAAATAGTACTGAATTGTGTTTCAGTCCAATTAACTAAATGCTGTATATTTTCAACTTGAACTTGGGCTAGAATGTGTCCTATATTTTTATTTAATTAATTTATATTTATAATCCCAGCCCCCGTCCCTGCAGGAGGCATTTTGCCTTTTGGTAGGCCGTCATTGTAAATAAGAATTAGTTCTTAACTGACTTGCCTAGTTAAATAAAGGATTTAAAAAAATCTATACAAATCAATAAATAAAATAGAGGGACAAGCCTTGTCTCAAGCGAGCCAGACCCTGTCCTGTCCTGTGTATTGTCTCAAGCGAGCCAGACCCTGTCCTGTCCTGTGTATTGTCTCAAGCGAGCCAGACCCTGTCCTGTCCTGTGTATTGTCTCAAGCGAGCCAGACCCTGTCCTGTCCTGTGTATTGTCTCAATCGAGCCAGACCCTGTCCTGTCCTGTGTATTGTCTTAATCGAGCCAGACCCTGTCCTGTCCTGTGTATTGTCTCAATCGAGCCAGACCCTGTCCTGTCCTGTGTATTGTCTCAATCGAGCCAGACCCTACCCTGTCCTGAGTATTGTCTCAAGCGAGCCAGACCCTGTCCTGTCCTGTGAATTGTCTCAAGCGAGCCAGACCCTGTCCTGTCCTGTGTATTGTCTCAAGCGAGCCAGACCCTGTCCTGTCCTGTGTATTGTCTCAATCGAGCTAGACCCTGTCCTGTCCTGTGTATTGTCTCAATCGAGCCAGACCCTGCCCTGTCCTGTGTATTGTCTCAATCGAGCCAGACCCTGTCCTGTCCTGTGTATTGTCTCAATCGAGCCAGACCCTGCCCTGTCCTGTGTATTGTCTCAAGCGAGCCAGACCCTGTCCTGTCCTGTGTATTGTCTCAAACGAGCCAGACCCTGTCCTGTCCTGTGTATTGTCTCAATCGAGCCAGAACCTGCCCTGTCCTGTGTATTGTCTCAATCGAGCCAGACCCTTCCCTGTCCTGTGTATTGTCTCAAGCGAGCCAGACCCTGTCCTGTCCTGTGTATTGTCTCAATCGAGCCAGACCCTGCCCTGTCCTGTGTATTTTCTCAAGCGAGCCAGACCCTGCCCTGTCCTGTGTATTGTCTCAAGCGAACCAGACCCTGTCCTGTGTATTGTCTCAAGCGAGCCAGACCCTGCCCTGTCCTGTGTATTGTCTCAAGCGAACCAGACCCTGCTCTGTCCTGTGTATTGTCTCAAGCGAGCCAGACCCTGCTCTGTCCTGTGTATTGTCTCAAGCGAGCCAGACCCTGTCCTGTCATGTGTATTGTCTCAAACAAGCCAGACCCTACCCTGTCCTGTGTATTGTCTCAAGCAAGCCAGACCCTGTCCTGTGTATTGTCTCAAGCAAGCCAGACCCTGCCCTGTCCTGTGTATTGTCTCAAGCAAGCCAGACCCTGCCCTGTCCTGTGTATTGTCTCCCCATTGGTGCAGTAGTTCCCTAGTTGACCCGGGTCTAGTCCTGACCCCTTTCCTCTCCTCTGGTCTCCTCAGCTCTGACGGCGGCGGCGGGCCGGGGCAAGATGGACGTGTGTGGCTTCCTGCTGGAGCAGGGGGCCGTGGTGCAGCAGGTCAACCGCAGGGGGGTCTCCCCTCTCTTCTCTGCTGTCAGACAAGGACACTGGCAGGTGAGAAACACACATCTTATTGCCTCAAACTACAATTACACGTCAAAGGAACCATGATGATTTACACTGAGGAAGTAGAGTTGAAGTTTGTTTGTGCGTGTGTGTGTGGGTTAGATTGCAGAGCTGCTGCTACAGCAGCATGGTGCTGACGTAAATACCGGTGACAAACAGGGAAGGACACTACTTATGGTGGCGGCGTGCGAGGGCCACCTGAGCACTGCCGACTTTCTGCTGTCAAAGGGTGAGCTACCATGATGCTACGCCAGATAAAACCTGCGCCCCAAATGGCACCCTATTCCCTTTATAGTGCACTAGTTTTACCAGGGCTCATAGGAGTCTCAAAAGTAGCGTACTGTCTAGGAAATAGGGTGCCATTTGGGACACAACACCATTCCATCCATCACAATGCAAACCAGTATGCTCTTTCAGTCTGCTCTTTGCCTCCTGAGTGGCGCAGTGGTCTAAGACACTGCATCTCAGTGCTAGAGGCATCACTACAGTCCCTGGTTCAAATCCAGGCTGTATCACATCTGGCTGTGATTGGGAGTCCCATAGGGCAGCGCATAATTGGCCCAGCGTTGTCCGGGTTTGGCCGGTGTAGGCCGTCATTGTAAATAAGAATTTGTTCTTAACGGACTTGCCTAGTTAAATAAAGGTTAAAAAATAAAAATAATTCTCTAAAGTCAAGATTAAATCCAAATATCAATAACCACATTTCACACCTATTTCTATATGGAATGGTTTGTTGAGTGAAGGTCATGTGCTGTGGTTTTGATAAATCTGATGTTGAATACTTGAATACTCTTCCCTAGGTGCGTCGTTGACGTCGATGGACAAGGAAGGGTTAACGCCCATGAGCTGGGCGTGTTTGAAAGGACATAAGAACGTTGTGCAGTTTCTGGTGGAGAAGGGTGCGGTCTTAGACCACACAGACAAGAATGGAAGGACTCCGCTGGACCTGGCCGCCTTCTACGGAGACGCGGAGCTCGTGAGTACAGAGACAAATTGACAGACCGTGAGACTGACAGACGGACAGGCGGACAGGCGGGCAAGCGGAAGGATGGACAGGAAGACAGACAAGATAAAGACAGACAAGACAGACAGATAGTTATCAAGCTCAGTCTAAATCTGTCTCACTAGGCCTGCCCCTTAGTTAGGCCCAACACAAGAGCTCTGTGTCTCATGGGACACACACGGCTGGGAATTACCACAGATCTATAGCAGAGCTAGGAGTGTTTGTTCAGACTAAGAGTGTGTGTTTGACTGTGTTGCTCCTGTTGTGAAGGTCCATTACCTGGTGGAGAAAGGAGCTGTGATAGAGCATGTGGACTACAGTGGCATGAGGCCGTTGGACCGGGCGATAGGGTGTCGGAACACGTCGGTAGTGGTGACCCTGCTGAAGAATGGGGCTAAACTGGGTAAGAAACTAGCAACTCAAACTGAAATGGTCAGTTTGTGTTTGTTTCTAGATACACTTTCAGTGAATGTATTCCAACAACCCTATAGTCTAGTGGTTGAACTACTCTGGCTTTACGTCCACTAAACATGATGAAACTATCGCCGTGGAATCTGGTGACCAACTCCTGGTTTCATTGATGGTCAGTGCTAAATAGGGTTTTGCGAAATTGAAATATTGTCCTATTGTGATTCTGTAGAAAATCGCCCGATAGACAATGTTATTAAGTTTGCTAGCGCGAGCTCACATGCTACAGGAGGGACGAGAGGAAAAACGTGATTTAGGGGAGTTATTCTAGTAGACTATTTCACTCTGGTGGAGCTGAGTGGCACACAGTCAAGAGCCTCGCTGGATGTACGTGGTGTGATGGTTGTAAATCATGGGCTGCAGAGCAAGCAACTCTTCTGTCCTCAGACCTGGAGAATTCTAAAATGATTTCACTTATTGTTGCCTGAAATATTGGTCATTCAAAATAAAGCTGTGAGAATAGATATTTTTATCTTTCTATTGTTGTTCATCGTTCATTATTACCTTAGGTCTACCAAGTTATTCAAAAACAACTGTCTACATTGTTCTCTTGCATTCTGTAAATATACAATATTTATTGAAATAGGCTATAGCAAATAGGAATATAGGCAGTCTACTCAGAATGTCACCCATGCACTGCCCCACTCTTTACTGCGCGATGCCAGTCAATTTGAAATGGGTATCGTCTGTCACATCACGATGACGTCACCATGGACAATGGCTGTCAATCAACCTCAATAGACAATACTATGGTATTATCGCCCAAACCTAGTGCTAAATTCAAGGGAAATGACCCAAGAGACATTTCTACCAGGATTCACCAAGTGTGTGTAGAAGGCTTGGGCGATATAACGTTTATATTATTATTATTAAGTTACTGGAGGTTGAGTGGGGGTGCTACGTCACTGCTATTACTAGAAGTTATTGGAGGTTGAGTGGGGGTGCTACGTCACTGCTATTACTAGAAGTTATTGGAGGTTGAGTGGGGGTGCTACGTCACTGCTATTACTAGAAGTTATTGGAGGTTGAGTGGGGGTGCTACGTCACTGCTATTACTAGAAGTTATTGGAGGTTGAGTGGGGATGCTACGTCACTGCTATAACTAGTTATTGGAGGTTGAGTGGGGGTGCTACGTCACTGCTATAACTAGTTATTGGAGGTTGAGTGGGGGTGCTACGTCACTGCTATTACTAGAAGTTATTGGAGGTTGAGTGGGGGTGCTACGTCACTGCTATTACTAGAAGTTATTGGAGGTTGAGTGGGGGTGCTACGTCACTGCTATTACTAGAAGTTATTGGAGGTTGAGTGGGGATGCTACGTCACTGCTATAACTAGTTATTGGAGGTTGAGTGGGGGTGCTACGTCACTGCTATTACTAGAAGTTATTGGAGGTTGAGTGGGGGTGCTACGTCACTGCTATTACTAGAAGTTATTGGAGGTTGAGTGGGGATGCTACGTCACTGCTATAACTAGTTATTGGAGGTTGAGTGGGGGTGCTACGTCACTGCTATTACTAGAAGTTATTGGAGGTTGAGTGGGGATGCTACGTCACTGCTATAACTAGTTATTGGAGGTTGAGTGGGGGTGCTACGTCACTGCTATTACTAGAAGTTATTGGAGGTTGAGTGGGGGTGCTACGTCACTGCTATTACTAGAAGTTATTGGAGGTTGAGTGGGGGTGCTACGTCACTGCTATAACTAGTTATTGGAGGTTGAGTGGGGGTGCTACGTCACTGCTATTACTAGAAGTTATTGGAGGTTGAGTGGGGGTGCTACGTCACTGCTATAACTAGTTATTGGAGGTTGAGTGGGGGTGCTACGTCACTGCTATTACTAGACGTTATTGGAGGTTGAGTGGGGATGCTACGTCACTGCTATAACTAGTTATTGGAGGTTGAGTGGGTGTTGATGTTTCAATTACTCGAGAAGGAGACAAGTCATAACTCAGGACCAGGTGGAATTGATATTCAATCAAGCGATTTATTTGATGCAAAGATATTTTGGTAACTCGTGCACGGGCTCGTTCCTTCAGCTCTTAGGGAGTCGTCCGGAACCAAGAGACCTCCTAAACACGCGGCACACATATTTATACAGAGCAATAGTAATAAAATGACGTAGGTAGATTCACACTCCTGACTGGTCGTTGTTATGGAGGGCAGTCCCTCCTCGGGCAGTATCGACTTCCCATTGGCTCTTGGCAGTGTTCTTTGTCCTCGGAGTCCAGCCCTCATAAGTCTGTGTGTGTGTGTGAGTATCTGCTGACATGCAATGTGATGCAACAACAGGATGGGGGTTCCCGTTATCAGTTATGTTGTGTAATATCTGTCTGTGTAAGCTTGTGATTGTAGGGTGTGTTGCGCAAATGGCATTCAAAAGATTAGCTGTCTCATCAGTATTATCTCGAGGTTCTATATGTTGCAATGATTAAGCAAGGCAAGAGTAAATATGTTAGGGTGTCACACAGGAATGGACCTTGGACAAAAGCAATGTATGTTAAATGACAGAATATATTCTATACATGGGGGTGCTACGTCACTGCTATTACTAGAAGTTATTGGAGGTTGAGTGGGGGTGCTACGTCACTGCTATAACTAGTTATTGGAGGTTGAGTGGGGGTGCTACGTCACTGCTATTACTAGAAGTTATTGGAGGTTGAGTGGGGGTGCTACGTCACTGCTATAACTAGTTATTGGAGGTTGAGTGGGGGTGCTACGTCACTGCTATTACTAGAAGTTATTGGAGGTTGAGTGGGGGTGCTACGTCACTGCTATTACTAGAAGTTATTGGAGGTTGAGTGGGGATGCTACGTCACTGCTATAACTAGTTATTGGAGGTTGAGTGGGGGTGCTACGTCACTGCTATAACTAGAAGTTCAGTATACCTATAATAAATCTATGATGTGTTTAATACATTATATCCAGCTCAGGGCTCCAGCTATGCATTTCATTCGCTAACTTGCTAGCTACGTAGCTAGATGTCAAGCTTTTTGGTTACAGCAGAGACATTCAATCAATATTATTTTCTTCACTTTCGGTAATGCCGTTTATCCCTGTATGGTACAGAAACGGTATGATGGTATGACAATCTAGATACCGCCCAACCCTAATGTGTAGCGTGTCTCTCTCTCTTTCTGTCTCTCTTTCTCTCTCCCTCTCTTTCTCTCGCTCTCTCTTTGCGTGTCTGTGAGTTTCCTTTCTCCCAAAGGTGTGCCGGCGGGCTAATTTGAGAATGTGACTTATCATCTAAATGACATTCACTGAGCTATCTAGGGCTAGAGCTTATCTTCCTCATTTTACATCTGCAGTGCGGGCCAGCGAGGCACCTCACCCAGAATAAGCTAATGGCCAATACCTCCAACCCTCTCCCCTTGCCCTGGTAGCAATGTAGCCTGCTCTTAGTACACAATGCTATCAGTCTCTATAATCTCAATTGCCTTTACGACCAGCAAATCACCATTTTGTTTCATTAGGATTCATATCAATACAATTATAGGTACAGTATATCCACTGGCAAACTCTCTCAGTATTATCAGTGCAGGAAATAAAACGTGAGGCAATTTAAGCTTGGAAAGGACCAAAATGAATAAATCACATTTTAAAGCCATAGCAGTTTCAAATTATCTTCTGCTTTTCTGAATGATTTTTATCTCTTTGCATGATTCCTTCCTTCCTCCCTTCCTTCCTTCCTTCCTTCCTTCCTTCCTTCCTTCCTTCCTTCCTTCCTTCCTTCCTTCCTTCCTTCTTTCAATGTCTCATCCTTTTTCTCTTCTTCTAAAATGCTTTCAATGTAACCGTAAGGCTACAGAACATCGCCTTATGATCGATCAGGTACAATCTTTAGGTAACTTTACCTTGTTACCAATTTCCTAGTGAATATAGTCCGTGGGTTGGGGAGCGGCAGGGGTGTGACTCTGTAACTCTGTGTGGACCAACAGGGAATGCAGCCTGGGCTATGGCCACGTCCAAGCCTGATATCCTCATCATTCTCCTGCAGAAGCTTATGGAGGAGGGCAACCTGCTTTACAAGGTATGGAAAAGAGATTAGGCCTGTCTCCCAAATGATACCATATGTTCCCTGGTCAAAAGTAGTGCACTATATAGGGAATAGGGTATGTAGGCTTGGCTTAACATTACACTGTTAGGTCTGAGTTTCTGGTTCCAAACAATTATGTATACTGTGTATTGATATAGTCAAGTGTGTTTTGAGTAAATGGGCTACAATCTTTTATGATGGGCAAAAAAACTAAAAACAAGACTGATGCATACAGCGTTGGTACAGTGTGTATACAGCGTTGGTACAGCGTTGGTACAGTGTGTATACAGTGTTGGTACAGCGTTGGTACAGTGTGTATACAGTGTTGGTACAGCGTTGGTACAGTGTGTATACAGTGTTGGTACAGCGTTGGTACAGTGTGTATACAGTGTTGGTACAGCGTTGGTACAGTGTGTATACAGCGTTGGTACAGTGTGTATACAGCGTTGGTACAGTGTGTATACAGTGTTGGTACAGCGTTGGTACAGTGTGTATACAGTGTGTATACAGTGTTGGTACAGTGTGTATACAGCGTTGGTACAGTGTGTATACAGCGTTGGTACAGTGTGTATACAGTGTTGGTACAGCGTTGGTACAGTGTGTATACAGTGTGTATACAGTGTTGGTACAGTGTTGGTACAGTGTGTATACAGTGTGTATACAGTGTTGGTACAGTGTTGGTACAGTGTGTATACAGTGTGTATACAGTGTTGGTACAGTGTTGGTACAGTGTGTATACAGTGTTGGTACAGTGTTGGTACAGCGTTGGTACAGTGTTGGTACAGTGTGTATACAGTGTTGGTACAGTGTTGGTACAGTGTGTATACAGTGTTGGTACAGTGTTGGTACAGCGTTGATACAGTGTTGGTACAGTGTGTATACAGTGTTGGTACAGTGTGTATACAGTGTTGGTACAGTGTTGGTACAGTGTGTATACAGTGTTGGTACAGTGTGTATACAGTGTTGGTACAGTGTTGGTACAGCGTTGGTACAGTGTTGGTACAGTGTGTATACAGTGTTGGTACAGTGTGTATACAGTGTTGGTACAGTGTTGGTACAGTGTGTATACAGTGTTGGTACAGTGTTGGTACAGCGTTGATACAGTGTTGGTACAGTGTGTATACAGTGTTGGTACAGTGTGTATACAGTGTTGGTACAGTGTGTATACAATGTTGGTACAGTGTTGGTACAGTGTTGGTACAGTGTGTATACAGTGTTGGTACAGTGTGTATACAGTGTTGGTACAGTGTGTATACAGTGTTGGTACAGTGTGTATACAGTGTTGGTACAGCGTTGGTACAGTGTGTATACAGTGTTGGTACAGTGTTGGTACAGTGTGTATACAGTGTTGGTACAGCGTTGGTACAGTGTGTATACAGTGTTGGTACAGTGTGTATACAGTGTTGGTACAGTGTGTATACAGTGTTGGTACAGCGTTGGTACAGTGTGTATACAGTGTTGGTACAGTGTTGGTACAGTCTGTATACAGTGTTGGTACAGTGTGTATACAGTGTTGGTACAGTGTTGGTACAGTGTGTATACAGTGTTGGTACAGTGTTGGTACAGTGTTGGTACAGTGTGTATACAGTGTTGGTACAGTGTTGGTACAGCGTTGGTGCAGTGTTGGTACAGCGTTGGTACAGCGTTGGTACAGTGCTGGTACAGTGTGTATACAGTGTTGGTACAGTGTGTATACAGTGTTGGTACAGTGTGTATACAGTGTTGGTACAGTGTGTATACAGTGTGTATACAGTGTTGGTACAGTGTGTATACAGTGTTGGTACAGTGTGTATACAGTGTCGGTACAGTGTGCATACAGTGTTGGTGCAGTGTTGGTACAGTGTGTATACAGTGTTGGTACAGTGTTGGTACAGTCTGTATACAGTGTTTGTACAGTGTTGGTACAGTGTTGGTACAGTGTGTATACAGTGTTGGTACAGCGTTGGTACAGCGTTGGTACAGTGTGTATACAGTGTTGGTACAGTGTGTATACAGTGTTGGTACAGTGTGTATACAGTGTTGGTACAGCGTTGGTACAGTGTTGGTACAGTGTGTATACAGTGTTGGTACAGTGTGTATACAGTGTTGGTACAGTGTTGGTACAGTGTTGGTACAGTGTGTATACAGTGTTGGTACAGTGTGAGTACAGTGTACATACAGTGTGAGTACAGTGTACATACAGTGTTATTCTAAAATGGATCTAATCAATCTACACACAATACCCCATAACGACAAATGTATATTTAAAAAAAATACTGAAATATCACACTTACGTAAGTATTCAGACCCTTTACTCAGTACTTTGTTGAATAACCTTTGGCAGTGATTACAGCCTTGAGTCTTCTTGGGTATGACGCTACAAGCTTGGCACACCTGTATTTGTGGAGTTTCTGCCATTCTTCTCTGCAGATCCTCTCAAGCTCTGTCAGGTTGGATGGGGAGCGTCGCTGCACAGCTATTTTCAGGTCTCTACAGAGATGTTCGATCGGGTTCAAGTCCGGGCTCTAGCTGGGCCACTCAAGGACATTCAGAGACTTGTCCCGAAGCCACTCCTGTGATGTCTTGGCTGTGTGCTCTGGAACAGGTTTTCATCAAGGATTTCTCTGTACTTTGCTCCGTTCATCTTTGCCTCGATCCTGACTAGTCTCCCAGTCCCTACCGCTGAAAAACATCCCCACAGGATGATGCTGCCACCACCATGCTTCACCGTAGGGATTGTGCCAGGTTTCCTCCAGACGTGACGCTTGGCATTCAGGCCAAAGAGTTCAATCTTAGTTTCATCAGACTAGAGAATCTTGTTTCTCATGGTCTGAGAGTCCTTTAGGTGCCTTTTGGCAAACTCCAAGCAGGCTGTCATGTGCCTTTTACTGAGGAGTGGCTTCCATCTGGCCACTCTACCATAAAGGCCTGATTAGTGGTGCTGCAGAGATCACCTCCCTGACCAAGGTCCTTCTCCCCCGATTGCTCAGTTTGGCCGGGTGGCCAGCTCTAGGAAGAGTCGTGGTGGTTCCAAACTTCTTCCATTTAAGAATGATGGAGGCCACTGTGTTCTTGGGGACCTTCAATACTGCAGACATTTTTTGATACCCTTCCCCAGATCTGTGCCTCGAGCTCTGCGGACAGTTCCTTCAACCTCATGGCTTGGTTTTTACTCTGACATGCACTGTCAACTGAGAGACCTTATATAGACAGGTGTGTGCCTTTCCAAATCTTGTCCAATCAATTGAATTTACTACAGGTGGACTCCAATCAAGTTGTAGAAACATCTGAAGTTGATCGATGGAAACAGGATGCACCTGAGCTCAATTTAGAGTCTCATAGCAAAGGTTCTGAATACTAAAAATTCAATATGGTATTGTGTGTAGATTGATGAAGAAAATGTTAATTAATTTTAGAATAAGGCTGTAACATAACAAAATGTGGAAAAAGTGAAGGGGTCTGAAAACTTTCCGAATGCTCTGTATAACATGATGTCATTGGATTGATTGGCCATAAGGGGGAGTGTTTGTATAAAAAGACACCTCAGCCACTGTCATTTGGTTGAGAGAAAACAACATAATGACTGTTATATTTTGAGCGGCTCAGTGCGACGCAGCAGAGATGAATGGGTGTGTGCAACGCCACGCTCACCCTTTGAGCTAGGATTGATCCGTGACATTTAACAGATTGAGTTTTGTGGCAGAAAGGACAATCCGTTCAGGTGGAGCCTGTGTGTGATTGATGAAAGAGGGAGGGACTGTGTTTGAGCTGCTGCGACGCGCCTCTTGGGTTGGGGGGAGGATCTGACGACCGTCCTTCTTTCTCTCTCTCTCTTTCCCCCTCTCTCCCTTCCCTCCATCCCTCTCTCTCTCTCTTTCCTCCAGAAGGAGAAGATGAAAGAGGCAGCCCAGAGGTACCAGTATGCTCTGAGGAAGTTTCCCAGGGAAGGGTTTGGCGATGACCTGAAGGCCTTCAAAGAGCTGAGGGTGTCTCTGTACCTCAACCTCTCCCGCTGTCGCAGGAAAACCAACGTAAGATTCCTTCCTCCTCTCCTTTTCTCCTCTAATACTGATTTACTGGAACATTTGTTCCCAAAGGTCTCCGTTAAAATACAGGTCATGTATAACATTACGGGACATGAGAAGATAATTAAGGCAAAGAAACTGTTGTTGTGTGTTTTTGAACATATTTGAAAGAAATGCTTACCAGAATATACAGTACAAACTAATGATTTCACAGACAGAAGTATGTCTGTTGTGGCTACTGTTAGGGAGTGGTAGACAGCGCTTAAAAGCCCCATGATACAATTTCGAGCCAATTCATGTTCCAGGCCTATGATCGATGAAACGTGCCATAAACTAACACAATGCTCTCAGAAACAGATTGAATGCATTAAATAATACTGTGTACTACTGGGACAGAATTATAGCTATTAGCGGTCCAGTTGAGTGAGTCTGATTGAGCCATTTGAGCCTAAATGATAAACTGTTGAGAAGTTCATAAGTGATAGTGTGCTTGTAGTCATTACTGGGGCTAATGTCAGCTTGTTCCCATAAACATTCAAAGTGAGAGAGTGAGAGAGAGAGAGAGAGAGAGAGAGAGAGAGAGAGAGAGAGAGAGAGAGAGAGAGAGCTGGCCCCCTGGACATTGTGTATTTGCATTTCCCTGCATTGGTTAGTCATATCTTCCCCTTCCCTCGCTACAGGACTTTGGCATGGCTGAGGAGTTTGCAACAAAGGCCCTGGAGCTGAAACCCAGATCTTACGAGGCCTATTACGCCCGCGCCCGAGCTAAGAGGAGCAGCAGGTAAAGCTATTCATCAGGAGAACCCTGAAGTGGCTCTGTTAGGGGGGCATTGTTAGCGAATGGGGTTTGGCTTGTTTAGAAGTACTACGCTTCTCGACTGACCCCCTTAGTCACTCTCATTCTCTCCCTGCCCCTCCATCCCTCCACAGGCAGTTCACGGCGGCCATGGCTGACCTGCACGAAGCGACCAAGCTGTGCCCCAGCAACCGGGAGATCCAGCGGCTGCTGGCCCGTGTGGAGGAGGAGTGTAAGCAGATGCAGCGCAGCACCATCCAGGGCAACCCGCAGGGGGCAACGTCCTCGTCCAACCAGGCTCCGGCCAACCACGACTCTGACCACGAACACGAGGAGGGGGAGGAGGAGGAGGAGGAGGTGTCGGAGCACAGCATGGCTGTCAGTAGAGGTCTGGATGGACAGAACACTCTGAGGTTGAATGATGTGGAAGAGGAGGATGGGACCTCTCAGTATCAACACTCAGACAGGAGAGGAGAGAAGGGTGAGCCCTGGCCTCAGAAGGTCTACTCCCTCAATAGAACTCTGCCTGACTCACTCAGCCTGGCCACCCAGCCGAAGCAGCAGAACACCAGACCTGCCTCTCCCCCCTCCGGCCTCACAGGCCCTGGCAGGCTGAGTCACCACCGCTACCCCCCCAGGGAGCCCAGAGAGCCCATGGCCCAGCAGGGCCTGGTCCTCCAGCCCACTAAGCAGGCCCAGATAGTCAAAACCAACCAGCACATGAGCTCCCTGCAGGCAGGAGGCCGCTCCTCAGGGGCCAAGTCCCAGTCCCAGTACGCTCCCTCTAGCCCCCTGCCCAGCCGACACATGTCCAGCATGCTGAAGCCAGGGCCAGGGCTAGGCATCGACATCAGCCCTCTACCGCCCCCTCCTGACGAGCCCGTCTACGGGGAGCAGCGCCTGTCCATGGCTGCTGCCTCGCAATCCCAGAACATGGTTATGGGCCATCACTGTGACAGGGACAGCGAATCCCTGCACTCGTCCCAGGCCACCTTTTCCTCCTGCAAGGCCCAGGACTGTCTGTCTGCCCACTCGGTGTCCTCCCTGGACGCTCTGACTTCAGAGTCTCCCCAGGGTCTCCTCGAAGCTGCAGGGCCAGGCCAGGAGCGAAAGAAGGAGTGCGGGGGTAACGGGGTCTCCCAGGCATGCTCCCAGGGAGGAGGCAGCAACATCAGGGTGTCCAGCTCCACCAGCTCCCTGGCCTCCAGCAGTAGTCTGTCTGACAGTGGCAAGCTGCAGGGCCCTGACGTACGCACCAAGACCACCACAGACAAGGCCAAGCAGGGCCAGAGCCAGGGAGGCACAAGCGAGTGGAAACCCAGGCCCTTCATGGGCATCATGGACAAAACAGCACGCTTTCTTCAGCAACAACAACAACTGCAGCAGCAAGGACTCCAGAGCCACCCGGGCCTTCAGCCCCCCTCCGGAGCCCTCCGCAGCTGGCAGAGTCACTCCTCACAGGGATTAGTGTGCCAAACCATGTCTGCCATGGGCCTCCAGGCGACGGGGGCGAACTGTGAGCTACCTTATGCCAAAACAGGGAGCACTTACTACGAGCAGCTCAAAGCTCCATCTCAGGGTGCTATGGGGAGCCTGCAGAACGGAATGCACTCAAAGGAATTCACAGAGAAGTTCTGCCAAGCAGCCACCTGTTACAAGGAATCCAAGCCAGCGCTGGCCATGCCGTCACACGCTTTTGTGGACAGTAAGCCCAAGCAGCCGAGCTTAGCCCGAGATAGTCCCGCCATTCACGTAGCCTCAATGAAACCAAAGCGATCCTTCATAGAGTCAAATGTGTAGGGATATGTTTCTCCCCTCTCTCAACACACACACGAACACACATGCAGACACATACGCGCGTACACACACAGACACAGATACACTGCATGCACATACACACACACATGCACATTGTACACACACACACTCAAGACACACACAAACACTCAACACACATCTTAGCAAAAATTCTAACTGGAGGGATTGCATAAGTTTTTACCAGCCCATCGAAAAAAATGTGTTTTATGCCGAAACTTTTAAAGAAGTTTGTGAATATCCGGAGTAAAGCAGAAACTGAACGGATTTCTTTCCTACTAATGCATACGGCTGTTTGCTTCTGTTACGGGACGACATGCGCCCTGTTATTCAGCAAAGCTGGAGACATTGCACTGAGACAGTCATTGGGTATCTACTAATAGACAAAACAGTCAGAGCACTTTACGCATTTACATAGGCCTTTAAGTAAAGTGCTTATACAATATATTATATTACAATATAATGTTATTACTGAGTTGTTGAAGGTTGAGTATAAAACAATATTTGTATCCCAAATGGCACCCTATTCCCATATAGTGCTTTACATTTTACCAGCCCTGGTCAAAAGTAGTGCGCTACATAGGGAATAGGGTGCCATTTGGGACGCATCCAATGGGATTTGAACTGTGTTCATTACGTCAATGGTGCTGAAGGAAGAATTATGGAGCTAAAGTACAGATACAGTGCATCAGAACGTATTCAGACCCCTTGACTTTTTACACATTTTGTTATGTTACAGCCTTATTCTAAAATTGATTCAATTATTTTCCCCCTTATCATTCTACCCACAACACCCCATAATGACATCATTCTACCCACAATACCCCATAATGACATCATTCTACCCACAATACCCCATAATGACATCATTCTACCCACAACACCCCATAATGACATCATTCTACCCACAACACCCCATAATGACATCATTCTACCCACAATACCCCATAATGACATCATTCTACCCACAATACCCCATAATGACATCATTCTACCCACAACACCCCATAATGACATCATTCTACCCACAACACCCCATAATGACATCATTCTACCCACAACACCCCATAATGACATCATTCTACCCACAACACCCCATAATGACATCATTCTACCCACAACACCCCATAATGACATCATTCTACCCACAACACCCCATAATGACATCATTCTACCCACAACACCCCATAATGACATCATTCTACCCACAACACCCCATAATGACATCATTCTACCCACAATACCCCATAATGACATCATTCTACCCACAACACCCCATAATGACATCATTCTACCCACAACACCCCATAATGACATCATTCTACCCACAACACCCCATAATGACATCAATCTACCCACAATACCCCATAATGACATTATTCTACCCACAACACCCCATAATGACATCATTCTACCCACAACACCCCATAATGACATCATTCTACCCACAACACCCCATAATGGCATCATTCTACCCACAACACCCCATAATGACAAAGAAAAAACAGGTTTATAGAATGTTTTGCAAATGTATTAAAAATAAAAAACTGAAATACATTATTTAAATAAGTATTCAGACCCTTTGCTATGAGACTTGAAATTGAGTTCAGGTGCATCCTGTTTCCATTGATCATCCTTGAGATGTTTCAGATCTGTTAAAGGGTACCAAAACATTTCTGCAGCATTGAAGGTCCCCAAGAACACAGTGGCCTCCATCATTCTTAAATGGAAGAAGTTTGGAACCACCTAGACTATTCCTAGAGCTGGCCGCCCGGCCAAACTGAGCAATCGGGGGAGAAGGACCTTGGTCAGGGAGGTGACCAAGAACCCGATGGTCACTCTGACAGAGCTCCAGAGTTTCTCTGTGGAGATGGGAGAACCTTCCAACAGGACAATCATCTCTGCAGTACTCCACCAATCAGGCCTTTATGGTGCCAGACAGAAGCCACTCCTCAGTAAAAGGCACATGACAGCCTGCTTGGAGTTTGCCAAACGGCACCTAAGGACTCTCAGACTATGAGAAACAAGATTCTCTGGTCTGAAGAAGCCAAGATCACGTCTGGAGGAAACCTGGCACCATCCCTACGGTGAAGCATGGTGGTGGCAGCATCATGCTGTGGGGATGTTTTTCAGAGACGAATACTGGGAGACTAGTCAGGATTGAAGGAAAGATGAACGGAGCAAAGTACAGAGAGATCCGTAATGAAAATTAGCTCCAGGACCTCAGAAAACCTGTTTTTGCTTTGTCGTTATGTGGTATTGTGTGTAGATTGATGAGGGAAAAAAATTATGTAATCCATTTTAGAATAAGGCTGTAACAAAAAAACGTAACAAAATGTGTAAAAAGTCAAGGGGTCTGAATACTTTCCTCTATGAACTGTAGATAGAAGAGATGTTTGAGATGGAAGAGATGGAAGAGATGGAAGAGATGTTTGAGATGGGCCTGTGTTCTAAAGACGTTCTAGTTCCTCATGTATATAAATATGTATTTGTCCTTCTTTTGACTGAAGGTCTTTGTCAGTGTATTGACTTGTTCAGCTGATGTGTATTTTGGGTTTTATTTTGGTTCAAGGCTCTAAAACATGTATTTGTTTATATGTTTGTACATTCTATGAATTGCCCGATAACGTTAAAATCTTAATCCTCTATGTATCTGCTTGTTGTTGCTGTCTAGGTTAATTTATTTACAGCGCCTATGGCTTGGTTAATTGTAAAAGCAATATATTTTATATAGTTATTTTTGCACAGCTACTAAGACATTTTACGATTTCAATAATAAGCTCTGTGAAAATAATATTGGTTAAAGTGTAAAGGTTTGGGGGAGCGTGAGGCCATCGATAATATTTTAATATGCATGTTACTTGCAATGGTTGCCATGTTTCCAGTATTGTGAGCTGTGTTACCCATAAATCACATACTGTAAGAGAACATTACTGCCGTTCCCACAATGGGGAAATAAAGTCCCACTGAGAAAACACTTCTGGCTCTCATTGACAGGGAAAAGAAGAGCTACAGTTCGATTTAGATCTGGTCCACGGTGTTAGAGTGTGTTTGAATACACACTAACAACTTGGACCAGAGCAAAGTTCAACAATACATTTTAGAACAACATGGTTATACTGCATATATAGTACATCAGTGGTGGCCGGTGCCGTTTAAGATGAGGGAGGACGATAAAAAATTTTATGAGCATGGCCTTATTTCTAATACAGAATATTGGATGACTGTCATTCATATTCCATTCACCCAGCTCAATGTAACATTGATAGATTTAGGCTACTTACTACATGATACTTGAATTTTCCCTAAACCCATCATGAGGTTGCTACAACCTAGGCTATGAATGAAAGTTACTATGCAGGTGCACAGGTCAAGATCATTTTTTGTAGTCAATGTGTGACACATTCAATACAGCCTTGCACACTCTTGCCTGCATCTAGCTGACCTAGGTTGTAATCATTAGTCCAGCTCGTTGCAATGTGTTCTCGCATCTAAGGGCTCTTCTCCTCGCTCACCTTTTCTCATCAGCTGTCTGTGATCAGGCAAAAAAACCTTTCCAAGGTAAACCTTTATATCATAACTGCTAACCTCTACCCTACCTGCCACCCTAGACCCCCTTCAATTTGGTTACCGCCCCAATAGATCCACAGATGATGCAATCGCCACCACACTACACACTGCCCTATCCCATCTGGAAAAGTGGTCTGCCCAATGCATTACCGGGGGGAAACCTACAGCACCCGATGCCACAGGAAGGCCAAAAAGGTGAGGTCAGTACAGGTGCATCAAAGCTGGGACCGAGAGACTGAAACACAGCTTCTATCTCAAGGCCATCAGACTGTTAAAACAGCCATCACTATCAGAGGCTGCTGCCTATAGACCCTGATTAGAAATCACAGGCCACTTTAAGGAATAGAACACTAGACACTTTAATAATGTATCTGTATCTGCATCTCTCATCTCTATGTAGAAACTGCACTCTACACTATTCTACAGTATCTTAGTCCAATGCCACTCTGACATACCTGTATACGTATATTCTTAATCCGTTTCTTACTTAGATGTATGTGTATTTGCGTATATATTGTGAAACTGTAGAATATTACTGCACTGTCGAAGCTAGAAGCACTTTGTTACACCCTCAATAACATCTGCTAACCACGTGTATGTGACCAACACACAGCCTACATCGTTGTCACCATATTATCTAACATCAAAGGCAACATTAGGGTTACAAAGGTTCGGAAACTTTACGGTAAATTTCTGGCATTTTTCTGGAAATTTTCCATTGGAGGTTAAGCCCGGGAATTTGGGGAATTCAAAAAAAGTTAGCTGATAACAGTGAACCTTTTTAGTAGGATACACATAAGGCAATTCTATGTCTTGTGGCATATTTTGGTTAAACTATCCCCAATTCAATGGAATTACAACCCTCTGCATGCACAGCGCATTCTTCAATCACATGTACAGCTGATTCTCAAGATCTTGCACACTAATGAGATGCTATTGAGCCCAAGGAATAATTAACTACATCATCTCCACCCCTCAACCAGTATTCTACAAGAGCACAGACACAAGGGACAACAGACACACCGGTCTCTACATTGCTGTCACGCCCTGACCATAGAGAAGCCTCGGGTAAAGCCTCCCCCTAATTTATGTGCAATGAACCGATTGTCAGTAATCACATTGTACAAATTGGGCTTGATTCTGAAATGTGGGCTCTTCAGAGAAAGGCATTACTCATGTGCACCAATCTATTACTGAGTGGATTTTCAACGGCCAATAGTCATCTTCAGACCATTAATGAGTGTATTTCCACAGCCAATAGCAGTCTTCAGACCATTACTAACTGGCAGTCCAACGGCCAGTAGCGGTCTTCGTGCTCCTGTTGGGGGTGAAGGTAGGTTGGTCGTGGCACTGGAACGGTCTTACCGTTGATCCAACTCTCAATGGCCTCTTTCTCATAGGAATATCCATCTGTTGATTTCAGACACACATTTTATACATCAGTCATTGACATAATTACTTTTATAGGCTACGTACAGTATAATAATTGCAGTGTTTAAAAAAAGAAATAGGCTACATTAGCATTGATGAACAAGGACATGTATATGTGGAACAGATGTGTTTATGCCCTCCCGCTCACCTGCAGAGATGACAAGGTCCTTCATCACCTCTCTGGTGATGGGACAGAGGAACTCATCTGGGGCACCTGGTCCCGTCAACGCTGCTTTCAGATCCTCCACCTTCCTCAAGACTTTCAGACCCACAAACTCTACAGCAAAACATCATAAGCAGTGGTGTAAAGTACTTAAGTAAAAATACTCTAAAGTACTACTTAAGTAGTGTTTTGGGGTATCTGTACTGTACTTCCAGAATATACTTTTAACTCCATACATTTTCCCTGACACCCAAAAGTACTCGTTACATTTTGACAGGAAAATAGTATACTTAAGTATATTTAAAACCAAATACTTTTAGACTTTTACTCAAGTAGTATTTTACTGTTTGACTTTCACTTTTCATTTTCTATTAAGGTACCTTTACTTTTACTCAAGTAGGACAGTTGAGTACTTTTTCCACCACTGACTATAAGACACTATTCAATCTGTATTGCTGATTGAATAGTGTTTACAATGAATGCAGTCTTGCCTTTAAATTACAATCACTCTCTGACGCTGAACTTCAGCGATACGGATTGAATAGAGCCCTTATTTGTGGTAAAACCATCCAGTCGTTTGGAGTTAGAGGCAGCTTTAGGGAAATGTCCTCCTGCCGTACCGTAACAGTACACATCGTGTGTGGACATTTATGAAGGGAAAAGCCATTCTGAGGCACTCTCATCTCAGTGCTTCCATAAACAGGCCCTCATTATTTGTGCTAGGAAACCCAATGTCACAGACGTGACAGCATCTACTGTTCAATAAAACGTGTCTCCCTACAGCTGGGTTTCCCTGATAAGATACAGATGCGTACGTCTGACTGGGACTTCATCCGTCTTCACGGAAACAGACTGATGATTCATAGCCTATAGATGTTTTTAAAGCTCAGGTGAGTGAATATCACTCCTGAGGATTTCTTGGATCTGTCATAAGTGTTGGAACATTCCACAGTTAGAGAGACAGTTTCCAGGAAGATGTGTGTTATCACTTGGCGCACAGCGAAGCAACTGCTGCTCACTCGCATTTTCACTCCTAAAGCCTTCAGTCCCACAATGGAATAGATTTGAATAGTGCATCTCCAGGGCCAGAGATTTGAGGTGGGTACCAGTCAACAGCAGGTGCCAATAGGCCACCTTTATGAGAGTCCCAGCCACAGTGACGCCTGCCTCCTCCAGGTAGTGTCCATGGCTGCAGTGTGGATGATTCAGGGAATGTTTAGCAGCATTGAGCTGCATGTCAGTAGACCGTCTCATTGTAAGGCCGTTCTGCAGGGACCAGGATGTGAACCAAGGAATAATCAGCTCCCCAATCAGACCTTTTCCTGTGGAAGACCTGCTCCTACATATGGAATGCTCTGTTTGTTAATCAAGGTTAAGTTACCTAGTGCCACGGGGCTCAAGGGAAACACGTCCTTTACACAAACACCAGGGCTGAGGTAAGGAACAGACAGGCAGCTGTGTTGATGGAGGGAAAGAAAGAATACACGTCACTGAGATTATGACACCAGGCTATGATGACTTCAGCGTTTTTATAGATTTAATTAACCAGCCCTCACCTGCAATCATGCAGAAGGGCCCCTCCCCCCCGAGAATCAATCTGATTGGAGGAAACCCAGTGCAGATTCAGCACTATAGATAGGGCACTGCAATCACAAATGGTTTAAATCCCTGTGGGGACGGTAGTCAGGGGAAATACTCAATCAAAATGTCTTCTTTCAATGACTTGCTGAACTCATTAGTGATTCAGTTTAGTCATGTGGAGAAGAGACTAGCACAACTCTGCACAATATGAATCTTTCTTTGTGCCGCAAATGAGATGACATTCATGATTGTTTGTGAAAAGAAACACTATTTATTAGCTATTTACTAACCCTCACATTTGCCAATTAATGTACCAAGATTACATTGACAAAGCACCATAAGCTGTAATAAGGCAGACTGATGTGAACTGTAGATGGTGGGTTGTTGTACCAGAGAAGCCTCCCTAAGCTGCTACAGAGATGTGCTGAACGATGTCTGTGAATACATTTTTTCATGAATTTTTTATGAAGGAGCGCAGTGAGAATCTCATTTATTTCAGTGTGTATCCACAAACAGCATCTTACAGTATGCACAGTGGAAAAGACAGTGGGGTTTTAGAAACATATTGTTTCCTTAGGCCTGATTTATTGGTAATGATCCAGAGTTAGTGTTTGAGAAAAATATAGTATGTGTGACAGAATCTATTGCAATCCTATCACAGTGAAGACATAGAACAAACAGATACTTTTCTTTCTAGCAAGCATGGTTGAGGTATTAGCATTTCGCTACACCCGCAGTAACATCTGCTAAACACGTGTATGTGACCAATAACATCTGCTAAACCCGTGTATGTGACAAATACAATTGGATTTGATTTATTAGCATGAAAAAGCTAATTCTGTCCAAATCCACAAATCTCATTTTCGGAGGATTATCTAAAGTCATCTGATGACATTGTCACAAGCAAATTATATAAGCAAGTAATATCCATCGGAACATTTTGGAGTTAGGAAAGTCACAGCTTTGCAGCCTTAAAGCAGATTTACAATTGTATTTTGGGAGCATTGTGGGAAGATTAGAAAACAGATAAAAGCCTCTGTGACATACATTCCATTCCAATAGAGAAGCACTATAATAAAGGATAATACAGTTTATCCTATGGTTCCACTGCTGGTGCCTTCATTCCTAATGAGGAGTGGAGACCTCAGGTCAGACATTCCTGAGATCTGTGTGTTGTGAGGGTCATGCAGTGGTGGCTGGTGACACTTTAAATCGGAGGACAGGCTCATGGTAATGGCTGAAACAGGAATGGAATATTGTCAAGCACATCAAAGACATAGGGCCGTCAATGTTATTGGCTGTGAAGGTGGTGACCAGCTCCTCCTGGCCCTCCTCACTCAGCCAGGCTGAGACATCCTCGGGCCAATCGCTCACCAGCAGCCTTAAGTGACCCCTGGTTCTGACAGCTTCCTTCCTGTTCCTGAGAAATACGCACAAACACAGGAAGGGAGGGCGGGCCTTCCCACATGCCCCCTTGAGTCCTCACCACTGCCCGTTTCCTGCAATACTACTTATCAGATTCCTACAAACACTTCCCACACATTCCACACAAAGAAGGCCCTCCCTCAATATGTAGATGTGTTCACCAAGGGATAGACAAGGCTTGGCTTTTACCAGATGATGAATTGTATAATTTATCATTTGAAATGGCTAGTTGGCATGAAGAGAGGATGCTGGCCTGGACTGGATCACAATAGAACTGGACAAAACAATCTTTCTGGGGAAAGGCTTGTTGAAACTCCCAATCCAATATTTTTACACTCAAGAGAGATGGAGAACAGAACATAAGATATGTGGAATCGAAGATATTGATTGTGTCATAATCCAGGTGTACAGATAGATAAGAAATCTGTGTACTGGAAACAATGGCTAATGAAAGGAATACACACTGTAGGTGATCTATACAATGAAGGTATGCTTATGTCGTACTCTGATTTATAAAAAATATGATATGGGAGACATTTCTGGAAATATTTACAATTGAGGGAATGTCTGTTAACCAGCTGTCAATTAAATCCAGGAAAAAATCCAATAGTGGAATATTTGCAATAAACCCAAACATAAAGCAGCCATTTGTTACTCAATATTTAGTCATTTGTACAGTAAAGACTGTAATAGAACAATATGTAAAATGGACTGATGGCTAACTCACGGTGGAACACAAGGGAAGCCAAGGGACGCTCAGTCAAATGGACTGATGGCTAACTCACAGTGGAACACAAGGGAAGCCAAGGGACGCTCAGTCAAATGGACTGATGGCTAACTCACGGTGGAACACAAGGGAAGCCAAGGGACGCTCAGTCAAATGGACTGATGGCTAACTCACGGTGGAACACAAGGGAAGCCAAGGGACGCTCAGTCAAATGGACTGATGGCTAACTCACGGTGGAACACAAGGGACGCCAGGGGACGCTCAGTCAATTGGACTGATGGCTAACTCACGGTGGAACACAAGGGAAGCCAAGGGACGCTCAGTCAAATGGACTGATGGCTAACTCACGGTGGAACACAAGGGAAGCCAGGGGACGCTCAGTCAAACGGACTACAACAAGGCTTCATAAGATGGTGTTAATCAACGATAATACGTGCTGGGAATGTCAGAAATACATTCCCACATGCAATATGGGAATGTACATTAGTGGCACCTTTCTGGAAGGATATTCAGAAATATTTGGGAGAATGGTTGGGACCAACAATCCCAATTTCACCAAGAATATGTCTCTTAGTATCAAATGAAGAATTTGCACTGGACTGTTGGTATCATTACAGCTGCTAGGTTGATCCTTAGACTTTGGAAAGGCCATACCACTACTATTCTGAAACAGTGGATAGAATCAATGGTGGAAGTGGCATTTTATGAACAACTGCTTGCTAGATTCACCGGTAGAAATGATAATCTTTCTTTGTCATGTCGTTTCTGGGAATGGGAGGTGATGGCCCGTGTTGTATATGGTAAAACTGCGCTTGTGAACCAAATGTTGTATTGTAGCTTATGTGACGCTGAAGTAGTATTAGATTGTGTATGTGTGTTATACTGGAGGATCTCATGCTCAGTGTTTTTATGCTGTACAAATAATTAGTTAAATACCTCCCAAAAAAGGAGGCCCTCTGTGCTGATCACATGACCATTCAGATAAAAGATACAAGACAGACTAGTGCTTTCCAACCTGTTCACCCAAATATACATCCCCTTTTAATCAACAGCGCTGTAATCACATTTGCATGCCCTGGGAATATTAGTGTCTTCCTCAGAGCCTCCCTCCGCTGACAATGTTGTGTTTTTCTGGCCTTGTTCAGGCACACTGTTCATCAGAGGCAACCTTCACATGACATTGTGCGAGCGGCTATCATTTTTCATGTATTGCTGTGATAAAATGCACATTGTTGTGCGTGGTGCTTGCTAGTGACACCACACAGCACCATGCTATTAGGCAGCTGGATAATAACAGCAGGACTACTGGAGGTATTTCTCATTAACACACCTCTCACCTCTCTCCCTCCTTCCTGTTCTCCCTCCTTCCTGTTCTCCCTCCTTCCTGTTCTCCCTCCTTCCTGTTCTCCCTCCTTCCTGTTCTCCCTCCTTCCTGTTCTCCCTCCTTCCTGTTCACCCTCCTTCCTGTTCTCCCTCCTTCCTGTTCTCCCTCCTTCCTGTTCTCCATCCTTCCTGTTCTCCCTCCTTCCTGTTCTCCCTCCTTCCTGTTCTCCCTCCTTCCTGTTCACCCTCCTTCCTGTTCACCCTCCTTCCTGTTCACCCTCCATGGCCTTCTCTCTTTTGTCATCTCCATCTGTTATTCTAGTCATTCACTATGACTTCCTTGTCCATCTGGCCAAAATAACACTAGCACTGACTTCCCCGTTGAATTCCACTCTCAGAAGCATACATGTGCAGAGAGGCTTAATGATGTTATGTGAAACAGCAGCAGCACTTTGAGTCAAAACACACCAGAACAGTAAGTGCCCTCTTATCAAGTCTGCCTGTACTATACAGTAACAACTCTAGTATACTATACAGGCAATACCAGACACACACCGAGCGGCTCTATGGCTGACTGGCTCGGGGGAAGGTTATGTAGACTCTCCGACCAGGTTATAAGGTACACCCGTCTAGTACCTGGTCCCCCTTTGCCTCCAGAACAACGAGAATTCTTCGGGGCATGGATTATACAAGTCAGAAACGTTCCACATGGATGTTGTTTCATACTGACGCGATGGCATCACGCAGTTGCTGAAGATTGGACGGCACCACCAGCCTGTACCGCTGACACCAGGCAGGATAGGTCCATGGACTCATGCTGCTTTCGCCAAATTCTGACTCTGCCATCAGCATGACTCAACAGGAACCGGGATTCATCAGACCAGGCAATGTTTTCCACTCCTCAATTATCCAGTGTTGGTGATCGTCTGCCCGCCTGCGCCGCTTCATCTTATTTTAGCTGATAGGAGTGGATCCCAGTGTGGTCGTCTGCTGCAGTAGCTCATCCGTGACAAGGATCGACGAGTTGAACGTTCCGAGATGCCGATCTTCACACCACTGTTGTACTGCACCATTATATGTTTGTGACCCGCCTGTTATCTGGCATGATTCTGGCCATTCTCCTTGGACCTCTCTCATCAACCAGCTGTTTTCGCCCACAGGACAGCTTCTGCCTGGATGGTTTTAGTTTGTCGCACCATTCTCGTTAAACCGTAGGTACTGTCGTGCGTGAAAATTCCCGTTTCTGAGATACTGGATCCGGTGTGTGTGGCACGACAATAATGCCACGCTCAAAGTCACTCAGGTCACTCGTTTTGCCCATTCTAACATTGAATCGAACAGTAACTGAATGCCTCAATGCCTGTCTGCCTGCTTTATATAGCAAGCCACGGCCACGTGACTCACTGTCTGTAGGAGCTCCCATGTACAGGTCTCTTCATCATCATCATCATCATCTCTCACTTTACAAGTCATCATAATTTATTTTGACTGCCTCCTCCCCTCATTCAGGCACCCGACATCTCATCCATACATTATCCCAGTATCTGGCTCTGGGGTGAATTTTTATTTCTTTAAAATAATGTTTTTTTGGGAGGTCGGGGACCCCCACCCAAATAGCATATGACATGTGTCATAAGCAATGTCAACATGTGAAGCATTGCAGGAAATTAGGATTAACGGTCAACTCCTCCTCTTTGTCAATTTTAAACAGAAATGGGGTTTGGTGGTTCATGGATGTGTCTTTCTGGTCATGCGGGCCTCGACCGACGTAGCTAGTTTGTTAGCTAAGCTAGCCACTTGCAGCTAGTCAGTAACTCCTCCAGTATGTGTTGACGTCATTTCACAGGATTTGTTTTTGGTAAGATCAGTAAGAAATGGCACTTCTGTAGCTAAATATCTTATTCATAATTTTGTTTTGTTTTTTAAACATTAAATGATCAGTTATACAGTTTAAAGCAGTTATTTATGCATTTTTGCCCCAATGTCGACCTTTAAAGTAACGGTCCAGTGTTTCCCGATTTCTATGAAATCCATGTTTCATGATTAAAATGGGGGACCAGGTACAAAAGGTGCTGTCATTTCTAAACGGTTCATTCGATATGTATGAAAATACCCTCAAATTAAAGCTGACACTCGGCACTTCAACCTCAAAGTGCTGGAGTACAGAACCAAAATAACAAAGAAATGGTCCCTGTCCAATGAAGTATGGTGCTGACTGTATTAAATGTTGTGGTTTGTATGGAGACCTTTGCCTGTCACCTATATAAAGTGTATTTGTCAGCTGTCCAGTGCTTTATAACTGGCCATGGATGTATCAGGGCTACACACTAAATATACTGCATTCTAATTCACTTATGACAGATTATTTATTTGCAGAAAACCAAGCACTGTGTTAAAACGTTGTCCTTTTTAACATTCATCTGATATACATTATATTTAACATGCATCTGATCTACATTACATTTAACATTCTTCTGATCTACATTATATTTAACATTCTTCTGATCTACATTATATTTAACATTCATCTGATCTACATTATATTGTAACATTCATCTATATACATTATATTTAACATTCATCTGATCTACATTATATTTAACATTCATCTATCTACATTATATTTAACATTCATCTGATCTACATTATATTTAACATTCATCTGATCTACATTATATTTAACATTCATCTGATCTACATTATATTTAACATTCATCTGATCTACATTATATTTAACATGCATCTGATCTACATTATATTTAGCATGCATCTGATCTACATTATATTTAACATTCTTCTGATCTACATTATATTTAACATTCTTCTGATCTACATTATATTTAACATTCATCTGATCTACATTATATTGTAACATTCATCTATATACATTATATTTAACATTCATCTATCTACATTATATTTAACATTCATCTGATCTACATTATATTTAACATTCATCTGATCTACATTATATTTAACATTCATCTGATCTACATTATATTTAACATTCATCTATCTACATTATATTTAACATTCATCTGATCTACATTATATTTAACATTCATCTGATCTACATTATATTTAACATTCATCTATCTACATTATATTTAACATTCATCTGATCTACATTATATTTAAAATTCATCTATCTACATTATATTTAACATTCATCTGATCTACATTATATTGTAACATTCATCTGATCTACATTATATTGTAACATTCATCTGATCTACATTATATTTAACATTCATCTGATCTACATTATATTTAACATTCATCTGATCTACATTATATTTAACATTCATCTGATCTACATTATATTTAACATTCATCTGATCTACATTATATTGTAACATTCAATCTGATCTACATTATATTTAACATTCATCTGATCTACATTATATTTAACATTCATCTGATCTACATTATATTTAACCTTCATCTGATCTGCATTATATTTAACATTCATCTGATCTACATTATATTGTAACATTCATCTGATCTACAATATATTGTAACATTCATCTGATCTACATTATATTTAACATTCATCTGATCTACATTATATTGTAACATTCATCTGATCTACATTATATTGTAACATTCATCTGATCTACATTATATTTAACATTCATCTATCTACATTATATTGTAACATTAATCTGATCTACATTATATTTAACATTCATCTGATCTACATTATATTGTAAAATTCATCTGATCTACATTATATTTAACATTCATCTATTTTCATTATATTTAACATTCATCTATATATATTATATTTAACATTCATCTATTTTCATTATATTTAACATTCATCTATTTTCATTATATTTAACATTCATCTTATCTACATTATATTTAACATTCATCTGATCTACATTATATTGTAACATTCATCTGATCTACATTATATTTAACATTAATCTATATATATTATATTTAACATTCATCTGATCTACATTATATTTAACATTAATCTATATATATTATATTTAACATTCATCTGATCTACATTATATTTAACATTAATCTATATATATATTATATTTAACATTCATCTATTTTCATTATATTTAACATTCATCTATATATTATATTTAACATTCATCTATTTTCATTATATTTAACATTCATCTATTTTCATTATATTTAACATTCATCTTATCTACATTATATTTAACATTCATCTGATCTACATTATATTGTAACATTCATCTGATCTACATTATATTTAACATTAATCTATATATATTATATTTAACATTCATCTGATCTACATTATATTTAACATTAATCTATTTTCATTATATTTAACATTCATCTATTTTCATTATATTTAATATTCATCTATTTTCATTATATTTAACATTCATCTGATCTACATTATATTTAACATTCATCTATTTTCATTATATTTAACATTCATCTATTTTCATTATATTTAACATTCATCTATCTACATTATATTTAACATTCATCTATTTTCATTATATTTAACATTCATCTATTTTCATTATATTTAACATTCATCTATTTTCATTATATTTAACATTCATCTGATCTACATTATATTTAACATTCATCTATTTTCATTATATTTAACATTCATCTATTTTCCTTATACTTAACATTCATCTGATCTACATTATATTTAACATTCACCTATTTTCATTATATTTAACAATCATCTATTTTCATTATAGTTAACATTCATCTGATCTACATTATATTGTAACATTCATCTATCTACATTATATTTAACATTCATCTATCTACATTATATTTAACATTAATCTATATATATTATATTGTAACATTCGTCTATCTACATTATATTTAACATTAATCTACATACATTATATTTAACATTCATCTGATCTACATTATATTTAACATTAATCTATTTTCATTATATTTAACATTCATCTGATCTACATTATATTTAACATTCATCTGATCTACATTATATTTAACATTCATCTATTTTCATTATATTTAACATTCATCTATATATATTATATTTAACATTCATCTATTTTCATTATATTTAACATTCATCTATTTTCATTATATTTAACATTCATCTTATCTACATTATATTTAACATTCATCTGATCTACATTATATTGTAACATTCATCTGATCTACATTATATTTAACATTAATCTATATATATTATATTTAACATTCATCTGATCTACATTATATTTAACATTCATCTATTTTCATTATATTTAACATTCATCTGATCTACATTATATTTAACATTCTTCTGATCTACATTATATTTAACATTCATCTGATCTACATTATATTTAACATTCATCTGATCTACATTATATTTAACATTCATCTGATCTACATTATATTTAACATTCATCTGATCTACATTATATTTAACATTCATCTATTTTCATTATATTTAACATTCATCTGATCTACATTATATTTAACATTCATCTATTTTCATTATATTTAACATTCATCTGATCTACATTATATTTAACATTCTTCTGATCTACATTATATTTAACATTCATCTGATCTACATTATATTTAACATGCATCTGATCTACATTATATTTAACATTCATCTGATCTACATTATATTTAACATTCATCTGATCTACATTATATTTAACATTCATCTGATCTACATTATATTTAACATTCATCTGATCTACATTATATTTAACATTCATCTATTTTCATTATATTTAACATTCATCTGATCTTCATTATATTTAACATTCATCTGATCTACATTATATTTAACATTCATCTGATCTACATTATATTTAACATTCATCTGATCTACATTATATTTAACATTCATCTATTTTCATTATATTTAACATTCATCTGATCTACATTATATTTAACATTCATCTGATCTACATTATATTTAACATTCATCTATTTTCATTATATTTAACATTCATCTGATCTACATTATATTTAACATTCATCTGATCTACATTATATTTAACATTCATCTATTTTCATTATATTTAACATTCATCTGATCTACATTATATTTAACATTCATCTGGTCTACATTATATTTAACATTCATCTGATCTACATTATATTTAACATTCATCTGATCTGCATTATATTTAACATTCATCTGATCTACATTATATTTAACATTCATCTGATCTACATTATATTTAACATTCATCTATCTACATTATATTTAACATTCATCTGATCTACATTATATTGTAACATTCATCTGATCTACATTATATTGTAACATTCATCTGATCTACATTATATTTAACATTCATCTGATCTACATTATATTTAACATTCATCTGATCTACATTATATTTAACATTCATCTGATTTACATTATATTTAACATTCATCTGATCTACATTATATTTAACATTCATCTGATCTACATTATATTTAACATTCATCTGATCTTCATTATATTTAACATTCATCTGATCTACATTATATTTAACATTCATCTGATCTACATTATATTTAACATTCATCTGATCTACATTATATTTAACATTCATCTATTTTCATTATATTTAACATTCATCTGATCTTCATTATATTTAACATTCATCTGATCTACATTATATTTAACATTCATCTGATCTACATTATATTTAACATTCATCTGATCTACATTATATTTAACATTCATCTATTTTCATTATATTTAACATTCATCTGATCTACATTATATTTAACATTCATCTGATCTACATTATATTTAACATTCATCTATTTTCATTATATTTAACATTCATCTGATCTACATTATATTTAACATTCATCTGATCTAAATTATATTTAACATTCATCTATTTTCATTATATTTAACATTCATCTGATCTACATTATATTTAACATTCATCTGATCTACATTATATTTAACATTCATCTATTTTCATTATATTTAACATTCATCTGATCTACATTATATTTAACATTCATCTGGTCTACATTATATTTAACATTCATCTGATCTACATTATATTTAACATTCATCTGATCTGCATTATATTTAACATTCATCTGATCTACATTATATTTAACATTCATCTGATCTACATTATATTTAACATTCATCTATCTACATTATATTTAACATTCATCTGATCTACATTATATTGTAACATTCATCTGATCTACATTATATTGTAACATTCATCTGATCTACATTATATTTAACATTCATCTGATCTACATTATATTTAACATTCATCTGATTTACATTATATTTAACATTCATCTGATCTACATTATATTTAACATTCATCTGATCTACATTATATTTAACATTCATCTGATCTTCATTATATTTAACATTCATCTGATCTACATTATATTTAACATTCATCTGATCTACATTATATTTAACATTCATCTGATCTACATTATATTTAACATTCATCTATTTTCATTATATTTAACATTCATCTGATCTTCATTATATTTAACATTCATCTGATCTACATTATATTTAACATTCATCTGATCTACATTATATTTAACATTCATCTGATCTACATTATATTTAACATTCATCTATTTTCATTATATTTAACATTCATCTGATCTACATTATATTTAACATTCATCTGATCTACATTATATTTAACATTCATCTATTTTCATTATATTTAACATTCATCTGATCTACATTATATTTAACATTCATCTGATCTACATTATATTTAACATTCATCTATTTTCATTATATTTAACATTCATCTGATCTACATTATATTTAACATTCATCTGATCTACATTATATTTAACATTCATCTGATCTACATTATATTTAACATTCATCTGATCTGCATTATATTTAACATTCATCTGATCTACATTATATTTAACATTCATCTGATCTACATTATATTTAACATTCATCTGATCTACATTATATTTAACATTCATCTGATCTACATTATATTTAACGTTCATCTGATCTACATTATATTTAACATTCATCTGATCTTCATTATATTTAACATTCATCTGATCTACATTATATTGTAACATTCATCTGATCTACATTATATTTAACATTCATCTGATCTACATTATATTTAACATTCATCTGATCTACATTATATGTAACGTTCATCTGATCTACATTATATTTAACATTCATCTGATCTTCATTATATTTAACATTCATCTGATCTACATTATATTTAACATTCATCTGATCTTCATTATATTTAACATTTATCTGATCTACATTATATTTAACATTCATCTGATCTACATTATATTTAACATTCATCTATTTTCATTATATTTAACATTCATCTGATCTACATTATATTTAACATTCATCTGATCTACATTATATTTAACATTCATCTATTTTCATTATATGTAACATTCATCATTACATTATATGTTTTCCTCCTGGCAAGATTCAAATTCAGTAATTGCTTCTTTTTAATTGCTTTTAGTTTGGTCTTTACATTTTGAGTAAGTAGTGATGGCCATGTGGCTTTTACAATTCACAGTGAATAAAGAGAAGGTAATTATATTTCTAAAACACAGGACAATAAAGGAACCATGAATAATAGCACAGCAGCACCAGAAAGCAGAAGCAGAATACCAGTTGAATTAAAAGGTTACTGACAAGAGAACCCCCATGCGGCTTAGCCCATCTGCAAAAGACAGTTTCCTCTGAATGTGGTACAATAACCATGCGAGGCACAGCACCTTGGTCTGCACTGTCCATTCTGCAGCCTATGAGTGGCACATGTTCTCCTTCAGCATGCTACTGCTGTAAGACAACACATCCCTGTGGAATACTACTCAGGATGAACATATCACCCAGGAAGTGATGTTACCATAGCAACAGAGACAGGTTAGCCACTGTATAAGTAGCACTAGACCATCCACCACTTTCCAAAGGGTAATGCGAAGCCTACTATCTGGCCACTCAGGACCATTCTAATATTTGTTCAATTCATGGCCTGAGGTGCTGACCTGTTGAACTCTCTATAAACACTGTGGCCCTGCTGGTCATCTATGAACGTTTGAACATCTTGAAGAATGATCTGGCCTTAATGGCCATGTACTCTAATAATCTCCACCTGGCACAGCCAGAAGAGGACTGGCCACCACTCACAGCCTGGTTCCTCTCTAGGTTTCTTCCTAGGTTCCAGGCTTTCAAGGGAGTTTTTCCTAGCCCCCGTGCTCCTACATCTGCATTGCTTTCTGTATAAGCGCTTTGTGACAACTGCTGAAAAGGGCTTTATAAATAAATGTGATTGATTGATGGAAGTGTTTGTTGTTAGTTAAAGGCCATGATTGATTGATGGAAGTGTTTGTGGTTAGTTAAAGGCCATGATTGATTGATGGCAGTGTTTGTGGTTAGTTAAAGGCCATGATTGATTGATGGCAGTGTTTGTGGTTAGTTAAAGTCAATGATTGATTGATGGCAGTGTTTGTGGTTAGTTAAAGTCAATGATTGATTGATGGCAGTGTTTGTGGTTAGTTAAAGTCAATGATTGATTGATGGCAGTGTTTGTGGTTAGTTAAAGGCCATGATTGATTGATGGCAGTGTTTGTGGTTAGTTAAAGTCAATGATTGATTGATGGCAGTGTTTGTGGTTAGTTAAAGTCAATGATTGATTGATGGCAGTGTTTGTGGTTAGTTAAAGTCAATGATTGATTGATGGCAGTGTTTGTGGTTAGTTAAAGTCAATGATTGATTGATGGCAGTGTTTGTGGTTAGTTAAAGGCCATGATTGATTGATGGCAGTGTTTGTGGTTAGTTAAAGTCAATGATTGATTGATGGCAGTGTTTGTGGTTAGTTAAAGTCAATGATTGATTGATGGCAGTGTTTGTGGTTAGTTAAAGTCAATGATTGATTGATGGCAGTGTTTGTGGTTAGTTAAAGTCAATGATTGCTTCCATTTGTATGATGTTCATTGGATTGTTGACTGTAGGCTACAGTTATGGAATGGGCAGATAAAAAAAAAATACTTTATATCAGACGCTGATCACAGTCCAATACTGAATATCAGACGCTGATCACAGTCCAATACTGAATATCAGACGCTGATCACCAGATATTGGATTCTATAAGAACTAGTATGTGTGAAATACAGAAGAGTAACTGTAAACAATGTTTGGATACATTTATTGATTTTCAAATTGAAACATATATCTTAAACCCACTGGGCAGATACTTGCTGGTCTTCAATCTGATATGACTGAAATCAATCTATTATTGATGAGTTATTTTCAGCACTGATGTAGTTTCATTCTAAAACACTAATGCAATTATTTTATTCAGTGCAGACAATTCAAGGTTGACGATGCTGTGTTCGATAATATATTAATGTGTGTGTGTGTGTGTGTATGGAGGCTAGACCAGCCTACGTGCTATACCATGCTGTGATACGATCCATATCTTCAGTTGACTGTCCTGTCCACAGGAGGCCAATCGAAACTGCACTGAACTGCCATCTGTGAAGGAGCGGCGGAACAAACCTGGCACATTGACTCTCCATCAGAATAATAATGCTTTCTTTAGAAGAAAAAAAACAGAACAGGACACATGGTTGTTGCCTGTCATTTGACGTGTTGGGAACAATGAGAATACATTTGACGTGTTGGGAACAATGAGAATACATTTGCAGTGTTGGGAACAATGAGAATACATTTGCAGTGTTGGGAACAATGAGAATACATTTGAAGAATTCAACTCTGACAATTATAGCATTACATGGATTGCATTGATAATCAGAACGGATAATGTTTATGATTGATGAAAGCTAAAACAATGTTTCACCAGTTATGAGACATTAATAACTGTATGGTTATAATACCAAACCTTCCAATGGTTCGTTCTTTATTCAAGTCCCCACGGAGACTGCCATGAAGCTCTAGGAATGCCATAGAAAGGGCAAAATAAAGCAATTTATAGTCTGAATTTTAACTCTCCATACTAGGTCTGAATCCCAAATGGCACTGTCTTGAGCCCAGGTTAAAAGTCATGCACTATGCAGGGAGTCATTTGGGATTTGACCTATGGCTTTTCTCAGTTTTACACCTCAACTGGGCGCTATCCCAATGTGTTGAGGGGAAGGACGCCCTGAGGAGAGGAGCCCGTAACTAAGGTGTGTTTTCATTTTTAGCAGTGTCAAACTGGGGTGAAAGTGTCACCAGGTCATGTACTCCAGATGTGTACACCCTGTTACAAACATCTGACCACACAGAGTGAAGCAGCAGCACGTCAACACTGATCTCTGTCACGGCACCAGACCTGGGAAAATGAACAGTGGAATATGATTTAGCATTCTTACCATTTTGATAGCCCATGCGGAGTCGGTAAAAAACAGATACAGTATCTTCAATGTAGCTTTATTTAAATATTAGAGACCATTGGGATTATTTGTCAATTTAACATTAGATTATTATCATAGGATATGTCTGTACAAGAATATCTCTTAGACCTATACATGTTTTATTCATTAGTTTTATGAAGATTGGTTCTCTAATCTCTAAGGGCATCAAGGCAACATAGGAAGTTTTAATACTCTAAGTGAAATTCCCAGAGGGCCATCTGATTTCCTGGACAGCAGGGACGGGGATGCGGCCAGGATGCTATAATCTTTCCATTAGCTCACCTGTCCAAATAGTCAACGCGTCTGTGGAGTAGCTGGACAGGTAGGTGCAGCAGTGAACTCCATAGCCGTGCCCTGACACCAGAAGTCATTCCTGTTATATATTTGCATGGTTTTATCCCAAGAGCAAGTTGCTAGTAGTATAGATGAGAACGCGCACCAATATACTTCATATCGGTGAACATTAATGACACTGTTGATAGATCTTCGTCCTGTAAATAAAATATAATAACCTCAGCCTACACAAGGTGGCGCAAAACATCCAGGCATTAACTGTCTCAAAGCTGGAAATCTACACATTTACTTGAGATGGAATAAGTAACCATAACCATAAGTAGGTCAGCTAGGTACTATCAAGTGTGTGTGATACACCTCATCAAAAACAAAGCTTTGATTATGAACTATCAAGTGTTTTATTTTCCCATTTATTTACCCCATTCAATGGCACTTAATTATGTTGTCTTGCCCATACACCTACTGAGTGGCACACATATGCAATCCATGTCTCAATTGTCTCAAGGTTTAAAAACCCTTCTTTAACCTGACTCCTCCCCTTCATCTACACTGATTGAAGTGGATTTAACAAGTGACATCAATAAGGGATCATAGCTTTCACCTGGATTCACCTGGTCAGTCTGTCATGGAAAGAGCATGTTTTGTACACTCAGTTTAAGTGATATTGTTATAATGACCGAATGAAAAGCGTAGCTTCACTGTTACCGCCTTGCAGATGCTGCTAGAGCCAGGTGGAGCTTACCTTCAGAACACAATAAATATCATAGCTGATTGCATTACACTCATGTGACACGGAGCTGTTAGGTTCATGTGCAGTAGTAGGTAGGTGATGTTTCTCAGATATGATATAGACTAATCTCCCTCCACTCTCTTCAGACAAACCAAGCAGTCCAATGACATTAAAATGACCTTGCTAAATAGTAGGCCTATAATATAGCATATGGCAGGACATCTGGGCTTTGGAATGTGAGAACAAATACAGGAGAAAGTAAGGTTTGCAGTTTAGAAAATAAATATGAAGTAAAGCAAAATACAGAGTTGAAAAAGATCATTTTTATTAGATCCGTGCCACACAGTAGTGAAAAAGAATTCTACTTTCCCCCACAATATTGATAAATAACATAACTTCAAGTACTCTGACTCAAGATACCACCAGTAGGCCAGGACACACAGCAACACTCAAACACAGTGGTTATTACCAGGGTTGGGGTCAATTCCATTTAAATTCTAGTCAATTTAGAAAGGAAACCAAATTCCAATTCCAAATATTCCTAATTGAAAAACATTGAAAAGATTTGGAATTTCAGAGTACTTCCTGAATTGAATGGAATTGAAATAGAATTGACCCCTATCCTGGTTATTACAAAATGTTCTCTTGTGTCGTTGGGTCTGTGGCAAATAAAGAGCAATGCTTTTATGAAAAGGTACTGTGCATCGCAGTGCATTCTACACTGATGATAGGATGATGATGATGATGTCAGAATGAGGCCCACACACACACTTGAAGAAATACAAAACCAAAGGATTGAAATAATATCCTCCACACACTTTGAGAAGGCAGGCACTACCAAGATTGAGGAAACCACAGTGTTCGCAGAGGATATACGGTACAGGCAATATACATGTATTTATCACTTTAAGACTGAAATTAAACACTACAATCATTCTAAGGCATAAACAATATCAGATGTATTGTAACAATACTGTATGTACACATCATACATATTACCATCAAGACTTAATACTAACATTAATTAACAGTATGTACAGATGTGCCGTTGTTGCCTCACTGTCTTGGTTAAGTTAGGGTTCGGGTTAGGGTTAGGGTTAGGGGAACGCAGCATTACAGTGTTACCGTGGCGCCCTGGAGGCACAGAGCCTGTAAACAATTCATTTTTTTCTTGGCTTTTGTTTTTTGTTTCGGAAAACATTCCGTAAGATTTTTTTTAAAGCAGTTTTGCCGTTTCCTTCCTTTTCTTAGAAAAAAACGAAACAATTTCCACTGATAAATAACTGGCTAAATGAAATACATTCACTGTAATATTATATGTGTAGTTAGTTGGAACTACAGCTCTGATGCTGATGGATTCAGTGTGGTATCTTCTAGGGAATGGTATTGTACTTTAAAAACACTCACCCCTTTTGTCTGAAACTCTTTGGGTGCATTTCCTTGCTCTCACACAACCAGAATTGTACTGTGAAATTAATACGTAGAATTACAATTTTAAATGAATGAAGATTCCCTGGTTGCTGACAGAGAGTCTTGAGCCTTAGGTCTTCAGACCAATACTGGCACGCTGCTTGTGAGAGTAGTGGTTACTGCTGGTCCCATACAGTATACTGTACAATACTGGCACGCTGCTTGTGAGAGCAGTGGTTACTGCTGGTCCCATACAGTGTACTGTACAATACTGGCACGCTGCTTGTGAGAGTAGTGGTTACTGCTGGTCCCATACAGTATACTGTACAATACTGGCACGCTGCTTGTGAGAGCAGTGGTTACTGCTGGTCCCATACAGTGTACTGAGGATGAAGAAGTCCAAACTAGCCTAGTTGGTTTGTTTTAACAGCTCAGTCCATCTCTTCTCAAAAAAACTCCTCATGTTGTGTCCTGCTCGCCCAATGTCTGAATTATCTTCGTTAAACTTTTCACAGTTATCAAAAACCAAGTTGACGTCGATGATAAACGTCTCAAGGTTCAAGTACCTGTAAATTGAGACGCATAGCTTTTAATTACATTTCTGGGGTAGAATCCCACAGGGGAAAACAATGTGAACAAAAGCATGAAAAAGAACGCCATAATAATGCAACTGACCTAATGTTTACGTATAATACAGGTATCAGAATTAAATTAATTAGATACATTGTATGCTAATTATTTTCATGCTAATGGTACGGTACATACTGGCTGTTAACGAGTTTCTCTCGGATAGTGGAGAAGTCCATGGGTTTCCTGATGACTTTCTTGTAGCCGGGGACAGATTTGTGGTTGACAGGGTTCAGGAAGGGCCACCCATCTTGGTGAGCCTGCAGCTCAGCCAGCAGCAACCTGTAGAGAACAAAGAGTCATCCTAAGAGAGGATCCTCACATTAACTGCAGTGTGCATTGGGATGCATCAGACACTGCAGCTAATAACACTGGGCCAGATCTGGTTGTGCTATCATGCCAACTCCCTGTCACTCATCGTCATGCCAAACATGTCTGGCTTGAAAATGACGGCAATGGAGTTGGCAAGAGCACAAGCAGATCTGGGACCAGTTTAAGTGTAGCCAAAAGTATTATTATAAGGCTGAGCGCCCAATCATACCGTACCTGCACAAGTTCAGATCCTTATCATTGTCTCTGGCCGACATGGACATCTTAGCCTTCTTCACACAGACAGGACTGGCACTGTCCAGCTTGGACTGGTTTGTGGCTGGGCTCTTTTTGGGCTCTTTGCTCCCTTTCTTTGGAGTGCTGCTGGCGCTGGTGCAGGCAGATTCATCCTCAGAGACCTCTGCGCTGGCTACGGACGATGGCTTCCTGCTCCGTTTTACCCCGGTGCTTCTCCTCCCTCCTCCCGTTCGGACCTGCTGCTTCTTATTCGCCTGAATGACACAAAATATACTGAGTGGAGGCATCTCGCGTTCACCGAGGATCACACCTGTCGTCGTGAATTGAATGAATTGGACTTTGGATTTTGGCGTATTTATTCCATTTCGTTTAGGACTTTTTGGTAGTAGGATAAACCCTTGTGATAAGACGTCACATTTTGAAGGGGCACCTCGTTTTGAAGTACTACGGTAAGACTTCTTACACTGGAAGCCTGAGCTTGGATACATTCCTACATCTGTTCTGTTCTGTGAACTGTAAGTAGGGCTACCTGCAACTGAAGGCAAAAGTTACTGTACCTTCGATATGCAAGCAGGACAAAACCAGTCACCGTCAGGTATTGTGGTGATCTTGGGTTTATGGCAGTATGTGTGGCAGCCTTTGTCACAGCCATCACAGAGTAAGAGCAGTTCCTCATTATCTGCCTTTCGACACAACTGGCAGTACTGCAGAGTAACAGACCAGGAAGCACTGTCAAACTGGGTGCTCTCTGAGGAAATACTTCACATTTAGGGCAACATTTTCCCTTCACAAAAACAACTGCCCTATGAACTAACACATTCTAAATAACACCAGGATTTTCTTAAATAAAATGTATTTCAAGTTTGACAGAGAGAAAGGACAGGCTGCTGGTCGTACAAAGCTCTGTTACTGTAACTACAGCTATTGCATTGCCTGTGGCACTAACTATACTGAACAAAAAATATCAACATGTAAAGTGTTGGTCCCATGTTTCATGAGCTGAAATAAACGATCCCAGACATTTTCCATATGCACAAAATGCGTATTTCTCATATATTTTGGGCACAAATTTACATCCCTGTTAGTGAGTATTTTATCACTTGTCAAGAACATCCATCCACCTGACAGGTGTGTTATATCAAGAAGCTGATTAAACAGCATGATCATTACACAGGTGCACCTTGTGCTGGGGACAATAAAAGGCCACTCTAAAACGTGCAGTTTTGTCACACAACACAATGCCACAGATGTCTCATGTTTTGAGGGAGCGTGTAATTGGCATGCTGACTGCAGGAATGTCCGCCAGAGCTGCTGACTGCAGGAATGTCCACCAGAGCTTCTGACTGCAGGAATGTCCGCCAGAGCTGCTGACTGCAGGAATGTCCGCCAGAGCTGCTGACTGCAGGAATGTCCGCCAGAGCTGCTGACTGCAGGAATGTCCGCCAGAGCTGCTGACTGCAGGAATGTCCGCCAGAGCTGCTGACTGCAGGAATGTCCGCCAGAGCTGCTGACTGCAGGAATGTCCACCAGAGCTGCTGACTGCAGGAATGTCCACCAGAGCTGCTGACTGCAGGAATGTCCACCAGAGCTGCTGACTGCAGGAATGTCCACCAGAGCTGCTGACTGCAGGAATGTCCACCAGAGCTGTTGCCAGAGATTTAATGTACATTTCTCTACCATAAGTCGGCTCCAACATCGTTTTAGAAAATGTGGCAGTATTTTCAACCAGCCTCACAATCATTCTGATTGGCTGGGCCTTGCTCCAAAATGGGTGGGCCTATGCCCTCCAAGGCACACCCAGTGGCTGTGCCCCTGGCCAGTCATGTGAAATTCATAGATCAATAATTAATTTATTTAAATCGACTGATTTCTTTATATGAACTGCAACTCAGCTAAATCTTTGAAATTGTTGCATGTTGCGTTTAGATTCTAATTTAATTTACAGTGCGTTAGTTTACAGTGCAGATGCCTTTGCGAGAGGAAAATGTAGCTCAAAGCCTTTTAAAGAAGCCTTCGGAGACACTAATGGACAGACAGTCGTACCACTTTCATGATGGATCTCTCCCAGGCGATGGACTTCTGGAGCTGCTGGACGCAGAGAGCCAGCTGGGCAGCGCTGCGGACCTCGCCCAGGGCCTTGCGCCACACCTTCATGCCCGGGGCCAGCCCCTCTTCCCCCCTGAGACAGGAAAAGGCACCATGGTCAGAGAACCAGCCACTCACATCATCACACAGAAGAGTCAATGACAAGAACTAAGTTCACCGACCAACAGCAGTGCACAGAAAGGGTTTGGTTCCAGCAGCCAGTTTTAAGAGATACTGTACAAGACTCCACCTGGTGACTGACGTGCCTCATAGCTACATTCAGGAGCCTGTGTACAGACTGCCGTAGTGAGACAATGAGTTAACATAGAACCACGGGAACCAGTGTGATACACCATGCAGAGCTACAGTAAAGAGACAGATAACACCTACAGTGAGAGACATCACAAGGGAAGCACACAGTAGTGTTCAAAACGGGAATCTGGATGGACCTACCCTTCACCATCAACACTATGGGATGGTGCAGGAGCAGGGACAGTGACCGTACCCAGCACATTATCCAGTTTGACCTGAGCGGTGGTACTTAAGGGGCTCTTCAGGTACCTTCGCTCGATGTTCCTCTCCAGCTCGGCCAGCCGTGTTACAGCTATATCTAGGGGGTTGTTGACCTTCCGCACCAGGTTGTTGTTGCCACTGGCCCGCTCCTTCTCCCCTGCAAGCTGCTCCTCCCCAGCTGGAAGCAGCATAGGGAAGGGCTTGTGTTCATGGTAGACCAGGTCCCCTCTCTCTGACTGGGGCTCCGGATACATCCAACCCTGGGAGGAGATAGAGAGAAAAACAGTGGTGAAATCAAAAGCTTTCGTTTCCCTGTGTGTTGTATGTGGTATACAGTATGCTCAGCATTGACCTACCACAGGCTCCAGTATGGATACAGTGCTATAGATACTGAGTAGAAGAGCTTTACTTTACCTTGACCTGAAGGCTGGCCGAGGTCACCTTCCTCTCCAGCTCCTCCACCTGCTGCAGCACAGCGATGTCCATCTCCATGGCCTGCTCCTCCACACACCAGCTCTCCACTGTCTCCTCGCTCACCCCGTACTCCTCCAGCTCAGACTCATCAATCACCACCACTGGAGGGAGGGAGGGAGGGATCAACTCAAGACCCCCACAAAAACACATCCCCCCCCTAAAACTAAGTTGACTATAATGATTGTATATTAGTATGTACTGTGGGAAGGATATTTGGTAACATAGGGAGGCAGATCTAATAGCTAGAACTTAATGCATGCAGTTTAAAACAGGGATGGTCAACTTTGATGGGGGTGGGGCCACAAAATCTGATCTCATCATGAGGGGCCGCAGTGGCTCGCAGGTCTGGGTACTCACATCCATACCCACACATGCAGTAAGAGCCGGCCCTAGTGTCTTCACAGCAGAGAGAAATAAATGACCTTTTAGAATACATTTTACCATGAGAATGTCACGGTGCGCATTAATGGGACGGTAAACGGAGCGCTGGTGGAGCGTCATTCCTTTATTATTTTGGAGTTGGACTCACGAAGCACAAAATACATAAAAGGAGATGACTTAATAAACAAAACACGATTACAAACGAAAACACTGTGACTCACTTGCTCTCTGACACACGAAGCAGACAAGCAGGAACAATGATCCACACACAGGTGGAAATGTGTGGAGCTTATATACTATCCCCAATCAGAGACAACGCTAGACAGCTGTCTCTGATTGGGGATGATAATCTCCCTAGTTAGGGTGTGATGACTTGGTTGTGTGCCTCTCTCCTCCCCTAGGTGGGAGTAAGAGGCCTTACCACAACCAAGCCATCACAGTACCCCCCCCCCAAGGTGCGGACTCCCGATCGCACAAAAATCCCCCCTCTCCTGAAAGAAAAAAAATGTCCAAAAAACTAGGGGGGACATGGCGGGGTACTGAGATGGTTGCTGGTGGAGGCTCCGGTTCTGGTTCCGGGCGTGGCGCAAGCTCTGAGAGTAGCTTCTCTCTTACCTCTCTGTTGCACGCCCGGTCCAGTCCGGACCCCAGCGCGATGGTTCCCCTCTCAGTACTCCCGCCATTTACCAAGTCCTGTCTGGACCCTGGTGTGGGAGCCCTCGACCCTGGAGAGGGGCTGACCACCGGCCCCGGACTGGGCACCGGTGGAGCGGACTGCTCCGGCACTGGAGCGACGCATACGACCGGCCCCCGGACTGGGCACCGGTGGGGTGGACTGCTCCGTCATTGGAGCGACGTAGACGACCGGCCCCGGACTGGGCACCGGTGGAGCGGACTGCTCCAGCACTGGAGTGACGCAGACGGCCGGACCCGGATGGGGCTCCGGTGGAGGTTCAGGTCTGCTCACCTTCCCCGGAGCTCTCGGGCTGCTGACCCTCCCCGGGGACCTCGGGCTGCTGACCCTCCCCGGGGACCTCGGGCTGCTGACCTCCGCCGGGGACCTCGGGCTGCTGACCTCCGCCGGGGACCTCGGGCTGCTGACCTCCGCCGGGGACCTCGGGCTGCTGACCGTCACCGGGGACCTCGGGCTGCTGACCGTCACCGGGGACCTCGGGCTGCTGACCGTCACCGGGGACCTCGGGCTGCTGACCGTCACCGGGGACCTCGGGCTGCTGACCGTCACCGGGGACCTCGGGCTGCTGACCGTCCCCGGGGACCTCGGGCTGCTGACCGTCCCCGGGGACCTCGGGCTGCTGACCGTCCCCGGGGACCTCGGGCTGCTGACCGTCACCGGGGACCTCGGGCTGCTGACCGTCACCGGGGACCTCGGGCTGCTGACCTTCACCAAAGGCCTCGGGCAGCTGACCTTCACCAAAGGCCTCGGGCAGCTGACCTTCACCGGAGGCCTCGGGCAGCTGGCCTTCACCGGAGACCTCGGGCTGGACGCCGTGCCCACCCTGGGCACCGACGTAGAGGTGGTTTTCAGCCCTGTCGCAGGTCTGGCTGTCGACCCCAGACTGGGCGCCGACACGCTATGGAGCTCCTGCTCCACAGCGGGACTGAACGTCGTGCCCACCCTGGGCACCGACGCAGAGATGGTTTCCAGCCCTGTGGTTGGGCTGGCTGTCGGCCCCAGACTGGGCACCGACGCGCTATGGAGCTCCTGCTCCACAGCGGGGCTGAACGTCGTGCCCACCCTGGGCACCGACGCAGAGATGGTTTCCAGCCCTGTGGTTGGGCTGGCTGTCGGCCCCAGACTGGGCACCGACGCGCTATGGAGCTCCTGCTCCACAGCGGGGCTGAACGTCGTGCCCACCCTGGACACCGACGCAGAGATGGTTTCCAGCCCTGTGGTTGGGCTGGCTGTCGGCCCCAGACTGGGCACCGACACGCTATGGAGCTCCTGCTCCACAGCGGGACTGAACGTCGTGCCCACCCTGGGCACCGACGCGGAGATGGTTTCCAGCCCTGTGGTTGGGCTGGCTGTCGGCCCCAGACTGGGCACCGACACGCTATGGAGCTCCTGCTCCACAGCGGGGCTGAACGTCGTGCCCACCCTGGGCACCGACGCAGAGAGGGTTTCCAGCCCTGTGGTGGCGACCGTCGCGGTAGCCTCCGTGCGAGGGGTAGGCACGGGGCGTACTGGACTGGGGACACGCACCATAGGTCTGGTGCGAGGAGCTGGCACGGGTCGCACCGGGCTGGAGATACGCACCATAGGTTGGGTGCGAGGAGTAGGCACAGACCGTACCGGGCTGGGGGAACGCACCACTGGTCTGGTGCGAGTAGCTGGAACGGGCTGTACCTGGCTGGGGAAACGCACCGTTGGGTCGGTGCGTTGAGCTGGCTCGGGTCGCGCCGGGCTGGGCAAACGCACCATAGAGCTGGTGCGCGGAGCAGGCGCGGGCCGTACCGGGCTATTGTTGCGCACCGATGGTTTGGTGCGCTGAGTCGGTCTCCTCCTCCTCCGACTCTGGACCGGCGCTGGAGGCACCGGACTGGGAACTGACGCTGGAGCACGACTGTGCCTGTCGTCCCTACTCCAACGCCAATCCCCATCCTGTGAGGGTTCCTCCGGGAACCCCCACGAGTGAGGGAACAGAAGCACATCGCTGTCGTCTTCCTCCGACTCCTCTCTGTACTCCTGCTCCCACGGCTGTAGGGTTCCTCCTTTTAGAATACATTTTACCATGAGAATGTCACGGTGCGCATTAATGGGACGGTAAACGGAGCGCTGGTGGAGCGTCATTCCTTTATTATTTTGGAGTTGGACTCACGAAGCACAAAATACATAAAAGGAGATGACTTAATAAACAAAACACGATTACAAACAAAAACACTGTGACTCACTTGCTCTCTGACACACGAAGCAGACAAGCAGGAACAATGATCCACACACAGGTGGAAATGTGTGGAGCTTATATACTATCCCCAATCAGAGACAACGCTAGACAGCTGTCTCTGATTGGGGATGATAATCTCCCTAGTTAGGGTGTGATGACTTGGTTGTGTGCCTCTCTCCTCCCCTAGGTGGGAGTAAGAGGCCTTACCACAACCAAGCCATCACAGAGAAGATGTGGCTTCTTTTACTACAACCACATTTCTGAATGTCACCTTGTGTATTCCCTACCATTCTAACTCTCAACAGTAAGCTGAGACCCTGACTGAGTTTCCCCCCCATCCCTGGTCAGAACATAATACATACATGCTATACGATTCAAAGCTGTCAAAGCATCATTCAATCCTGCCAACATGGTGTAAATGATGGTAACCCAAAGGACTGGTGGTAAAGACCATGTTAACTTTGACAGATCCATATAATCCTCCCTCCCTGCAGTGGGCGGACATTTCCGTGTGACAAGGGGACATTTTAAACAGAGGTCATGGATGTCTGAAGTGGCTCCTTATTCACTATGTAGTGCACTACTTTCAGTTGTTATATTGAACGTTAGCATGGGCATAAAGTGTGACCTAAGTGACTAAGCGTGGTATGGTCGTCCGTGCCAGGCACGCTGGGTCCATATCTCAGAAACAGACGGCCTCCTGGGCTTTTCACGCATGACACTGCCCAAGGTTTACCGAGAATGGAGGGACAAACAGAAAACATCCAGTCAGCGCCTGTCATGTGGGCGAAAACAGCTTGTTGAATCGGGAATATTTTCCTGGCACACGTTAGGTCCCTTGATACCAATTGATCAACATTTCCATGCCCAAAGAATTCAGGCTGTTCTGGAGGCAAAGGGGGGTCTGACCCGGTACTAGATGGATTAGGGTCAGGGTTTTTATCATATTTTATAGAGCCTGCTGAGGAGGTCTAGAGGACAAGGGGATTCACTCACCATCTCTGTTCTTGGCGCAGGCCTGGGTGATGTACTCAATGTGTTTCTGGATCTGTTTCTGCAGAGCCTTCTCTCTGATGCCTCTGCTGTGTAAGGCCTTGACCAGGCTCCTCAACTCCTCCATGTCTGTCACTCTCCACCAGCCTGACAGCATATCTACATGTACACACACACGACCACGTCAGTAAAGGACAAACCAGAACGTGCTGACTAACGGATAAAAGCAGCGGCTTGCTGTCCAACCGGCCATCATTTTCTGTTCATTTCCAGGTGATTGTTTTCCTTAAAACGTATGTCAATAAAAACAGAACTAGCTAAAAACATAATCAAATGTGAAAATTCATGGCAGCCACTTCAAATCCTCCTCAGCGCTTAAATGTGTTGTGTCATTCTAGTTTTCCATCTTTCCTAGCAGCAGCGGGCAGTGTGCCATGCTTACCCTCTGGGATGGGCAGTGGGTCGGGGTAGTCCTGAGTCTTGGCCACCTCCACCACGGGGGACGAGGCAGAGGAGGGCTTCTCTCCGGCAGAGACTGGGGACTTACTCTTGCTGCTGGAGAGGCTGGTTGCTGCCAGGAAGGGGTTGCCATTACCTTCCACATGGTGGTAGGCAGCGCTCAACATGGAGAGTGGTAGAGCACTGGCAGAGAAGGGCAGGGTGGCACTGGGCCAGCCATAGAATGGCAGACCCATCATATGGACCCCCGACTTCACCTGCTGGGAGGACAGAGGAGTTCAGGAAGAACACCCAGACAGTGGTGAGCAAGACTGTTATCTAGCAGACAACTAGCACAAAAGCTGTCTGTAAACCTGTAATAAAGCATCATAGAATCAGACTTGAACATCAGATGTGCTCATATGAATTGGAAAAACATCAAAAGACTACCTATGTCTTGGTCGTATTCCTCACCATGTTAACATTAATCCTAGATGATCAGAGCTGGAGATAACGTGCAGTGCACCTACCTGAAGAGCTGATAAAGATAAGTTATTGATCACGGTGGTGGGGATGCTGGGGATGGCTGAGGTGGTGGCTGGGGGATTAGGGGACAGGGAGGAGGGGGACTTGGGCGAGAAGGCCGGAGGTCTGGTGGTGACGGAGGACTCGTCACAGGGGGAGCGGGGCAGCAGGCTGAACCAGTGGCCACTCTTCTCAGTCAGCACCCTGAACAGCTGGTCGTTGGGCTGGAGCTGCTGCTGCTGCTGTAGGGGGCTGGAGGACATCTTCCCTGGGCTGCTGATGCTACTGAGGTAGGGCGGGCTGAAGGGAGCTGTGGAAAGCTCCGCTTTCACCTCCGGACACAGCAGAGAGGGAGCTGCACAGGGGCTGCTGGGTAGTGTAGTATGAGTGGTGGGGTGGATAGGGGAGGACACTGTGGTGGGGACTTTGACGGGACTACAGCTCTGACTGTGAGGGTGGTTGTCTGAATCCGGGGACATCTTTGCCACCTCCAGGAGTTTGCTGAGTTTGGAGAAGGAGCTGGGTTTCTGGAGGAAGAGGTTGAGGGTGTGTTTGTCTGGCGTGACCATGTCCCTGTCAGTGCTCCCCTCCAGGCTGGACGACCCTGGCCTCCTTTCCACCTCCTCCTCCTTCTCGTGGACCAGCTCTGTGTCCCTCAGTCTCTCCCTCTCAAGCTCCTCTGTTCCTGGAAAAGACACTCCTATCAGCATCCACAGCATCACAGTTAACCAGACTCCCTACATAGTACATTCTACATGGCCATGTACTTCCTGACAAGACTTATGCCGTATCTTATGCCAGTGTTTTGAGTGTTACCTTTGCCACTCTCCATGCCCTCCACAAAGATGCCCCCGCACTGTGGCAGCACCCAGTAACGGCGCTTGTAGCGGTCCTGGCCGAACATCATGGAGCGCAACGAGTGGGACGACTCAAACAGCTTCCGTCTGATTTGACTCTGTTGCTAGAGAGAGAGACAAAACACAAAGTGTATCTCAACACTGAGACTGTTCTGCCCACATTTTGACACTCTGATCCCATTGGTTATCAAACTCCCTTTACCTTGGTTAGTTTATCTATCTGTTTCTCCAGCTCCTCAACACTGGCTGTCTGGTCCCCGTCCTCCTGGATCTGTTTCTCCAGCTCCTCAACACTGGCTGTCTGGTCCTCGTCCTCCTGGATCTGTTTCTCCAGCTCCTCTACACTGGCTGTCTGGTCCTCGTCCTCCTGGATCTGTTTCTCCAGCTCTTCTACACTTGCTGTCTGGTCCCCGTCCTCCTGGATCTGTTTCTCCAGCTCCTCTACACTTGCTGTCTGGTCCCCGTCCTCCTGGATCTGTTTCTCCAGCTCTTCTACACTTGCTGTCTGGTCCCCGTCCTCCTGGATGGAAAGATCACATTAATTTGACTCCAGAGGGGAGGCTGACATTTACAATACACAAACAGTGACTTACGCTGTGTCCCAAATGGCAGCCTATTGCCTATGTAGTGCGCGACTACTAATCGGGGGCAATACAGAATAGCTTGCCATTTGGGACACATCCATTGTCATTTGGTTTAGTGGATACATCCTGTGGAAAGGTGACGGCACCAACCTCATCCTCGCAGGTTTCCACCTTCTTCCCCTTCTTCCCTCTCTCCTCCGCCTCCTCCTCATCATCATCATCTTCTTCCCCCTGGTCCTCGCTATCATCGTCCTCCTCCTCATCCTCCTCGCTGTCCCCTCCTTTCCTCTTGCGTTTGCGTCCGGGGGTGGGTGTACCCAGGGACAGTGTCTCCTCTCCTCCCACAGCGCTGTCCCTCTTCCATGTCTTCTTGGTATGGATGGTCCTCAGTCTGGAACAAGACAACCAGCAGGAGCGTCAAATGTTTTACTAAGCTGTTATAGAAAAACATTTGAAAAGCTTAAACACTGAACACATTCAAATCAACATCTATTGAAAAGTTATAATACACTTTACAACAAAAAAAGGGAACACAGATCATTCTATTAGGATTGATTGTATTTATTTACTGTACACCAGTGAATACCATTTGTTAATACAGGTCCATTATTGAACGTACACACAGCCCTCTCCTGAGTGCTCCTTGAGATGACGCGGGTACTCACTTGCGAAGCGTGCCCTCGATGACCCACTTGTCCCTTCTCAGGTTGGTCATGTGATCGATGTTCTTGTCGATCTCGCTGTAAAGAAGCACAAAGCACCGATTTCAGTCAAACTGGCTTTGATTAAAAAATGCTAATATTAATAGCTGTCCAAAGTGAAGTAAGGTGAGGCAAGGCTTTGGTTGCAGTTTTAACAGGGCTGTATTTCAAAGCATTGCAACTTCTGTCACTTGAGTTTAACTTAGATTCAGGCAGTCACTTGAAAAGGGTTTGAGGTTTGACGCAACACATTGAAACTCTCCATGACAACACAGCTCTTCCTTTTGATATTGGTAGTAGAACAAAAAATATGCAAGTCCCAATAAAACAGGACTATATCCAGCAAAACCACAGACCAGCAAAACATGATTCAATCCATTAAATACATTGGTGCTCAGAATAACTTCATCATATTTGTACCCTGATCAACATAATCAATTAAGCCTAAAGCACTTCATTTAACTTGACATTTAATCATTTGTCTAAACAGTTGTGTGATGTAGATAGCAGGCCAGACTACTGTGACTAGCGGTCAGTGTACTCTCACCTGACCACACTCTTACTGCAGGACAGCTCATTGACCAGGAAGGCCAGGACGGAGGCCTTCTGTGTGGGTGTGTGGGCTTGGAAGGCCTTTGTCTTAAGACTGGCCGTGACCTCCCCCAGCTTTGTCTGCAGCTCCATCCCGCCACAGTGAGCCTCCATGTAGATCTGCAGCACCTCCGACACGTTGTCCTGGTTGATGCCCACGTTAGCCAGGTGGTCCCCCAGGGCCGTCTTGGTCTGGGGGGGGCAGAGAGGGGTCGGGGGATTGACAGTTTTAGGATAGATATGTAGATATAATAGAGGGCTTCAGCAGAGATGGTGGTGCCGGAACGGGGGATTGAACCGCTGCCTCCAGAGGCATCGTGGTCCGACAGCGTTAGTACTACTACTAGACCAGCCCCATGGTAGGGGGACAGTTAGAGGGCCTACATGCTTCTCTTTTCAGGGACACATTTTCCCTCAATGTCGACTGAGGCTCCATAATAGGCGACAGTCAGCTGGGTTCCTTAAAGAAAAATTGGAAAGCCACATAAAAGCGTGACTAAGCCCTGCAGATTAGCATAGAGAGAAATTGCTTTGGGGATGAATTATACATTCGGGGGTTCTAACTGTGGAAGCTGTATTAAGAGCTATAAACACTGATACCCTCCAAAACAGATAAGCCCCTTCATTTAGCCTCACAGAGCCAGAGATATTGATAATGCCCCACTTGTGTGTTCTGATTAGAGTTGGGCTTCTTGTGTGCAGTGCTGTGAGTGCAGCCCTTTGAGCTGTGGTTACTGAATACAGCACCGCGTATAAAGGCAGATTTGATTATACTGTACAGCTGCTGTGTGGATGTGCCTTTTTGGTGTGTCTGAAATGTGCGATAAGAATGTGTGTGTATGTGTATGCGGGGATTGCTCTCACCCGGTGTCCTGGGGGCAGTCCTGGGTCACACACCACAGCAGAGAGCAGGCGTACCAGCAGTTCCTGGACCTGGCCCATGCTGTCTCCCAGGTTGAGCAGGCCCTCCTGCAGCATACTCAGGTTGGGAACATGGGCGTTCACGTCGAAGCCCAGCACCTTCCCAAAGCTCAGCAGGAACTGCATCACCATCAGGCAGTCGGAGAAGCTGCTTCCCGGTAGAAACAGTCCGGGAATACGGGATAACTCCGGGAGACACTGGGAGGGGAGGATGTAAAATATCAAATTACATATCTAACTACGGTAGTGTGAAGTGCACCAGCTGTAATGATTTAAAAAATGTCAAATGTAGTGAATAGTGCCATTTTACAGAAAACCTGAGACAAAACCAACTCAGTGACCTTGTTAGACCAAAGACTGTTAAAATGGGAACTGATGCGTCTCAGCTTCACACTCAGCATTAAGGAGATTGGGGCTAAGGCCCTGTGATAGACTAGTGTCCTGTATATCAAGCTGCCTCGCTACAGAAACAGGAGATTGGCTCCTGCTCCTATGAGCCGATCCAGCTCGCACGGCTACTTACTTGAGAAAAAAGCTTTCAATGCTGCAAATTCAAGAGGGTTTAGTGAGAACCCTATGTAGAGAGGGTTGATGTGATGTGTGATATACAGTATATTAGAAAATGGATCCTCCTGGAGCTGGTTATCCAGGGGTTCAGTGCTCGGTCTGTCTGGTGGAAAGCAGCACTCTGAAATCCACTGGTCAGTGTTATGACACTAGTAGCCACTTGATGGCAGTATTCTAACCTGTCTGTGCTCACGTCATCTTCATGTAATCCAATATGGATTATCCTGTAATGTCATCAGTAAAATGACGCTTGTAGCAGAGATGTAGCCAGAGGCAAAGCCATGCATGTATTTTATGCTATAAAGTACTGGTCTAATTCATAAGACGATTAGCATATGTATTAAAATAACAGACAAACCAGTGATTAAATGTGAACAACATTAAACATTTCTGGGTATGATATCAAAGTCTTAATAGAAATGTGTTCTTTCAGCTGGAGAACTAAACTATGATACCTTGTGATCTGCTAAGCACATGTCTTCATTTGGCTTCTTCAGCTCCTTGGCAATTTCCAGTTCCAGTCTTCTAAGCTCCAATTTCCGCTCCTTGTTTAACCGTTTCTCATCCTTCTTCTCCTGCTTTAAGCGCTCCCTCTCCTACGGTCCGAATGACAGACCAAGTTAACAGTGATACTTTAAGGGCTCCCTCTCCTACGGTCCGAATGACAGACCAAGTTAACAGTGATACTTTAAGGGCTCCCTCTCCTACGGTCCAAATGACAGACCAAGTTAACAGTGATACTTTAAGGGCTCCCTCTCCTACGGTCCAAATGACAGACCAAGTTAACAGTGATACTTTAAGGGCTCCCTCTCCTACGGTCCAAATGACAGACCAAGTTAACAGTGATACTTTAAGGGCTCCCTCTCCTACGGTCCAAATGACAGACCAAGTTAACAGTGATACTTTAAGGGCTCCCTCTCCTACGGTCCAAATGACAGACCAAGTTAACAGTGCATGATATCGGCACCGTTACAGACAATAGAGTTAAGAATTATGTCATTACAATTCAGCCCAACACTAGGCCTCCCTTGCTTATAAATTGCCACACTTTCACAGAAGATTGCTTGGGGCCAGATTCCCTCATTTATTCACACTCCATATAGTTCAAAAGAAGAAAAAAAACAGTTGAAGGAGGAAATGCAGAGAGAAGGCATTAACCATACGCCTGCTGTAACAGTTTGAAGAAGAAGTGGTCGGGTTATGAATCACTCACCTGTGCTTTCTTACGGGCGTCCAGAGCCTTCATCAGCATCACATGCTGCCTTCGCCTCTCCCTCTCCTGACAGAACACACACGCGCACACGCACACGCACACGCACACACACACACACACACACACACACACACTCAACATAGAGAGGACACTTCATATAGACATCAAATGCAACAGTTTATGATGATGATGATGATGATGATGATGATGAGTACAGTGGGATGAAATAGAAGTGAACATTATAGCGGCGGTTTAGAGGGTAATATAATGATATAATAATATAATGATATAATAATATAATGATATAATAATATAATGACAACTGAAAAGCAAAGCAACAGATATGAGGGAGGCGTCAACAGATATGAGGGAGGGGTCAACAGATATGAGGGAGGGGTCAACAGATATGAGGGAGGGGTCAACAGATATGAGGGAGGGGTCAACAGATATGAGGGAGGCGTCAACAGATATGAGGGAGGCGTCAACAGATATGAGGGAGGGGTCAACAGATATGAGGGAGGGGTCAACATATATGAGGGAGGGGTCAACAGATATGAGGGAGGGGTCAACAGAAAGGGGAAGTGTCAGAATATCCTGACAATAAGCAAAGTGCCGGTAATTCTACAACTGCTTGAAAGAACTAAACAGGCAGAGACATATTATACTGTGGAATAAAGTATGGTTTGCCATTCTCTATTGATTGGTGAAAAGCTCAACAAAATACCTTCTTATAATCATAATGGAAATAAGATAATACAGAAAGCAAGTTACCTCTCACAAATACAGTGATAGATTCAATTAGAGATTGAGGACTTGTAGTAGTGAATGTATATTAGGTACAGAGTACAGAGGGCACTGCTGTTCAGTATGACATGAGTTTAAAGTAAAGCTATATTGCATGTCCTTCTGTAACCTATGATAAGTAGGTTTGTGTGCAAAAGGCAGAACTGAAATCTCAAATATGTAACAACAAACACGTCAACAAAACCATGAATGAAAATTTGATTTAAACTGATGTCAACAAGCAGGAAAAAGCCAGCGATGGACGGGTCGGTTCTGTCAGGTGGAAAAATTGCAACATACACTGCATTGACTTTTACAACTGGATTTCAAGCACTTCCATCCATGGATGTCAGGACTTTAGGGCCATGAGAGTGTGCATTGCTCCCCTTAAATGTAATCTGAAAGAGTCAAGAAGTTCTTGACTATTTGCGCAGAAATCTGTTTATGAGCAAATAGAGCCAGATATACGCAATGCACTTTCCTCAAAAGCCATGCAGAGGAACACAGTACGACAGCAGCCAGTGCTACACTTTATGCATTGATATGACAACCATATCACAACCAATATCATGATGCGGTGTTAGATGTACAAAAATAAACATACCCATACCATATCTAGTCTATGCCTCTCCAACTCCTGGTAGAAAGAGTTGGCAAAGCATTATGAAACAGAAATCACAGGCTCATATAAACCAAGTTAAATCAAGTTCACATAAGAAGCCCCACCCCAGGAAGAGTGACAAGCTAGGGTCATCAAAACTAACAAAGCGACATGGAGAATTGAACAGGGAACTGTCAAGTAGTCATATCAACCCCAGAACCTTTTCCAAGCAGATTCCAGTACATTATAAAGTGGTGCAGGAGAGCGATGCTTACCTGCTGCTTCAAAATGACTGTTTGCCGTCTTCTCATCTCCTTCTCCTTTAAAGGGGAAAGATAAACACCACTAAAAACCCAAACATACCCCTCATTTCCATCATAGAAAGAAATGCAGCTGACATCATAAACGGATGAGCTTTCTCTATTCGACAGGAAGTTCAAATCCCTCACTAATCTGATTGATAGACAGGCATAAAGAGCCGGGCAGGTTGGAAATAATGTGGAATGGAAATGCCATAGCCGTTTCTAGGCACGTGCAGGAAGCAGAGACAGAATGCACTGCCCTTTATGGCACTGATCAACATGGAAAAGGTCTGCTCTGGGTGTCAAGGAGATTTCCCTAAACCCGGAGAAGCAGTCCCTTGGAGGCAGTGAGGTGCGAGGAGGAAATTGGGAATCTAGAAGAGAGGGGTTGTAGTGAGAAGAGTGGGCCACAAATTAATGGTTTATTTTTTTAACAGGACATCTAAACTAACCTTGATTCGTTTCTCAGCCTCCATTATTTTGGCATTTGAAGCTTCTTCCTTCTTTTTCCTTTTAGTCTGCGCAATGCGAAACAGGTCTACAGGTCAGGCAACAGAACAACCTGGGCAGATTCAACACTTCCTGCAACAGCACATGTACTATACGCCGATAGGCACTATTTAAATACAGTAGAAATACACAGACAAATCCATTTGTGCTGGTGTATGATTAGGCTTTATCACTAGCTCCTACTAGAAGCTTATTGTGAATTCCTGTCAGGTGGAAGGGCTATAATGTTTCATTGTTTGATTAACTAAGATAAAGACAATTTTTACAAATAACAAACATGCAGGGATAGATACATAAAATATAGACTGTTTGGGCTTTACTAACTATACTAACACTATCCAGGCAATGAGGTAACTATATGTCCAACATAGATACAAGTGCTCAATTCAGACAGAAAGAGGATGGTATATTTCCCATGTATCCAAAAATGTATCCCTAAATTATATTTTAAATGTTCTTCGTATATTGAATAAAACGAGTCCCACTCGCAGCACACACTTGCTGGCAATGTCAAGCATAAAATACTGTAATCTTGTGCGTTGAGATAATTATTTCCTCCCATTAACACTAAAAAGACAAACTTGTTTTAGTGCTTAGAAAATACCAGCAGCCAGTCAGAATAAATTAAGCCACATTTCAATATGTAATTACAAGCAGAGAGGAATCATGTTAAGAGCTGCTTGCCAACCGTGTCAAGTGAAATATGTTTTAGTAAAGCTAAAAGACTAGATTAGTGCTTCTATTAGTGCTGTGAATGGAAAATAGCCGTTTCTCCTCCTCGTGCTAAACTGTTAGCAACTATTGTTTTATAGATATTATTGTGTTGAATACCATCACGGTCTGAAGAGATTTCATTATTCAATGGCACTTTGTGAAAAACCAATTAAGCATTAGTCACATGTAGAAGGAGACAGAACTGAAAAAGTGCAACCACATAATTTAGAAAAAGGAAAAAGTCCTACCAACAGCAAAAAGGAATCTTTCTGTAATAACGCTTTGGACCAACCTCTAGAACCTGCTGCGCTCGGAGCTCCTTCTCCATTTGAATTTGCTGACTGCGCTTGATCTTCTCCTGGTAAAAGGATGGTGAGATCAAATGAATTAAATCTACAGTCATGCATGTTAGAACAGGGGGCCTGTATAAGTCGTTTTATGGAGATTAAGACAGTATAGCATCTTGAAGGTTAGCATTTCAAAGCATTTAACTCTTCTTGGGATCTTTTCACCCTAGAAGAAAACCCTCCTGAATGTCATGTGTGTTTGAAGCCTTCCAATCAAAACACCTTGTGAACAGATGCATCTGAAAAGTGAGCTTTTGTAAATGACATGACAATGGTTTTACTATATAGGCAACTCCCTACCTGCTGCTTTAAAAGCTTCACTCGCTCCTTCTGTTTCCTCTTCTCTTCAGCAGCCATGATTGCTGAGAGAGAGAGAGAGAGAGAGAGAGAGAGAGAGAGAGAGAGAACCAGAGATTGGGGTTGTACTGTGTGGGTTATAGTGTACTTGCTGTGTTCTGGTAGAGAACAGGATGGCTTTGTCACAAGAGCAGCTTTCAAAGTACAACAACACTAGCGTACTGTACCTTGTTGCTTCCTGGCTTCCTTGGCTGCTCGTGACATGGCCTGCTTTTCAAGTTTCCTCCTCATCTTGATCTGGGCTGCCTGCCGAGCCATCTCTGCAACAGAAGGAGAGTTCATAGTCCTATAGGTTACAGAAGCTTCACAGAAACCACAGTGATTTTTGCAAGAACTGAACCCACCTTGAGCTTCCAGTTTGCGTAGAAGTTTGGCGTCGGTAGCGCCTGGGAAGTCGGCCTCGACGACGTTGGGGCGTCGGCCCTTTCTGCGCCTGGACCAGGGCCCCTCGTCACCCGTCCTCTGGTGCACAGTGTTGGGAGGACGCCCACGCCTCCCTTCCATGGCCAGGATACGAGGAATCACCTCCTCCTCGGTCAACAAACTCCACTGCAAACCCTTCGGCAGGAGAGGGGAGAGGGGAGAGGGGAGAGGGGAGAGGGGAGAGGGGGAAAGCCAGTTAGAACCTTCAATTGACTTACACCGAGGTATGACTATGCTTGATATATATATACAAATGTTCCTCTTGACTAAAGAAATCATTTTCAAGCTTCAATTCCTATATCTATGATGTTATTGCTGCCTTTAAGTATGAATCAATTCGACATCATGGAGTTTTTCTTATTCATTGATTGTTACATGTGCTGTATATTGAAATGTTGACTGCTGACATACACAACATTTTGGGATTGTATTACCAGTGGACTGAACAGAATACTACAAGATAGTGTCTGAGTGAACTATCCCTTTAACTAGCTATTACTTTGTACACTTGGCCTTGATATGACAATAGAGCAATATAACTTTTCCTGTGAATGTAATATTAACACATGATATACATTGCTTTAGGCTACGGATGACCCTGCTCTGTGGGTGGGAAAGAAGACGCTCTTAGACATTCACCTGGGCTCCTTCTCTGGCTTCATAGAAGTCACCAACCCTTATTTTTGCACTGAAGCTAAAATTATCACGTGTGATGTCACTTATTCCATTTCTGGACAGATACTACAAAGAAGAACATAATGAGGCTTTGGTGAGACAGACAATCACTGTTAATGCAAAGATTGTTAAGTGTAAATTACAGTAACTAATGGTTTTGGATGTAAAGATTGTTAAGTGTAAATTACAGTAACTAATGGTTTTGGACACAAATTATGTTTCTTGATCAAAATCTGGAGACGATGAAAAGTGTAAAAAAAAATATACTACTCAATAATGAATATATTATTAAATAAATGGTATTTAATAAAATGTATATTTTAAATAATTTAATTGTATTTAATATGTAATGAATATGATTAAATAATACATTTATTAGGATGGATGGATGAGAGAAAAGATGTTTAGTAGAGACTTTGATCTTACCTTCATGACATCAGGGTACTGCCGGATCTTCTTCCCACATGGAGCGAAGTACGCAACATCTCCCTGCAGACGGCCCATCACATTACGGATACGTGTCTCTCTCTGCCACCTACCATGGAGGGAGGTTTCAGTAACTCATGTAGGGGAACACACAAACATTCATTGGTTGGAGACAGAGATACAGTGCGGGACCCATAAATCATTGCAACCATGTACAGCACTTTCATGTTTTTTAGGCAGTAAAAGAGGAGAGAATAGACTGTATAAATTGGACTGTATTGTATCTTTGAAAGGTCCATGTATGGAAACTTTCATAGTTATTTGTTTTGTGCAACCACCGTTTACAGTATATTTTATTTTACATAATACTCTGTCAGCCAGAGTTGTTAGACTCTTGTCCTAGCTGCCCATCCTTCAGCAGATACCTAGATGTTGTTGAGGTCAGCTATCTAAACGAGCCCTCTTACAGCTGTGCCCTCTGTACTACACGGCCTGGCTGCCCGTATGACTCCAACAGACTCTACTGGATGGACTTCTGCCAAGCGGAACACCACACTTCTCTCAGTGTGTCTGGACAGCTGCCATCTCCTAACAGAACAGGCCTGGGGAATGCGTCTCAAATGGCACCCTGCTCCCTACTTAGTGCACAGTGGAGGCTGGTGAGGGGAGGATGGCTCACAATAATGGCTGGAACGAAGCAAATGGAATGGCATCAAACCATGTGTTTGATGGATTTGATACCGTTCCACTTATACTGCTCCAGTCGTTACCATGAAGCCCAATTAAGATGGCACCAACCTCCTGTGATAGTGCACTGCTTTTGACTAGAGACCTATGGGCCCTGGTCAAAAGTAGTGTATTATATAGGGAATAGGGTGCCATTTGGGACGCAGCCTGAGTCTTCTGCAGAGCAGGGGACTGATATATAGGACTTGTCACCTCTCTTTCCCCTCAGAACCTGCTGATGGGAAACATTAGTGGGAGATGAAAGACACCTGATCTGAGTTCAGCAGTGGTAGTAGGGACGGTGCTGGAGCAGGTCATGTTTCATGTCTGTATTGAGACTGGATGTAGTTGACCCACGACTATCCCTGCCGCAGAGCCTCATTTCCTGGCAACTCTGCCTACTATCAGGCCTGGGCTTTGGAGTGAGTGAGGGAGGGAGGGAGGGGGGGAGGGAGGGAAGAAGGATGTGGCGTTGTTTACTGTACTCCCTCTAACCACCGTCTTGCTGACGTAGTCTCATCACTACTCTGGAAAAAGGGTAGTGTGTATTGTGTTATAGCTTACCCACACTCTAGAGGTCTCACCAGCTCCCTCTCATCTGTCACTCTCCTTCTCTTCGCTGATCCTGGGAGAAAGAGTGGACTCATTAGAACAGACAGATCCACTGTGACCTGAGCAAATGCAGAAACCCTGTCGTGTAGCCAGAGGTGCTGTTACTCTAAAATAATGTCAATTCAGTTGCCCAGCGGGAAACAGTGGCTCGAAAACTCCACCCACCATACAAGGGGGCCTTCAAGAACATTTCAGACTGTTAGATTCGATTGATTTATTCAAAGAAACATTCACCTTTTAACCACTGTTGCTTTTAAAAAATGGCACATCAATGCAGGATTACTAATAGCTTGTCTAACTGACCATATCAAACAGATATCAGGGAATAGAGCTAGGAACGATTATACAGGAATGGAATGAAAACTATTAAGATTCCAGCATGCAGCATTTAGGAAAAGGAGACTGGCATTTCCCATTTACTGTACTACTTTTGACCGGGGCACAATTATATATTCAAATTTAGCTATTTAAGTATCTCTTCCTGTCATTTACCTGTAAAGTTAATGTAACCATGCAAATATTCACTTACCTGTTCATTTAACCAGACTTTATATTAAGTAAACTATTATTACCCTCACTTATATCATGTATTGTGATATATATATCATGTATCATGTACTTCTCTGCCATCGACCTGTATACAGTCGTGGCCAAAAGTTTTGAGATTGACACAAGTATTGGTCTCCACAAAGTTTGCTGCTTCAGTGTTCTTAGATCTTTATGTCAGTAGTTACTATGGTAACACTGAAGTATAATTACAAGTATTCCATAAGTGTCAAAGGCTTTCATTGACAATGACATTCAGTTTATGCAAAGAGTCAATATTTGCAGTGTTGACCCTTCTTTTTCAAGACCTCTGCAATCCGCCCTGGCATGCTGTGAGTTAACTTCTGGGCCACATCCTGACTGATGGCAGGCCATTCTTGCATAATCAATGCTTGGAGTTGTGGGTTTTTGTTTGTCCACCCGCCTCTTGAGGATCGACCACAAGTTCTCAATGGGATTAAGGTCTGGGGAGTTTCCTGGCCATGGACCCAAATTGTTGATGGCAAGGTGCTCCATCATGCTGGAAAAGGCATTGGTCGTCACCAAACTGTTCTTGGATGGTTGGGAGAAGTTGCTCTCGGAGGATGTGTTGGTACCATTCTTTATTCATGGCTGTGTTCTCAGGCAAAATTGTGAGTGAGCCCACTCCCTTGGCTGAGAAGCAACCCCACACATGAATGGTCTGAGGATGCTTTACTGTTGGCATGACACAGGACTGATGGTAGCGCTCACCTTGTCTTCTCCGGACAAGGTGTTTTCCAGATGGCCCAAACAATCAGAAAGGGGATTCATCAGAGAAAATGACTCTACCCCAGTCCTCAGCAATCCAATCCCTGTACCTTTTGCAGAATATCAGTCTGTCCCTGATGTTTTTCCTGGAGAGAAGTGGCTTCTTTGCTGCCCTTCTTGACACCAGGCCATCCTCCAAAAGTCTTCGCCTCACTGTGCGTGCAGATGACCTCACACCTGCCTGCTGCCATTCCTGAGCAAGCTCTGCACTGGTGGTGCCCCGATCCCGCAGCTGAATCAACTTTAGGAGACGGTCCTGGCGCTTGCTGGACTTTCTTGGGTGCCCTGACGCCTTCTAGTTCTAGATGATCCGATAAATGGTTGATTTAGGTGCAATCTTACCAGCAGCAATATCCTTGCCTGTGATGCCCTTTTTGTGCAAAGCAATGATGACGGCACATGTTTCTTTGCAGGTAACCATGGTTGACAGAGAAAGAACAATTATTTCAAGCACCACCATCCTTTTAAAGCTTCCAGTCTGTTATTCTGACTCAATCAGCATGACAGAGTGATCTCCAGCCTTGTCCTCGTCAACACTCTCACCTGTGTTAACGAGACAATCACTGACATGATGGCAGCTGGTCCTTTTGTGGCAGGGCTGAAATGCAGTGGAAATGTTTTTGGGGGATTACGTTCATTTTCATAGAAAAGAGGGACTTTGCAATTAATTGCAATTCATCTGATCACTCTTCATGATATTCTGGAGTATATGCAAATTGCCATCATCAACACTGAGGCAGCAAACTTTGTGGAGACCAATACTTGTGTCATTCTCAAAACGTTTGGCCAAGACTGTACTATAGTTAACCATGCACCATCCATCAATGTATAGTGTACATATTCAGCCATCCACTCCATACTATGCAATGTCTTTTAATCGCCTTTTTGCACTCCAGACTTCTTCTTTTTCATACTTCCTACTTCATCATTTTGCACCTGCCCTGTGTTTTTTTCGTAGCTGCATGACGAATAAATTTCCCCTCGGGGATCAATAAAGCCTGCCTGCCTGCCTGCCTGCCTGCCTGCCTGCCTGCCTGCCTGCCTGCCTGCCTGCCTGCCTGCCTGCCTGCCTGCCTGCCTGCCTGCCTGCCTGCCTGCCTGCCTACCTTCCTCAGATTGCTGTAACCATGTGGTCTAAACAGCCTCAAGGCCCAAGACCAGGTGCTCCCAAATGGCACCCAATTCCCTACATAGTGCACTACTTCTGACCAGAATCCCGTGAGAGTAATGGTTAGATTTACATTGGTACCTGGTGGAGTGGAGCAGAGAGTGTAGGAGGAGGAGGGGGTGCTGTGGTAGGCCAAGACCCCAGAGCTGGTCACTATGGCTGGGGTGGGCAGGCCACCGGCTGCCTTGATGACCTGGAGGTTGAGAGGGGAGCAGCTGGCTGAGAGGCTGGAGGAGGAGTCTTTGGTGAGCTTCATAGGGGTCCTCTCTGCCTCCGGGTCCATAGTGGTCTTGTTGCGGTCCTTCGCGTCGTCCTCAGAGATGTCCGAGTCGCTCTCCACATTACTCTCAGACTCTGCAGGGGACACCAGTGGGAGTGGAGGATTTACCTCAATGAACATTCATCTCGCATCAAACCACACATAGGTTGCGTCCCAAATGGCACTCTATTCCTTTTATTGTGCACTACATTAAAGCAGTGCACTGTGTAGGGAATAGGGTGCCATTTGGGACGCAAGCCACAGAAGCACAGGCCTCTTGAAGGAAACTCTTTAAAGTATCGACTGAATCTGTGTCTGACGAGGCGATGAAGCATTCAAAGTAAAGCCAGAATTAAGTGCTGTTCCCCCATTGCATTACATTAACGTGTTCAATTGACTAACCTGATAGGCTGTCGTCGGAATCCTCCTCATCGTCGTCGTCGTCGTCATCATCCTCTACGGAGTCGTCCGAGTCCTTGCTGTTGGGGATGTCCGACTCTGTGCCACGGAACAGCTCCACCAGGGACTGCACCAGGTGGGTCTGGGAGACATCTTTGTGGAGAGCCTTGTACCGGGCCTTGCTCTTCCCAGTGTGGGCCAGGCCCGGTAAGGTAGAGGCCAGACCTCCGGAGCTGTGCTCTTTGGTCCCAGTGCTCAGGTTGACAGGCATGGAGAAGGACGGGCTGGTGGGAGCCAGGAGAGACTTGTTGTGGGTGCTCTGACTTATGCTGCGAGGCTTCGTAATGAGGGCTAGGGGGGCATCCTGCACCGTGCTATGGACCACCCCATTGGGGCGGTTGCCCAGGAAGGAGGTGGCCAGGAACAGGTTGGAGTTATTTGTGTGTGGAGACAGTTTGGGCGGTGCTAGTGACGAGGATGATGAGGCAGACATTTTATTTTTCTTCTGGCTCTTGGACAGGTCCTGATGCGTCAGTGGCAGAGGGAAAGGCTAGAGGAGAGAGGGAGAAGAGAATGGAAGTAATTATAAGAGCCGTCAGTCATTTCCATTAATACAGGTTGTGAATGGAGGAGGTAGTAATAAGGAATTCACTTGTATTATTGCTCAGTGAGAATGACAATGAGGAAGAGGGTTTCCCCTCATGAAATACATTCAAAACAAGTCTGTGTTGAAAAAAGTATAGAAAGAGCACAAAGCTGTTCGGCACAATACTTGCTAATTTGTTCTGTTCAGTTTTCTGGACTTCAGCTGTTTCTTTGAGATGCCTTTACTAAACTCTGGATGGACTAAAATCCTGTTGCAAAGGTCTTGTTATAGATTGACACGCTATCACCACTGTTCAGATTAACAATAATAATTGAATCCTTTGAAAAAAGACACACATTGTTTGGGGGGAATAACAACCTGATAGCAACGGGCTTCCTAAAGCATTACTGAGTTAATTGTGTGTCAGCTTTAGTGAAGTATTTCCAATAAAGCTAACTGTCACTTTCAGTCGTGTACAGGGCGAGCCGACATGAAACACAATCAAACTGCTGATAACAGTGCTTAGACGTTTCATTTCCTGTGGAGAGGAACCCAGCTGACCTTTCCAAATCTGCACGTCAGAAACAATGATAGTCAAAAATAAATTGGAGATATTAAATATCCATATCAGAAATTCTAAGTGTTACTTTGGGGAAAGACTTCAATCGAAATGGTCTTCTTTTAATGAGTGGAAAACAGACCATTACACACGTGTACAAAACAATGAAAAGGCAAATAACATGCATACAGCAGAACACTAGACCCACCAGTTTCAAATTAAAGTTGTTGATGTGTAACAAGGTTTCATCCAAGAAGGTTCTGCCACCCGCCTTCATACTGTCAGACAAGGTGGGGGGTTTGGGGGAGGCCGTTCGAGATTTGGGTTTGTGCGAGGGCGAGAGGGTGGGTAGTTTGGGGGAGGAAGACATAGAGGGAGGCTTGGACGATGTGGACAGAGACAGAGGCTTAGGTGAGGAACTGAGGGGTTTCGGTGAGGACCTGAGGGGCTTAGGTGAGGAGCAGAGGGAGAGGGGCTTGGGAGAGGAAGAGACAGCGTTCTGTTTGGGTGAGGAAGAAATGGGGAAGGATTTAGGTGATGAGGAGAGGGAGAATCGTCTGGTGGGTTGAGGAGAGGATGAGGCCTCCATGTGTGGTTGTGTGACTAGAGCCAAAGGTTTAGTACTGGCCCGCCCTGTGGCCTGGATCACACTGGTGTGTTGCTTCAGTTCTTCCTCCCTGCTCCTGGAGCTCTGGAAGACTAGGGCCACGGACTGAGGCAGCTCTGGGGGCTGTGGCGAGGGCTGGAGCGGGTAGTGTTGGGAATGGAGGAAGGCCTCGTCTGGATGTTTCTGAAGCAGACCAGTCCGGCTGTCCCGAGCCTTCTCGCCTTCAACAGCACGGGGTCTCTTCTTCTTGCTGTCGGCAGGGCTCTGTGTCAGGCCGAGAGAGAGAAGAGGAGGAGGAGGAGGAGGAGGAGGACAGTGCCATGTCAGCTGTGACTCACCCAGCCCACAATGGCAGCCCTGATTGGCAGCAAGGTCGAACACCCTGCGCGCCACCCACCAGCGGAGCTGCCTTTCAACTGAGGTTAACATTCATAGAGAGCAGTACAGTGTTCTTAGAACCTTTTCAAAAGACAAACCATACAGACCCGTCATGTTAAGATAGTATACACATGAGTCCAGATATATGATCACTAAGTTCTAACAAGCCAACACGGACAGTTCGACCGTACAAGTGCCTTAAGTCTGGAAGTTAACGTGACAATGAAACACACCTTCATCTTCTTCTTTACGCTCTCCTTCACTGAGTTAGAATCATCGCTGTCGTCGTCTAGGTCATCGGAGTCACTGCTGTTCAACCCGTCGCTGGAGATATCAGAGAAGGACCCTGATTCGCTGTCACTGTTGCTGGACGCCTCCACAGGTTTCTTGCCGAGTTTCTTTAACGGGGAACAGTGATGGGGTTATTTCAGTCAATAGGGTATCATAATACCTTAGCAAACATCTCAGACGTCTCAACCCAACAAACTCATATCAGCTGCAGAGAGTCCAACTCAGTTCAGCCTAAAACCCACTGTAGTGCCTGATCGATTGTTCCAACAATGTTTGTCTGGATCCATTCCCCCTTGTGGGATACTGACGTTGCCAGATATGTTAACCACAAACTAGTCCTTTTTTGGTTAACCCTAATAAATATCAGTTGCCAGATATACTAACTTTCTCTTTAGTATTCTCCATCACTTGGTTCATGTCCTGGTGGCTCATGAAGATCTTTCCACTGCCTTTCAGTTTCTCTGTGTTCCCCTGTGTTGAGAACGTAGTGTCCGTGGTGGAGCTTCCCCCGGACACAGGGGAGACACGGCTGCCATTCACTCCTATGGGCGGTACAAAACACACTGTATGATAACTAGGAATTAGGAATTAGGAACAACCATTTCAGTAGAGTGAGCATGAAGAGGAAAGTAATGGGGAGGACAAGAGAGTTCTGTAAAATGATGAGTTGTCAGAAATTGCCAAAGCACTTTGGAATAGGAAAAATGTCATTAGTGAGAGGATCTCCCGGTTAACATATTCAGTGGTGAGACACCCAGCACCGGCTAACAAACTGAATGATGCATTAACATGTCTTTCTATTGCCTCCAAGGTCAATGAAACATATTTGATATTGTGCCTGTTGCCCATAAGGACATCATTCTCTTCTATGGAGAAAAGTTCCTTTCTTCATTAAATTGCTTGCAGAGTAGGGAGACCATATGGCAGGTGTGTTTGTGTGTGTGTGTTTGATAATGTGAGTGCGAGCGCGTCTGTCTTTCTGTCCGTCTACCTTTGGCAGTGGCTCGTCCATTCTTGCCGGGGGTGCGGGCCTGGAAGGGGCTGGGGTCGTGGTTCTGCTGGAGTTGGGGTAGGAACATGGGCGGGAGCCCCAGGAGATGGGGGAAGAAGGCTGCAGCTCCACGCCCCTGAGCCTCAGCTGCCCGACACCATTCTGGGGTGTAGAGGGAGAGGGGAGAGAATCCATGCAAGACTGATTTCACAGTTATTAGAGTTGTTTCATCAATCTCTGTGATGACACACTGTTTCCGACAGTCAGGGTTCTGCTGTGAACAGAGATCTGAGCAGATGACCAGTGTATTCCACTGACTGATTTCATCCCTTTTATGGTAAACATGTTAAGAATTAGTCAATTCAGAACAGACTATATGAGCTCATCTCAGAGGACGGCTCCACATTTGAGCTCCAGACATGCTGGATATTTCACAGCTGTATAAACAGAATCTCTCTTTACCATATAAATGGCTAAAAGCAATTCAAAATGGAGTCCTTCACGCTTGATGAAGTTGAAAACGACACACTCCTGATTCATTTGTGATTCTAGACTAGTGCAACAAAATGTAATGTTTTTTTGTTAAGAACATTACGATGTCTTAAAAAGTATAGTTTCATATTCACAAGCTCCGTATACTATCCACTGTTCCAGAAGGCTAACCAAGACCATTTCCTTCTGAGTATGACAGACAAAAAAATCATGTAACGCCAGAAAACATTCAACTTGAAGTGTGATAGTGTCCAATATTTTCTCTGAGGTGAAGGTGGTGAACCTTCCAGATCTATAAACGTCACAGTCTGAATGCTGCCTATTGAACTGATGGACCATACCATAAAGGTGATGCATGCTAGCTGGGCTCTCTGTGGGAGTAGGCTGGGGCCAACCACACATTCTGGGAGCTCCCCGGAGGCAGAATGAACTCATCAAATCACTGGTCAAAAGTAGTGCACTACATAGGGAATAGGGTGCCATTTGGGATTCCCATGTGAGGTACTGATGCATTTACAGCTTGTAAAATCCCTAACTAAACCACTGATGACTAGATTTAAACTCATTAAACTCCATTTTATAAAAGGATTGTACTCAGTGGAAAGGCTCCCCTACCTGGAAAGGCTCCCCTACCTGGAAAGGCTCCCCTACCTGGAAAGGCTCCTAGCTGGAAAGGCTCCCCTACCTGGAAAGGCTCCCATACCTGGAAAGGCTCCCCTACCTGGAAAGGCTCCTAGCTGGAAAGGCTCCCCTACCTGGAAAGGCTCCCCTACCTGGAAAGGCTCCCATACCTGGAAAGGCTCCCCTACCTGGAAAGGCTCCCCTACCTGGAAAGGCTCCCATACCTGGAAAGGCTCCCCTACCTGGAAAGGCTCCCCTACCTGGAAAGGCTCCCCTACCCGGAAAGGCTCCTAGCTGGGAGTGAGCGGCCCAGACAGCAGACATCCCCAAGGACCCCAGGCCTCCAAACTCTGAGTGCCCTGAGCTGGTCGTGTACAGACCAAACGCTGGGTGGTTGATGACGGGAAAGGCACTTGAAACTGTAGACATGTTGAAATGATGATCTCCCACCGCCCAAAATAAGTCTCCTAGACGGGAGGGAAGTAGAAAGAGGACCAAGTCATGTAGGTGAAATACCACAGCTAAATAATTCAATAGTATGATTGTTAATGTTTAATCTCGCGATGAAGTCTCCTTAAGGATCTGTTACAACATCCTCTGGTTGAAAGAGAGAATGTTTTATGTATTATCAATACAGACGCTGGTTAGTGGGTGTAAAGGACAAAGACTCCCACGGATTCTGCTCGATCTGTTCAAACATGCTTTAGCAAATATGAGACATGGATGTAAGAGGCTGTTGGGATTCTATTCAGAGAGAGATCATCATGCATGTTTAAAGTGCCTGGTGCTTTTGTTCGTGTTTGAATACGACTATTGCAATAAACAAAAATTGCATCATAAAAAGTTTGCAGAATCTTGCCAAAATAACAGTAAAACTGCATATGGTTTGGTGGGTGGAAAAAAAAGGGCAAGGATGTTAACTTCATGTTTGGTATTTTTTTCTGTATTTTGAAATTGGCGCAGGACATTTGGACAGCTGATAATGCAACCCCAGGTTTCCTCCTCCATGCACCGGACCGTTCACTCCTGTTTCTGAACTGCTCTCTGAAGGCTGACAAAATAGAGCTACCGTCAGTACCGCCGTTTGTTACTGAGTGGACTAGCAAAAAAAATAAAAAAAATGACTTCAATATTCACAACAGTCTGTGTCCGTGTTGGCGGGACGAGCCACGTTGTCCTCTATGGCAGTCAGATTAGAGAGTGCCAAAGTACCATATTTCATGGAAACTCAATTAGCGCCACAGACATGCAAAGAAGCTTGTGCATGCTGTTGGAACAGGCAGTACCATGTGCCAGGTGATGGGCATGAATCAAAAAGATGACTGAACACATTTCCTCTTAACATGACTAAATCCCTCAAAATAAAACTGTCAACGTACGTCCTAAAATAGAATTAAGTAAATCAAAATAAAAACATCTCAAATCTGGGATTATTAGTCTGTTTATTTTTCTACTAGGTATAATGACATACGAATAAAGACTAAAACAGAAAATCTCAACTCTATATTAAAATGGACATTTAACTGGTTATATTAGGCCTAATTGGACATATTACTGGTTATATTAGGCCTAATTGGACATATTACTGGTTATATTAGGCCTAATTGGACATATTACTGGTTATATTAGGCCTAATTGGACATATTACTGGTTATATTAGGCCTAATTGGACATATTACTGGTTATATTAGGCCTAATTGGACATATTACTGGTTATATTAGGCCTAATTGGACATATTACTGGTTATATTAGGCCTAATTGCATGGCTTCTTTGCAATAGTTGGCTGAAATTGATCAAAAAAGAAGCTGCTGTATAAATCCTGCCAGGATATAACGTGGGGTCTTATAACACGCCATACTGATCCCTCTTCTCACTTTATGCATCTTGAAGCATTTATGGTCTGACACTGGGTTTGTGACTGGTCTATAAAACCCACCTTGTGCACTAGCTCTTCCAAGCAGCTCGCTTACAATTTACAGCATGTGATTTCAGCTTTCCCATTTTCAAAAAAAACATTCACACACAACCATACAAATTAAAGTGCGTAATACGGTAAACGGTAACTATAAAACGATAATTGCCTACATTATTTGCCTACATTATTGCCATGTCTACATTATCTGCAGGTAATTTCTGTCATTGTATTTCACTGACATGTTAAGATAGTAACTGAGGTAGCCCTACATTATTTGGAGATATGTTAGTTAGGCATACATAGAAGTTTGCCATGAAAATGCTAAATATTAAGTGAGTTCATTTACTTGCCTGCCATTTCAAATCAACCAACATATACTTTTTAATTGCATCTGTGACCTTAAAAGAACTGGACCGATTAATTCTCTTCTTGTCAGCCATTTCACTGCCAGATAAAGCACTCTTTATTTCAGATTTCAATCAAGCCCGTCAGTGGAACAATGTATGAGCTTAAAGACAATTTTCCCATCCATTATGGATTCAAAGCACTATGAAATGAAACACCTTTTCCCCATTTCAACCTAAACAGGTCAGTAATCGCTGAAGCCATTTGAGAATTTGTATCTGAAAATAGTTTGCAACAATCTGAAAGGTAAGAGATAACTTTAATTTAATGAATTCATACCATAAGTATAGCATGCAAGTGTAATTCATTCACTAAGAAAGTGTGACCAACACAGGAGATGTAATATCTTTGTTTTCCATAGGGGGAAATCTCTCAAAAGAACTCAATTTGCTTTATTCTCATAACCGCAACGTGACTTCAGAGGTGCCACTGTGATTTCAAAATGCTCGCCGCATAATGGCTTTAACCACAATTATTATTCAGATGAAACATATTACAAGGCGGCAGCATTCTCTGGGTGGCTGACAGACCCGTCCAATCACCACGGACTAAACGTTGTCACGACGATGCGCAACATTCTTAAACAAAGAGGATTTTAAATTGTTGGCGTTCATTTTTGCAACAGATTTTTTAATTTCTACCCAAACAGTCAGGAAATAAAAAGTGTGAGAGACTGGCTGGAAGACAATGCTTGTCTTAATGATCCTCATGGTTAACACTCAGGAATGCAGACTGGCTGGAAGACAATGCTTGTCTTAATGATCCTCATGGTTAACACTCAGGAATGCAGACTGGTCGGAAGACAATGCTTGTCTTAATGATCCTCATGTTTAACACTCAGGAATACAGACTGGCTGGAAGACAATGCTTGTCTTAATGATCCTCATGGTTAACACTCAGGAATGCAGACTGGCTGGAAGACAATGCTTGTCTTAATGATCTTTATGGTTAACACTCAGGAATACAGACTGGCTGGAAGACAATGCTTGTCTTAATGATCCCCATGGTTAACACTCAGAAATGCAGACTGGCTGGAAGACAATGCTTGTCTTAATGATCCCCATGGTTAACACTCAGAAATGCAGACTGGCTGGAAGACAATGCTTGTCTTAATGATCCCCATGGTTAACACTCAGGAATGCAGACTGGCTGGAAGACAATGCTTGTCTTAATGATCCCCATGGTTAACACTCAGGAATACAGACTGGCTGGAAGACAATGCTTGTCTTAATGATCCCCATGGTTAACACTCAGGAATACAGACTGGCTGGAAGACAATGCTTGTCTTAATGATCCCCATGGTTAACACTCAGGAATACAGACTGGCTGGAAGACAATGCTTGTCTTAATGTTCCTCATGGTTAACACTCAGGAATACAGTCAGGAAATAATACAATATGACAAGCTAGAGGTGAATAAAGCAGAAGAATGATTTGTATTGTGTTTATTATTTTTGCAGCCAGTGTGTTTGATATAACGTGATTCATCTGTGCATCAGTGTGTGTGAGACAGAGAGTCTGTACGTACCACAGGTGGTAAGAGGGAAGCCCAGGGTGGCAGGGCTGGGGGTGAGGCTGCACTTGGAGGAGGGCGTCTTGGCCGAGGCAGGGGCGTAGCCGGTGGAGGAGACAGCGGAGGAGGTGATGTGCAGGGAGGACGATGGGGAGGCTAGCCGCTCTCCAGACTCCATGTCTGTCAAACACAATCCAATCAACACACTTACAAAAGGCATGTAAAGAGCAGTGTTACAGTAGGTTATAATAGACTCATGTGAATTAACCCTGAACAATACCTCAGCTTAGCGTAGACTTAACATAGACTTAACATAGACCACTGGCCAGAGAATCTCCTAAACAAACCCACTGCACACACTCACACACACACACACACACACACACACACACACACACACACACACACACACACACACACACACAGGAGAGAGTGTTCACAAATCTGGTGCCACTCAAGACTTGATTTTTATGAATAATTATTTGACTTGAACAGTTTTCACAGGATTCATTGAAATCATTCACAGCTCACAGTGTAGTAGACTGCCTTCTAACATCTACAGTTAAAACCCTTCTCCTCCGGTTAGATTTGCAGAGAGCTATCATTAAAGCCATCTCTACCATTCTCTATGTTGACACAGACCACAGTAGCTCCGCCCATCATCTCCCAGCTGGTAGATTATTTATCACAGTTCTCTTCATGTTTCACAAAAGACCACGTCAGAAAATCCTGTTTTAACACATGCTTCCAGATAGTGCTTTACAGTCTTGGCTTCTTTGTTATTGTATCATTACACATAAACAGTTTCTAAATCTCCCCGGTGACTGTCCTCTGCAGCGGAGGCAGCTAGGCCTGCTGGTGATTAAATCTGGGAGACAAAAGCTATCCACTGAATATCAAGTAACGTCCCTCATGGCCTCCACCGCACCGACAACACTGATGAGACAACGCAAATGATATGAAAGCTACAGCCGTGCACCGCCGCTGGGAAGACCACAATGCAGTGTGTGTCCATATTCATATCATAAAGAAACTATCTAGCCTCCCTATTCTTTAAGATAGTATTATTTATTCCTGAATTACATGAAGACTGAACAAACCAACAAATTCATTTGAATATAACTGGGCAGAAGGTAAGCCAAATAAACAAAATAAAATTAAATATTGAATATTATACATATCACACACACACACACACACACACACACACACACACACACACACACACACACACACACACACACACACACACACACACACACACTGCCCACTTCTCCATTATATTGTGAAATGTTGCAGAAATGATTTCCTCTTGGGTAATATTAATTTGTGCTGCTGAAGACAACAGACTCTCAGGGGCTTCACTTCTGTCAACAGAAAAACAGTCTACAGAAATAATCACAGAAACAGGTGTTTCCTTAAACATTCCCACAAACCCCATTACTTATTAAAACATAATATTTGAGGGTTAGGCTGCTGTAGAACCACCTCCACGTGAGCAGCTACATTCTTCTGACTTGGGGGTGTGTATGGGCAACCTATCTTGAGCCACTGACAGCATGTGAGACATGGCAGTACACAAAACACACACATTCCTAACAGCAGACTGCAAATCCCATAGAAGCAACCATGCATGCTAATGTGAGGAAATGATTTATAGGAGTCTCAGCCTGAATCAAAGTGACGTTCTGCAGATATCACCCCTCCCACAATGCAGCTGCCTGCCTGGAGTGCCTGCCATGCCGCAAATAAAAAGTAATGCACCTTCCTTCAGACAATTTGATGTGCTTGTAAAAACAGACCCATCGTTCTTCTTTAGGAAAACAAGGTGCAAATCCTGCACACCTCCAAACGCCACTGATCACCGAAACGCCACTGAGATCATCAGGCCTGGTGTTTACAGTGGGAAATGCTATGAGATCATTAGGCCTGGTGTTTACAGTGGGAAATGCTATGAGATCATTAGGCCTGGTGTTTACAGTGGGAAATGCTATGAGATCATTAGGCCTGGTGTTTACAGTGGGAAATGCCATGAGATCATCAGGCCTGGTGTTTACAGTGGGACATGCTATGAGATCATTAGGCCTGGTGTTTACAGTGGGAAATGCCATGAGATCATTAGGCCTGGTGTTTACAGTGGAAATGCCATGAGATCATCAGGCCTGGTGTTTACAGTGGAAATGCCATGAGATCATTAAGGCCTGGTGTTTACAGTGGGAAATGCCATGAGATCATCAAGGCCTGGTGTTTACAGTGGGAAATGCCATGAGATCATCAGGCCTGGTGTTTACAGTGGGAAATGCCATGAGATCATTAGGCCTGGTGTTTACAGTGGGAAATGCTATGAGATCATTAGGCCTGGTGTTTACAGTGGGAAATGCTATGAGATCATTAGGCCTGGTGTTTACAGTGGGAAATGCTATGAGATCATTAGGCCTGGTGTTTACAGTGGGAAATGCTATGAGATCATTAGGCCTGGTGTTTACAGTGGGAAATGCTATGAGATCATTAGGCCTGGTGTTTACAGTGGGAAATGCTATGAGATCATTAGGCCTGGTGTTTACAGTGGGAAATGCTATGAGATCATTAGGCCTGGTGTTTACAGTGGGAAATGCTATGAGATCATTAGGCCTGGTGTTTACAGTGGGAAATGCCATGAGATCATTAGGCCTGGTGTTTACAGTGGGAAATGCCATGAGATCATTAAGGCCTGGTGTTTACAGTGGGAAATGCCATGAGATCATTAAGGCCTGGTGTTTACAGTGGGAAATGCCATGAGATCATTAAGGCCTGGTGTTTACAGTGGGAAATGCTATGAGATCATCAGGCCTGGTGTTTACAGTGGAAATGCCATGAGATCATTAAGGCCTGGTGTTTACAGTGGAAATGCCATGAGATCATCAGGCCTGGTGTTTACAGTGGAAATGCCATGAGATCATTAGGCCTGGTGTTTACAGTGGGAAATGCCATGAGATCATTAAGGCCTGGTGTTTACAGTGGGAAATGCCATGAGATCATCAGGCCTGGTGTTTACAGTGGGAAATGCCATGAGATCATTAGGCCTGGTGTTTACAGTGGGAAATGCTATGAGATCATTAGGCCTGGTGTTTACAGTGGGAAATGCTATGAGATCATTAGGCCTGGTGTTTACAGTGGGAAATGCTATGAGATCATTAGGCCTGGTGTTTACAGTGGGAAATGCTATGAGATCATTAGGCCTGGTGTTTACAGTGGGAAATGCTATGAGATCATTAGGCCTGGTGTTTACAGTGGGAAATGCTATGAGATCATTAGGCCTGGTGTTTACAGTGGGAAATGCTATGAGATCATTAGGCCTGGTGTTTACAGTGGGAAATGCCATGAGATCATTAGGCCTGGTGTTTACAGTGGGAAATGCCATGAGATCATTAAGGCCTGGTGTTTACAGTGGGAAATGCCATGAGATCATTAAGGCCTGGTGTTTACAGTGGGAAATGCCATGAGATCATTAAGGCCTGGTGTTTACAGTGGGAAATGCTATGAGATCATCAGGCCTGGTGTTTACAGTGGAAATGCCATGAGGTCATTAAGGCCTGGTGTTTACAGTGGAAATGCCATGAGATCATCAGGCCTGGTGTTTACAGTGGAAATGCCATGAGATCATTAGGCCTGGTGTTTACAGTGGGAAATGCCATGAGATCATTAAGGCCTGGTGTTTACAGTGGGAAATGCCATGAGATCATCAGGCCTGGTGTTTACAGTGGGAAATGCCATGAGATCATTAGGCCTGGTGTTTACAGTGGGAAATGCCATGAGATCATTAGGCCTGGTGTTTACAGTGGGAAATGCCATGAGATCATTAAGGCCTGGTGTTTACAGTGGGAAATGCCATGAGATCATTAAGGCCTGGTGTTTACAGTGGGAAATGCCATGAGATCATTAAGGCCTGGTGTTTATAGTGGGAAATGCTATGAGATCATCAGGCCTGGTGTTTACAGTGGAAATGCCATGAGATCATCAGGCCTGGTGTTTACAGTGGAAATGCCATGAGATCATTAGGCCTGGTGTTTACAGTGGGAAATGCCATGAGATCATTAAGGCCTGGTGTTTACAGTGGGAAATGCCATGAGATCATCAGGCCTGGTGTTTACAGTGGGAAATGCCATGAGATCATTAGGCCTGGTGTTTACAGTGGGAAATGCTATGAGATCATTAGGCCTGGTGTTTACAGTGGGAAATGCTATGAGATCATTAGGCCTGGTGTTTACAGTGGGAAATGCTATGAGATCATTAGGCCTGGTGTTTACAGTGGGAAATGCTATGAGATCATTAGGCCTGGTGTTTACAGTGGGAAATGCTATGAGATCATTAGGCCTGGTGTTTACAGTGGGAAATGCTATGAGATCATTAGGCTTGGTGTTTACAGTGGGAAATGCTATGAGATCATTAGGCCTGGTGTTTACAGTGGGAAATGCTATGAGATCATTAGGCCTGGTGTTTACAGTGGGAAATGCTATGAGATCATTAGGCCTGGTGTTTACAGTGGGAAATGCCATGAGATCATTAGGCCTGGTGTTTACAGTGGGAAATGCCATGAGATCATTAAGGCCTGGTGTTTACAGTGGGAAATGCCATGAGATCATTAAGGCCTGGTGTTTACAGTGGGAAATGCCATGAGATCATTAAGGCCTGGTGTTTACAGTGGGAAATGCTATGAGATCATCAGGCCTGGTGTTTACAGTGGAAATGCCATGAGATCATTAAGGCCTGGTGTTTACAGTGGAAATGCCATGAGATCATCAGGCCTGGTGTTTACAGTGGAAATGCCATGAGATCATTAGGCCTGGTGTTTACAGTGGGAAATGCCATGAGATCATTAAGGCCTGGTGTTTACAGTGGGAAATGCCATGAGATCATCAGGCCTGGTGTTTACAGTGGGAAATGCCATGAGATCATTAGGCCTGGTGTTTACAGTGGGAAATGCTATGAGATCATTAGGCCTGGTGTTTACAGTGGGAAATGCTATGAGATCATTAGGCCTGGTGTTTACAGTGGGAAATGCTATGAGATCATTAGGCCTGGTGTTTACAGTGGGAAATGCTATGAGATCATTAGGCCTGGTGTTTACAGTGGGAAATGCTATGAGATCATTAGGCCTGGTGTTTACAGTGGGAAATGCTATGAGATCATTAGGCCTGGTGTTTACAGTGGGAAATGCTATGAGATCATTAGGCCTGGTGTTTACAGTGGGACATGCTATGAGATCATTAGGCCTGGTGTTTACAGTGGGAAATGCTATGAGATCATTAGGCCTGGTGTTTACAGTGGGAAATGCTATGAGATCATTAGGCCTGGTGTTTACAGTGGGAAATGCCATGAGATCATTAGGCCTGGTGTTTACAGTGGAAATGCTATGAGATCATTAGGCCTGGTGTTTACAGTGGGAAATGCTATGAGATCATTAGGCCTGGTGTTTACAGTGGGAAATGCCATGAGATCATTAGGCCTGGTGTTTACAGTGGAAATGCTATGAGATCATTAGGCCTGGTGTTTACAGTGGGAAATGCTATGAGATCATTAGGCCTGGTGTTTACAGTGGAAATGCTATGAGATCATTAGGCCTGGTGTTTACAGTGGGAAATGCCATGAGATCATTAGGCCTGGTGTTTACAGTGGAAATGCTATGAGATCATTAGGCATGTGTAATCCCGCAAGAGTCGTCAGCATGGATCAGCAGTATTCAGACTGCCAACAGACTGAGTGTCTTCTCCAGCTAATGGAAGGTGCAGGGCTGCTAGAGATGTTGAGGATGAGAGAGGAACCGTAGAATACAGAATGCCTTGACCCCATTCAAAGTCATCTAGACAGCTGCTGCATGCTACCTCACTGCACTACTAGCCTCTCTGACTGCTCTCACCATGCATTCTGATTACGTCTCAAATGGCACCCTATTCTCTATGTAGTGCACTACAGGGCCCTGGTCAAGAGTAGTGCTATAGAGAGAATAGGGTGTCATTTTGGACAAACACTGTCGGTTTGCAGTGCTGTCTGTCACGCCTCAAACTAACACTTTACACACACACACACACACACACACACACACACACACACACACACACACACACACACACACACACACACACACACACACACACACACACACACACACACACACACACACACACACACACACACACACAAATAAATAGGTGAAATAAACAATATGTAATGGGAAAATAAAGCTAACACACCTGTCCATTAATATGGCAGATGATAACCGTCGGTGGAAGCATTGCATTCCTTTTCTCTGACTCTAATGGTGTCATGATTATCTGCAGAACCGGACATTGTTTCAGCGACTCCTGAAGCAGTGTCTTGCCCTGGTGCTGAGCATGGTTGCCAGGTGACACTCCACAGATCACCAAATGTGACTTTTTCTACACTGGACAAATAGCTGGGCCACTGGGTTTAGCCAGCGGGATTTATGGCACGGAGGGATGGAAGGAGATATAAACAAGCAGAAGAGGATGAACCAACCTGCTCAGAGGGTGACAGTGCCACCCACCTCAGAGTTCACCCAGCGGAAACGGAGAGCACAAGCAAAGTTAATTATTTGTGGCGCTTTTTTTTGTATGTCTATCTGCCTGTGAGGAGAAAAGCTCCCCGTGGGGCTGGTTAATACAGCGGTGGAAAGTGTCTGAGATCAGTGTGGCCTGGTGCATCCACAGTTCGCTGGTAACATCCGGAGTTCACTGGTAACATCCACAGTTCACTGGTAACATCCACAGTTCACTGGTAACATCCACAGATCAGCTGGAAATGCCAGGAAAGCTCCTCAGAGCACCAAACAGCATGGTAGAGAGACAGACACGCTTCAATTATGTCTGTCTGCCTGCCTGCCTGCCTGCCTGCCTGCCTGCCTGCCTGCCTGCCTGCCTGCCTGCCTGCCTGCCTGTCCTTTCTGGCCCTGACGCCCACTACCTACCTGGACAGTGATGAAGTGTTCTGTCTGCCTCATCCCGCCTTCTAATGGGGGAAACGTTGGATTGGGACACATCTGACAGAGTGCTGGAGACAAAGGCACGATGTGCTATGATGAAAGGAATGAGGTGACTCTCGCCTCCCCCAAACTATGATAACTAGCTCGTCCAATCATGATCAAACGGGCTTCTTCATATTTTGGTGATGGAGGTCACAGACTGACAGCACAGACGGACGGACGGACAGACAGACAGACAGACAGACACTATTGATCCCCGAGGGGAAATTACTTTATCAAGCAGCTACAACAAAACACAGGGCAGGTGCAAAATGCCAGAACGAAAGTACACAAAAGACAGATACACGGTACATGATACATAGAGCGGCAGTATGAAAAAGTATAAAAATACAAGAAGTCTGGAGTGCAAAAAGCAATAAAAAGATGAGTGAATATGCACACTATACATTGTTACAGAGCGTTAGGTGAAAAGAAATGATAAAAATATTGCAAGTTGGGGCCTCCTGAGTGGTGCAGTGGTCTAAGGCACTGCATCGCAGTGCAAGCTGCATTACTACAGATGCGGGTTCGAGCCCTGTCTGTGTCGGCCCAGCGTCGTCCGGGTTAGGGAGGGTTTGGCCGGCCGGGTTGTCCTTGTCCCATCGTGCTCTAGCATCTCCTGTGGCGGGCCGGGCGCATGCACGTTGACTCAGTCGCCAGGTGGACGGTGGTTCCTCCGACACATTGGTGCTTCCGGGTTAAGCGTTCATTGTGTCAAGAAGCAGTGCGGCTTGGTGGGTTGTGTTTCGGAGGACGCACGGCTCTCGACCTTCGCCTCTCCCGAGTCCGTACGGGAGTTGTAGTGATGAGACAAGACTGTGACTACCAATTGGATATGGGGTAAAAGATGTTTTACATTTATTGCAAGTTTATATAAATAAATAAGGAATATTCACATGGTTAACTATACTATACAGGTCGATGGTTAACTATACTATACAGGTCGATGGTTAACTATACTATACAGGTCGATGGTTAACTATACTATACAGGTCGATGGTTAACTATACTATACAGGTCGATGGTTAACTATACAGGCCGATGGTTAACTATACTATACAGGTCCATGGTTAACTATACTATACAGGATCCATGGTTAACTATACTATACAGGTCGATGGTTAACTATACTATACAGGTCCATGGTTAACTATACTATACAGGTCCATGGTTAACTATACTATACAGGTCCATGGTTAACTATACTATACAGGTCCATGGTTAACTATACTATACAGGTCGATGGTTAACTATACTATACAGGTCGATGGTTAACTATACTATACAGGTCCATGGTTAACTATACTATACAGGTCCATGGTTAACTATACTATACAGGTCCATGGTTAACTATACTATACAGGTCGATGGTTAACTATACTATACAGGTCAATGGTTAACTATACTATACAGGTCGATGGTTAACTATACTATACAGGTCGATGGTTAACTATACTATACAGGTCGATGGTTAACTATACTATACAGGTCGATGGTTAACTATACTATACAGGTCGATGGTTAACTATACTATACAGGTCGATGGTTAACTATACTATACAGGAGCTTGGTTAACTATAAGATACAGGTCCATGGTTAACTATACTATACAGGTCGATGGTTAACTATACTATACAGGTCCATGGTTAACTATACTATACAGGTCGATGGTTAACTATACTATACAGGTCCATGGTTAACTATACTATACAGGTCGATGGTTAACTATACTATACAGGTCAATGGTTAACTATACTATACAGGTCGATGGTTAACTATACTATACATGTCGATGGTTATCTATACTATACATGTCGATGGTTAACTATACTATACATGTCGATGGTTAACTATACTATACAGGTCGATGGTTAACTATACTATACATGTCGATGGTTAACTATACTATACAGGTCGATGGTTAACTATACTATACAGGTCGATGGTTAACTATACTATACAGGTCGATGGTTAACTATACTATACATGTCGATGGTTAACTATACTATACAGGTCGATGGTTAACTATACTATACAGGTCGATGGTTAACAATACTATACAGGTCGATGGTTAACTATACTATACAGGTCGATGGTTAACTATTCTATACAGGTCGATGGTTAACTATACTATACAGGTCGATGGTTAACTATACTATACAGGTCCATGGTTAACTATACTATACAGGTCGATGGTTAACTATACTATACAGGTTGATGGTTAACTATAATATACAGGTCCATGGTTAACTATACTATACAGGTCCATGGTTAACTATACTATACAGGTCCATGGTTAACTATACTATACAGGTCGATGGTTAACTATACTATACATGTCGATGGTTAACTATACTATACAGGTCGATGGTTAACTATACTATACAGGTCGATGGTTAACTATACTATACAGGTCGATGGCAGAGAAATACTTCAGTAGCTAAAAATGCATATGATATGAGCGAGGGTAATAATAGTTTACTTAATATACAGTCTGGTTAAATGAACAGGTAAGTGAATATTTTGCATGGTTAAATTAGCTGTACAGGTAAATATACAGTTAAATGTACGTGTAAGTGAATATTAGCATGGTTACATTAACTGTACAGGTAAATGACAGGAAGAGATACTTTAATAGCTAAATGTGTGTATGGTATAATTTAGGGTAATAATACTAATTCCCTTCAAATACAGTCCTTAGTGTGCAGGGTTGAATTACAGAGTTAACAGGGTTGAATTACAAGTCTGGTTTACTATACATCTCAGGCAGTGTTTACACCATGTGCGCTCATTTGGGTTTTGTTCAAAGACGCAGGCAATGCTGTTTGTAACGACAGGAAGTTGCATTACACTTGGTACTATTTACAAGAAAATAAGTCAAAATGTTTATATCCTCAAATGTATGAAAGTGTAAGCCAATTCAGTAAGCTTGTTTATAGCGGACACAGTCTTTGCGCTATATTGACAAACCTATTTGCTACTATTGGACATCAAGCCCTGCATTACTCCGAAGGGAAAGTAAGTCCAACAAGTTAGTATAATTGAGTTCTGGGTGGCAGATGGCAGTGCAGTGCTCGTTCAAATGGACAGCATCCTTCAGCCTTTCAGACCACTTTAGCATTGCTACTGGGGGTGTCCCTCCCCTGCTGCCCTGATCCAATAAAACACCTCCTCCAGTACCACCTCCTCTGTCTGTCTGCCACAGCTAGGCTACATAACGTTTAGTCCTTCACAGCCCAAGCTGTAATCACATTTTTGACCCAGTATGCAAGGGCACACGTATCATCCCACTCCACACGGTGTTCATAACACCGGGATAATCATCCATTTTGTTCAAAATAATGACCCACAAAACACAAAAGGCAGGGTGTTCGGTCATCATCATTCCTCTTGGTGCTTACATCTTTTAGGAGAGGAGACCTTCACGCCATAAAGTCAATCTGTACGCAAGTCATTTGACCGAAAAACATATATCGAGCGCTACCGTGAATAAATTATGAGGGGGTGGATTGGGAGGCAAATTAACTCTGATAAATGATGTGACAATTGCAGGGTTCTGAGTGTAGCGGAACCAGCGAAGGCAGATTCATTGGAGTGATCCAGGGGCAGAACGTACAGAACGTAGGGGCCTGCAAACAGGAATCCCACATGTTCCATGCAGACTGAGATCCATCAGAGAACATTCCTGGGCCTGCTGCCTTTTCTGGCCCGTCAACACCTAGCCATCAAATATGGATCTCTGGCCCTGCACATTTTAATCACAGACAGAGAGCGAGCGAGCGAGACCATCCTATTCACAATACTTGTGACAGCATTTCTTTCAAAACGTTGAATTACAGTGGGGAGAACAAGTATTTGATACACTGCCGATTTTGCAGGTTTTCCTACTTACAAAGCATGTAGAAGTCTGTCATTTTTATCATAGGTACTCTTCAACTGTGAGTGACGGAATCTAAATCCAGAAAATCACATTGTATGATTTTTAAGTAATTAATTTGCATTTTATTGTATGACATAAGTATTTGATACATCAGAAAAACAGAACTTACTATTTGGTACAGAAACCTTTGTTTGCAATTACAGAGATCATACGTTTCCTGTAGTTCTTGACCAGGTTTGCACACACTCCTCCATACAGACCTTCTCCAGATCCTTCAGGTTTCGGTGCTGTCGCTGGGCAATACAGACTTTCAGCTCCCTCCAAAGATTTTCTATTGGGTTCAGGTCTGGAGACTGGCTAGGCCACTCCAGGACCTTGAGATGCTTCTTACGGAGCCACTCCTTATTTGCCCTGGCTGTGTGTTTCGGGTCGTTGTCATGCTGGAAGACCCAGCCACGACCCATCTTCAATGCTCTTACTGAGGGAAGGAGGTTGTTGGCCAAGATCTCGCGATACATGGCCCCATCCATCCTCCCCTCAATACGGTGCAGTCGTCCTGTCCCCTTTGCAGAAAAGCATCCCCAAAGAATGATGTTTCCACCTCCATGCTTCACGGTTGGGATGGTGTTCTTGGGGTTGTACTCATCCTTCTTCTTCCTCCAAACACGGCAAGTGGAGTTTAGACCAAAAAGCTCTATTTTTGTCTCATCAGACCACATGACCTTCTCCCATTCCTCCTCTGGATCATCCAGATGGTCATTGGCAAACTTCAGACGGGCCTGGACATGCGCTGGCTTGAGCAGGGGGACCTTGCATGCGTTGCAGGATTTTAATCCATGACGGCGTAGTGTGTTACTAATGGTTTTCTTTGAGAATGTGGTCCCAGCTCTCTTCAGGTCATTGACCAGGTCCTGCCGTGTAGTTCTGGGCTGATCCCTCACCTTCTTCATGATCATTGATGCCCCACGAGGTGAGATCTTGCATGGTGCCCCAGACCGAGGGAGATTGACCGTCATCTTGAACTTCTTCCATTTTCTAATAATTGCGCCAACAGTTGTTGCCTTCTCACCAAGCTGCTTGCCTATTGTCCTGTAGCCCATCCCAGCCTTGTGCAGGTCTAACATTTTATCCCTGATGTCCTTACACAGCTCTCTGGTCTTGGCCATTGTGGAGAGGTTGGAGTCTGTTTGATTGAGTGTGTGGACAGGTGTCTTTTATACAGGTAACGAGTTCAAACAGGTGCAGTTAATACAGGTAATGAGTGGAGAACAGGAGGGCTTGTTAAAGAAAAACTAACAGGTCTGTGAGAGCCGGAATTCTTACTGGTTGGTAGGTGATCAAAAACTTATGTCATGCAATAAAATGCAAATTAATTATTTAAAAATCATACAATGTGATTTTCTGGATTTTTGTTTTAGATTCCGTCTCTCACAGTTGAAGTGTACCTATGATAAAAATTACAGACCTCTACATGCTTTGTAAGTAGGAAAACCTGCTAAATCGGCAGTGTATCAAATACTTGTTCTCCCCACTGTATGTGATGAAAAATGCCATACCAGATATGTGAGGAGTTACAATGGATTTTGACAATTAAACTACCGCTTCTTAAGGTTTTCAATATAATTACATGAAAGTGAAGTGTAAAAGGCCCTTAAATTAAAGTTTAAAAGATTATTTTTTAAGATAAAAGATTCTCTCAGGGGACCCCATCTCAAGTTTGGGAACCACTGTAAAACCAACCTCTCTGCCTGCTTAAATGCTTCCTCTCTCTGTGTATCGCTTTTGCTTCCTTCATTGCAGCCTGACTCACCACTGTCTGTCTCACTATTCTCTGTAAAGAAATTGTATTTTGTTATGAAAATAATAGTAGCCCATCTTCTGATTATAGCTAGCTTAATTTCAGTCAACTGCTCCTGCTAAGGTCAGGCTCCATTCAACGTTAGCTTCTAACGTCATCCTTCTAACCAGCTAGTTATAGCTAGCTACCTGGCTAATAACCAGAGCCCTTGAGCTACCTAGCTAGCTAGACATCTGACTGAAAATATCAGCGACTATTTACCAGTTGTACATGAATTCTCAGAGAAGCAGGGGTTTTTTGTTTGTGGAATGTCCGTTAACACAGCAGGAGTGGAGGGATGTAAAACTTGCCACTGTAGGTCTGGGCTGATGTCGTTTGTTTCAGTCAGATCCTTCATGATTCCACTGGTTCACAGAGGTAGACATGATTAGAATGCAGATCAAAAGCCTTCTGAGCGTTGACCAACAGTGGGAAATCAATAATCAGTGGGTTTACAACAATTAACCAAATAAAAAAGGTGAGTAAACGCTATTTCACAATGTGTGTTTACCCTCCACTACATCCCTGGTTGGGTCTGGCAAAAGAAAAACCCATTCATAAACATCAATATCCTGCCAGGCAGGATTTCATCTATATTTTTAATGTGACGTTTGTCTGCGATCAAAATCAGTCAGTTCTGTACCTGCCTGGCTGAGTGGCATGTGTGGGTGGAATGAGCGAGCTTGACTGGCAACTAGAGCACGAAACATGTGAGGAAAGACTCATACATTTTTCTAATATTTTTCATATTAACATACCTATTTCATAATTTTCTGTTCTCTTCTCATTTTAATTCATGTACTTTTCAAGTACCAACTTGAGAAAATGTCTGATTTTCAAGATATTCCAGTACTTGAATTTCAGAGTGCCAAATTACTTCAAGCACCACAAGCACTTTGTGCGAAGCCTGGAATATAAGGCTAACTGTAGCAGGAGCATTCATGTCCATGTTACCTTAGAAGGTGATTCCTCCCTCCTTACAACTGCTTTCATGTGAATTCTTAACTGGATGTATATGTGGCAGCAAGTAGCCTAGCGGTTAAGAGCGTTGTAACTGAAAGGTAACCGAAAGGTCAGAAAGGTCACTGGTTTGAATTCCGGGGCAGACTAGGTGAACAAAATCTGCCAATGTGTCCTTGAGCAAGGCACTTAACCCTAATTGCTTCTGTCACAACAGAAGCTGTTCATGGGAACGGTGCACATCCCAAATGCAGGGAGGAGAGAGTATGGTAACTGGCAAGCCAATGCTTGGTAGAGATAATCACAGTGTTATTACTGTACATTACATAAATACCTATCTCTTCCTTACTCCTAAACTATTTGCTCAACTGTTCCTCTCCCCCAGGCTAAGTCACAATGATTATCTGTGGCTGATAAGGGATGAATGAGAAAATAAGTGTCTCAATGAGGGCCATGGTGCAACAGTGTTAATGATTGCTGTACACAATGTGTTTAAAATACAAGAACTGTATTTAGCCAACTAGGCCTATAAGTTATTCATCGAAACTGCTTTCTTTCAATCTAGCATTCATATTCACAGAAAAACAGATGGAGAGAGAGAGAGACAGAGAGAGAGAGAGAGAGAGAGAGAGAGAGAGAGAGAGAGAGAGAGAGAGAGAGAGAGAGAGAGAGAGAGAGAGAGAGAGAGAGAGAGAGAAGAGGATCTCTAATGGCTACTGCTTTCAGCCTGGAACAATGAGGATTTACACACAACCAAAGCATTAGCATTCAAGTCATAACAATGGCGGAAAAAACTACTGGCAATAAAAATAAACACCTATTTACCTTTGCTAAAATAAGTGTTAACGTAGGTGATAAAAATGAGTGTGTCTCAGGAAAACATCATTTGCATATAGCTTTAGTGTGAAACTTCAATTATCCACACAAAGATATACATTTAAAACCCTGTGTGTAATATTATGGGGGAGGAGGGTGTATATGTTAACAGCAGAGAAGAGGCTTGAATATAAATAGAATACAATGACATTACAGGGAGGAGACAGAGATACACATTAAACATGGGACTAGGCTGCTGGTGCAAAGGTTATCCTTCCTTCTACATCACTGAATAAAACACATCAGACCCAAGGGCATTTTCCCTCTAATTCTACTGTAATACAGGGAAGACATCTTCTCTGGCAATATCCCATTAGGTAGAACAACGTTTTAATACGTTAATGGCAAGTTAGCAAATTCCTTTAATATCCATATTATTTATCAGCTTTAACAATGGTGTAACTCCTCTAGGTTGTGAGGTCACGTCTGACACAAGATAACAATAGCCTACCACTGCCAGAGACACTGGGAGACAAAGTCCAAGGATCCCGCCGGGCTTTAGGGCTGGATGGCACAATGTCGCTGACCTTCATGCTCCGGTACGACCAAATAAACAACATCTCGTCGCTTTTTATGTACGTATGGAGGGATGAGAGAGGCAACAAACACACCTTAATCCCATTCTCTGACCCTAGCAGGAAAGGTTAGGATCCAGGTAAACCTCAGAGGAAGCCAGAAGCATACTGTAACTCTCGTATCAGCAGCACTATACATGGATCTGCGTCCCAAATGGCACCCTAAACTCTAGGGGATTCCCTATGGGCCCTGGTCAAAAGTAGTGCACAGATCCACAGCAAAGCCTCCCTGACAGAGCATTCGTCACTCACACCCTCCATATGTCCACTGGTCCAGTCAAAAGGAGAAGGGTGGGAACCAGAAATACTGGGAGGTAATAATACACACTCAACCACTGAAGTGATACGTTCAGTTCACCTCGATGATAACGTGTGTCAATCTGACTGGGCTCTGTCGGAGCCTTTCACGGCATATGAAAAACCCAAAGCAAAAGTGTTGAGTTGATCAATCTGTGACATAAACACAACCTTCAATAGAGGTACATGTCAGGTCATTGCTGAGAGGAAACAGGTGATATGTAAGTGTCAGGCTCTGGCCATAGAGAAGCCTGTTGCTTCTCTATAATTCTATGGTCAGAGTCTGACAGTTCTATATGTTCTATTTCTGTGTTGTGTTGTGTGTTGGATCCCTAATTAGAGGCAGCTGCATTGCATTGTCTCTAATTAGGGATCCTACTTTAGTTTGTATGTTCCACTCCCTAGGCGTGGTTCATTGTCTTCAGTTCCGTTCATGTAAGTGTATTTACTTTTGTTATATCGTGTTTCTTTTGTATAGTTGGTATGTTTTGAATATGACTTTATTAAAGCATGTGGAACTATTACTGTGCTGCACCTTGGTCCATTTATACACCAGAGCGTGACAGTAAGACAGTATAAGGTTTAGTCTGAGCTTTCTTTTGGAATACAAAATGTTTTCCTCTTCCTTCACCAATCAGTCTCAGTTGGAGAAAACACAGGATTACAATCCAAATCCTGAAACCAAATTCTTGTCCCATCGTGAGATTGGAGGCCCTAGAAATTCCAGATAAGACGGAGTATCATTCAGATAACATGGGTAGCAGCAACCAAGCCAGGACAAGGGGAGGCCAGCAGCCTCCTGCCACATTCTTCTAGTCCAACAGGGTGTTCAACACTCTGGGAGACACTGACTCACCCAAGGCCGCCTTGAACACAACTATACGAGCAACTAACTGATGTAAAACTGAGGCCTTGGTTTTGTGAACTTTGTGTCCTACGATGCCAAAAACCTAAGGCTACAGTATCAAGGATAGTAGAAACAGTCAGGAATGAGAAGGAGGGTTTAGCAGGGTGAATCAGACAGAGAGCTGTTTCAAGGATGGCAGACATGAGGGCTGGTGTGTAGAGTGCTGTGGCTGGGTGGCTGGCTGGCTGAGAGGTGCAGGCTGGTAATGTGAGAGGCATGGAGGCACTCAGTGAACCTGCATCAGAGCAGAGCGGAGCAGAGCCATGGTCCGTGCTTCAGCACAATAGGAAGAAAAGAACCCTGGCTGGTCACAGCACACGACGACAACCCCCCACTCATCTGCAGCACAGCAGCCATTCACCTTGATCTGTCAATCAACCTCACAGCACTATCTCTGTGTGGGGAAGGAAGTAGCTATTCACACTATAGATACGCACAAAGCAAATAAAAACTCTTAAGAAGCTAACCAGGCCAAAATCATAGGCTTATAACCTTACTGGATCCGAAGGGAGAAATACATTTTTTTACGATAACAGAAAAATGACATTTTTTTTCTTTTTAAACATTCTAGTGCTATGGAGATTGAGAAGCCACATGCTGCAACCCGTTTATCTTCTAAACACTGGGTGTTGTTGGTGAGCTGACAGACAGTTTCTCACACAGCCATCTTTAAGCCAGTCATGTGGGAAATAAGGCACACAGTGGAGGAAACAGTCTCAGAAGCCATTGTCCTTTCTGCTCTCTGTTTTAAAGATATTATCGCTCTGCATTAGCATAATCTAATCACTTCTGTGAATTGACTTTTAATTACCAGGAGCACATCTTTGCTAAATTAACCCATGCCAAGCACACAGCCCGTTGTTCTTTTTTAATATTACAATACTGAGAGAGCATTTTTATTTAAAGGCAATCACTACAAACAACGGACAGAGAAGCATTATGGGAGAAAAAAATTGTTCCAATGAAATGGAACAGCTAATCTGTATGGCCAATAAAAATCTAGCCTATTGTGTTTCGCTTTCCCTACTGTATCAGTTAAGAGTCTAATATTATCACTTGGCCCTTTCACTGACGGGATGCAAAGACTCTGTTGCTCATTATAAAAAAACTCTTTCAAGCTGCTTTCTGCATTTTGGAAATTGGTTTAGCCTTCATCTCAACATGTTGCCTAGGCCTATATCATAAATTAACTCCAGCAATATAGATAGGCTTACTGTAGAAAAGAGAACGAGCTTAGCATTAGGCTAGCTATATCTTTAAGTTGCTTATATGATTCATCTCTACAACACACACACACACACACACACACACACACACACACACACCTCAACAATGTATGTAATTATGAAAGAGAGAACTAATTTCAACCAATATGCTGCAAAAATGCCTCTTTGGTCTTTCATTCTTGAGAAATCATGTTTTGTATCATTTCTGTTTTTGAGTGTTGCAGAAATAGCGAGCAATTATCTTGAAGCATATAACCCAGCATAGCCTTAAACTAAACACATTATCTTTGTCACGAATGGGTGTATGGAGAGACCAAGACGCAGCGCAGGGATAGTAGTTCGACATTTTTTATCTTTATACTATGTACAATAAATGTTCACGTACTATGTATAGACAAACTAACAGACGAACCACAGAACACAAACAAACACTACTCGACTAAACGTCACGTTCAAAAACACACTAAATGAACGGACGAAAAGAAACACACTTACTGCACCCGTGACTGCGACATACATCGATAACAACCCACACCCGCGTGAGGGACAGACTCAACATATATTGGATCCCTAATTAGAGACAACGGGTAGCAGCTGCCTCTAATTAGAGCGGGGAAAACAACCGGGCCCGGACTGGGCACCGGTGGGGTAAACGGCTCCGGCCGTGGAGCGGGGAAACAACCGGGCCCGAACCGGGCACCGGTGGGGCAAACGGCTCCGGCCATGGAGCGGGGAAAACAACCGGGCCCGGACTGGGCACCGGTGGGGCAAACGGCTCCGGCCATGGAGCGGGGAAAACAACCGGGCCCGGACTGGGCACCGGTGGGGCAAACGGCTCCGGCCATGGAGCTGGGAAAACCGCCGGACCCGGACTGGGCACCGGTGTAACGAACTGCTCCGGCCATGGAGCTGGGAAAACCGCCGGACCCGGACTGGGCACCGGTGGGGCGGACTGCTCAGGCTCTGAAGCGGAGCAGACGGCTGGACCCTGATTGGGTACCGGTGGAGCGGACTGCTCTGGCACTGAGGCGGAGCAGGCGGCTGGACCCGGACTGGGTACCGGCGGAGCGGACTGCTCTGGCACTGAGGCGGAGCAGGCGGCTGGACCCGGACTGGGTACCGGCGGAGCGGACTGCTCTGGCACTGAGGCGGAGCAGGCGTCTGGACCCGGACTGGGTACCGGCGGAGCAGACTGCTCTGGCACTGAGGCGGAGCAGACGGCTGCACCCGGATTGGGTACCGGCGGAGCGGACTGCTCTGGCACTGAGGCGGAGCAGGCGGCTGGACCCGGACTGGGTACCGGTGGAGCGGACTGCTCTGGCGCTGAGGCGGAGCAGGCGGCTGGACCCGGATTGAGCACCGGTGGAGTGGACTGCTCAGGCGCTGAGGCGGAGCAGACGGCTGGACCCGGAATGGGCACCGGTGGAGCGGACTGCTCTGGCTCAGGAGCGGAGCAGACGGCTGGAGGTTCGGGGACGCTGACCTTCGCTGGAGGTGCAGGGACGCTGACCTTCGCTGGAGGTGCAGGGACACTGACCTTCGCTGGAGGTGCAGGGACGCTGACCTTCGCTGGAGGTGCAGGGACGCTGACCTTCGCTGGAGGGACGCTGACCTTCGCTGGAGGGACGCTGACCTTCGCTGGAGGGACGCTGCCCTTCGCAGGAGGTGGCGGGACGCTGCCCTTCGCAGGAGGTGGCGGGACGCTGCCCTTCGCAGGAGGTGGCGGGACGCTGACCTTCGCTGGAGGTGCCGGGACGCTGACCTTCGCTGGAGGTGCCGGGACGCTGACCTTCGCTGGAGGTGCCGGGACGCTGACCTTCGCAGGAGGTGGAGGGACGCTGACCTTCGCTGGAGGGCCGCTGACCTTCGCTGGAGGGACGCTGACCTTCGCTGGAGGGACGCTGACCTTCGCTGGCGGGACGCTGACCTTCGCTGGCGGGACGCTGACCTTCGCTGGAGGGACGCTGACCTTCGCTGGAGGGACGCTGACCTTCGCTGGAGGGACGCTGACCTTCGCAGGAGGTGGCGGGACGCTGACCTTCGCAGGAGGTGGCGGGACGCTGACCTTCGCAGGAGGTGGCGGGACGCTGACCTTCGCAGGAGGTGGCGGGACGCTGACCTTCGCTGGAGGTGCGGGGGCGCTGACCTTCGCTGGAGGTGCGGGGGCGCTTGACCTTCGCAGGAGGTTTAGAGGCGCTGACCTTCGCAGGAGGTTTAGAGGCGCTGACCCTCGCTGGAGGCTCAGGGTGGCTGACCCTCGCTGGAGGCTCAGGGTGGCTGACCCTCGCTGGAGGCTCAGGGTGGCTGACCCTCGCTGGAGGCTCAGGGTGGCTGACCTTCGCAGGAGGTGGCGGGACGCTGACCTTCGCTGGAGGTGCGGGGGCGCTGACCTTCGCTGGAGGTGCGGGGGCGCTTGACCTTCGCAGGAGGTTTAGAGGCGCTGACCTTCGCAGGAGGTTTAGAGGCGCTGACCCTCGCTGGAGGCTCAGGGTGGCTGACCCTCGCTGGAGGCTCAGGGTGGCTGACCCTCGCTGGAGGCTCAGGGTGGCTGACCCTCGCTGGAGGCTCAGGGTTGCTGACCCTCGCTGGAGGCTCAGGGTTGCTGACCCTCGCTGGAGGCTCAGGGTTGCTGGCCCTCGCTGGAGGCTCAGGGTTGCTGGCCTTCGCTGGAGGCTCAGGGTTGCTGGCCTTCGCTGGAGGCTCAGGGTTGCTGGCCTTCGCTGGAGGCTCAGGGTTGCTGGCCTTCGCTGGAGGCTCAGGGTTGCTGGCCTTCGCTGGAGGCTCAGGGTTGCTGGCCTTCGCAGGAGGCTCAGGGTTGCTGGCCTTCGCAGGAGGCTCAGGGGCGCTGACCTTCGCAGGAGGCTCAGGGGCGCTGACCTTCGCAGGAGGCTCAGGGGCGCTGACCTTCGCAGGAGGCTCAGGGGCGCTGACCTTCGCAGGAGGCTCAGGGGCGCTGACCTTCGCAGGAGGTTTAGGGGCGCTGACCTTCGCAGGAGGTTTAGGGGCGCTGACCTTCGCAGGAGGTTTAGGGGCGCTGACCTTCGCAGGAGGTTTGGGGGCGCTGACCTTCGCAGGAGGTTCGGGGGCGCTGACCTTCGCAGGAGGTTCGGGGGCGCTGACCTTCGCAGGAGGTTCGGGGGCGCTGACCTTCGCAGGAGGTTCCGGGCCAACCATCTGCCTCGCCACGAGAGTCATCTGGCGCTTGAAGGCCACCAACGCCTGTATAACCAGCGGATCCCTCAGCTTCTCCAGAGGAAGAGCATTCCAGGCTCTCCACCACCTCGTCCGCTCCTCCTCTGGGTATTCCTCGAACCCCTCTGGCCGCTCCCGATCCAGATCTGTGGGCATCCGAAGTGGTGTGCGATCCCCCTTCTTCCTTCTCTCTCCATTGCGCCATGAACCTTCCACGGTCCTCTGGCTCCACCCTAGGCCACGTGGGAAACGGCACTGGCACTTCCTCCTCCGTCTCTCGCCAGCTGCGCTGCTTGGTCTCCAGGTGGTGGGTTGTTCTGTCACGAATGGGTGTATGGAGAGACCAAGACGCAGCGCAGGGATAGTAGTTCGACATTTTTTATCTTTATACTATGTACAATAAATGTTCACGTACTATGTATAGACAAACTAACAGACGAACCACAGAACACAAACAAACACTACTCGACTAAACGTCACGTTCAAAAACACACTAAATGAACGGACGAAAAGAAACACACTTACTGCACCCGTGACTGCGACATACATCGATAACAACCCACACCCGCGTGAGGGACAGACTCAACATATATTGGATCCCTAATTAGAGACAACGGGTAGCAGCTGCCTCTAATTAGAGATCCACCCAAAACCCACAAAGAAACAGAAAATAACGACACTGTCAGACTCTGACCATAGCTACATAGAGAAGCCTCTTGCTTCTCTATGGCCAGAGCCTGACAATCTTGAAGCATATAACCCAGCATAACCTTAAACTAAACACGTTATCTTGAAGCATATAACCCAGCATAACCTTAAACTAAACACGTTATCTTGAAGCATATAACCCAGCATAACCTTAAACTAAACACGTTATCTTGAAGCATATAACCCAGCATAACCTTAAACTAAACACGTTATCTTGAAGCATATAACCCAGCATAACCTTAAACTAAACACGTTATCTTGAAGCATATAACCCAGCATAACCTTAAACTAAACACGTTATCTTGAAGCATATAACCCAGCATAGCCTTAAACTAAACACGTTTCCTTAATGTGAGAAGTGTGCATTTATAATGAAGCGGAAACACGCCAGAGAGCTGTCTGTATCAACAGAAGCGGGACAGAAAAATACCTTGCACAGGAATATTTCATCCCTGCATGAATAGAAGAACCTTAAAGAATACACAGGTCTGATTTGATAGAGGTTGACTAGAATACAAACTGATGGTCATTACACCTTCTGGATCCTTTCAGAACCTTGAATAAAATACATGTGGGTCTGTGGAAGCACAGTCAGTAGTTCTCCATTCCTAATAGGAATACATGTGGGTCTGTGGAAGCACAGTCAGTAGTTCTCCATTCCTAATAGGAATACATGTGGGTCCGTGAAAGCACAGTCAGTAGTTCTCCATTCCTAATAGGAATACATGTAGGTCTGTGGAAGCACAGTCAGTAGTTCTCCATTCCTAATAGGAATACATGTGGGTCTGTGGAAGCACAGTCAGTAGTTCTCCATTCCTAATAGGAATACATGTGGGTCTGTGGAAGCACAGTCAGTAGTTCTCCATTCCTAATAGGAATACATGTGGGTCTGTGAAAGCACAGTCAGTAGTTCTCCATTCCTAATAGGAATACATGTGGGTCTGTGGAAGCACAGTCAGTAGTTCTCCATTCCTAATAGGAATACATGTGGGTCTGTGGAAGCACAGTCAGTAGTTCTCCATTCCTAATAGGAATACATGTGGGTCTGTGGAAGCACAGTCAGTAGTTATCCATTCCTAATAGGAATACATGTAGGTCTGTGGAAGCACAGTCAGTAGTTCTCCATTCCTAATAGGAATACATGTGGGTCTGTGAAAGCACAGTAAGTAGTTCTCCATTCCTAATAGGAATACATGTGGGTCTGTGAAAGCACAGTCAGTAGTTCTCCATTCCTAATAGGAATACATGTGGGTCTGTGGAAGCACAGTCAGTAGTTCTCCATTCCTAATAGGAATACATGTGGGTCTGTGGAAGCACAGTCAGTAGTTCTCCATTCCTAATAGGAATACATGTGGGTCTGTGGAAGCAAAACAACTATGGAGACCACCAAAACAACTATGGAGATCACCAAAACAACTATGGAGACCACCAAAACAACTAGGGAGACCACCAAAACAACTATGGAGACCACCAAAACAACTAGGGAGACCACCAAAACAACTAGGGAGACCACCAAAACAACTAGGGAGACCACCAAAACAACTATGGAGACCACCAAAACAACTAGGGAGACCACCAAAACAACTAGGGAGACCACCAAAACAACTAGGGAGACCACCAAAACAACTAGGGAGACCACCAAAACAACTATGGAGACCACCAAAACAACTAGGGAGACCACCAAAACAACTAGGGAGACCACCAAAACAACTATGGAGACCACCAAAACAACTCTGGAGACCACCAAAACAATAAATATGCTACTGTTGGGACTATTACCACAAAAAATAAGTTTTTAATTCCTGGGGAATTAAATTCTAAAAAAGTGGCATATATCCGTATGATGTGTGTCTGTCAATTTGTATTCAGCTGTGATGAATAAAATGGACTGCTTCACATTTGGCCTAATTTCTACTTTGTATGAGAGCCACTTAAACACCAATCCCAGGTTAGCCGGGGGCTTGACCAGGACTTTTAAATGACAATTTAAAAGCCATGAACATCGCAATGTGAACATCTGAAGCGTCTCTGAGAGCAGGCATTACTGTTTAAGGAAACACAAAAAATGTATCACTATACAGCTTTAAGGCAGGAGTCAAGACTTTGAACATGAATTAATGGAACAGTAAGCTAATGGGAAATGATGCGTTGTGTTCTTGGTGCCGATTTAAATATCTTGACTAGTATCTTGACTAGTATCTTGACTAGTATCTTGACTAGTATCTTGACTAGTACAACGAAAATATTCAACCCCTTGATTTATTCCAAACTTTGTTGTGTTACAAAGTGGGATTGAAATGCCTATCAGTGATATACACACAACACTATAATGTCAAATACATTTTAAAACATCTATGAAAAATGAAACACTAATATATCTTGATTAGATAAGTATTCAATACATGTTAGAATCATCTTTGGCAGCAATTACAACTGAGTCTCTCTGGGTCTATAAGAGATTTCCACGCATGGATTATTATTTAAACAAATTGGTTGTTGATCGTTGCTAGACAACCATTTTCAGGTCTTGTTGGTAGATTAGGTCTTGTGTTGTAGTTTATTCTCCTGCTGAAAGGTGAATTAATTTCCCAGTGTCTGGTGGAAGCAGACAACCAGGTTTTCCTCTATGACTTTGCCTGTCCTTAGCTAATTTTTTATTCTGGAGTAACTACCATGTTGTTGATCCATCCTCAGTTATCACCTTCCTACCACATACATTAAACTCTGTTTTAAAAAGTCACCATTGGCATCATGGTGAAATCCCTGAGCGGTTTCCTTCCTCTACAGCAACTGAGTTATGAAGGACCTATCTTTGTAGTGACTGGAGGTATTGATACACTATCCAAAGTGTAATTCATAACGTCACCATTTTCAAAGGGATATTCAATGTCTGCTTTTTATTTGTTTTGGTGTTTTTTTCTCTTCATCTACCAACAGGTGGAAACCATTGGAGTCCATGCAACTTATTATGTGACTTTTTAAACAAATTTTTACTCCAGAACTTATTTAGGCTTGCCATAACAAAGGGGTTGAACACATGACTCAAGACATTTCAGCTTTTTATTTTTGTATTCATTTGTAAAAAAAAAATATATATAATAGAAAAACATTATTCCACTTTGACATTATGGGGTATAGTGTGTCGGCCAGTAACCCAAAAACATCTATGTTTAATCAATTTAAAATTTAGGCTGTAACACAACAAAATGTGAATACTTTCTGAAGGCACCGAAAGTAAACTGACAGTGGCTAGACAGTCAGGGTGCTTATCTCTCCCCCTCTGGTTGATAGGAAAACATTGCCAAATGAATACCAGTGAATTGAGTCTATTGTTTGCTTGTCCTTTTAAAGTCAACCTATGACAACAGTAGTGGTTGCGCTAATCTGTTGTTCTGCCACCTCTTCCTGTTCAAGAGCCAATCAGCAGCATAGTTTGAGGCCACAGACAGTTGGTTACAGTATCTGTATCCCCTCCTGGCTCAGACAACTGTGCCAATCCAGGCCATAAAGTATTTTTTAGACAAGCAAAAGTTGCTGGCAGCTGATACCAAAGATCTCCCAAAAAATGTGGGGGCAAATTGTTGGCTTCTCTGTTGCCGAGCCAGAGAGATAGTCCAAAAACGACTCCAAAAACTAAATTGTAGATTATATACATTATGTGGTCTGTCTGAAGACCTATTACCAGTGTATGAACTCAATCATAGACCTGGGACCGTATCTACAAAGAATCTCAAAGTAGGAGTCTATCTAGGATCAGGTTCCAACCTGTCAAAACAAATCAAATGTCACATACACATATTTAGTGATGTTATGTAGCGAAATGCTTGTGTCCATGGTCACTTTCATGTAAAAGGACCCATGAGCACCGACGTGATGTTTATAGGAGCAAATCAGATTGGGTGTCAATCAATTGCAGAAAAGACCCTTGCCAACTATATCAACACATATTGTTTTGGAGAAATGTTTCTGCTTTCTGTATAACTTAGTGTTCCTATTCAGGATACGTCACCATGAAGAGAAAGACATTCATATCCATAATGATGTATAAATTCAGTTAAATTCCGTTACTGGGTGTAAATCCACTTCATTTACTGTAGTTCAATAACCAAAATATACTTTTTTTCCAAGTCAAGGTGTCATGTCATCGCTGACACCCCATTCTTTCTGCAGACATCATTGAATCTAAATTCAAAGCAGATATTTAAGAGTTTTTGGACGACGTGGACACAAACATCTGCACAGTTCTTCCAGTATATGTGTTTTTTCTTAAAAGTAGTCCTTGTGCATAGTTTTATGGTTTGTGTGTGGCATACATCTCAGCACAACTCCGTTACCGTGGAATCGCCCCCCTTATAATCTGATTCATTATGATCTTGAAGGCAAAACTGATCCTAGATCAACACTCCTACTATGAGCCACTTTGTAGATATGGGCCTTGGCCTGCATGGCTACAGATTTGATTCATCTATGTAATTTAGAGAAGAAAAGAGTCAAGGCATGGCCTTGGTGGTAACCTCACACCGGTCAAAGACAGATGTTACGTGTAAATCAACTTGAACCTCCAAAACAAAAATCACATTTTTTCCCGCCGTAAAGCATCACTGAGACAGCTGAACTTTATTTGGCAACCAGAGACGTTAAAAGGGAAAGAAAATAAGTGCTGTTCTTTTTTCAATAAATAGGGGATTCCTCAACACCAGAGGTGGAGATGGGTAATAATAGTTTACTCTTGAATGTCTAAAACTAGACCGCTCCGAAAAAGAATCTATCTGGCCCTCTGCTGAACTTCGAAATTCTGATGTGGCCCTGGAGACAAAATGATTGCCCACCCCTGCTCAACACAGATACAAACCTGAACATAACTAGACTTGTTAGGATACGTCAATAAATAATAACCAACAGTTAGGCCAGTATTTCTTTACTAATGCTATGCAGGGCCTATCCATTCAAATAGCTGAGCCAAGCAAATGTTGGTACGAAGACAGATCAGAGGAGATAAGTGAGTCTATCATTAACTACCACTGAGAAACACAGAGAAAGTGTTCAAGCAACAGCTGATCAAATCAATGTAGGACTAGTTGCTATCAAAGACTGAAATTAAATGTTTTTAAAATGACTGAGTGGATTTGGAACAGGGTGCCTTTTCAGGTTATTTTGACGTGCAAACAGAAACAAGACTGCTGACATCACTACACTGCACTTCCTGATCTGAAAAGCAGAGAGGCTGCTGTACACCTTTCAAACACCCTTCACGCATCAGGCCACAGACGCTGAAAATAAAACACCTCCATCATATAAGCTCTCTGATATCCTGGATTCCAAGTGGCGAATGCAACCTCTATCTGCACTGTTTCTGGTAGCCATTAAACCTTCCGGGTAACACATGCTTGGTCCCATACTTACAACAACACATGCCTAGTGGCTTGATTCTTTTTTCAGTCATGCTGTTCAGGTTCTCAAATAAAAAATACCAATGTCATATTTCAAAATCCTTTATTCCTTACAGAACGAAACGGAGGACAAAAGATTGGAGACTAAAAGCAGAGAAGCAGCAGAGAACAGAGAGTTGATTTTAATATCGTTCTAAAACACCTGAAATTCATTGGAGAGTTAACAGTGTGTGTGTGTGTGTGTGTGTGTGTGTGTGTGTGTGTGTGTGTGTGTGTGTGTGTGCAGCTGTGGCTTTTGAACAGAGTTTATTCAGGGCTGAAAGAGTCACTTGGGATACTCCGACTATTTTTATTTTGATGAATGCGCAGAGAAAATAACTAATTTCCTGTCTGCCTCTGAGCCATCTTCAAAAAAAGAGCTTCTCTCTGCTAAACTAACGTTGCCATCATCCCAGTGTGCCTTTCTCTGGGTCTCATCATTTCCTAGCTAAATGTGTAGACTAACACTACTGTCTTTAGTGTTGGACACTGCTGAATGCTCTACGGCCTTAGAAGGCTATAAATGTCCATCTTAATAATAGGATATTTCATATCTAAATTCAACCTTCAACTAGTCTATAATTCGTTATCCAACATTATCAGCTTTATCAAACGCTACAAATGTCAAGGATTCATAAGACTTGCAGAGGCACTAAATAAAATAACCAACAGAACATGACAAATGATGTGTGAAAATCATAAAAACTCACAGCTATACTATATGCCAATAAACCTTTATGTAGTTGCTTGTGGGTGATGCAAATCCAAAAAGCTTGTTTTACCTTGACAGAGGCATGTTACTAAACCTGTTTAAAGTGGTGCTCCCTGATGGCACAATGACTGGTTTGGCTGTGGACTTGGACTGAGCCCACATCTTTTCCACATTAAAGGGTTTCTGAGAATGAGGCTACGGTGAGTACGCTAATCCAGCCCATTCATTTCCACACATCTCTGACTACTTCACTGCTCAGCCCTGCCCAGCCACAGCTCTGTAAACAGTTTTTCCAGGTTAGGTATGGGATTTCTGATATGATGGCTTGTATGCATGCCAGGTCTAGGTGGGTATCTCAGAGCGGAAATGGACATGGACACAGGAACGGTACACACACCCCCCACCCACTCTTACTTAGAGTGGACCCCAACATTCCCAGGACACCATCCTGGGGTAAAATGTCTAACTACGGTGTGCTGACAGAGACCGACGGGCAGGCTGACGGGAATTCTCAGCGGGAGTGGCTCTGGCTGCTCAACACTCATTTGCATGCAAAAACATAAAATGCCACTCCTCTGTAACCTGTGACCACATAAGACTCACAATTGCTCTGACGTCTCACCCTCTGCCTTTCCCAACACTCCCCTCCACTATCAGGGCAACACCCCATGTTAACCCTTTCCTTGCCACAAAATCTCAGTGCAGTCAGTCATCACAAGGTAAGGAATATTCATTTCCCAAAAGGCTTACATCTAAATTGGTACAGGTGAGATACTTTCACAATGTCATAAAGATTTTCAAACTATGGACAGGCCTAACCATAACAGCAAATCATACCATAATCAAATGAGCTAACTCATGGAGTTGAGTTGGCTTACCTTAAAACTCACATGTTCTGTCTATTGCCTACAGAAATGTGTGCCACCTGTATGCTCTCTAACCAGACGAGCAACTTCACTATGTGTGTTTTGCTAGCAGGGCCAGGTTTATGGTGGATGGTGTGAAACAGCACAGTCGTGCTAATGGAAACTGCTCATCCACACACCCAGTTCCTGTTACAGCAGGCAGGTAGCACCTCGCCAGGCTGTGCCCTCGGTGTGCTGTGTGCAACAGGGCCTGAAACAGGGGAGGACAGATGCCTGACATCACAGGAGAATCTCACCCTTAATACAGAGGAAAGAAAATAATGACTCCCTCTTCACTTCCAGGGTTTCACGTTCCACAACAACATCTGGAAAGCAAAGAGAGACACACAGGCATACACCTCTGCACTCATCGGCTAGGCTACACTTAAATGGGGGCTTTGCATGGCACTATGAAATAGGCCCAGGCAGACTCAATTACTTTGACCGCCTGTACTTAGAAATGCTATTTAAAGCTGTTTCTTTGCCGTTAAGCTAAAGCGTTTTCCAATTATGAATAATTTTATTTCAGATTTTGAATGGGAAAGTGAAACAATCAATTCATAGGGCTCTTGCCAAAATTAGTGCACTAAATAGGGTGTAATTTGGGATGCGGACTATATCCTCTCATCTATGACAAGCAGTCATGAGGCCTACTGGTGGCACTTCATCAGCTCCATGGCCAATGTGCCCGGTCAGTGCTGTTATCATTCTCTCACCAAGGACACACCACAGCCTTCCATAAACACCACATTAGCCCAGTCAATACTACTCCTATTGAGATACAACTCAGCTCAGTTCACCTTGAGCAACAGTACAAGGCTTACTGTAGGAGGGGATTTTAACAAGGGTAAGTCACTTCCTGCACCAGAGTTTTGGTTCATTCCATTCCAATGTGGGTAAATGGATCTTGATGATATCCATTTCATTAGATTTGTCTTGTGGAGTGAGACAGGAGGAGACAGGAGGAGACAGGAGGAGACAGGAGGAGACAGGAGTCAGCCCTGCTCCTTGGTTGGCTGGCTGAGTCCGGTCAGGCATTTGTCAAATGGTATTGTAAAGTGGAACGGGTCCAGCTAACTGGCAGGTCAATCTGTCTGTGAAAGCTGGGAACTGAAATACACCAGAGCAGTGTGACAGGACACTGTACTGCATCAGCACTAAACTCACATTCATTTTTGATGCTAGGTTTCACCGCTATTGACAAATTGTCAATATAGGCTAAAGTGTATTCTGCCCTACAAATGCAACGTGCAGTGACTACGTAAAAACAAACTGGTTTGTTCATGTGTCAGGACACTCAAGACAACATGAATCTGATAATATACCTGGCCATGTTTATATTTGGCTGAATATCTTACAAATACTTTCTCTAGTTTTTGACTGTACATATTTGGCTGTAATTCTTCAATAGTATCCTCTCCTTATTCCAGTCTGCTGCTTCAGGAGCACCATGTCTAGAAGACTAGAAACCATCTGCCTTCACAAAGTATTCACACCCCTTGACTTATTCCACATTTTGTTGTGTTACAGCCAGAACTCAAAATGATTCAGGAACACACAGTTACCGCGAGTCAGAGCAAATAAATGTAACCTCACATAGGCCTAACTACTGATTCAGGAACACACAGTTACCGCGAGTCAGAGCAAATAAATGTAACCTCACATAGGCCTAACTACTGATTCAGGAACACAGTTACTGCGAGTCAGAGCAAATAAAACAGGCGTGTTGCCGCCGCTATTTCAGTACCATGCTAAAACAGAGTGCCGATAGAAACAGCTCAAACCATAAATCAGTAGATACAAACACAACCATTTAGAAACTCCAACACAATATCAACAAGTCAGCTATTACTTCCCATTGCAAACATATTTGATCACGTTCAGCACACAACATAACCAGAGGCTTAAAGTTAAAATGCAATAATCTTTCACACATATTCTATCAGAGATTAATAGCAACAGCAAGCAAACTGCAATAAAAACTATTGTAAATAAACTGTGGCGCACGTACATCACGTACATCACGTACATCACGTACATCACGTACATCACGTACATCCTTCAGTCCTTTTTTATGAAACGGGCAACGGCAGGGTCATATACACTTCATACACGCTAGTACTAGACCCCCTTCTTCCTACAACGGCAGGGTCATATACACTTCATACACGCTAGTACTGGACCCTCTTCTTCCTACAACAGCAGGGTCATATACACTTCATACACGCTAGTACTAGACCCCCTTCTTCCTACAGAACTGCCTTAATTCTTCGTGGCATAGATTCAACAAGTTGCTAGAAACATTCCTGAGAGATGTTGGTCCATGTTGACATTATAGCATCAGTTGCTGCAGATTTGTCGGCTGCATATCCATGACGTGAATCTCCCGTTCCACCACATCCATGATGTGAATCTCCCGTTCCACCTCATCCATGACGTGAATCTCCCGTTCCACCACATCCATGACGTGAATCTCCCGTTCCACCACATCCATGACGTGAATCTCCCGTTCCACCACATCCATGACGTGAATCTCCCGTTCCACCACATCCATGACGTGAATCTCCCGTTCCACCACATCCATGACGTGAATCTCCCGTTCCACCACATCCATGACGTGAATCTCCCGTTCCACCACATCCATGACGTGAATCTCCCGTTCCACCACATCCATGACGTGAATCTCCCGTTCCACCACATCCATGACGTGAATCTCCCGTTCCACCACATCCATGACGTGAATCTCCCGTTCCACCACATCCATGACGTGAATCTCCCGTTCCACCACATCCATGACGTGAATCTCCCGTTCCACCACATCCATGATGTGAATCTCCCGTTCCATCACATCCCAAAGGTGCTCTATTGGATTGAGATCTGGTGACTGTGGAGGCCGTTTGAGTACAGTGAACTCATTGTCATGTTCAAGAAACCAGTTTGAGATGATGTGAGCTTTGTGACATGGAGCGTTATCCTGCTGGAAGTATCCATTAGAAGATGGGAACACTGTGGTCATAAAGGGATGGACATGGTCAGCAACAATACTCAGGTAGGCTGTGGTGTTTAAACAATGCTCAATTGGTACTAAGGGGCACAAAGTGTGCCAAGAAAATATCCCCCACACCATTACACCACCACCAGCCTGAACCGTTGATACAAGCCAGGATGGATCCATGCCTTCACGTTCATTCTGACCCGACCATCTGAATGTCGCAGCAGAAATCGGGACTCATCAGACCAGGCAAAGTTTTTCCAATCTTCTATTGTCCAGTTTTGGTGGGCCTGTGCAAATTGTAGCCTCAGTTTCCTGTTCTTAGCTGACAGGAGTGGCACCTGGTGTGGTCTTCTGCTGCTGTAGGCCATCTGCTTCAAGGTTCGACGTGTTTTGCGTTCAGAGATGTTCTTCTGCATACCTTGGTTGTAACAAGTGGTTATTTGAGTTACTGTTGCCTTTCTATCAGATCGAACCAGTCTGGCCATTCTCCTCTGACCTCTGACCTCAACAAGGCATTTTCTCCCAGAGAACTGCCGCTCACTGGATATTTTCTCATTTTCAGACCATTCTCTGTAAATCCTAGAGATGGTTGTGCGGGAAAATCCCAGTAGACCAGCACTTCTGGCACCAACAACCATGCCACGTTCAAAGTCACTTAAATCACCTTTCTTCCCCATTCTGATGCTTGGTTTGAACTCCAGCAGATGGTCTTGACCATGTCTACATGCCTCAATGCATTGAGTTGCTGCCACATGATTGGCTGATTAGATATTTGCATTAACGAGCCGTTGAAAAGGTGTCCCTAATGAAGTGGCCGGTGAGTGTAGTTTGTCATTTCATTTTATATACCTGAGAGATAGATAGATAGATAAAGCCAAGGCTGACAGTTGGGCCTGACCGATGGTTTTCCTGGAGTAAGTCTTGATCATTTCAACGGAGGCAGTGGACACGGAGGCAGTGGACACGGAGGCAGTGGACACGGAGGCAGTGGACACGGAGGCAGTGGACACGGAGGCAGTGGACACAGGAATGGTCAAGACCACACAGGTAAGCAGATACAGTTGGGACATGCATCTCATTCAGCCTCTTCTGCCTGCGAAAGATGAGGAGGTCGGCCGGGCTCCTACCCTCGAAGTCAGACATGGAGTACAACACTCGGAGTTCAGTTTCAAAGTTGGGCCCATAGCTTTCCTCTAAACTTGAGAATGCATTATTTTTATTGTTGTGCGATAGTCTCTCTGGACTGCTACTCGTTAAGCTGAAGGTCTACTCTTGCGTCCCCAAATGTTTTTGAAGCCACCGTAGCTCGCAGGTGAGAAGTTAAGTCTTGGTGGCGCAGAGCTCACTGGCTCACTGGCTATGTCTCTTTGAAACCAGTACTGGCCCAGGCTGACGTTTTGTTGATGCTGAAGGCAATCTCAGCAGTACTTGGTTTGCTCACATCCAGTCATCCACTGCTCATGATTGTTCGTCCTTTCTTCAATGCTCGCTGCACAACATTTTACTTCTCGTTGAAAGTTAGTCTTGAAAAGGGTGACGCTAAGAAATTAGCCACCACATCCACCTCGATAAGTCCTGCTACAGAGGCCGCCATTGTCACGCACACACACACACACACACACACTACTAGAAAAGCATTGGAAAACTAGGCTATTGCTCACCGAGTCAGTTGTAACATGTCTAGGACTTCTGGAAGGCCTTCACTTTTTATTTTGTTCTTTTTTTGTTGTAATGGTCCCACCCACTGAAAGTCAAAATATGATTGGTTCATTCCACTGTCACTCCAACATTCTGCTCTAATACAGTTGAATGGCAGAGGCCTTCTGTCCAGTTTCTGAAGGACTAGCCAATGGCTGGCTGAGGCAACTAGACCACCAAAGTAAACTCCTGATTGGATATTATCAACCTTTCACTTTCCAACATAAACTGAAGAGATAAAATCAGATCATAAAAATGATTTAAAAAACATGAGAAGTTTGAACATAATGTAATAATACATAAATACAGTGAAGCAAAGTATTCAGAGCCCTTGACTTTGTTAGGTTACAGCCTTATTCTAAAATTGTTTCAATTGTTTTTGCAAAAATGTATAAAGACCTGTTTCTGCTTTGTCATTATGGGGTATTGTGTCATTATGGGGTATTGTATCATTATGGGGTATTGTATCATTATGGGGTATTGTGTCATTATGGGGTATTGTATCATTATGGGGTATTGTGTCATTATGGGGTATTGTATCATTATGGGGTATTGTATCATTATGGGGTATTGTGTCATTATGGGGTATTGTGTCATTATGGGGTATTGTGTCATTATGGGGTATTGTATCATTATGGGGTATTGTGTCATTATGGGGTATTGTGTCATTATGGGGTATTGTATCATTATGGGGTATTGTATCATTATGGGGTATTGTATCATTATGGGGTAATGTATCATTATGGGGTATTGTATCATTATGGGGTATTGTGTCATTATGGGGTATTGTGTCATTATGGGGTATTGTGTCATTATGGGGTATTGTATCATTATGGGGTATTGTGTCATTATGGGGTATTGTGTCATTATGGGGTATTGTGTCATTATGGGGTATTGTGTCATTATGGGGTATTGTATCATTATGGGGTATTGTGTCATTATGGGGTATTGTATCATTATGGGGTATTGTATCATTATGGGGTATTGTGTCATTATGGGGTATTGTATCATTATGGGGTATTGTATCATTATGGGGTATTGTGTCATTATGGGGTATTGTGTCATTATGGGGTATTGTGTCATTATGGGGTATTGTATCATTATGGGGTATTGTATTGTATTGTATTGTATTGTATTGTATTGTGTGTAGATTGATGAGGATTTGTTTTTATTGAATACATTTTAGAATAAGGCTGTAACGTAACAAAATGTGGAAAAAGGGGTCTGAATACTTTTCCTTCTATGAAGGCCTAGATGGACCTCAGGGTTCCCCACTGGTGTTTTGGGATATTTATGTTCTGTACAGGCTTCCTTTGGTCATTTAGGTTAGTATTGTGGAGTTACTACCATGTTGTTGATCCATCCTCAGTTAGGTTAGTATTGTGGAGTTACTACCATGTTGTTGATCCATCCTCAGTTAGGTTAGTATTGTGGAGTTACTACCATGTTGTTGATCCATCCTCAGTTAGGTTAGTATTGTGGAGTAACTACCATGTTGTTGATCCATCCTCAGTTAGGTTAGTATTGTGGAGTTACTACCATGTTGTTGATCCATCCTCAGTTAGGTTAGTATTGTGGAGTTACTACCATGTTGTTGATCCATCCTCAGTTAGGTTAGTATTGTGGAGTTACTACCATGTTGTTGATCCATCCTCAGTTAGGTTAGTATTGTGGAGTTACTACCATGTTGTTGATCCATCCTCAGTTAGGTTAGTATTGTGGAGTTACTACCATGTTATTGATCCATCCTCAGTTAGGTTAGTATTGTGGAGTTACTACAATGTTATTGATCCATCCTCAGTTAGGTTAGTATTGTGGAGTTACTACCATGTTGTTGATCCATCCTCAGTTAGGTTAGTATTGTGGAGTTACTACCATGTTGTTGATCCATCCTCAGTTAGGTTAGTATTGTGGAGTTACTACCATGTTGTTGATCCATCCTCAGTTAGGTTAGTATTGTGGAGTTACTACCATGTTGTTGATCCATCCTCAGTTAGGTTAGTATTGTGGAGTTACTACCATGTTATTGATCCATCCTCAGTTAGGTTAGTATTGTGGAGTTACTACAATGTTATTGATCCATCCTCAGTTAGGTTAGTATTGTGGAGTTACTACCATGTTATTGATCCATCCTCAGTTAGGTTAGTATTGTGGAGTTACTACCATGTTGTTGATCCATCCTCAGTTAGGTTATTGTGGAGTTACTACCATGTTGTTGATCCATCCTCAGTTAGGTTAGTATTGTGGAGTTACTACCATGTTATTGATCCATCCTCAGTTAGGTTAGTATTGTGGAGTTACTACCATGTTGTTGATCCATCCTCAGTTAGGTTAGTATTGTGGAGTTACTACCATGTTGTTGATCCATCCTCAGTTATCACACAGCCAATAAACTCTGTTTCAGCAGTTTCCTTCCTATTTATTTATTTATATGTTTAACCAGGCAAGTCAGTTAAGAACAAATTCTTATTTATAATAACATCCTACCCTGCCCAGCGTCGTCTGAGTTTGGCCGGTGTAGGCCGTCATTATAAATCAGAATTTGTTCTTAACTGACTTGCCTGGTTGAATAAAGGTTAAATAAATACAAGTAAATTAAGTACACACTGTATGTACACTAGGGAGACATCAAAACTATGACATAACACATATGGAATCATGTAGTAAGCATAAAAAGTGTTAAACAAATCAAAATATATTTTATATTTGAGATTCTTCAATGTATGTATGTATGTATGTATGTATGTATGTATGTATGTATGTATGTATGTATGTATGTATGTATGTATGTATGTATGTATGTATGTATGTATGTATGTATGTATGTATGTATGTATGTATGTATGTATACACATACAGTTGAAGTCGGAAGTTTACATACACTTAGGTTGAAGTCATTAAAACACATTTTTCAACCACTCCACAGATTTCATGTTAACAAACTATAGTTTTGGCAAGTCGGTTAGGACATCTACTTTGTGCATGACACAAGTAATTCTTCCAACAATTGTTTACAGACAGATTATTTCACTTATAATTCACTATATCACAATTCCAGTGGGTCAGAAGTTTACATACACCAAGTTGACTGTGCCTTTAAACAGCTTGGAAAAATTCCAGAAAATGATGTCATGGCTTTAGAAGCTTCTGATAGGCTAATTGACATAATTTGAGTCAACTGGAGGTGTACCTGTGGATGTATTTCAAGGCCTACCTTCAAACTCAGTGCCTCTTTGGTCGAAATTATGGGAAAATCTAATGAAATCAGCCAAGACTTAAGAAAAAAAATTGTAGACCTCCACAAGTCTGGTTCATCCTTGGGAGAAATTTCCAGACGCCTGAAGGTACCAAGTTCATCTGTATAAACAATAGTACACAAGTATAAATACCATGTGACCATGCAGCCGTCATACCGCTGAGGAAGGAGACGCGTTCTGTCTCCTAGGGATGAATGTACTTTGGAGCGAAAAGTGCAAATCAATCCCAGAACAACAGCAAAGGACCTTGTGAAGATGCTGGAGGAAACAGGTACAAAAGTATCTATATCCACAGTAAAACAAGTCCTATATGGACATAACCTGAAAGTCCGCTCAGCAAGGAAGAAGCCACTGCTCCAAAACCGCCATAAAAAAGCCAGACTACGGTTTGCAACTGCACATGGGGACAAAGATTGTACTTTTTGGAGAAATGTCCTCTGGTCTGATGAAACAAACAGAGAACTGTTTGGCCATAATGACCATCGTTATGTTTGGAGGAAAAAGGAAGAGGCTTGCAAGCCGAAGAACACCATCCCAACCGTGAAGCACGGGGGTGGCAGCATCATGTTGTGGGGGTGCTTTGCTGCAGGAGGGACTGGTGCACTTCACAAAATAGATGGCATCATGAGGAAGGAAAATGATGTGGATATATTGAAGCAACATCTCAAGACATCAGTCAGGAAGTTAAAGCTTGGTCGCAAATGGGTCTTCCAAATGGACAATGAGGCTAATGTATATGTAAACTTCCGACTTCAACTCTGTCTGTCTGTCTGTCTGTCTGTCTGTCTGTCTGTCTGTCTGTCTGTCTGTCTGTCTGTCTGTCTGTCTGTCTGTCTGTCTGTCTGTCTGTCTGTCTGTCTGTCTGTCTGTCTGTCTGTCTGTCTGTCTGTCTGTCTGTCTGTCTGTCTGTCTGTCTGTCTGTCTGTCTGTCTGTCTGTCTGTCTGTCTGTCTGTCTGTCTGTCTGTCTGTCTGTCTGTCTGTCTGTCTGTCTGTGTGTGTGTGTGTGTGTGTGTGTGTGTGTGTGTGTGTGTGTGTGTGTAAAGATTTCTAAAAACATAATTCCACTTTGACATTATGGGTTATTGTGTGTAGATCAGTGACACACAATCTCAATGTCATCTATTTTAAATTCAGGCTGAAACAACAATTTGGAAAACGTCAAGGGGTGTGAATACTTTGTATCCATGCCTGGGAAAACAAGGCCAAACTAGAGAGAGCAACATAACAACACTCTGTAAATTAGCTGACATCTGGAGTGAATGACAATCCCTCGAATCCTATTAATTGTGACAATGAGGGTAGGCAGGAAAGGGAAACAATGCCTTTTCTTATTTTTCTGAAGGATGCCATCTAAATCCAAACATTTCCTCCCAAATATTCAGGCCAAGTGAATACAATATTCATTTTGCTGCAGGAGAACAGCTGATGCATAACAAATGAGAAACGGCTAATGAAATCAACCATCAAACTGAAATACATACATATTAAACCATTGTCTCAGTGTCACTCGCTTTTACCCCCATTATTTGTTATTTCTCTCATTTCTTTCCCCCCATGGTCTGTTATTTTTCTAATTTCTTTCCCCCCATGGTCTGTTATTTTTCTAATTTCTTTCCCCCCATGGTCTGTTATTTTTCTCATTTCTTTCCCCCCATGGTCTGTTATTTTTCTAATTTCTTTCCCCCCATGGTTTGTTATTTTTCTAATTTCTTTCCCCCCATGGTCTGTTATTTTTCTAATTTCTTTCCCCCCATGGTCTGTTATTTTTCTAATTTCTTTCCCCCCATGGTCTGTTATTTTTCTAATTTCTTTCCCCCCATGGTCTGTTATTTTTCTAATTTCTTTCCCCCCATGGTCTGTTATTTTTCTAATTTCTTTCCCCCCATGGTCTGTTATTTTTCTAATTTCTTTCCCTGACCTTTCAATAATTTGGTCTTTCCTTGAATTTGCTCTCAGCCAAGAATGATTATTGCATTTTAATGATGGTTTTTTTCTGGGCATGTACACATAGTCTCTGACTGTCTCTGAAAGCTCAAATATCATATCATAAATTAACTGCAGTTGCCTTTCTACTAAACGTCTGTTTGTGCCAAAAGGAGCGTAGGCTTACTTATGCAATTTACTTAATTTAACAGAATGTTTAAGACATTAGAAGTAGGGTAATCCATTGCAAAAATCAGGAGAGTTCATCATAATTGTTCAACAAAAACAAATACAGGGAACCTATTTCAAACAGTGCTTCTCCTCTGCTTTGGCAAGAAAAAGATGCCTGTGTTTACATTTGATGTCCGTGTAAACACTCGCACTCATTCACACGTGTATTTAGTCGAGTACAGGACCAATGGGACTGAGAGAACCAAAGCCCTCAACCTGCTCAACAGATTTTGCCTACTGTATCTAGCATTTTGCTAGCTATGTTGGTTGTGAAGGCCTATGAAAATACCCTGAAAATAACTGAACACTAGGCTACATTTTAGACAAAACAACAGGTAGCCTAGTAGTAATAATAATTAAATACAGGTTCCTCTACACTGTTTACTGACTCCACATACAGATCTTTTCCTTACAAACAGACATTTTAATCCTTTTGCACATTCCTAGTAAACAAAGGGAGGGTGAACTGATCAAAGTGTGAGGCAGTGGTGGAAGGTCAGCACACCGCCATCCAGCCGCAGGAAAAGACCAAACATGCTCCAGAGATACAATCCCTCTTCACTGACAAAGACTCCATCTGCCACTGGGCCATTTTCAGCCTCTGAATCAGAATATGAATACCAACCATTCTGCAAGTCTAGCGTTCACCTTGATATCACCTCTATGCGCGTCTGAGGCGCTGACGGTACAGATCTCCTCTCTGCAGGCAGCCCGGCCCGGCACAGAGCACAGCCCTCATCCAGCTAAGTGGCATTTATGCAGCTCCTGGAAGGAGAGCATTTTATTAGCAGGGATATTATTTAGATCGGTGTTCCGGCCCCTGGGAGATTTCCAACGCATCTGACTTCACACTGAAATAGGAATAAGAGGTGATGGGGGTTTGGAGGATTTAAATCATGCCAACGTAACGAGAGAGTACGATACTTTACCTGCAATTCACTGTGATTTCAGGGAACACTGTCTGTGTGAAAGGATTCATTTTGCAGTGCATTTTACCAGCCCTCCGAGGTGGTAAAGAGGGAAGGAGGAGCAGAATCCCCTGGTCTCTGCTGAAGTATCAGTGCCAGCAATAAGAGGGTGGCAGGTAGCCTAGCGGTTAGAGCGTTGGGCCATTAACCGAAAGGTTGTTGGTTCGAATACCCGAGCCAACAAGGTGAAAAACCTGCCGATGTGCCCTTGAGCAAGGCACTTAACCCTAATTTGCTCCAGGGGCGCCGTACTACTATGGCTGACCCTGTAGGTTGGCCGTCATTGTAAATAAGAATTTGTTCTTAACTGACTTGCCTTGTTAAATCAAAAAATAAGAGCAAGTCAGGCAGCTGGCCCTAACAACCCAATGATACTAAAGATAATTAAATGTTCCCCTTCACCATCTGCACACCAAACCACAGAGGCACTTATGACCCTCCTCTGCTTCTATACCTCCCAGTGTAGCCCATGCCAGAGCTGTCCCAAGACCCCGTCTTCTCTGACCTCTCACCCCTGAGGGGAAGCATTGTGATTAGTTCTAGTTTATTGACAACAAATGATCCTCTGTAGTGGGCGCAGCTGGACCAGAGCTCAACCCTCAGCTTCAAATACTGATTCTCTAATGACTTCCCTCACGTTCACAGTTATACCACTGCCTTTAACAGGGGAACAACGCACTAATCAAATCATGCCAGAATGAGGAAGAGAAAATCCCTGATGCCCAACTGCTTCAATAGGGCCGTTTCTCATGTCTACTCCTCACGGTCTCCAAGCCATGACTGAAAGAAAAACCACACCGGGCCTTGTACCAAGCACACGTTAGTCAAACTAAATGTTTCTACTGGCTTTGTTTCAAGTCGGCGATACCTTCGCCAGGGGGGCTACTGAGGTTAGGCCTCGTGTCTGTGCTGAACAACAGGGAGGATGGAGGGATGAGGATGGAGAGGGGAGGGGGACGCGAAACGCCCCGGAATGGTGCGGCTGTGTACACGGCAGAGGGCTTGAACACTGAACCGGGGGGGGGTGGGGGTGTCAGCGGAATCTATCCTTTCTGACAGCACTTAAAGCAGGCCCTAAGTGTCCCCTCCCTCCAGCCTGATCCCTGTGGAGCATAGCCACCCTGACCCCAGCTACCCCTGCCTCCCTCAGTCTCCACCCTGGCCCTCCTACAGTCGTCCTCAGCCTGCCTGCTTTTAAAGCCCACCCATCCACCTAGGTCCAAATGGCCCCTGTCCATCTGCAGAGGCACGGCTCACTGCGGATTACCTACAATCACTTGGCAAATTGAATGGCAGTGCACTTCATTAAAGGTACATTACTTCCTGCTGTATTTGCCCTTCAGAAGACAACAAACATCCGGCTCTGTTTGCACACTCATTAGCAGCGAGGCTTGCATGCGCCACAGTCACACATGGGAGATTGAGCGGTTTACACCCTTTTAATGACACGCTATATCTAACGTCTCTGCGGAAGATCAGAGGATGAATTCATTCCGGGAATGCATTGAACAAAGACACAATGCAGCGAGGCTAAGGCAGTCGGACTTCTCTCAGTCTCTACAGTGCATCAAAGCTGCTGGGGACATTGTTGACCACACCACAACACATATGTTGCAAGTTATAAGGTAGCATAAAACAGAGACATTCAGTGGCGGATGAGGTTACCAGGCGTGTTGCATGCATAATTCACAAGTGTCTCGCATAAGCCACAGTGCGTAGCCTAACTGGCATGTGAGCAACTAGCACTAAAATCAAAAAGGATGGACAAAGTTTGGTTGGAGGAACCCAGCAGTATAATAACAGGGATCTGTAAGCCATTAACATTCTGTCTACAGGACAGGAGACACAGGCAGGGTGTCTGGGGCGGCTGGCTGGGCTGATGCAATCCATTGTGAAGTCCTTGCATCTCGCAGCCCGGCCGCCCACTGCTCGCGACCTTTAGGGTTTGTTCTCCTCTCCATGGACTCGCTTGCTATTGACTATCTGGCTGTGTTCAGAATGGCATCCTCTTCCCTTTACAGTGCACTACTGTTTTGACAAGGGCCAATATGGCTCTGGTCATTACACAGGGAGCAGGGTGCCATTTGGGACACATCCTCCGAGTCATTCAAACACCACGCAGTGGAATGAGATGGGGCTCTCTGCTTAAGCTGACTCTTTGGAATACACCTCACCTTGACTATCGTTCCTGACTATCCTGAGTCCTGCCTCACAACAGCTCTGTTCTGTTCAGGATGTCTTCAGATCTACGTAGGATAATAACTGATGTTGTACTACATTGATACCACCTAACAGTATCCTGTGAAGTGTTATGATTCAACTTTGACAAGAGTTGATGGGAGGAGGAAGAGCGGGGCTGAGGCTCCAGTATTTACTACCACATCATATTACAGTATTTACTACCACATCATATTACAGTATTTACTACCACATCATATTACAGTATTTACTACCACATCATATTACAGTATTTACTACCACATCATATTACAGTATTTACTACCACATCATATTACAGTATTTACTACCACATCATATTACAGTATTTACTACCACATCATATTACAGTATTTACTACCACATCATATTACAGTATTTACTACCACATCATATTACAGTATTTACTACCACATCATATTACAGTATTTACTACCACATCATATTACAGTATTTACTACCACATCATATTACAGTATTTACTACCACATCATATTACAGTATTTACTACCACATCATATTACAGTATTTACTACCACATCATATTACAGTATTTACTACCACATCATATTACAGTATTTACTACCACATCATATTACAGTATTTACTACCACATCATATTACAGTATTTACTACCACATCATATTACAGTATTTACTACCACATCATATTACAGTATTTACTACCACATCATATTACACTATTTACTACCACATCATATTACACTATTTACTACCACATCATATTACACTATTTACTACCACATCATATTACACTATTTACTACCACATCATTTTACAGTATTTACTACCCAGCAATCTGTTAGCCATTCAGGCCCGTCACAGAATACACCTCTTTGAAGCCACACTGATAACTCCAGCAATCTCAGGAAAACACACCAGTCTTTAGGGCCCTCCTCCTCCCTCCTCCTCCCTCCCCCTCTAACACACCCACAGGGGGCTGGGGATCTCAGGAAAACACACCAGTCGATAGGGCCCTCCTCCTCCCTCCTCCTCCCTCCCCCTCTAACACACCCACAGGGGGCTGGGGATCTCAGGAAAACACCAGTCGATAGGGCCCTCCTCCTCCCTCCTCCTCCCTCCCCCTCTAACACACCCACAGGGGGCTGGGGATCTCAGGAAAACACACCAGTCGATAGGGCCCTCCTCCTCCCTCCCCCTCTCCTCAGCCTCTTCAACAGTATGGAGCAGGAGGAGAGTCTTCTAGGTAAACTACAGGTTACTGATGACTTCCACAGAGGTTTCCATTACACACAACCTGGGCAGGATCCGGGGATGATGGGATTCTCTCTTCATTCCCCATTTTCCAGGCTGTGTCACATCCGGCCGTGATCGGGAGTCCCAGAGGGCGGCGCACAATTGGCCCAGTGTCGTCCAGGGTTTGGCCGGTGTACGCCGTCATTGTAAATAAGAATTTGTTCTTAACCGACTTACCTGGTTAAACAAAAGTTTTAAAAAAGATATAATCATAATTATAATTGCCATTCCAACTCTGTCTGGAAAGCTGTGGATGACCTGTCTCCTGGCAGGGTCGCACACAAAGACTCTAATAGGCTTTTCCTCAGGATCACAAAGTTGCCCGAGGCATGTCACTGCACTTGGTTTTCAGCATATCGACTCCAGTAGAAAATAATATGTTGTCTATAGCTACTTTTCACTGCCCTTTTACTTTCAACCCTCCACATTTGAAATGCTGCAGAGAAAGAAAACAGGTCTGTGTCAAACTCTTTTGGTTGGAGGTTTTCCGTTGAAGAATTGAACAGTGAATGTTCTCGTTAGAACATCAAGCCTTGGCTAGCAGCCACGAGATGCAGCCAAGTGGAAAGGAGAAGTCCAGCAATAACACTGTCCTGCTATCAGTGATACACTAGATACCTGATGCCACCTGATCTTTGTCAAACTGTATCTGAAGCCAATGACTCCAAAATACTGATGTATTTACAATAACACCATGGCGGTTTGCGTGATTCCGGCATAGAAGCACCACGAGGCATTACTTGGACAGAAAAGTCAGACTGTCTGATAGGAGTGGAGATGAAGCTTTGAGATCCCTCCTGACAATGTCTGGGGGAAATATTACACAATTTACAGAGGCAGCCATGCAACCACTGTTCAAAGCTTCTGTATGCAAAGTGACTCACTTTCAAATTCAAAACAAAGTCAAAGGACAGCTCAAACTCTACCAATTACCCCAATTTGGTTGACAGTAATTTATTTTAGAAATAGCCAAAAGTAAAAGAATGCTTCTTTTCATACGATATGAACCTTTAACATGCTAATTCTATGCAAGACAGCAAACTAATTAGAAATTCGCAAAGTGTAATGTAGCACTAACTAATTCCATTAAAGAGGACCTCGTTAAATCTAGGCCTAATTGGAAAGTTCTCTAATCCCAAACCTAAATAAGCAGAAATTGAAGAGTTCTGCTTAGTCCAGTTGGTCTATCCTTTTGTAAACTGACTTCCGGACCCAATAACTACAAAAAGGGGACTTCAAAACACAAACCATAGGAGCACATTGTTTAGAGCAGCGATGGGAGATTAGGAATGCAGCCAATGTGACCAAACACTTACTGTTGGAGAGGATCTCAGCTCTGTGACATCACGGCTCTGCAAACTGACAGCAAGAGGACAACAGTCAGTTAATTGTTTTATTTTAATGATTTATTCATTCACCATCATTCCTGCCTGAAACTTTGGACAGGTTAAGGACCTGACGGGGGCTAAACCTTTATGCATTCAAACATAGACTGGGAATCAAAGCCCTGCTGCAGCAAGGTCATATGGACAGATCAAACAAAACAAAGATGGGTTCATTTTAAATATGACAACAAAATTCAACTCAAATTTGAAAACAACAGCACTTGCATAAGCGCTCCCAAACATTTCTGGCGAGCCAGCAAATGTCTATTATTTTCATTACACATTTCCATCTGGGTTTGTTTCAATTGGAATGTGAAGGAAACGAAGGCTGCGGCAGATTAACACCCGGTGTCAGCAGCAGACTTAAGCACACATGATTTACAGTCTCGACGCATCACTCAAACTCCACCACGCAACCTGTCTACGGGACAACTGTTAGATCACACAGAGCCAAGAGAAACAGACTGGTGTTCATATCACAACAGACAACTATAGCAGCACAAACAATGAATGACAGCAATAGGCCCAACATCAATGTTATGACAATGATTATCTTAATTGAAAAAGTGGCCTATAATCCACAATGTATCTTTATATTAAACTCAACATAAAAGTTAAGAGGTGATGAACAACAAAGGCTTTCTATTCCATCTTTCAGTCCTCCTGGAGTAGCCTACAAATCAAGACAGACTACTTTGATTAAGCAGGCAAGTTTGGCACGGCCTAGCTAGGATTTATCTGAACCTAGGCCTGTGCCATATTAACTCAAACAATGTCATTCTCCTCTTGGTGCACTTGATTACACTGTTGCTTTTTGGACAATCCTCTCTAGGAAGTGTTCTCAGAGAGTCCTACTGTATGTGAGTACTGAGCGAGGCAAACAGGATGCTGTTAAAACGGCACTTGTGCCTTTTCACCTCAGGAGGCAATTTGCTTTTAGTCATCGTAATCCTGCTACGACTGCTGCTGCTGTGGGGACTATGCAATTTCCCTATTCTAGCAGATGCTTCACTCAAAATGGCTTCAAGACAGTTACGGGTATCTTAGGAGTCTTCCTCCATCTTCATTCACTCCAAGGATGGGTATCATTCACACACTAAATAGAGAAACATGCATTCTCCTGCTACGGCATGGTAACAAACCCATCTGGATTCAGCCTTTGTCGATGGAGGACGACACATTCGGTGGATGTCCTCTTTTCGCTTCCTGTTAAGCATAACCTACCAGTACCTAACAGAAATCTCTAAGAAATTATTTGATTGCACCCAAATTAGCCATTTTCATTGATAGGATTAATATAATCTTCAATAAATATAGTACATAACATCCAATTTGGACCATACTTCTTCGTAGCAATGATTAAGACATGAGGAATCCAATTAAAATGGTCAATAGTCACCCACGGACCCCCTAAACCAATCCCACCCCAACAACCAGTATCAGTTCTCTATGTTTGACATGTAGTATAAAGATGCGGTTTGGAGTATTGCTTCTTCAGTATTGTAACGAATGCCCCGCGCAGAGCACCGGTCCCTCCTCCTCTCCAGCGATAATCCTCGCATTCTAACCGGCGGTCGGGGGAAGATGGTAGCAACACCCTGATGACCAATGTGGAACAGGTGTGGGTCATCAGGGTGTTGCTACCATCTTCCCCCGACCGACCGTCACTATTTAACTCCATGTGTTTCTGTTCAACCCTTGCGGGTTATTATTCTTTCTATGTATATTGCTGTCTTCCTCATTATATTAAAACCTTGTTACCTTCATTCTCTCTCTCTCTCTCATTTTTTGCCTCATCACTCACTTTCACCCCTCGCAATATCACAGAATAACCCGCCCAACCAGAGGCACCTTTTATTTTTATTTTTTTCACCTACCTGTTGTCGTCTTCACCGTTAACTCTCTTCTTTTCTCACTCATATCCCTAGGTCTCCATGGACGGGCACGGAGGGGGAGCTGGGACACCCGGCAGGTCACCAGAGCTGGAGGAGAGGCTCCAAGCCATGGAGGCACAGGTCGCCGGGTTGGTTACCGCCCTCGGGGATATGATGTCTCTCATGGCGGCACGATCGAGCGGGGAACACCCGGTGACGTCACAGGGAGCCACTGCGTCCCCAGCACCCGATCGTGTGGAGTCTCGACACGTCCCGAGAGGAGAACTCCGGAGAGCCACCCCCGATAAGTATGATGGCAATCCGGAGGGTTGTCGTGGGTTCCTTCTTCAGTGCGAGCTGTATTTAGGTGATCAGCCAGTGCCAGACTCGGAGAAGGTCCACACGATGATCACTCTCCTAACGGGGCGTGCACTCGAGTGGGGAACGTCACTGTGGGAGAGCGGAGTCGAAGAGTTACGGTCGGTTCTTAAATTCGTCGCTCAATTCCGAGCTGTTTTTGACCATCCAGCAGAGGGGAGAGATGCGGGCGAGCGGATTATGCGCCTTGCCCAGGGGAAGGGCACGGCCTCAGAGTATGCTCTGTCATTCTGGACACTGGCGGCGTCCAGTGGGTGGAACGAGCCGGCTCTTAGGACCGCCTTCCGGAGGGGGCTACGGGTGGAGGTCCAAATGGAGCTGGCTTGTGTGAGTCAGTCCATGACCCTGGACGCCTACATCGCCCGGGCCATTGCCATCGACGGTCAGCTCCTAGACCCTGACCAACTGGCGCACCGCGCGCATTCTCCCCTTCCTCGATCCGAGCCGGAACATGAGCCGATGGAGGTGGGGATCACGAGACTCTCCGCAGAGGAGAGAGAGCGACGGAGTCGTCAGGGGCTTTGTCTGTACTGCGGAGAGAGGGGTCATGTCAGGAGGGCATGCCCCTCTGTGCCAGCAGGACGCAGGAAAGGGGTAAGTGAAAGGATGGCCCAAGTGGGCACAGTAAGTGTTTTACGGGCTGAGAAAATCGCCAGACCTTTCTGCTGATCAGTTGTGCTGTCTGGTAACTTCCCCAATCATGTGTCCACAGCCCTGATTGACTCCAGAGCGGCGGGGAGTTTCATTGACCGGACTTTAGTTGACGCTCTCCGGCTGTCGTTGCGCCGTTTGAGGTCCTCCCTGCCAGTTCAAGCTCTGTATGGTCGGCCGGTGGGTTCCAGTTCCATCACCCACGTTACCCGTCCTGTCACCCTCACCATACACGGCTGCCATCGAGAGAGGCTGGAATTGCTGGTGATCTCGTCGTCCATACATCCGGTCATCTTGGGACTTCCCTGGCTCCAGCAGCACAACCCTACCATCAGCTGGAGCGCACAGAGGATTCTGGGATGGTCGGATAAATGCAGGAAGACCTGTATTACAACGACGGTAGGGGCTACATCAGTGGAGAGTCCGGAGAGCGCCCTCATGGGGAGCATTCCGCCCGAATATGAAGATCTACGCGGGGTGTTCTCCAAAGAAAAAGCCAAATGGCTCCCTCCACACCGTGCTTGTGACTGTGCCATCGACCTGATGCCTGGTGGCGTGCCTCCCCGAAAACGTATATATCCGCTCTCTATGGTCGAAACGGATACTATGGAGATGTATATCCGAGAGGCGCTGGAGCAGGGGCATATTCGCCATTCTACGTTCCCTGCTTCAGCTAGCTTCTTCTTTGTGAAAAAGAGGGACGGGGGATTAAGGCCGTGCATTGACTATCGTGGACTGAATGAGGTGACAACGAAGTTCCGATATCCAATGCCCCTCGTTCCTGCGACCATAGAGCAGCTACGGTTGCATACAATCTTATACGAATCCGGGAGGGAGATGAGTGGAAGACCGCATTTAGCACGGCGTCAGGTCACTATGAATACCTAGTGATGCCATACGGACTCGCCAATGCCCCCCGCGGTATTCCAGTCTTTTCTGAATGAGGTATTTCGGGATATGTCGGGGAGGTATGTAGTCGTATATATATCGATGATATCCTAGTGTACTCCCCGACGTTCTCAGAACACGTGACGCACGTTCGTGCTGTCCTCCGCCGTTTATTACAGAATCAGCTGTATGTCAAGGAGGAAAAATGCGCCTTCCACCAAACGGCCGCCTCCTTCCTCGGGTACCGTATTTCTCCGGAGGGGGTGAAGATGGAGGAGTTGAAGGTGGAGGCAGTCAGGTCATGGTCAGTTCCTCGGGACATTAAAGGACTCCAAAGCTTCCTTGGCTTCGCCAACTTTTACCGCCAGTTTATCAAGGGCTATAGCTCCATCAAAGCGCCACTCACGTCGTTGTTGAAAGGAAACCCTCAACGCCTCGCCTGGACCCCGAGTGCTGAGAAGGCATTTCTCGACCTGAAGGGCCGATTCACCATCGCTCCTCTGTTACGCCATCCAGACCCGCGTAAGCCCTTCACGGTCGAGGTAGACGCATCGGAGGTCGGGGTAGGGGCGGTCCTCTCCCAGCAGCAGGGGAACCCTCCCCTGCTATACCCCTGTGCTTATTTTTCCAAAAAGCTGAGCGCTGCGGAGAGGAACTACGACGTGGGTGACCGAGAGCTACTCGCGGTAAAGTTGGCATTGGAGGAGTGGAGACATTGGCTAGAGGGTGCTCATGAGCCGTACACTGTCCTGACGGATCATCGGAACCTGGAGTACGTCAGGGCAGCCCGGCGCCTTAACCCCCGACAGGCCCGCTGGACTTTGTTTTTTGAGCGCTTCCAGTTCACCCTGACCTATCGCCCGGGAACAAAGAATGGCAGGGGCAGACGCACTCTCTCGTGTGTGGAAGGCGTTCATGTCCAAACTGGGGGTCGCGGTCAGTCTCACATCCGGGTACCACCCTCAGGCGAATGGGCAAGCGGAGCGGTTCCTTCGGGCGTATTGCATGGAACAGCTAGGTGAGTGGACCCGTTTCCTTCCCTGGGCGGAATACGTTCAGACCTCCCTGCGCCACGCCTCCACTGGTCTGACCCCTTCCAGGTGGTTCTGGGTTTTCAGCCCCGCTTGTGCCCCTGGGGGAGGGGTTCTGGTGAGGTTCAGGCAGTGGAGGAGTGGTTTGGGAGGGCTGAGGGAGTCTGGTCCGCTGCTAGGGTCCGCCTGCAGCAGGCGGTCCAGCAACAAAAGACGCAGGCAGACAGGCGGCGGAGTGAGGCTCCAGTGTTCCACCCAGGGGATAAAGCCTGGCTGTCCACGAGGAACCTCCAGCTCCGTTTGCCCAGTCATAAGCTAGAACCCTGGTATGTGGGACCATTCACGGTCCTTCGGAGAGTGAACGAGGTCACCTGTAGGTTGAGACTCACACCACCTTATAACAACCTGTCTCCCTCTTTCCATGTCTCTCTCCTCAGACCGGTGGTTCCTGGTTCGCTAGTGGGGTCCAGACCTGCAGTGGCGCCTCCACCACCAATGGAGGTAGCTGGGGGTCTGGCATATCGAGTGGACAAGGTGCTGGACTCTCGGCTACGGCAGGGTCGGATCCAGTACCTGGTGGACTGGGCGGGATACGGCCCTGAGGAGCGTAGCTGGGTTCGGGCGGTGGACATCTGTGATCCGTCGCTTACCACAGAGTTCCATGCTCGTCGTCCGGATCGACCAGCACCTCGCCCTCGGGGCCGTCCAGAGCGCCGGCAAGTGGCGACGTCGGGAGCCGCGCCTAGGGAGGGGGGTACTGTATCGAATGCCCTGCGCAGAGCACCGGTCCCTCCTCCTCTCCAGCGATCATCCTCGCCGGCGTTCTAACCGGTGGTCGGGGGAAGATGGTAGCAACACCATCACTATTTAACTACATGTGTTTCTGTTCAACCCTTGCAGGTTATTATTCTTTCTATGTATATTGCTGTCTTTCTCATTAAAACCTCGTTACCTTCATTCTCTCTCTCTCTCAAATTTTTCGCCTCATCACTCACTTTCACCCCTCGCAATATCACAAGTATTGCCTGTGAGTGATGTGAGTGATGTGAGTGGTCTGTGGGTGATGTGAGTGATGTGAGTGATGTGAGTGGTCTGTGGGTGATGTGAGTGATGTGAGTGGTCTGTGGGTGATGTGAGTGGTCTGTGGGTGATGTGAGTGGTCTGTGGGTGATGTGAGTGATGTGAGTGGTCTGTGGGTGATATGAGTGATGTGAGTGGTCTGTGGGTGATGTGAGTGATGTGAGTGGTCTGTGGGTGGTGTGAGTGGTCTGTGGGTGATGTGAGTGATGTGAATGATGTGAGTGGTCTGTGGGTGATGTGAGTGGTCTGTGGGTGGTGTGAGTGGTCTGTGGGTGATGTGAGTGATGTGAATGATGTGAGTGGTCTGTGGGTGATGTGAGTGGTCTGTGGGTGATGTGAGTGATGTGAGTGGTCTGTGGGTGATGTGAGTGATGTGAATGATGTGAGTGGTCTGTGGGTGATGTGAGTGATGTGAGTGGTCTGTGGGTGATGTGAGTGGTCTGTGGGTGATGTGAGTGGTCTGTGGGTGATGTGAGTGGTCTGTGGGTGATGTGAGTGGTCTGTGGGTGATGTGAGTGGTCTGTGGGTGATGTGAGTGGTCTGTGAGTGATGTGAGTGATGTGAGTGGTCTGTGGGTGATGTGAGTGATGTGAGTGGTCTGTGGGTGGTGTGAGTGGTCTGTGATTGATGTGAGTGATGTGAGTGATGTGAGTGGTCTGTGGGTGGTGTGAGTGTTCTGTGAATGATGTGAGTGATGTGAGTGATGTGAGTGGTCTGTGGGTGGTGTGAGTGGTCTGTGGGTGATGTGAGTGGTATGTGGGTGGCTTTTGACCATTTTATTGGATTCCGTTGTTAGGTTGAATTAGGTACTATATTTATTAGATTATATTAATCATATACATTTAGCCAATCCATTAGCTTCATTTCACAGAGATCAAATTATATTTCAACAAAATAACATTTCAGGAATGGTCATCTTTCTAACTACAAAAAGGATTCCAGAACAATGTGAGATGGTGGGTGTCAGAATCCTCTTTCTTGTGCTTTTTGAGGTGGAATGATTCAAGTGGATACAGATTCTATGGCTCAGCCAGCCACAGATCTTAACAAGTCCTTACACTGTGTAGTAGGGTTGGCATGATACCAGTATCGCAATACCCAAGAGGTATCGTGGCAAGGAAACAAAACATGAAGTCAACTGAATTTCTTGAAGAAAACAGTCCTAATGTTGGAAAAAATCAGCCTTATGTTGTCATCCAGAATCACGTTTATTCTCCAAGCTATAGCAGACAATATTTCACATACAGTAGGTTTTTTAAAGGACCAAAGAGTTTAGTCTGCTTTGAGTTTTCCTTTTTGCCAAGGAAAACAAGGTATCATAGTATCACAATGGTATCGTGACAATCCTATGTGTAGGATGAACAAACCAACAGGCCTGCACAGATGTAATGTTTTCCACATGGCAGAAACAACAACCAAAGTCATTTCTCACATTTCCACCTGGACAAACCATTCCCTGCCACGTTGTTCCCTGCCACGCTGGCTCTGGTATACAACATGACCGGAGAGAGAACGTGAGATGTTCTTGAAAACGTCCTATCTTACTGTCCTTTGAGACAGCATTGGAGGAAATAGGCCTATTTGTGTGTAGTTCTCAGGACACAATCTCACATCTCAATCAGCAACATTAGTCCAAAAGGACTGTAGTGATGTTCTGACAAGAGAATGATGGAGTGCTGTTGCATCCCCGAGCGCACAAAGCGGTATTTCAGAGAGAAATGTCTTGTTTCCGAAAAGATGCCGGTGTTCCTGTCTGTCTGCTTAAATGACCTCTAAATACTTGGATTACACCAGGGAGCTCTCACAGAGGATTTGCCATAGCCTGGGGGAGCAGTTTCCATCCATCTCCACACAACTCACACGTCAACAACAACCTCAGCAAAGTGCAATGACTACAGTGTTAATACCTCACCTAAAACAGACAGGCTCTTCCTGCAACTCCATCTGTACCATTTTGGAGATGGAACAGCAGTAGAGGGTGAGGGGAGATAAGGAGATATTTATAATATGTCACTCCCTGGCCTCAAATAAAAGGTCTTTCCCAGTAGCTCCTTTGAACTGCTGCTTGGGCTTAACTTTCTCATGTTACGGCTAGCTGTCTTTCCATGCCATCATTTAAAGAATAGAGACAACAGCATGAGACTGCCTTGAGAGAAAGCTCAACAACAGCAATGTTGAGTAATAAATAAGAGTTTTCCTTTTCCATCCTAGCGCCATACAGCTGTGATGGATTACAGAGTTTCACCATTTATTAGAGATTCTTAACGTCTTCAGGTCGTTTACCAACCTCAAACATCAAAACCCTATTTCAGTACCCACTAGGGCCTATTTCAAACACTTTCATTCATGATAGGCTACTAAATTTGTTCTTGGTTTTTGAAATGCATCTTCATTGGTTTTCAGCATCGTGGTGGAACTCAAGCAGCAAAAAAATGAGGAAGAGCGTAATAATGCTGCCTACGGTAGTGAAGGTCCTCCGTGCTCATACAGATTATTCCTGATAATCCACTCCTTCTAAACTGGGGATCCTTTTAAACCACTCAGCTAAAACAGGGTCCTGCACTTGGTGCCAATCCTACCTCAGATAAGAAGTGTTGGCTATTAATGAAATAACTTGAACAAGTGTTCTTTTAACATGGGAAAGTGTCCAGAAGATTTGTAATGGAGGCTAAAAGGGAAGGGAGTCGCATTGTTTTAAATGCACAATGTCATCCATCTTCCCTCCAATCATGTGGAGTGGCAGGCTCCCTTTACCTCCTTCCCCTCCTCTATCTTGGGAGACACATTAAGCAGAGCTTGAATCAACAAAGCAGAATGTTTCCAAGGTTGGTCTCTACTGACCCAAACACACCCGGTAAGGACTTCAAACATTCACTTACCCCCCCCCCACCCCCACCCCTTTCCTTCTAATTTCATGCAGTGTTCGGTGAAAATTAAATATTTAAAATCGTGGCTGCAGCAGGCTTGCTAGCACAGCTTAAATGACAAGCCTTTGTGGCAGCAGTGACCAGATTTTAAATGCAGGAAGATCAATAAATAAAAAGGAGCCCTGCTGTGCTGAAGCACAATCTTGGTGTGTGAGTGGAATGGGTTATAATAGCCAGTGAAAGTCTGCGCTCATCGTGTCACCATCTGAATTATGAATAGGCTACATGGAGTCTATTCACCAAATCCCAGTGTCCTCTCTGCCTCCACAGTTCCAGCAGTTTAAACATGTACTACATGCAATTCCACATAAGGAACCAAATAGCAGCCTAACAAACAGTGCAACCTATTAGCATTTCAAACATGGAGTGCATTATCACAGCAGGAGACTTCCATCATTGGAGCATCCGTTCTTCAGACATTATGAAAAGCATCTCCAGGAGCAGAAAAAAAAGATGAGGGGGAAAAAAGTGTCATCTCCCACTGCCTGACATTTTCCTAATAAATCACCCTGCTTAATACTAACGATTTAGTTCTCCGGCTCGGCCAATCAGAAAGTGTCAACCCTGACCTACAAAAGGATCATGTCAAACCTTAGAAATTTTGAAAAACATAAATCATGAAAACAAGAGAGGACATTGGATTACACAGTATTAACCTCTAGGGTTTGCATAAAAAGACCTTAGAATTATTTATGCCTGTGTATTAAGAGCCTTGCCGCGCTGTTCTTTACAGTGAACCGGCTGCCAATTTGATGAACCTCTCAGCCCTCAGCAGGAGTTCAGTGTCTTTGATTAATGAGTGCAAGCTTGTGGAAAAGGGTACAAACAGGAGGGACAGGGGAAAGAAATGGTGTGAAAATGCAGTCCTTTAATAGGATGGCTGCCATAATTACTGACGGTCTAGTTCATCCTTTTAGAAGAGCCAAACACACTTGGACCCCTTTCACATCCCCACCAAAACACTGAAGAGAGGCCGACCCGCCAGTCTTGTTAAAAGCCTCACACTGGACTTCCAGATGGCAATGGTGACTATTCAGAGAGATACTAAATTACACATTTTGTTTAATCCGGACAATCCACGTTTGTGACAAACTTTTTAATCTGGCCTGTTCGGAACACCAACCAGAAAACAGTTTTATCTTGGAAATTCACCTTGAATGACAAACAGCAATAATGTGTATTGCCTTTTCACTCAGACTAGGCCTAGTACGGTGACTTATGGTTCTTATTGTCAATTAAGCCAACTTAATGTTGTAATCAGAAGCAGGACATCTACCCTAAACAACTTGCAATGTTTTACATTCTGGTACAGGCTATATTGTGTTACTTAGTCGTCTTGAGAACATGCAGCCTAGCATAAGGAAAACACACACACCTCATATCTGCTAATTAGCCTACCAGTTAAACTAACAGGTTGTAGTTAAATTATAATGAATTTACTTTTGTTGTGTGCATAATAGGCTACCTTAACAATAAGAAGCCTATTATTACAACACATGCAAGGAATAGGCTGTAATTAACCAAGTGGTTGAATGGGTGAAAATAATGATTGAGCTAAAAATACATTTTATTAATCACACCACTGGGGCTGGTAGCATTTAAAAGTGCTGTTTCAAGCAATTCAGCAACCTTGAAAGATACTGCTAAGATTTTCCATCCTTGAAGAACAACACCCTGCGATATTCCAAACATTGAAATGCTCCACTGCTATTTTTTTCTTAATGCTGAAGCTCACATCCGAGCCAGTGATTTGTTCCGATGCATTATTGTCCCCTCAGACTGTTTTCAAGGACATGAGCTCTGAATAAATATGAGGCAAATTCAGTGACCTTCCAGCATTGTATCTGGTTATTGGTTGATTCATTGGCAGTTTCTGGATGCATGCATAACACATCAAGGCTGTAATCTGATTTATCTTGCATCCTTGGCTGGAATGGCTGCTTTAGCCATTTAAATGATGGACCTTATGGGGAATAATGTCTACTGCCATTTCACTTAGAGTGTATGTAATAGTTAATCAATTAACCATTTACAAAAACCAATCAATTCCGCTGTAGCACTAGTTGCAAAAACAAAGCAGTGCCAAAGGAAGTTCACAAATGTGACATGTGAAATCAATGTCTCAAACAAACAGTCATATCCTGAATGCAGTGAGTGTGGTTTAAGTTGTACTAAAACTCTAAAGCTGAGTAGCTTGTTGCGTTTAAGGCTTGATTCCCATGTTATTATTACCTCACTATACGTTTTGCAATAGACGGTCTTCATTTTCTTAAGACACTTTTGGCCAAATTGGATCTAGGCCCATTACTAAGTTACTGGCCAACTCCATTTTAATTTGACATCCTAGGGGGAGAAAGGCTGTGACACTATAGGCTAGCTAGATTGAATTTATAGTCCTGTAGTACTGGATGTGAACAAGCCTTGAGGGATATGCTCTGTCAAATAACAACAGACATTCAGCTATTATGCCTTCAGTTCCATCTATAAGGCAACAAAAGGCATTTGTAAATCAGAGTTTAAACTGTGGGCACATGAGTGTCCTGCATGTCACTGAACGTGTTGCATTAGAGTGTGTGAGCTGAGGGTGTAATTCGTTGCCAGTGCCACCGATGGTTTTCTAACATCTCAACGAAGGATGGTAAGTTAAGCATTTCCCTGTACTTGTGCATGTGACAAATAAAAGTTGAAAGTTGTAATGAAGCAGATGTCAAGTCGATTCATCCGAGGGAAGTGGAAGGCTGTTTGGCTAAACATCTGCCGCTTTACATGTGAGTTATGCTGTGAATATTCAAACAAAGAGACGGGAGGTGGAGCAATTATCATCTCCAGCAGAGATATTCCGCTCTTAGGAGAGCATTAAAAGAATCCCCTGAATGAACCACAGAATGGCAGAGCCAAAGACAAGTAGGTAAGCCTATTGCTGGTACAATATCAGGTTCAATTTTGGACACTGAAGTGAATAAGACACAAGGTTAGAGTGAAAAACAGGACATGTTCAGTACATAGGAGCTAGACATAGCCTAATCCTACATGGCAATACCATACATAGGATATCTGTCTGGACTGTAACTCTGTAGAGCATTAGCCTGCTTAGACAAAAGGGGGTCTATTCAATCAAATTGAATGTCATATGCATAAGTTCTGAAAGTTATATATAACTAAAAGTGATTCCTTGCCCTAACTAACGAAACAGGCTATTGAAAGTGAAAATCAGTCCAATAAATTGACTCAACCATCCCACCACCTGTCACCACTCAAAATGACTAGCCCTATTAGGAAAATGTGTGCCTTTGCATTGTTAAAACCTTCACTCCATGAAAAAGATGTCTTAGAAATATGACATCAATAGCCTCCTTCAGTTCAAATGTTACAAAGAATGAGATGTTATCAAAACTTCAGATGACGTCATATCTTGAAACATTCCATAACTTTTCGGTCATAATCATTCTGGATCTTTGAAATGAAAAGAGTGGGTGGAGAACATTGACAAAATGGCGAGTGGCTTATTGTTTAGATTGCAGAACATGTCTGGATATTGTAATATTACACAAAGGGATACATTTCATCAACTCAGCCAGGCTGCAGCTGCTTTTCTTTATAGGAAGCAACACAAAAGACAAGAGGAAAGGAGCTTTGGACGGACCAAAGCACTGGACTGGCTGATTTCCACTGACACCTCCAAACATAGTGAAAAAATGAATTGCTACACCACAACTAAGCAATAGAGAACTAATGTTTTATTTGTCATTTAATTACCTTTATTCCACGAAGAGCAGACTTTGGCATTATCGGTAAAGACAGACACCGACCTTGGGTTGACTATCCACACGCTGCAACAATGTTTTAAAACATTTCAAACGTAACATTTCTAGTGATTATAAACCTAGTTAACACCAAGTGTATTTATCTGTCACATTCCTTGGTCAGGTTAAATAGAGCGTTATAGACTCCGCGTTTTAAAGAAAGGCCAGTAAATCCGCATCAACTAACATTAACATTAAGATTCGCAAGTTAAACAGAAACCGACTCCGTCTACACCGTAAAAAGTGATGGAAACCGACTCCGTCTACACCGTAAAAAGTGATGGAAACCGACTCCGTCTACACCGTAAAAAGTGGCTGACATGCATCCCTGTCGACATCACAGACTGGACGTCGTTATGGATTATAACGTCCTAAACTACAAAACATGAGGAAACTCACCTTATGCTCGTTACTTTATGTATAGTCCTTCAGTTACAATTCAAAAGAACCGGTTATGTCCCTCTCCTTCACCGGTTATGTCCCTCTTCTTCACCGGTTATGTTTCTCTCCTTCACCGGTTATGTTTCTCTCTTTCGCGATTTGCGTTTGAAGTCCACGGCAGGATATGATAAAGAAGAGACTTGGGTCGTGGTGAGAGTGTGTGTTGGTGTGTGAGAGTGTGTTGGTGTGTGAGAGTGTGTGAGTTGGTGTGTGAGAGTGTGTGAGAGTGTGTTGGTGTGTGAGAGTGTGTGAGTTGGTGTGTGTGTTGGTGTGTGAGAGTGTGTGAGTTGGTGTGTGAGGGTGTGTGAGTTGGTGTGTGTGTTGGTGTGTGAGATGGTGTGTGAGAGTGTGTGAGTTGGTGTGTGAGAGTGTGTGAGTTGGTGTGTGAGAGTGTGTGAGTTGGTGTGTTGGTAGGTTAGTTAGTGTGTGAGAGTGTGTGTTGGTAGGTTAGTTAGTGTGTGAGAGTGTGTGTTGGTAGGTTAGTTAGTGTGTGAGAGTGTGTGTTGGTAGGTTAGTTAGTGTGTGAGAGTCTGTGTTGGTAGGTTAGTTAGTGTGTGAGAGTGTGTGTTGGTAGGTTAGTTAGTGTGTGAGAGTGTGTGTTGGTAGGTTAGTTAGTGTGTGAGAGTGTGTGTTGGTAGGTTAGTTAGTGTGTGAGAGTGTGTGTTGGTAGGTTAGTTAGTGTGTGAGAGTGTGTGTTGGTAGGTTAGTTAGTGTGTGAGAGTGTGTGTTGGTAGGTTAGTTAGTGTGTGAGAGTGTGTGTTGGTAGGTTAGTTAGTGTGTGAGAGTGTGTGTTGGTAGGTTAGTTAGTGTGTGAGAGTGTGTGTTGGTAGGTTAGTTAGTGTGTGAGAGTGTGTGTTGGTAGGTTAGTTAGTGTGTGAGAGTGTGTGTTGGTAGGTTAGTTAATGTGTGAGAGTGTGTGTTGGTAGGTTAGTTAGTGTGTGAGAGTGTGTGTTGGTAGGTTAGTTAGTGTGTGAGAGTGTGTGTTGGTAGGTTAGTTAGTGTGTGAGAGTGTGTGTTGGTAGGTTAGTTAGTGTGTGAGAGTGTGTGTTGGTAGGTTAGTTAGTGTGTGAGAGTGTGTGTTGGTAGGTTAGTTAGTGTGTGAGAGTGTGTGTTGGTGTGTTAGTTAATGTGTGTTCTTCTCAGACTTCTCAAGGTTTCTTCAGCTTCACTTCAATGAACAAAAGTGACGTCAGCTAACAGCTCCAACAATGCTAACGTGTGTCTAATTAATTAACAATTCAGTGCTATAAATGACTGTAAGCAGATACCAGGCATCTGATAGGTATTACTTATTTTATTAATCCTGGAAGCAATCTATGATTGATATAGCATTTTAACAAAATAAAAAGTTATATTGACTCTGTAAAAGAAAATAACGTTTATTGTGGTAAACTAATAAGGGTATAACACTGGCAGTGTAACATTATACACTGATTATTTATTTGTACAATAGGTCACTGCAATTATGTAACAAAATGCATAATGAATGAAATAATAAGCGGGGAGATTACACATAGACACTTTCTGTTGATCCCTGGGGAAACAAGTGATTCTTACAATATCTGTTTTTGTCTTGGGATCATAAAATAGAAAAATGAAAAGGTAAATCTTGAAACATTACATAATCACAGATCCCAGTGAATTCTCTGAATATACTGGACCATAGGTCATTGGAGTAAGTGACTTGCAGTAATACAACAACTTAAAGAAGTCTTTATCTATTAACACATATCCTACAGTTGAGCGAAGACTGCCATCTGTGTCTAATTGTGTCTTTGGGAAGACAATCGATCTGAGACCTGGTGACCTAGTCTGGGTTAGACAGGGGCTGCATATTATTACATTCAATAAACAACTGAAGAGCAATATGCTGCAAATTCTCTCCCATTTACTTTGAAAATGTATATAGTTTATGTAGATAGGCCTAATGTGCAATAAATCAATCAATTGACAGGTGAAAATGTAGAGCGAAAAAATTATCTTATGTTTGTGATTAAATGTAACTGTAAATTGCTTATCAATAAATATTTCTTAAAAAAAACGAATGTATTTTAACGCTATTATTAGGCTACATATAAATCACCCAAACCTTTAATTCAATTGTTGATATGTTGCTTTTACACAGATGGCAACACATTACTCAGAGACAGTAGAAATGGTCAGCGAACGCTTTGTGTTTGAATGTTCAAGAGAGCAAAATGCTTTTGAATTAAGGGAACTGTGGCTTTTTCTTAAGGAAATTGTACATGTACTGGAGGTAATTAGATACAGTAATTTAAAAAAACAAAGTACTCTTGAATTAAAGATGTGTGTGGGGGGGGGGGGGGGGATCCTTATTCAGCACTGTGAATTTAAAATAGGTTTATTTGCTTATTCACCATCCCTTGTGCTCATTGATTTTCTTCCCCTTCTGCTGGGTCAATTTCAACACTGCATTCAGACGGCCTAAAATGGATGAATCAAGCTTGCCTGGATCGACAGAGACGGTGGGAGAGAAATATTAATTTGATGATTTTGTCACTGGAACAGAGGGACTCTGGGATTTTAATTGTATTGGAGAATCTTCACTAGGGACAGATAGTGATTAAAGAGCTCAGATCTGCATCATTATAATAGGCTTCACTGGCCAGGCCTTTTCACATGCAATTACAATGTCTAGCATTACCTAGCTCATTTATAACATAATACATTAAAATGTAGCATTACCTAGCTCATTTCTAACATAATACATTAAAATTTAGCATTACCTAGCTCATTTCTAACATAATACATTAAAATGTAGCATTACCTAGGTCATTTCTAACATAATACATGAAAATGTAGCATTACCTAGGTCATTTGTAACATAATACATTAAAATGTAGCATTACCTAGCTCATTTGTAACATTATACATGAAGATGTAGCATTACCTAGCTCATTTCTAACATAATACATTAAAATGTAGCATTACCTAGCTAATTTCTAACATAGTACATTAAAATGTAGCATTACCTAGGTCATTTGTAACATAATACATGAAAATGTAGCATTACCTAGGTCATTTGTAACATAATACATTAAAATGTAGCATTACCTAGCTCATTTGTAACATAATACATGAAAATGTAGCATTACCTAGCTCATTTCTAACATAATACATTAAAATGTAGCATTACCTAGCTCATTTCTAACATAATACATTAAAATGTAGCATTACCTAGGTCATTTGTAACATAATACATGAAAATGTAGCATTACCTAGGTCATTTGTAACATAATACATTAAAATGTAGCATTACCTAGCTCATTTCTAACATAATACATGAAAATGTAGCATTACCTAGCTCATTTCTAACATAATACATTAAAATGTAGCATTACCTAGCTCATTTCTAACATAATACATTAAAATGTAGCATTACCTAGGTCATTTGTAACATAATACATTAAAATGTAGCATTACCTAGCTCATTTGTAACATAATATATGAACATTTAGCATTACCTAGGTCATTTGTAACATAATACATGAAACTGTAGCATTACCTAGGTCATTTGTAACATAATACATTAAAATGTAGCATTACCTAGCTCATTTGTAACATAATACATGAAAATGTAGCATTACCTAGCTCATTTGTAACATAATACATGAAAATGTAGCATTACCTAGCTCATTTGTAACATAATACATGAAAATGTAGCATTACCTAGCTCATTTGTAACATAATACATGAAAATGTAGCATTACCTAGCTCATTTGTAACATAATACATGAAAATGTAGCATTACCTAGGTCATTTGTAACATAATACATTAAAATGTAGCATTACCTAGCTCATTTGTAACATAATATATGCAAGTCCAATGACTGCAAAGCAAGCACATCACATGGGGGGCTGGAGGTGCAATCAGTCCTTAAAAGAGACAGCATTTTTAGAGTCTTGATTAGAAAATATAATAAGAGACCAAAAGACATAGTAAAGATGATGTCTCCGGAAACAAATGAATGTGGCGATTTGGTTGTAATTATTATCAGTCAATGGCAAGCCCAGGATACCCACCAGCCAGTGTGGCTGGGGCTCTGCTTGCCCTTATAGATTTTCGCCCGACACATTCAAAGAATACAGATTTTAATCATCTCAGTACACAACACCTTATAATTCCAATAAATAAAAAAACAAGAGCCTTCCAGCACCACACATACATTTAATTTAAATAACAAATTAATCTCTGAGCTAAACACAGGGTAGATGCAAACAAAGGTTTCTGTACATAATTACGTTCAGAGTTAATCCACTAGGCCTCTTTAAAAGCTTAATAGTACAATAAAGACAGACAACAGTTTTCTACTGTGGATCAACTAATCTAAAGTGAATTAAAACATTTAGTGTTTTAAATATGATTCAAATATTGCAAAAGTGTTTTCACATTTTCAAACGTGTGGTCTGTTTTTCATGCAACAATGGTGTTAACTTCTTATATCCATAGATATTTTAAATATCACAGATTTTGTGCTACTTATTAGCTATTTAAGGACAATTACACAACAATAACCTGTCCTTCGTCCTCTTCCTCTCCAGATAAGTCATGTGGGTTAGTGATGACATGCTTGTCTGTCTTGGACACCAACACTAAGGATAATAACACAAATGTATTACATTTCTATAGAGCATTCAGAATAGTAGCCAGTCGTCCGTCCACTACGAGCCCTCTGCCTCAGCATTAACTAGTTACAATCTCCCATTCCTCTCACGCTCCAGGCGACTCCTCAAATTATGTTAGCAGAAGATCAGGAATTGGCAGCCAGGTGAAGTATAAAAACTGAAACTGTGTTCAGATACTTTTTTCCAAACAAAAACATTAGCCAGCTACAGTCGTATGAAAAGGTTTGGGCACCCCTGACAATTTCCATGATCTCCATTTATAAATAATTGGGTGTTTGGATCAGCAATTTCATTTTGATCTATCAAATAACTGATGGACACAGTAATATTTCAGTAGTGAAATGAGGTTTATTGGATTAACAGAAAATGTGCAATATGCATCAAAACAAAATTAGACAGGTGCATAAATTTGGGCCCCAACAGAAAAATCACATCAATATTTAGTAGAGCCTCCTTTTGCTAAAATAACAGCCTTCCTATAGCCTCTAATGAGTGTCTGGATTCTAGATGAAGGTATTTTGGACCATTCCTCCTTACAAAACATCTCCAGATCAGTTAGGTTTGATGGTTGCCGAGCATGGACAGCCTGCTTCAAATCATCCCACAGATTCTCAATGATATTCAGGTCTGGGGACTTTTTGGGGACTTTTATTTTTCAACACCAGGCCACTGTGTTTCTGCTTACAACATGAAGTGTTATGTTGTTACGTCGGCAGGACTAGGATGATAAAACATGAAGTGTTATGTTGTTAAAGTGGCAGGACTAGGATGATAAAACATGAAGTGTTATGTTGTTATGGCGGCAGGACTAGGATGATAAAACATGAAGTGTTATGTTGTTATGGTGGCAGGACTAGGATGATAAAACATGAAGTTTTATGTTGTTATGGTGGCAGGACTAGGATGATAAAACATGAAGTGTTATGTTGTTACGGCGGCAGGACTAGGATGATAAAACATGAAGTGTTATGTTGTTATGGCGGCAGGACTAGGATGATAAAACATGAAGTGTTATGTTGTTATGGTGGCAGGACTAGGATGATAAAACATGAAGTGTTATGTTGTTATGGTGGCAGGACTAGGATGATAAAACATGAAGTGTTATGTTGTTATGGTGGCAGGACTAGGATGATAAAACATGAAGTGTTATGTTGTTATGGCGGCAGGACTAGGATGATAAAACATGAAGTGTTATGTTGTTATGGTGGCAGGACTAGGATGATAAAACATGAAGTGTTATGTTGTTATGGTGGCAGGACTAGGATGATAAAACATGAAGTGTTATGTTGTTAAAGTGGCAGGACTAGGATGATAAAACATGAAGTGTTATGTTGTTATGGTGGCAGGACTAGGATGATAAAACATGAAGTGTTATGTTGTTATAGCGGCAGGACTAGGATGATAAAACATGAAGTGTTATGTTGTTAAAGTGGCAGGACTAGGATGATAAAACATGAAGTGTTATGTTGTTATGGCGGCAGGACTAGGATGATAAAACATGAAGTGTTATGTTGTTATGGTGGCAGGACTAGGATGATAAAACATGAAGTGTTATGTTGTTATGGTGGCAGGACTAGGATGATAAAACATGAAGTGTTATGTTGTTATGGTGGCAGGACTAGGATGATAAAACATGAAGTGTTATGTTGTTATGGCGGCAGGACTAGGATGATAAAACATGAAGTGTTATGTTGTTACGGCGGCAGGACTAGGATGATAAAACATGAAGTGTTATGTTGTTATGGTGGCAGGACTAGGATGATAAAACATGAAGTGTTATGTTGTTATGGCGGCAGGACTAGGATGATAAAACATGAAGTGTTATGTTGTAATGGTGGCAGGACTAGGATGATAAAACATGAAGTGTTATGTTGTTATGGTGGCAGGACTAGGATGATAAAACATGAAGTGTTATGTTGTTATGGCGGCAGGACTAGGATGATAAAACATGAAGTGTTATGTTGTTACGGCGGCAGGACTAGGATGATAAAACATGAAGTGTTATGTTGTTAAAGTGGCAGGACTAGGATGATAAAACATGAAGTGTTATGTTGTTATGGTGGCAGGACTAGGATGATAAAACATGAAGTGTTATGTTGTTATGGCGGCAGGACTAGGATGATAAAACATGAAGTGTTATGTTGTTATGGTGGCAGGACTAGGATGATAAAACATGAAGTGTTATGTTGTAATGGTGGCAGGACTAGGATGATAAAACATGAAGTGTTATGTTGTTAAAGTGGCAGGACTAGGATGATAAAACATGAAGTGTTATGTTGTTATGGTGGCAGGACTAGGATGATAAAACATGAAGTGTTATGTTGTTATGGCGGCAGGACTAGGATGATAAAACATGAAGTGTTATGTTGTTATGGTGGCAGGACTAGGATGATAAAACATGAAGTGTTATGTTGTTATGGTGGCAGGACTAGGATGATAAAACATGAAGTGTTATGTTGTTATGGCGGCAGGACTAGGATGATAAAACATGAAGTGTTATGTTGTTACGGCGGCAGGACTAGGATGATAAAACATGAAGTGTTATGTTGTTATGGTGGCAGGACTAGGATGATAAAACATGAAGTGTTATGTTGTTAAAGTGGCAGGACTAGGATGATAAAACATGAAGTGTTATGTTGTTATGGTGGCAGGACTAGGATGATAAAACATGAAGTGTTATGTTGTTACGGCGGCAGGACTAGGATGATAAAACATGAAGTGTTATGTTGTTACGGCGGCAGGACTAGGATGATAAAACATGAAGTGTTATGTTGTTATGGTGGCAGGACTAGGATGATAAAACATGAAGTGTTATGTTGTTAAAGTGGCAGGACTAGGATGATAAAACATGAAGTGTTATGTTGTTATGGCGGCAGGACTAGGATGATAAAACATGAAGTGTTATGTTGTTATGGCGGCAGGACTAGGAGGATTAAACTTGAAGTGTTATGTTGTTATGGTGGCAGGACTAGGATGATAAAACATGAAGTGTTATGTTGTTATGGTGGCAGGACTAGGATGATAAAACATGAAGTGTTATGTTGTTATGGTGGCAGGACTAGGATGATAAAACATGAAGTGTTATGTTGTTATGGTGGCAGGACTAGGATGATAAAACATGAAGTGTTATGTTGTTATGGCGGCAGGACTAGGATGATAAAACATGAAGTGTTATGTTGTTATAGCGGCAGGACTAGGATGATAAAACATGAAGTGTTATGTTGTTAAAGTGGCAGGACTAGGATGATAAAACATGAAGTGTTATGTTGTTATGGCGGCAGGACTAGGATGATAAAACATGAAGTGTTATGTTGTAATGGTGGCAGGACTAGGATGATAAAACATGAAGTGTTATGTTGTTATGGTGGCAGGACTAGGATGATAAAACATGAAGTGTTATGTTGTTATGGTGGCAGGACTAGGATGATAAAACATGAAGTGTTATGTTGTTACGGCGGCAGGACTAGGATGATAAAACATGAAGTGTTATGTTGTAATGGCGGCAGGACTAGGATGATAAAACATGAAGTGTTATGTTGTTATGGTGGCAGGACTAGGATGATAAAACATGAAGTGTTATGTTGTTATGGCGGCAGGACTAGGATGATAAAACATGAAGTGTTATGTTGTTATGGTGGCAGGACTAGGATGATAAAACATGAAGTGTTATGTTGTTATGGTGGCAGGACTAGGATGATAAAACATGAAGTGTTATGTTGTAATGGTGGCAGGACTAGGATGATAAAACATGAAGTGTTATGTTGTTAAAGTGGCAGGACTAGGATGATAAAACATGAAGTGTTATGTTGTTATGGTGGCAGGACTAGGATGATAAAACATGAAGTGTTATGTTGTTATGGCGGCAGGACTAGGATGATAAAACATGAAGTGTTATGTTGTTATGGTGGCAGGACTAGGATGATAAAACATGAAGTGTTATGTTGTTATGGCGGCAGGACTAGGATGATAAAACATTGCTTTCAAAATGTCCTCTAACTAAGTCCTGCACTCTGTCTGAAATGCATGTAACACACATAGGCAAGGCTTTAACATTTGTGTGGTGATCACATTTACAAATAGCCCTTCATTTACAAATAGCCTGGCATTAAAAAGGACATGATTAATCACCCAGCATGACACAAACATTATCAGAATGAATACAGGAGTGCATTGGTGGAATATTGATAGATCCATACAACATACAAGATCATTGACTAACCTGTCATCTTGACATTGTAAAATTCCACCAGAAAATGTACTCATTTATAATGTCATTCACATAATAAGAAGCATTCCCAGCAAATTATCGACCTAGAAGGAAGAGAGAAATGGTGAGGAAATAAAGATCTGGCATGGAATGTGCTATCAAGGAAGTAACATTCATCCATACATTGATAACTAACACTTATTAAATATCAGATCACAATACTTATTTACACAGACTAATTGTGACTCAGAATAGACTTTCTTATAAAACGCCTCTGCAGTGGACGGCCATGTAAATATTGGCCCTTGCTTTGTCTTTGTTAATTGGAGCATGTTCCAGAAAGACAGTGAATGGAGGAGATACATGAGAAACAGATGCTCCTCACTTCTGTCTACAGGAACCTTACATTGGAAAGGCAAGAGAAGGGGATGAATAGTGAATGATAAAGGAGAGAGGGTTGAAATCAAATGAAAGAATGGGTTTTAAAAGAAAGCTGGATTTGTCTGGAAACTCTGAAGAAAAGTATGGTTTGGATGACAGCATTGCTTTTCAGTTAGATAACAGTCACGTATCTCAGAGTAGATTCAATTCTTTGTTTCAGAGATGTCTGAACACATGAGATTCAGGAGTATTTCTGGAGTGTTTTACCAGTTGTTAGAGCCTATATGATTACATGAAACATTTGAGAAATTCTAAATACATGTATGGTTATTAGTGATGCATACACTATTGAACATTTCAGAGTATATGTTGGCATATTTGTAGTGAGTTTAGCATATTTTGTACTCAAAGGAATGCAGCAATACACATATTACTTGATAATTATTTGACAACCCCTGGTGAACAGAAGTGGCTCTGAGCATCCCATTTCCATGCCAACTGTCACTCTGTGTCATATCGTATTTACGTATGCATACCACTGTCCCTTTTAATTAGCAATTTCAGGTCAGTGCAAAACCCATCCTCCTCCGGGCTGTGGCAACGCAGACGTGTGAATGAAATGCCTTTAGTGTTATTTGATCAAAAATAGGCCATTACAGCCATAACCATAATGGTAACAGCCTCTCTGGAATGTATCCTCTCCAGAAACAATTCATCTCAGAGAGAAACAGCAACACTTGTATTGAGGAAGAAGCAGAAAACCATGATGAACACAAAAGCACAGATCTGTCTGGAGAAATAAAGAACCATGCTGGAGAAGGTAATGATGATGTAAGCAGCTCCCATCATTTTCAAAAAACCTCAAGTCAGGATTTTTTGCCCACATTAACACTACAATTAATTATGATAATCACTACTGGGAATGAAAACGAACATCCATTTTAGAAAACCTGGCCTTGCACTACATTCTGGAGATAAATATTTATTATATATTTTATTGCTGAACTGATATATACAAAACTGTGTGAACTGTGACCACTAATTTTGTGACCACTTCTACAATAAATGGTTGAATGGTTGAATTGATCTGGTATTATTATTGCCACCAAAGACAAATTGAGTCAAAGTTCTTGTCATATTTCTACAGTCGCTACAATGGGTTTGTATAAACATTTTAATGTTCTCTCAGCTCCAAGCAAAGCTGAGCTTAAACTCTTGGGTTGGGTGCAAATAACATTTTCTTCCGAACACACTCAAACCCATTCTAAAAGCATTGTTCAAGGTTCCTTTCATGGACAACTGCATTCACAGCAAGCTGCTATTGTATTCCTATCTACTAAATGATGCTTTGTTGCATATTCATGGCTGCCTTGTCCAGAGCGAGGAGGGTGAGACACTCTTGGGTCCTGGGAAAATTGGGCTGAACAAGTAGATATGTCACAAAGCATTCCTCTGTGATTACAACACATCTGCTGAAATCCCATCCAGACAGAAGCTCATTTCTAAGCTCTGTCTGAACACTATTTTAGGCTGTGTTATTGTTGTATGTAACAATAAGATCGGACTTACCGTTTCAATTTGACTCATCTACAGGCCACAGAAAGGTCATGATTTGAACGAGATATGCAGATAATTTCATTAACATAATAGTAAGTGTATTTTGTGTGAAGGATATGCATCCATAACATTGAAACACATCCACAGTGCCTCCTTACCAAGAAGTGTGTATTTATTTGTGTACTTTTCCAAGCGAATAAACACAAAGTAACTTGAAGAGCCCAATAAACTAATGGACTGAAATCTATCTTTTCCTAACATGTATATCGTGGGAGTCCTGACATCTACTGGGCCTTGATTCATCTGACCTCATCATCTGCTGCTCTTGTTGTCAGTTCATCAGAGTGAATAGTTTACTGGTACTTTCAAACAGAATGAAATATCTATGTTTAATCTACACTATGGTCATACCCTACTCATTCATGTTTACACTAAAACACAGACTAAGCATTTTAATGTGTTCACGCTGTAGATCACTTATTGTGAAATGGGTTGACTTTTGGTTTTGTCAGACTTAAAACTGATCGTGTAACAGTTTTGCTCACAACATGTGCCATCAATCAAACTGAACAGATAGCAGCCAGGAATATTTATCTTAATTAAATTCCATACGATATATTAACACTTGATCATTATCATAATGTCTACTTGAATTAATCAAATTATTCTTCCACTAGATTAGACAAAGCATGATTACCTGAAGGAGTTCATGCAATATGTTGCTGTTCCTGGAAAGTACAGGCTGAAAGAAATGTGATTTACTGTCACCTAGTGGCCAAGCACCTACATCACAGGGGATGTGTCGTGTTATATTATGAGAGTTACATACAATAACTACATGGCCAAACGTATGTGGACAACCATTCAAATTAATGGACTCGGCTATTTCAGCCTCCCCTTGCTGACACGTGTATGAATGACCAATGTATTTTCTGAGAGTAAAATAAAGATAGCCTAACCCTATGAAGGGGAACAGGAAAAACGGTCATATTGATTAGTGCTCACCGGATCAACATATGCCGAAACGCTATACTCCAGACTGTCATGAAGAGTGATCAGATTAATTGCAAAGTCCCTCTTTCCATTGAAAATGAACGTAATCCCCCAAAAACATTTCCACTGCATTTCAGCCCTGCCACAAAAGGACCAGCTGCCATCATGTCAGTGATTGTCTCGTTAACACAGGTGAGAGTGTTGACGAGGACAAGGCTGGATATCACTCTGTCATGCTGATTGAGTCAGAATAACAGACTGGAAGCTTTAACAGGAGGGTGGTGCTTGAAATCATTGTTCTTCCTCTGTCAACCATGGTTACCTGCAAGGAAACACATGCCGTCATCATTGTATTGCATAAAAAGGGCTTCACAGGCAAGGATATTGCTGCTGGTAAGATTGCACCTAAATCAACCATTTATCGGATCATCAAGAACTTCAAGGAGAGAGGTTCAATTGTTGTGAAGAAGGCGTCAGGGCGAGAAAGTCCAGCAAGCGCCAGGACCGTCTCCTAAAGTTGATTCAGCTGCGGGATCAGGGCACCACCAGTGCAGAGCTTGCTCAGGAATGACAGCAGGCAGGTGTGAGTGCATCTGCACGCACAGTGAGGATGGCCTGGTGTCAAGAAGGGCAGCAAAGAAGCCACTTCTCTCCAGGAAAAACATCAGGGACAGACTGATATTCTGCAAAAGGTACAGGGATTGGACTGCTGAGGACTGGGGTAGAGTCATTTTCTCTGATGAATCCCCTTTCCGATTGTTTGGGCCATCCGGAAAACACCTTGTCCGGAGAAGACAAGGTGAGCACTACCATCAGTCCTGTGTCATGCCAAAAGTAAAGCATCCTCAGACCATTCATGTGTGGGGTTGCTTCTCAGCCAAGGGAGTGGGCTCACTCACAATTTTGTCTAAGAACACAGCCATGAATAAAGAATGGTACCAACACATCCTCCGAGAGCAACTTCTCCCAACCATCCAAGAACAGTTTGGGGACGACCAATGCCTTTTCCAGCATGATGGAGCACCTTGCCATAAGGCAAAAGTGATAACTAAGTGGCTTGGAGAACAAAACATCAATATTTTGGGTCCATGGCCAGGAAACTCCCCAGACCTTAATCCCATTGAGAACTTGTGGTTGATCCTCAAGAGGCGGGTGGACAAACAAAAACCCACAACTCCAAGCATTGATTATGCAAGAATGGCCTGCCATCAGTCAGGATGTGGCCCAGAAGTTAATTGACAGCATGCCAGGGCGGATTGCAGAGGTCTTGAAAAAGAAGGGTCAACACTGCAAATATTGACTCTGCATAAACTGAATGTCATTGTCAATGAAAGCCTTTGACACTTATGGAATACTTGTAATTATACTTCAGTGTTACCATAGTAACTACTGACAAAGATCTAAGAACACTGAAGCAGAAAACTTGGTGGAGACCAATACTTGTGTCATTCACAAACCCTTTGACCAGGACTGTACTACTACTACTACTACAACTATAATACTATACTAGTATTATAATACTATAATACTAGACTGTAGAGCCTTAAGGAGTAATTACTGTCCTCAATCCAGTGTCCTTTTTAATTATGTATAACAGATGTATATTTAGCTGTAATGTTCATTAACGATCTCAGGAATGGACAGAATAATGCTGATAAGGTTGGCATCAATTGTTTGCTTCAGGCTTTGAAAGCGTTGGGTTGGGTTGGGTTGGGTTGCAGAATCAGGTAACGTTGCCAAGGGCTGGGGTATAGGGAAGGAATGTCGAACTAATAACACATTGATCTTTTTTTCCCCCACTAACAGGTATTTTGACCAATCACATCAGATCTTTTCATAGCCAATTTCTGAGGCATCTGTTTGATCAAAATAACAATTAGTGAGAAAAATATCAGAATTGCTTGTCTAAACACAGCTAAAATGAGGGATTACTTTTAAGATGCCATTAATAAAACTATGTAACATTGTTAACCATTTCAACTTGTTCGGTGTTTGTATGACAACTGCAAACTGTCAGACTTGTTGTCAAAGAAGCAACATGAACAGCAACTAATTTGACTGCAAAATCTCAAAACAAGCACAATGTAACAATGCTTGCCCACAAGATGAGATGCTCACACAAGTCAATCAAAAAAGAACAGGCAGACCCATAACTCACAGGTGATTTCCAAACTTTATTTTGAGTAACAAACAGGGCTTAGCTAAAGCCAAATTAAATGAATATTGCCCAGTAATTAGCAAAAAGCTTTCACATACATTCAAAGACCTTATGAGGGTGTAGTTCTGTCTTTTAGGCCCACTCCACAAACTGTAACATACTGTATCACAAACATATTAGTTAAAGCACTGACCATATTCATATTAGTCAATTCAAATTTGGATTAATAGCTTTGTAAAAATAAATGATGATAATTCAGGAAGTCGTACCAAGATGGTTCAGGTCAAAGACAAACCGTCCTCTCTAAAAGGTTTTCTCCCATTAATAGAAGTTCATGCATGTCATTACAGACTAATGCACAAGATGTCATGTCTATTATAAATGTAATCATATGTAAAAACGTAGTACATTGACAAACAGCATCCTAAAGAATGCTTTGAACTAAGTTGTATTACTGCAGCATACAAACAATGGGACACTGGACCGCTGAGATTCCTTGCTGAGAAAACGCACACTGGTTGAATCTGGCTCTTTGACATGTTTTACAAGCCTTCATTTGTTTGTTTGAGATATGAACGATGGATTATCTTCCTGTAGTTTCTATTATGGTATTTATCTCTTATCGAGAACTAAGACATTTAAAGCCTGGACACTAGAGGAAGAGATGAAACCATTGAAAAGTATGAGCACTTACAATGGCAATAGAACGTAAAGATGTTTGATAATGATAACATATTTCAAATCAGACTCCAGCAGTACAAATCAACAGGAGACCGAATGTCCTTGAAGATTGAAAACAGAAATTCTCACAATTCAATATTGAATTAATTGTAATAGCAGTATGTTATTCTATCTGTTAAATCATCTCTTCTGGACAATGGAACCCGTCTCAATTAAGGTAACCTTTTTCTCTCCAAGTCCTCTTCTCCAAGAGCGACTCCACACAGCAGAATCTAAGAGGACTTCCACTAAGCCATGTCATCAATGTCCTCAGTCTCCACTAGGCTGGCCTCGTCAGAGGTGGGAGACCTGAACGGGGGGTGGTACTCGAATGACGTGAGGACAGTACCGTATCGGTGCTTCTGGTGCAGGCACCAAAAGACTGCCGAAATCCCCATGATGCCGACCACACTGAGAATTACCAGTGCTGAAAGCAGTGGACTGGGACCTGAGCAGGCAAAAAACAATGCAGGGATAGGTCACCATTGAGTTTACTGGGACCCCTGTTCTATTTCTATGACTGTATGGCTATCTAAGAACAAAATAAAGGAAAATGGCTTCGCTTCACTTACCAGGGTTGCCATCCTTCTCTGCTTCTGAAGAAGAAAGTAAAAACATATCAGTGAAACTAAAAATAACGAAGAAATTAAAATAAATCTGCAAGTTAATCAAACTGAGAAAACAACACATTGCTGCAAGGGATTTACGTCAACTGGGCTATTCACCATAACGTAGACACCTGTGATTCAAAATGACGGCCGGTGGTCAGAGGTTATTTGACGACCACCCACTGCACATGGCTGACGTTCGTTATGCTGCGTCCCGTCTATTGATAGCAGAAAAGTTATGGTTCACAAATGCTGCTAAAAATAGGGCCTTACTTTCAGCAGTTTCACAGACCACTCCATTCTCCGGGTCTTCGACACAGCTGACTTTCTCCCACTCCCCTGTGCTGCTGTGCATGGCCACACAGGTGTCCATGGGAATCAATTCAGACTCGCTGGAGCCATTCCCCCAGTTCTTAAAGCTCAGACCCGTTTCATCTTGCCACTTAAAGTCCTCATCTTATCAGACAAATAAACCAAGACATCAAATTTAGAAAAATAGCAATGACCACTAATTCTCTCTCTGTTAATTTCCCAAAGGCCTACTTTAATATGGATTATGGATAAAGTCACCGCATTATACTGTAAAACCACATGGCAAAGTAGAATTCATAATAGATGTGTTATTATTTTCTAGTACAATTAAAAGTACTTACCGTCACTGTCATAATACATGCCCAACCACACGTGTATGTTGCCTTTCCACACCTGTGGACTGTACTTGATGATGAAACTATTCTCCTCTGCACTTTGGACACTCACCAGTTCTAAAAAGAGACAACAGGACAATCAGTGGTAATTGAAAACAAACAAACATTGACAGTAGTTTGAAATGGTTCAACTAAATGATAGCCTTTCATCTAATATATAATAAGAAGAAAGATGTAACATAATGGGATGAAAAGTCTACTTTATAAATGATGGGCTTCTGAGTACCATATCCTGAGCAGATGATTTTCGCAGCTTCAATTGTATAGCTTTTAGCCACGTCTTCTTCTCCATGGACGAAGTGGTAGCATCTTTGTCCGAAAGACACCCAGGTGCGGCCATCTGCAGGGCAGTCTGGGAAGATAGGTAATCATGAGACAAAATCACTATAGTCTCCACCTCAACCTTCAAACAAAGTTAGGCGTCCCCGGTCCAACTAACCTTTCCAACAACCTGCACAAACTAGTCAAATAAGTGACCGTTTTATCAGTTGGGATATGACTATCAAACATGGATGTATGTTTGACTTTGTTAAGCAAGAGAGACTTTAGTACGACATCCGTTAGCTCTCGAGAACCCAATGTGGCTTTGATGCACTAACTGTTCGGAGTTTAGCAGAGTTACACCCGTCTGTTGTCACACACCACCTCAGCTATGACATCCTCTCACCTGGCACTCGCAATTCCATTTGGACAGGATGTGTTTATCAAAATACAGCTGGGTGCAACTTTCCTAAACTGTGTATATTAAGTGTAGGGTCCCGTGTAGCTCAGATGGTAGAGCATGGCACTTGCAACGCCAGGGTTGTGGGTTTGATTCCCACGGGGGACCAGTACGGAAAAGGTATGAACATGTATGAACTAACTAACTGTTAGTCGCTCTGGATAAGAAATGAATTACTTAAATGCATCTTCTGTATTTATTTATTTTCATTGCTTATATAAAAGTGACATTCCAAATGTTTCCAAAACGGCGAGGTGTATTTGTGTCTAGACGGAGCATTTGAACAGCGTACGGGGAATTTGCCTTACAAGGCTAACGGGGACGTCCAATGGCTCAGTGTAATGCAATGTTATTGGAGTCATGAATAAGGGTTACATGCTGACCAAACCACCCGTGTTGAGTGAGCGAGCGAGCGTTGCAAAATAAACATACATGTTCTTCAATCATTGAATCCAAACTGCTCGCGGCTGTCTGTGTAGCCAGGCGCTAAAATATGATCCAGTTGTAGAATGAACCACAAAAGATTCATAAAAAAAACGAACTGCTTTTTATCTGTAGATTAATTGTCGGATTAGAGAACAATTACATTTACATTTGTATGTTGACGTTTTAAATTTAGGCTGACTTTTCTTAGCGGACGTACAAGAATCGCAAATTGAATTATGGTGCGTTTCAGGCCTTGAAGTGAACATAACTGTACACTCGCAAACTCGATCAAAAAAAGAGGGCTGAGTGGCTTAAGTTGCCAACTTCCCTTTTTTGGCTAATCGTTTGGACCGACGTCGAAGATGATGATGGGGATTCCCCCAAGGGCATAAGGCGAGGGTGTCTTTCATGCATTTGAAACACAGCCCATGAATGTTTCGACCCATCCCAAAATGAATATAAATTCACAGTTGGTTTTGGTATTTTAACCTGTGTGTCATGAAAACCAACAGGCGGACCACGATGCTGCACGAGCGGCAACGTTTTGGTCAGCATGTTAAACAAGCATTTACTTAAAACATTAAGTACTTTTAAAGTTTTCCAGTAATTTAAACTAATTAAATATGCCCCTTGAATTTCAGTTACAGACACCTTAATGATGTTAGTGCAATTGTATTAAATTGTCATATAGAAATCAAGTGCTATGCAATCCCTTAATTCTGTTTACATGTACAGTTGAAGTCGGAAGTTTACATACACTTAGGTTGAAGTCATTAAAACACATTATTCAGCCACTCCACAGATTTCATGTTAACAAACTATAGTTTTGTCAAGTCTGTTAGGACATCTACTTTGTGCATGACACAAGTAATTCTTCCAACAATTGTTTACAGACAAATTATTTAACTTAATATTCACTATATCACAATTCCAGTGGGTCAGAAGTTTACATACACTAAGTTGACTGTGGCTTTAAACAGCTTGGAAAATTCCAGAAAATTATGTCATGGCTTTAGAAGCTTCTGATAGGTTAATTGACATCATTTGAGTCAATTGGAGGTGTACCTGTGGATGTATTTCAAGGCCTGAAGGTAGGCCATCCACAGGTACACCTCAGTGCCTCTTTGCTCAACATCATGGGAAAATACAAAGAAATCAGCCAAGACCTAATAAATAAAATTGTAGACCTCCACAAGTCTGGTTCATCCTTGTGAGCAATTTCCAGACGGCTGAAGGTACCACGTTCATCTGTACAAACAATAGTACGCAAGTATAAACACCATGGGAATTTATACTAGGATTAAATGTCAGGAATTAAAAACTGAGTTTAAATGTATTTGTCTAAGGTGTACGTAAACTGAGTTTAAATGTATTTGGCTAAGGTGTACGTAAACTTCCCACTTCAAATGTATATATTACCATTTGTATTTCAATAGCTTTTTCAAAACAGAAATTTGCATCCTGTAGTACTAATTCCAAAAAGTTCTGGGACACTGTAAAGTCTATGGAAAATAAGAGCACCTCCTACCAGTTGCCCACTGCACTGAGGCTAGGAAACACTGTTACATTTACGATAATTAAAAATGTCATTAAGCATTGTGCTACGGCTGGCCATGCTTTCCACCTGGCTACCACTACCCCAGCTAACAGCTCTGCAACCCCCGCAGCAACTTGCCCAAGCCCAACCCCCTCCCACGCTTCTCATTCACCCAAATGTTCTGAAAGAGCTGCAAAATCTGGACCCCTACAAATCTGAAAAGGGGAAAGCACTCTAAACCCAAACTGTTACAGACCTATATCCATCCTGCCCTGCCTTTCTAAAGTCTTCGATAGCCAAGTAAACAAACAGATCACTGACCACTTCAAATCCCACCGAACCTTCTCTGCTATGCAATCTGGTTCCCGAGCTGGTCATGGGTGCACCTCAGCCACGCTCAAGGTACTTAACGATATCATAACCGCCATCGATAGAAGACAGTACTGTGCAGCCGTCTTCATCGACCTGGCCAAGGGTTTCAACTCTGTCAATCACTGTATTCTTATTGGCAGACTCAACAGCCTTGGTTTCTCAAATGACTGCCTTGCCTGGTTCTCCAACTACTTCTCAGACAGAGTTCAGTGTGTCAAATCGGAGGGCCTGTTGTCCGGTCCTCTGCCAGTCTCTATGGGGGTTCCACAGAGTTCAATTTTAGGCCGACTCTATTCTCTGTATATATCAACGATGTCGCTCTCACTGCAGGTGACTCTCTGATCCATCTCTACGCAGACGACACCATTCTGTATACATCTGGCCCTTCTTTGGACACTGTGTTAACAAACCTCCAAACGAGCTTCAATGCCATACAACACTCCAACTGCTCTTAAATGCTAGTAAAACTAAATGCATGCTTTTCTATCGAACGCTGCCAGCACCCGCCCACCGGACTATCATCACTACTCTCGACGGGTCTGACTTAGAATATGTGGACACCTACAAATACCTAGGTGTCTGGTTAGACTGTAAACTCAACTTCCAGACTCACATTAACCATCTCCAATCCAAAATTAAATCTAGAATTGGCTTCCTATTTTGCAACAAAGCCTCCTTCACTCATGCTGCCAAACATGCCCTTGTAAAACTTACCATCCTACCGATCCTTGACTTCGGCGATGTCATTTACAAATTAGCCTCCAACACTCTACTCAGCAAATTGGATGTTGTCTATCACAGTGCCATCAGTTTTGTTACCAAAGCCATATACTACCCACCACTGTGACTTGTACGCTCTCGTTGGCTGGCCCTCACTACAGATTCGTCGCCAAGCCCACTGGCTCCAGGTCATCTAAGTCTTTGCTAGGTAAATACCCACCTCATCTCAGCTCACTAGTCACCATAGCAACACCCACCCGTAGCATGCGCTCCAGCAGGTATATCTCACTGGTCACCCCCAAAGCCAACACCTCCTTTGGCCGCCATTCCTTCCAGTTCTCTGCTGCCAATGACTGGAACGAATTGCAAAAATCCATGAAGCTGGAGACTACCATCTCCCTCACTAACTTTAAGCATCAGCTGTCAGAGCAGCTTACCGATCACTGCACCTGTACATAGCCCTTCTGTAAATAACCCACCCTACTACCTCATCCCCATAATAGCCCACCCTACTACCTCATCCCCATAATAACCCACCCTACTACCTCATCCCCATAATAACCCACCCTACTACCTCATCCCTATAATAACCCACCCTACTACCTCATCCCCATAATAACCCACCCTACTACCTCATCCCCATAATAACCCACCCTACTACCTCATCCCCATAATAACCCACCCTACTACCTCATCCCCATAATAACCCACCCTACTACCTCATCCCTATAATAACCCACCCTACTACCTCATCCCCATCAACCCACCCTACTACCTCATCCTCATATTTATTATTTTTGCTCATTTTGCACCCCAGTATCTCTATTTGCACATCATCATCTGCACATCTGTCACTCCAGTGTTAATGCTAATTTGTAACTATTTCGCCACTATGGTCTATTTATTGTCCTACCTTCCTAATCTAACTACATTTGCACTCTGTATATAGATTCTCTATTGTGTTATTGACTGTACGTTTGTTTACTGTGTAACTCTGTGTTGTTTTTGTCGCACTGCTTTGCTTTGTCTTGGCCAGGTCACAGTTGTAAATGAGAACTAGTTCTCAACTGACCTACCTGGTTAAATAAAGGTGAAATCAAATAAAATGTATATATTCCTGCTACCAGTCAATTTTCAGCCCTGTTTACATGTATATGGCCACCCATCACACCTACACTGACATTCTTGTGCTCACACACACAAACTCACCACCACTCATGCTGCTGCCATACTGTTTACTAGTATTTATCCCGTCACTTTCTCCTAATCCCTGCCTAAATATACATTTCTATTTCAAATACTCCAGTATGCTTGCAAATTTGGTACTGGCACTGACCCTATGACAAATAAATTGAAACAAATGTAATGTAATACATTGTTTGTTTACATGTAGTAAGTGGGCCCACTTTGAGAATATCCTGTGACTTTAACACTACACACTTCCTGTTTCCTTTCGAAATGAGGGTCACATTGTTTGTTTCAACCTTATACCTCGTGATGAACGAACTTGGTTATTTTCAAGTCACGATGGCAGCTTTCTGCAGCTCTAATAAATACTACCAAATGTGGCATGTAATCAGACTGAACATGTGAAGCCCTATAAAACAGGAAATAGTATCGTGCGCAGCGCAATAGTCAAATGTTACACTGTTGTTCAGTAGGACAATGTGTTGAAACGTACTTGTCCAAGTTTAAAACGAAACCACAACAACTAATAGCTTTCTCGGGAAACAATACACTTCTGATTAAAATAGTTATACTATCTCGACTTACCACCAGCTAGAGTCGATTGCAAACAAACAACAACAAAAAGGAAATTGCATAAATATAAGAGGCGAAGATGACATTTCTTTAGTGACTCCATGTTCGCGAGCTCCAAATCATGTCTCCAAAATGTTCTTCTTCTTCTTCGGTGTGGAAAAGTACACAGTGGGCGTTAATAGTTTCCTATCTCCTCCAAAAGTATCTCCGTTGCCGCCCACTACTGTACTTAGAGGGAAATCCAAAACGGAAATGGGAAAAACAAAACTTTGAACACCCTCCGACTTCCGAAAACAACATAAAAAAAAAAAAACTAAACAATAATCAAGGCAACGGTAAACATGTGATGCAGCGCCCCGCCCACCTTGGGCCAATTAACATATCACATGTGACTAACACAAGTCAGTTAATTACTATAGTGCCCCGTCCCCCTTGCATCATTCACCCAAGTTTTGTCAAAATCGTGTCAGTGCTGTCTGAGATATCCATGTGACTAACGTACTAACAGACGGAGACAGATCCACAGTCCCCTCCCCGATTTAATTGATGGGGACAATAATCCTCATTCAATCAACTGTACAGTCTCTGGTCAAAAGTTTTGAGAATGACACAATTATTGGTCTCCACAAAGTTGCTGCTTCAGTGTTCTTAGATCTTTATGTCAGTAGTTACTATGGTAACACTGAAGTATAATTACAAGTATTCCATAAGTGTCAAAGGCTTTTATTGACAATGACATTCAGTTTATGCAAAGAGTCAATATTTGCAGTGTTGACCCTTCTTTTTCAAGACCTCTGCAATCCGCCCTGGCATGCTGTCAGTTAACTTCTGGGCCACATCCTGACTGATGGCAGGCCATTCTTGCATAATCAATGCTTGGAGTTTGTCAGAAGTTGTGGATTTTTGTTTGTCCACCTGTCTCTTGAGGATCGACCACAAGTTCTCAATGGGATTAAGGTCTGGGGAGTTTCCTGGCCATGGACCCAAAATGTCGATGTTTTGTTCCCCGAGCCACTTAGACGGTAGGTTTGAATATGATTCCCAACCAAATTTACTGAGCTTCAGCAATTTTGACAAAGATCATGGATATCTGTTGTCCTAAGAGATGTGTAAAGTTGGTAGAATATTTTTCAAAATTATTCTGTTTTTACACAGGACAGGTGGCTTCGCCCCCGGCGCAGGACTGGGCACCAGGCTGGGAAACTACACTGGAGCTACCGGGCTGGGAACCGGCACTGGAGCTACCGGGCTGGGGCTCGCCACCAGCACTCTGGTGCGAGGTGCCGGCACTGGCGGTACCGGACTGGGAACCGGCACCAGGAGGGGCTCCGACCCCGGAGCTGGTCTGGACACCGGTTCCGGACTGGACACTGGCACCAAGGGAGGCTCTGAACCTGGAACTGTACTGGTCCGGCCACCGGCGCAGAGGGAAGCCCCAACCTAGGAGATGGACTGGACACCGGTCCCGGGCTGGGCACCGGCACAGAGGGCTCCGGCCTCGGAGCTGGATTGGCCACCGGTAACGGACTGGGCACCGGTGCCGAGGGAGGCTCCGACCTCAGAGCAGGACTGGACACCGGTCCCGGACTGGGCATCAGCGCAGTGGAAGGCTCCAGCCATGGAGCCGGGTTGGCTGCCGGTCCCGGACTGGGCACCAGCGCTATTGAAGGCTCCAGCCATGGAGCCGGGTTGGCTGCCGGTCACGGACTGGGCACCCGGCAGCTGGGTTGATGGCCGGGTCCCGGACTGGTCCCCGGCGTGGCGAGGAGCTCCGGCTCTGGAGTATCACCAAAGACCGGTCCCGGACTGGGCACCGCCATAGAGGAGACCACCTGCCATGTAGCCTGGCTGGCGTGGATGGTGAGGTGGGGAGACGCACCGGAGGTCTGGTGCGTGGAGCTGGCACTAGAGACACCGGGCTGGGCACACGCACTGGAGGCCGGGTGCGGGGAGCCGGCACTGGTTGCAGTTCGTACCAGCCCGGCACTGGGCCAGCGCAGACGACTGGTCCCAGGTTGGGCACCGGTGGAGAGGACGCTCCGGCTCTGGAGCGGGGTTGACGACTGGTCCCGGGCTGGGCACCGGTTCCGGTTCTGGAGTGTGGATGTCCCTGCATCTCCACCGTCCAGGTGGCGTAGCCCTCCGGATCTCCACCATAATATGGCTCCATATCTGAAGCCGAGTTGATCACCGTCACTGGAGTTCCGGTACGGGGAGCTGGCATTACCCGTGCCGGGCTCGGGACACGCACAGGAGGCCTGGCGCAGCCAATATAATGCCCCAGACGATCTTCCTCCTCTGCCTCCTTTCGCCCCCATAGCCCCCCCACAAAATGTATTTGGGAGCTCTTCAGGGCCAAACAAAGAAGGTCCCCCTTCTTTGGATAGCGCTGCTTGGTCCGAGGTTGGTGGATCATTCTGTCACAGATGTGTGAAATTAATGACCAAGGTGCAGCGCTATTGAAGTTTGGCATACTTAATTTATTACACGAACTGGGCAAACAATAAACAGAGTAAATCGTAACGTGCGTGTGAGCTCATGAGGAACTAACAAAACAATGATCCACAAAACACAGGTGAAAAGCTATGAACTTAAATAGGACCAAACTCAACCTAGTTAACTAGAACTCTCTAGTCAGGATAACAGGTCCTACCATAGAGGTGCCCGGAGACATCTCCGGACACTAATCCTGACAATGAGGTCATTGTTTTAGCACTATTCATAGAGTTTTTTAAATTTGTATCTATGGTGTTGCAGTTTGGTTGCAGTTTGTATTTGTGCTAGAATGGTTCAATGCGCCAATAAATCAGCACAATCTACTTTTTTGTTTATTTAAAATTTCTGTGGTCTTGGAGCTAAAATTGGAATCATCTATACAAGGGCCGGCCCAAGCCTTTTGGGGTCCCTAAGCGAGATTTGGTTGCGGGGCCCACCCACCAAGCAGGCACATTTATTTTGTGGCCTCCCTCTTGATGGCGGAGAGAACATTTTGGGTTGGAGATACATTTGTGTAGTATTAAAGCAACTTTCCTGCAATTCTACACATGTTTCCTTATGCCTTATGCCATGTTAATGATGTCTGATTCACTAACAAAATCAATGGGGCCCCCTGGAGGTCAGAGAACGTGAGCACGTGCACTGCGTGCCCGGTTGGTATTCGGTCATGATTACTACATGTTTAGGTAACTGGCTAGACTAACTTACCAATCAAAAAATGGTTTACTGACATGGCGGATTGAGTTACTGACAAAACAAAACCACTTAACTTACACCTTATGTACTCTACTGTTCTAACCCTCAACAGTAACTTCAGGTCTTATGCCTGGAGGAAATTGTGGTAAGTGCATGGTGGCCGCCATCTTTATGCGCCTCCGCTAGATGCGATTTTGTCACAGTCCTTTCTAACGTGTCTTGCACGGCTTGTGAGCATCGTAGAGGTGAAGAACAAGACAAAATCAACAGGGAAGATAGATGCTGCGTTTCCACTCCAGTTATTAGCTTTCAGTTAAATGGTCGTAAAAGCTAATATCCCAAACCGTTCAAAAACTAAAGCAAAATTAACTGCTGCTACTCTGTTTATTATCTATGTATAGTCACTTTACCCCTACCTACATGTATATAATACCTGCTGCTACTCTGTTTATTATCTATGTATAGTCACTTTACCCCTACCTACATGTATATAATACCTGCTGCTACTCTGTTTATTATCTATACATAGTCACTCTACCCCTACCTACATGTATATAATACCTGCTGCTACTCTGTTTATTATCTATGTATAGTCACTTTACCCCTACCTACATGTATATAATACCTGCTGCTACTCTGTTTATTATCTATGTATAGTCACTTTACCCCTACCTACATGTATATAATACCTGCTGCTACTCTGTTTATTATCTATGTATAGTCACTTTACCCCTACCTACATGTATATAATACCTGCTGCTACTCTGTTTATTATCTATACATAGTCACTCTACCCCTACCTACATGTATATAATACCTGCTGCTACTCTGTTTATTATCTATGTATAGTCACTTTACCCCTACCTACATGTATATAATACCTGCTGCTACTATGTTTATTATCTATGTATAGTCACTTTACCCCTACCTACATGTATATAATACCTGCTGCTACTATGTTTATTATCTATGTATAGTCACTTTACCCCTACCTATATGTATATAATACTTGCTGCTACTCTCTGTTTATTATCTATGTATAGTCACTTTACCCCTACCTACATGTATATAATACCTGCTGCTACTCTGTTTATTATCTATGTATAGTCACTTTACCCCTACCTACATGTATATAATACCTGCTGCTACTCTCTGTTTATTATCTATGTATAGTCACTTTACCCCTACCTACATGTATATAATACCTGCTGCAACTCTGTTTATTATCTATGTATAGTCACTTTACCCCTACCTACATGTATATAATACCTGCTACTCTCTGTTTATTATCTATGTATAGTCACTTTACCCCTACCTACATGTATATAATACCTGCTGCAACTCTGTTTATTATCTATGTATAGTCACTTTACCCTTACCTACATGTATATAATACCTGCTGCTACTCTGTTTATTATCTATGTATAGTCACTTTACCCCTACCTACATGTATATAATACCTGCTGCTACTCTCTGTTTATTATCTATGTATAGTCACTTTACCCCTACCTACATGTATATAATACCTGCTGCTACTCTCTGTTTATTATCTATGTATAGTCACTTTACCCCTACCTACATGTATATAATACCTGCTGCTACTCTCTGTTTATTATCTATGTATAGTCACTTTACCCCTACCTACATGTATGTAATACCTGCTGCTACTCTCTGTTTATTATCTATGTATAGTCACTTTACCCCTACCTACATGTACGTAATACCTGCTGCTACTCTCTGTTTATTATCTATGTATAGTCACTTTACCCCTACCTACATGTATATAATACCTGCTGCTACTCTGTTTATTATCTATGTATAGTCACTTTACCCCTACCTACATGTATATAATACCTGCTGCTACTCTGTTTATTATCTATGTATAGTCACTTTACCCCTACCTACATGTATATAATACCTGCTGCTACTCTGTTTATTATCTATGTATAGTCACTTTACCCCTACCTACATGTATATAATACCTGCTGCTACTCTGTTTATTATCTATGTATAGTCACTTTACCCCTACCTACATGTATACAATACCTGCTGCTACTCTGTTTATTATCTATGTATAGTCACTTTACCCCTACCTACATGTATATAATACCTGCTGCTACTATGTTTATTATCTATGTATAGTCACTTTACCCCTACCTACATGTATATAATACCTGCTTCTACTCTGTTTATTATCTATGTATAGTCACTTTACCCCTACCTACATGTACACATTACCTGACTCTGTACCGGTACCAACTCGCTATTGTAATTTTTACAGTTATTTTACAGCTTTTCTTTATTTACTTATCTATTGTTTACCTAACACTTACTTTAACTGCATAGTTGGTTAAGGACTTGTTAGTAAGCATTTCACTGTAAGGTCTACACCTGTTGTATTGTTGGTTAAGGGCTTGTTAGTAAGCATTTCACTGTAATGTCTACACCTGTTGTATTGTTGGTTAAGGGCTTGTTAGTAAGCATTTCACTGTAAGGTCTACACCTGTTGTATTGTTGGTTAAGGGCTTGTTAGTAAGCATTTCACTGTAAGGTCTACACCTGTTGTATTCAGCGCGCGTGACAAACAACATTTGATTTGAACTCAGAGACCGATCCATTTGCTTAATATTCTCACAAGCAGAAGAGGGCCTCCAACAGAGGAGGAGGACAAGATAAGATAAGATAAATAATGTATTATTAAACTATTGTAATTATGCCAAGTTCACGAGGCACTCTGATGATGTGAGGCCTAATGGTAAGTCCACCACTGCCACTGCCTGAACTTACATGATCCCTCAAAAAGTAGGCTTGCAAAGTTTTTAATGTACCATGATATTGCAGAGCTAATTTTATTGGGAAGTTGAAGAACATCATTATACATGCATGTTATTCTCTAGAATTGTATTAAATATTAAGGAGAAGGAAACAGCTAAATGTTAAATAAGGGAGAAGTGGTTTTATTTGGTTTTGTTTTGATGAAGGAGTTGGGCCCCAGGAGGACCTTGATTTACAGAATAACCCATACAATTCTATAGATAGTGCCATAAGTACATAAATTGTACAGTTTTCAGTTATTGCAGCCCAGTAGGATAACATGCTGCCTGAAAGCTTGACATATTTACAGTATAAATATGTCAAAGTCACACAGGAACATATTTTACATATATATTCAACTGAAATGACTGACCAATTGAATGCAATTATGAAGTAAATAGCCAAATCCTTACATGCAGGCCTACCACAACTCACATTATTGGCTCATTAATTAATCCAAAACCCCCAGTGAAAAATAAACAAGGCGCAAGACGTTAAGAAATGAGAAGAATGTTGGTGAGAGCTGGAATGGCAGAGAGCTCCGTGGGGTTACGCAAACGCCACGGCTCTAGACAAAAGAAGACTTGAGACACTGTATTAATGAACAAGCATCAGGGAACATAGAACAATGTCTGCAGCATATCCACTCCAGATATTATTCAGCAATGACAGACATTCTTTGAGGGTTTAACAGCCAGTCTTAATGGTTTAAACTTGTAAAAACATGTTTTATTAATATGAACACAAGTTAGCAATGGACAAGACTGATTGGTGTGAGGGTTTGGCTGTGGTTAGACCTTACTCCCAAATAAGGGAGTGGTAGGACCACAGCCGAGCCCTCACACCCTAACTAGAGGAAGCAATGATCCTCAATCAGAGACAGCTGTACAGGGTTGTCTCTGATTGGGGATGGTATTTAGACACCACACACATCCACCTGTGTGTGGGTCATTGTCTATTCCTCACGTCACAGTAAGTGTGTTTCTTGTTCATTTCATTCATTGCCTCGTTTATATAGTTCGTAACATTTGTTGTTTTATCGTTTAATAAACGATGTGGAACTGTCGCTGCGCTGCTCCTTGGTCTCTCTCTACACCCACTCGGGACAATTGGTAACTCACATGAACCTACTTAGCTAATATGTCCAGTAGACATCTCATCTAAAAATATCAACAAACATGAATATCCTGTTATCTTCAGGAGCCCTCCAGGACCTAAAACCAAGCAGCCATTTTAGATCAAACCCTGTGTGAGTGGAGACAGAAATAGCATTCATAGACCCCCATCCATTCAGTCATCAGACTGTTGGATTTAATATATCATAAACAATGGTGACATAGAAAGATAACACTCTTATTTCCCTCTCCACTGAGATATACCTTGCCAGAACCCAACAAGATAAAGAGCTCTGTCTCTGTGTAAAGGCCACGTCTTCAATGGAACTTAAGACATGGTTATTTCATAAGACACATCACTACACAATCATTACACCTTTGTTGATATGGCTCATCTTGGAGAGCTGCTGTGCTGATATTACCTTCAGACAGACGAAAGGTAGAAAGCGTAGTATTGCTATAGCTGTATTTGAGGCAGAGGCGTGTCCAGCTTGTAACAGTAGACGCAGGTGGCTGCAGGCCACAGACAGCTGCAGCATGGATCTGGCTCATCATCTGTCTGCTGCTCACGGTTTCCTGTTGGGTGGCACCACACCCTCCAGGAGACCAGGAAGACCCATCTGCCAGTCCAGGGCCTGGCCACCATGGCCCTCTCCAAAACCCCTTCCATTTACCCACTACCCACCCAGGCCTGGCCACAGCCTTCTCGAAGCCCCCATCCCTGTAGCCTCCCTCCTGTCACCACTCACGCTGGTTGAGACAGGGACATGCATGTCAACACTATGAACAGGACATGGTGTTGATGATAATCTCTACACCGCCTCACCCTCAGGGCTGTGAATGTACCAATGACAAACACACTGTAAATCCATGTCAACAGAATGTGTCATCAACAGTAAGGCCTGTTCAGGCATTCTAAGGACAGACTAGAGCAGTATATGTAGGCCTTGTTCTTAACTGACTTGCCTGGTTAAATAAAGGTTAAAACAATTATAATAATTATAATAATTATATTGATTAGATTGCAGCCATAACGGATCACATAAATAAGTTTCCCCTCTGTCGCAAGAGGACGTGTCACGTCTTCACTGTATGCAACAGCTGTGTCAATCTAAACTCTGTGTGAGGGAAGGTCAGTGTCAGTGAGTTGAGACAAATGACTGGAATTCTCATGTTTTCTGAGGAAATGTCTACTGTAGGATTAATCTCATTTCCTTGCCTTGGTGAGCCAGTAAGGAGACACTCCTATACAGGCCATACTATACTGTCACACTAATCATCCCTGAAAGCTTTTGGTTTTGGGAGGAAGATCCATAAGAAAAACACTACAAAGGTCACTGCTGAAATGTTTTCCTTAAGCACCTTATCTGTGGAAACAGAGGTTGCCAGTATCATTTATGTACAAAAGGACACTCAAAGAAAGGTAAAAATATAACACACTTTCAAAGATATGCTGAATTTCTGATATGCTTCCAACTGTTCTGTTCTCGACACATTTCACTGTTATGGAAAGAATATAAAATAATAAGCTACTAATATATTTTTTAATCTAAGTTTCAATATATCCTATTAATTTGTCTTCCAATTGTTACTTCTGATTGTTACTCAACATTTCTACTCCAAAATGTATGTCTGTGTAAAGCAGAAGTAGCTCCCATTGGTCAAATGTATGTCTGTGTAAAGCAGAAGTAGCTCCCATTGGTCAAATGTATGTCTGTGTAAAGCAGAAGTAGCTCCCATTGGTCAAATGTATGTCTGTGTAAAGCAGAAGTAGCTCCCATTGGTCAAATGAAGTACATCCAATACAGACAGTGGATTGACCAAGTAATGATCAGCAATAAAGAGGGAGGGGCAAAGACTGTGAAACAATAAAGAGGGAGGGGCAAAGACTGTGAAACAATAAAGAGGGAGGGGCAAAGACTGTGAAACAATAAAGAGGGAGGGGCAAAGACTGTGAAACAATAAAGAGGGAGGGGCAAGGACTGTGAAACAAAACTTTACAGCTAAAGACAATGATGGATTCGGTTAATGCCCGGGCAAACCGGGTTAGCATTGTTTGGATTCGTTTTAAAACCGGGCTGCCTTCTGGGGGATTCGGCCTGGATAGTTTTAGGTATAGAGATCCTATAACTTAGATTATGCTAACTTGTAACTACGATTTATGTTTCATGTTGCTAGGATGGAAATTAACAAGCTCTTCACAAGCAACTGGCTCAGTTCTGAGGGTTTGTTTACAGTCAGACTCTTCCCTCCTACACCAACAGAACACAGAACAAGCCTAATTTAAGTTTTTATTCAAAAAATGTCAAAGAAATGAACAGAAAGAAAGCTTAAGTAACAATCTGAAAATATTTTTGGCTTTAACAAACACTATAAAACAAAAACACAAAGGATGGTTTCCTTAAACTGGACATATAAGTTACCACTAGGATGTGTGGCACATGTAAAACAAAATACAAAATTAACTCTCATATTGATATCTCTATGAAAATCTTTTATTTCTTCAAACAATCTGTACAAAACGTATTTCTTCATAAATTATTACTTTCAATATAACTTAATGTTTAACATTATGGTTAATTAAATGAGCATTTCTTTCTTTATGGACCTTTCCAACTCTTGACCTAGACGCAGTATGAAACTTGGTTCAGACATTACTAGCAGCATAACCCTCACAAGCACTCGACAGAAACAGTTCTCACTCTCAGGCATTACACAGACATCTCAAGTACAGTCACAATGGTCCTTTACATTGGTAACTCAACTCAAGCTGACTGCAGAGGAAATGCTGCTGCAAGTCTGTCTGGACTGACAAAGCAACAATGTTTTCAGGAGATGTCACAGATCCAGGAAATACCACTTTCAGCTTTCATTTGTCTTCAACCAGCCTCTGGAATCTCTTGTGATGAAAGCAGCAGTTCTACTTTTGAAACTATGAAACTGAATGTCTGAACACAACTAAAACACCCATCAAAATTATTATTAATATATCATAAAAAATGTTTGTTTTTTTGTAAAGAAAATCTAAACATATTAAAAACAACCTGAAAGAAAACAAGTGTATATGGCCAGCTCCTGAGCATGGCATTTGGTCTGGAAGGGCAGGCTGGACCTGCTAACCCGGCCCAATACAGAGGATAAACTAAACTCTGAGGTAGTCTGTCCGACCATCAGGCCAGAACACAGGCTTCTGGAAGACAACTCAATCATAAAGCCTGTTCAAATCTACTATGATCAAAACAATTATCAAACTTTTAGCAATAACATTATCTGTTGCACAATGCCAAAACAGATTATTATTGTAATTTCATAGTTTCAAACTGCCTTATTTCCTGGTTTATTCGTATTTCTAACATTGTATTTTCCATTTTTCTGTATTGATGAAATCAACGTGTGGCATTTGTTGGATCCAAATCGTCCTTCATGCTTGTTTGTGTCCATACTTTCATAAAACTTATGAAAACTGAAAGTAAATGTACAAAAAAGGCACATTCTCCAAACTGCAATCTAGTCTGGCAAAAAGTCAATTACATCCTTGTGAGAGAGAAATGAAACTTTCCTCAATTTACTGGCTCACAGTTCTTTGGTGAAGTAAACTATAATTGGAAGTGCCGAGCTTGTTTGTTTCCTATCAAAGAGATAAGTGCAATAAAATCTACATATTAATCTCAGTATTTCCATTGAACTTTTGCCTATGTTGTACTGGAAGGCTTTGATAATTTTTTTGCACAATAATAAATCCAAGTATGCCTGTTTTCATTTAAACTGAAAGTGAAAAAGAAACATCCTGCCAAGCTGACAGAGAACAACAACATCCCCCAAAAAGACACAATACCGCGCCCTCCCTTATTCCACCCCAGGAAGTACATGTTATGCTAATCTACAACACCAAGTAATTAAAAGGCAAGATTCAAAATGTGATCATTCAGCAGGATATCTACCACATTCAACAACCAGAGACCGTTAAGGCCCTAAAATAACACACATTACATCCTATTAAACATCATCATCAGATTCAGAGGGTCGTTTCACTGTAAACCTTCTACGTTTTTAGAGGGAAAAGCAAAACACATACAGATGCAGGATCTTAATTTGAGCCAGTTTGCTACAGCAGGAAAATAATCCTGCAGTAACAGGAGATGTGAATTATTATATGAATTATAATTAATGGACATTTTTGTAGTGGTTAATATATAAGGGAAAATCAAGTCTGAAGTTACAAAGTGGAAATTACTTCAGAAGCCTTTTTAAACCTCAAATACAAGTTTAAAACGTCCTGCCTTGCAGGAAAGTTCTACGGCAACAGGGAATTCAAATTAAGATCCTACATCTGTAAACAGCAGATTTCATTATCTATATCCAAAGGAAAAGCCCTATTTAGCTGATTTACAAGGCAATAGCTCTCAACATCTCTTGCTAATTTCTAGCCTCGGAGGTTGCCTATACAGCTACCATATGGAAACTTTTAAGGCAAATTGTATGAGACAGAAAGATCGATCTAGACCACTAAGATAAATCACTTTACAAGAAGAAACATTTAACACTTCACCGTAGCAACACTCACACAGCAAGCACAAAACATCATTTTCAAGATGTCTGGCTAATAAACTTTCAGAAAAATCTATTTCAGTACAAAATAAGAGAAAAACTAAATAAAAATCATAAACAATATTAACAAAATAATGTTATACTATCATTGACCTTAAACAACAAGTCACATGATCCGCTATTGGTTCTTGCATCCATGTGACCAATCCGTGGTAAAAAATAAACATTCTTTCTTTATTAAAATAAAACTTTTTTTTTTCTTCTTTTTTTTTTTATTATAGTATTCTTTGATGAAATAAATCACTTATTTGCACCTCAGGAACTTAAAACAAAATAGTCTCACTAAAAGGAAATCATTGCAGAACCTGTGCAAAATGGTGATAACTCCTTAACACACAATCCATCATCAGGGGCAGCCATGATTGTTGAGCCGTCATACAACTCTTTCTTCTGGGCTCCTCCCACACCTGAGAGGACACAACCAAGACAGTCAGATGAGTTTAACTTTGGTCCAAAGTATCTTTCTATCATATGAAACATCTACCCACAGCCATACAGGCCGGGGACCTTGGCTCCTTCCATGGCTCTGTCCCAAATGGCACCATATATATGGGTCATTCTACAAAAATACAAAAATCACATTTGTATTTTTCCCAAACTTTCAGCACAGATGTCTTACAACATATGCCAGGTAGACATATATACTACTCACACAATTAAATCATTATATATCATATCTTACCTGAAATCCTTACCACCCCACTTAATTTGTGATAAACATAGTGATAAAGACCATGCACAGTAGGGATCATTTTGATTAACCTTCAATTACAGATAGACTTTACAATTTGTATTTGCATACCAAATTAACAAAATGGTAAAAACCAGATTTTCAAAACCTTTAAATTTAATTTAGAGAAATATAACCGCTATTGTTCTCTGTAAAATGTTCCATGTTGATTGTATGAATCTGAAACTTGCTGATTCATTTAATTACTTTATTACCTGTATATCTAATCCATTATGTTGTCAGATGTTTAAATGATCATTTAACCATCTTTATTTTGGCAAGATAACAGGCATTTGAGTGCCAAGTGTCAATCATTAAGATAAATGGAGGCCTGCATTAATATGACTCGTTTTAGTACAAACATGACCATTTAGAAGTAGTGAACTGGGAGGGAATCCCCATGTGTTGGGAGCGATCAACCAATATTAAGAGAGCATTTTATTCTTCTAATTGGGTTGCCCATGGTTTATAAACCAAAGACTAAGGCAATATCCAGGAGCCAAGACTAAGATTTATATCAGGACACTGGTCCCAAGATCCAGACCCAGACCTAGTGAGTTGAGTCCATCACAAGTTAAAGCCCAAATGTATACCAAGACCACTAGATCAAGAGTCCATGGGCCCTTTCTTCAATAGTACGAAACTCAAGTAGAGTGAACTTGGAGTACAGTGCAGTACAGTAGGGTTCAGTACAGTAGGGTTCAGTACAGTAGGGTTCAGTACAGTAGGGTGCAGTACAGTAGGGTGCAGTACAGTAGGGTTCAGTACAGTAGGGTGCAGTACAGTAGGGTTCAGTACAGTAGGGTTCAGTACAGTAGGGTGCAGTACAGTAGGGTTCAGTACAGTAGGGTTCAGTACAGTAGGGTTCAGTACAGTAGGGTGCAGTACAGTAGGGTGCAGTACAGTAGGGTTCAGTACAGTAGGGTTCAGTACAGTAGGGTGCAGTACAATAGGGTTCAGTACAGTAGGGTGCAGTACAGTAGGGTTCAGTACAGTAGGGTTCAGTAGGGTGCAGTACAGTAGGGTTCAGTACAGTAGGGTGCAGTACAGTAGGGTTCAGTACAGTAGGGTTCAGTACAGTAGGGTGCAGTACAGTAGGGTTCAGTACAGTAGGGTTCAGTACAGTAGGGTTCAGTACAGTAGGGTGCAGTAGGGTGCAGTACAGTAGGGTTCAGTACAGTAGGATTCAGTAGGGTGCAGTACAGTAGGGTTCAGTACAGTAGGGTGCAGTACAGTAGGGTGCAGTACAGTAGGGTTCAGTACAGTAGGGTTCAGTACAGTAGGGTGCAGTACAATAGGGTTCAGTACAGTAGGGTTCAGTACAGTAGGGTTCAGTACAGTAGGGTTCAGTACAGTAGGGTTCAGTACAATAGGGTTCAGTACAGTAGGGTGCAGTACAGTAGGGTGCAGTACAGTAGGGTTCAGTACAGTAGGGTTCAGTACAGTAGGGTTCAGTACAATAGGGTTCAGTACAGTAGGGTGCAGTACAGTAGGGTGCAGTACAGTAGGGTTCAGTAGGGTGCAGTACAGTAGGGTTCAGTACAGTAGGGTTCAGTACAGTAGGGTGCAGTACAGTAGGGTGCAGTACAGTAGGGTTCAGTACAGTAGGGTTCAGTAGGGTGCAGTACAGTAGGGTTCAGTACAGTAGGGTTCAGTAGGGTGCAGTACAGTAGGGTGCAGTACAGTAGGGTGCAGTACAGTAGGGTTCAGTACAGTAGGGTGCAGTACAGTAGGGTGCAGTACAGTAGGGTTCAGTACAGTAGGGTTCAGTACAGTAGGGTGCAGTACAGTAGGGTGCAGTACAGTAGGGTTCAGTACAGTAGGGTTCAGTACAGTAGGGTGCAGTACAGTAGGGTTCAGTACAGTAGGGTTCAGTACAGTAGGGTTCAGTACAGTAGGGTGCAGTAGGGTGCAGTACAGTAGGGTGCAGTACAGTAGGGTTCAGTAGGGTGCAGTACAGTAGGGTGCAGTACAGTATGGTGCAGTACAGTAGGGTTCAGTACAGTAGGGTGCAGTACAGTAGGGTGCAGTACAGTAGGGTTCAGTAGGGTGCAGTACAGTAGGGTGCAGTACAGTAGGGTTCAGTAGGGTTCAGTACAGTAGGGTTCAGTACAGTAGGGTGCAGTACAGTAGGGTTCAGTACAGTAGGGTGCAGTACAGTAGGGTGCAGTACAGTAGGGTTCAGTAGGGTGCAGTACAGTAGGGTGCAGTACAGTAGGGTGCAGTACAGTAGGGTTCAGTAGGGTGCAGTACAGTAGGGTTCAGTAGGGTGCAGTACAGTAGGGTGCAGTACAGTAGGATTCAGTAGGGTGCAGTACAGTAGGGTGCAGTACAGTAGGGTGCAGTACAGTAGGGTGCAGTACAGTAGGGTTCAGTACAGTAGGGTTCAGTACAGTAGGGTGCAGTACAGTAGGGTGCAGTACAGTAGGGTTCAGTAGGGTTCAGTACAGTAGGGTTCAGTACAGTAGGGTGCAGTACAGTAGGGTGCAGTACAGTAGGGTTCAGTACAGTAGGGTTCAGTACAGTAGGGTTCAGTACAGTAGGGTGCAGTACAGTAGGGTGCAGTACAGTAGAGTAGTGATATGCGGTCAGGGTTGGGAGGATAGGAAGTGCCTAGTTCTTCATGATCAAATCAATTTCTGAACTAGTACTTCCCAAATTTGCAGTGATCTGGTACAAAATGCGTAAGGATTAAGGTGAAAAGCAGCCTTTCTCCTGCCCTTCAAACTCAATGCAAGGCTTTGACATAACTGGTGCATGCATGTTTCTACCTTATACTCCCAGGTAACGGACACCAACAGGCAGCCAGAGAGCTTCGCTGCCTGTCATGTCAATATATCCCATTCATGTTCATTGCACTCAAATAATAAAAGCACATGGGTACTAGAGTTAAAAAGGATAGGAAGAGCTATGGACGTTCCTTTTACTTCTAGCTAAAGTAAGCTGATCAGGATTGCTAACATACTGCATCTGAAACTGTTTTCTAGCAAAACGGGGTGTGATGAGGAATGGAAGAACAACACCTGAGTTTACTGACCTACATCAAAGGAAGGGACAGAAACTAACACGTTTATTTTAATCTGAGTGGTATCAACGCCCAGAAAGACTGGCTCTGTGACTGTGCTGGTAGCAGCGGACTCTGCTTCCCCTGCCTGCTGTTCTCCACCAGTGACAGCTTGTGGACAAGAGCTGGTTACTGCGACTTGAACAACTAGCCTATAGCACTCAACAAGCATGAGAAATCTGTGTCTCATATTCAAAGCCAGATAGCTCTGAAGACATGTGGCAGCTCACAAATAGATCTGGCATTGAATGAACAACAGAGACTGAACATCAGCATGTACAATTTAAAGATAGAAGAGACCTAGCTAATATGCTACATGCTGCTACAGGCTGCTACATGCTGCTACTTGCTGCTACATTAGTTGGGACCTCTTAATATAAGTAAAGACTTTGTACTACATTCATTGAATAATATGTTTGTAATCACCTTGGATTGAATTAGAACATATCATGATGTAAATAAATGTCCTAAGTTTGAAGACTGTTTTTAAAAATAGTTATTTTTGTGGTCGGAGTGAAAGTTGCACCACTTCTGTAGAATTATGATTAGAGCACTATGGGCACTATATAGGGGATAGGGTGCCATTTGAAACGCACCCCATTCACGATATAAGACACAAATCCCACACTGACTGTACCTCCGTATTACTTGGTTTGTTGGTAGGTGTAAGGGGAATGACCACTGGATGACTCCACCTGCTGTTGTTGACTGTTGTCCTGGAAGGAAAATGAAGACTGGATGGATCTCAACATCAGTCTAGCATCTATAAATACATCAATGCTATCTATGTGAATGATCTCTCTTACCAAGGATCTATAAATACATCAATGTTATCTATGTGAATGATCTCTCTTACCAAGCATCTATAAATACATCAATGTTATCTATGTGAATGATCTCTCTTACCAAGGATCTATAAGTACATCAATGTTATCTATGTGAATGATCTCTCTTACCTAGCGTCTATAAATACATCAATGTTATCTATGTGAATGATCTCTCTTACCAAGGATCTATAAATACATCAATGTTATCTATGTGAATGATCTCTCTTACCTAGCATCTATAAATACATCAATGTTATCTATGTGAATGATCTCTCTTACCTAGCGTCTATAAATACATCAATGTTATCTATGTGAATGATCTCTCTTACCAAGCATCTATAAATACATCAATGTTATCTATGTGAATGATCTCTCTTACCTAGCATCTATAAATACATCAATGTTATCTATGTGAATGATCTCTCTTACCAAGCATCTATAAATACATCAATGTTATCTATGTGAATGATCTCTCTTACCTAGCGTCTATAAATACATCAATGTTATCTATGTGAATGATCTCTCTTACCTAGCATCTATAAATACATCAATGTTATCTATGTGAATGATCTCTCTTACCAAGCATCTATAAATACATCAATGTTATCTATGTGAATGATCTCTCTTACCTAGCGTCTATAAATACATCAATGTTATCTATGTGAATGATCTCTCTTACCAAGCATCTATAAATACATCAATGTTATCTATGTGAATGATCTCTCTTACCAAGCATCTATAAATACATCAATGTTATCTATGTGAATGATCTCTCTTACCTAGCGTCTATAAATACATCAATGTTATCTATGTGAATGATCTCTCTTACCTAGCATCTATAAATACATCAATATTATCTATGTGAATGATCTCTCTTACCAAGCGTCTATAAATACATCAATGTTATCTATGTGAATGATCTCTCTTACCTAGCATCTATAAATACATCAATGTTATCTATGTGAATGATCTCTCTTACCAAGCGTCTATAAATACATCAATGTTATCTATGTGAATGATCTCTCTTACCTAGCGTCTATAAATACATCAATGTTATCTATGTGAATGATCTCTCTTACCTAGCATCTATAAATACATCAATGTTATCTATGTGAATGATCTCTCTTACCAAGCGTCTATAAATACATCAATGTTATCTATGTGAATGATCTCTCTTACCAAGCGTCTATAAATACATCAATGTTATCTATGTGAATGATTTCTCTTACCTAGCATCTATAAATACATCAATGTTATCTATGTGAATGATCTCTCTTACCTAGCATCTATAAATACATCAATGTTATCTATGTGAATGATCTCTCTTACCAAGCGTCTATAAATACATCAATGTTATCTATGTGAATGATCTCTCTTACCTAGCATCTATAAATACATCAATGTTATCTATGTGAATGATCTCTCTTACCTAGCATCTATAAATACATCAATGTTATCTATGTGAATGATCTCTCTTACCAAGCATCTATAAACAACCAAGTAGTAAGTAGAGCTATAATCTTATAGCTATAATCTTCTACCTAAGTTACTTTATAAATAGTAAGTGAATCACGAACCTCCACTGGAACATTTGCCGTCTGCATGTGTGCATACTGAGGAATATAAGGTCCTTGCATTGAGTTTGCAGCCATAAACTGCACAAAGAAGGACAGAACTCTGTTAGTAAAGATCCATCTAAAGTTCAACTTCAAGACGATAATCAATACAGATCCCAACGTGAAATGTACTTCTGGAAGCGTATCTATCAAGCGTCTGAGAGTAGGAGCCTTGGTCTAGGATCAGGTCCACGTCATCTTATTCATTGTGATCTAAAAGCCCAAACTGATCCTAAATCAGCACTCCTACTCTGAGATGCTTGATACATATGGTATGGCCCTTGCTCTAATTAGACAATACATTAACCCAGTGTTGACGTAGTTGAACCCTTGACCGTTCCCTCTCACCGTTCCGGTGCTACCCATGGAGAGGTGACTCATCTGCTGAGTGAGAGGGCTCATCATGGATGTAGGCTGTAGTGACATAGTATGGTCCATAGAGGGCGATATCACCACTCCCTGGGACAGAGAGTGACAGGATGAGAGCAGAGCAGCAGAGGGGTAGCAGCGCCATACAGACATCCATAGATCCTACATTTATTTGTACTTATAACAAGTGAATGTAATACATATCCATGGTTACCATGAATGCAATACATATCCATGGTTACCATGAATGCAATACGTATACTTTGTCTTGGCCAGGTCGCAGTTGTAAATGAGAACTTGTTCTCAACTGACCTACCTGGTTAAATAAAGGTGAAATAAAAAAAATAAAAATAAAAATATCCATGGTTACCATGAATGCAATACATATCCATGGTTACCATGCAAAATATCTAAATGACAGAAACAGGAGGAGTGAGAGAAAGGGGAAGAGAGAAAGGACAGACTTTGGCTGCGTCCTAAATGCCACCGTATTTCCTATGTAGTGCACTACTTTTGACCAGAGCCCTATTGAACCTATACAGGGAATAGGGTGCCATTTGGGATGCAGCCGTCCTGTTGAGTCTCTGGCACTAGTCAGGACAGACAGGTGGAGGCTGGAGGGGGTTAGAATAATATATAGATTAAACCCTTTTCCTTCATGAATAGTTGATCATTCCACGAGGGCTTTTCCTGTGTTGGGTTTCAGACCAAGAGGGATCTCAGTGTGTCAGACTTCATATCCTATATCCACATTACAAGGTAGCTGGCCACACTGGCTTTAGAAGTCACTGGATGCATCCCAAATGGAGCCCTATTCCATGTACAGTGGACTACATTTGACCAGGGCCCATACTCCTCTGGTCAAACGTAGTGCACTATACAGGGAATAGGGTGCCATTTGGGACACAGTCACTGACAATGTTGACTGACTAACACTGAAAAGGCTAGAGGCACATGGGGAGGAGTATTGGTAAAAACATCCAAACCACTATTTCCTTGTAAAAATGAGTAATACTTTCTAACAGAGCAATACTTACTCAGCTCCCAACCATCTGTTAGGAAATACAAATGGAATCAGTCATCAAACACAAGATGTTTGAAGCCTTTCCAACTGGTAAGCATCACCAAGAGAGCCAAGCATCCTGGTGCTAGTATTTCTGTCAACACCGTAGTGCCAGTAATTCCCAGAGAGCCCAGTCACCCACGGTACTGTATGTGTGGCATTACTACCCTTCATCTCTCTTTTAACATCCCTGCTTCTTCTCTTTTTGAAGCAACACAAAGCGAAGGGAACAGCTGATCTATGCGTCTGAACAAGAGTAGGAAAGAACAGAAGAGATAGAGAAGAACAGGAAAGGAGGAGAGGACAAACATGACATTCCAAAGTGAGGGAGGGAAGAAAAGAAGGACAGGAAATGATGCTAAAAAGAGGAAGTGGAGTAAAGGATGGCAAGAGAAAGGTAGTTAATTTGGTCTTACTGGGTGCTGCATGATGTAGTGCTGGTGAGTAACCCAGGAGGGATTCTGTACCTGGAACATCACATATACACTCTGTAAATGTACTAGCACAGGCCAGGCACTGGGAGGGAGCTATTTCAGGAGCTCACACGCCTACAGGACTGCGTCCCAAATGGCAGAGCCCTGGTCAAAAATAGAGCACTATATAGAGCACAGGGTGTCATTTTGGGACGCACACCTCTATACCAGGCGGTGTCAGAGGAAGGCCCGGAAAGTTGTCAAAGACCCCAGCCACCCAAGCCATAGAGTGTTCACTCTGCTGCCGCACGGCAAGCGGTGCTGGAGGGCCAAGTCTAGGTCCAAAAGGCTCCTCAACAGCATCTACCCACAAGCCATAAAACTGCTGAACAGTTAATCAAATGGCTACCCGGACTATTTGTACTGACTTCATGCACACACACACAACATATACTCAAACACACAAAACACTCGGTACACACACACACAACATATACTCAAACACACAAAACACTCGGTACACACACACACAACATATACTCAAACACACAAAACACTCGGTACACACACACACAACATATACTCAAACACACAAAACACTCGGTACACACACACACAACATATACTGAAACACACAAAACACTCGGTACACACACACACAACATATACTGAAACACACAAATCACTCGGTACACACACACACAACATATACTCAAACACACAAAACACTCGGTACACACACACACAACATATACTCAAACACACAAAACACTCGGTACACACACACACAACATATACTCAAACACACAAAACACTCGGTACACACACACACAACATATACTGAAACACACAAAACACTCGGTACACACACACACACAACATATACTGAAACACACAAAACACTCGGTACACACTCGGTACCGGTACTCCTTGTATACAGCCTCGTTATTATCTATTTACAAATGTTCTTACTTTCTAACTTTATTGTTGGGAAAGGGCTCGATGTAAGCATTTGATTTGCGTGGGTCGTTTGGAACACAGTTCTGAGAAAGGCCATAGTGACCTCACACATCCCCAACCACAAACATTAAAGGACTCCAAGCTAAGTGTCATAAAAGTTTCATAAATACAAACGGTTACGGAAAATGTGTATTATGGATGTATATACTAGTAATACTATTCAAGTCATGCCAACCCATCTATCCATTTAAATTGAATGAGGTAGATGCCAACCTGGTACGTGGAGACAGGTGAGATATATGGAGACATGGACGTTTGAGCAATCATCCTGTTTCCGATGCTGTATGGTAAAACATGAAATCTGCAGAGGGAAATTCAGCTGTTTAAAGTCCTACACGATAATAGGAACACACTATGGACTTGTTGATAATAGGAACACACTATGGACTTGTTAATAACAGGAACACACTATGGACTTGTTGATAATAGGAACACACTATGGACTTGTTAATAACAGGAACACACTATGGACTTGTTGATAATAGGAACACACTATGGACTTGTTGATAATAGGAACACACTATGGACTTGTTGATAATAGGAACACACTATGGACTTGTTGATAATAGGAACACACTATGGACTTGTTGATAATAGTAACACACTATGGACTTGTTGATAATAGGAACACACTATGGACTTGTTAATAACAGGAACACACTATGGACTTGTTGATAATAGTAACACACTATGGACTTGTTGATAATAGGAACACACTATGGACTTGTTGATAACAGGAACACACTATGGACTTGTTGATAATAGGAACACACTATGGACTTGTTAATAACAGGAACACACTATGGACTTGTTGATAATAGTAACACACTATGGACTTGTTGATAATAGGAACACACTATGGACTTGTTGATAATAGTAACACACTATGGACTTGTTGATAATAGGAACACACTATGGACTTGTTGATAATAGTAACACACTATGGACTTGTTGATAACAGGAACACACTATGGACTTGTTAATAACAGGAACACACTATGGACTTGTTGATAATAGGAACACACTATGGACTTGTTGATAATAGGAACACACTATGGACTTGTTGATAACAGGAACACACTATGGACTTGTTGATAATAGGAACACACTATGGACTTGTTGATAATAGGAACACACTATGGACTTGTTGATAATAGGAACACACTATGGACTTGTTGATAATAGGAACACACTATGGACTTGTTTATAATAGGAACACACTATGGACTTGTTGATAATAGGAACACACTATGGACTTGTTGATAATAGGAACACACTATGGACTTGTTGATAATAGGAACACACTATGGACTTGTTGATAATAGGAACACACTATGGACTTGTTAATAACAGGAACACACTATGGACTTGTTGATAACAGGAACACACTATGGACTTGTTGATAATAGGAACACACTATGGACTTGTTAATAACAGGAACACACTATGGACTTGTTGATAACAGGAACACACTATGGACTTGTTTATAATAGGAACACACTATGGACTTGTTGATAATAGGAACACACTATGGACTTGTTGATAATAGGAACACACTATGGACTTGTTGATAATAGGAACACACTATGGACTTGTTGATAACAGGAACACACTATGGACTTGTTGATAATAGGAACACACTATGGACTTGTTGATAATAGGAACACACTATGGACTTGTTGATAATAGGAACACACTATGGACTTGTTGATAATAGGAACACACTATGGACTTGTTGATAATAGGAACACACTATGGACTTGTTGATAATAGGAACACACTATGGACTTGTTAATAACAGGAACACACTATGGACTTGTTGATAACAGGAACACACTATGGACTTGTTGATAATAGGAACACACTATGGACTTGTTAATAACAGGAACACACTATGGACGTGTTGATAACAGGAACACACGATGGACTTGTTTATAATAGGAACACACTATGGACTTGTTGATAATAGGAACACACTATGGACTTGTTGATAATAGGAACACACTATGGACTTGTTGATAATAGGAACACACTATGGACTTGTTGATAATAGGAACACACTATGGACTTGTTGATAATAGGAACACACTATGGACTTGTTGATAACAGGAACACACTATGGACTTGTTGATAATAGGAACACACTATGGACTTGTTGATAATAGGAACACACTATGGACTTGTTAATAACAGGAACACACTATGGACTTGTTGATAATAGTAACACACTATGGACTTGTTGATAATAGGAACACACTATGGACTTGTTGATAATAGGAACACACTATGGACTTGTTAATAACAGGAACACACTATGGACTTGTTGATAATAGTAACACACTATGGACTTGTTGATAATAGGAACACACTATGGACTTGTTGATAACAGGAACACACTATGGACTTGTTGATAATAGGAACACACTATGGACTTGTTAATAACAGGAACACACTATGGACTTGTTGATAATAGTAACACACTATGGACTTGTTGATAATAGGAACACACTATGGACTTGTTGATAATAGTAACACACTATGGACTTGTTGATAATAGGAACACACTATGGACTTGTTGATAATAGTAACACACTATGGACTTGTTGATAACAGGAACACACTATGGACTTGTTAATAACAGGAACACACTATGGACTTGTTGATAATAGGAACACACTATGGACTTGTTGATAATAGGAACACACTATGGACTTGTTGATAACAGGAACACACTATGGACTTGTTGATAATAGGAACACACTATGGACTTGTTGATAATAGGAACACACTATGGACTTGTTGATAATAGGAACACACTATGGACTTGTTTATAATAGGAACACACTATGGACTTGTTGATAATAGGAACACACTATGGACTTGTTGATAATAGGAACACACTATGGACTTGTTGATAATAGGAACACACTATGGACTTGTTGATAATAGGAACACACTATGGACTTGTTAATAACAGGAACACACTATGGACTTGTTGATAACAGGAACACACTATGGACTTGTTGATAATAGGAACACACTATGGACTTGTTAATAACAGGAACACACTATGGACTTGTTGATAACAGGAACACACTATGGACTTGTTTATAATAGGAACACACTATGGACTTGTTGATAATAGGAACACACTATGGACTTGTTGATAATAGGAACACACTATGGACTTGTTGATAACAGGAACACACTATGGACTTGTTTATAATAGGAACACACTATGGACTTGTTGATAATAGGAACACACTATGGACTTGTTGATAATAGGAACACACTATGGACTTGTTGATAATAGGAACACACTATGGACTTGTTAATAACAGGAACACACTATGGACTTGTTGATAATAGGAACACACTATGGACTTGTTTATAATAGGAACACACTATGGACTTGTTAATAACAGGAACACACTATGGACTTGTTGATAATAGTAACACACTATGGACTTGTTGATAATAGGAACACACTATGGATTTGTTGATAATAGGAACACACTATGGACTTGTTAATAACAGGAACACACTATGGACTTGTTAATAACAGGAACACACTATGGACTTGTTAATAACAGGAACACACTATGGACTTGTTAATAACAGGAACACACTATGGACTTGTTGATAATAGGAACACACTATGGACTTGTTAATAACAGGAACACACTATGGACTTGTTAATAACAGGAACACACTATGGACTTGTTGATAATAGGAACACACTATGGACTTGTTGATAATAGGAACACACTATGGACTTGTTTATAATAGGAACACAATGTGGACTTGTTAATAACAGGAACACACTATGGACTTGTTAATAACAGGAACACACTATGGACTTGTTAATAACAGGAACACACTATGGACTTGTTAATAACAGGAACACACTATGGACTTGTTAATAACAGGAACACACTATGGACTTGTTAATAACAGGAACACACTATGGACTTGTTAATAACAGGAACACACTATGGATTTGTTTATAATAGGAACACACTATGGACTTGTTGATAATAGGAACACACTATGGACGTGTTAATAACAGGAACACACTATGGACTTGTTTATAATAGGAACACACTATGGACTTGTTTATAATAGGAACACACTATGGACTTGTTGATAATAGGAACACACTATGGACTTGTTAATAACAGGAACACACTATGGACTTGTTTATAATAGGAACACACTATGGACTTGTTGATAATAGGAACACACTATGGACGTGTTAATAACAGGAACACACTATGGACTTGTTGATAATAGGAACACACTATGGACTTGTTTATAATAGGAACACACTATGGACTTGTTTATAATAGGAACACACTATGGACTTGTTGATAATAGGAACACACTATGGACTTGTTAATAACAGGAACACACTATGGACTTGTTTATAATAGGAACACACTATGGACTTGTTGATAATAGGAACACACTATGGACTTGTTAATAACAGGAACACACTATGGACTTGTTGATAATAGGAACACACTATGGACTTGTTGATAATAGGAACACACTATGGACTTGTTTATAATAGGAACACACTATGGACTTGTTAATAACAGGAACACACTATGGACTTGTTAATAACAGGAACACACTATGGACTTGTTAATAACAGGAACACACTATGGACTTGTTAATAACAGGAACACACTATGGACTTGTTAATAACAGGAACACACTATGGACTTGTTAATAACAGGAACACACTATGGACTTGTTAATAACAGGAACACACTATGGACTTGTTTATAATAGGAACACACTATGGACTTGTTGATAATAGGAACACACTATGGACGTGTTAATAACAGGAACACACTATGGACTTGTTTATAATAGAAACACACTATGGACTTGTTTATAATAGGAACACACTATGGACTTGTTGATAATAGGAACACACTATGGACTTGTTAATAACAGGAACACACTATGGACTTGTTTATAATAGGAACACACTATGGACTTGTTGATAATAGGAACACACTATGGACGTGTTAATAACAGGAACACACTATGGACTTGTTGATAATAGGAACACACTATGGACTTGTTTATAATAGGAACACACTATGGACTTGTTTATAATAGGAACACACTATGGACTTGTTGATAATAGGAACACACTATGGACTTGTTAATAACAGGAACACACTATGGACTTGTTTATAATAGGAACACACTATGGACTTGTTGATAATAGGAACACACTATGGACTTGTTAATAACAGGAACACACTATGGACTTGTTGATAATAGGAACACACTATGGACTTATTGATAATAGGAACACACTATGGACTTGTTTATAATAGGAACACACTATGGACTTGTTGACAATAGGAACACACTATGGACTTGTTAATAACAGGAACACACTATGGACTTGTTGATAATAGGAACACACTATGGACTTGTTGATAATAGGAACACACTATGGACTTGTTAATAACAGGAACACACTATGGACTTGTTGATAATAGGAACACACTATGGACTTGTTGATAATAGGAACACACTATGGACTTGTTAATAACAGGAACACACTATGGACTTGTTAATAACAGGAACACACTATGGACTTGTTGATAATAGGAACACACTATGGACTTGTTGATAATAGGAACACACTATGGACTTGTTTATAATAGGAACACACTATGGACTTGTTAATAACAGGAACACACTATGGACTTGTTAATAACAGGAACACACTATGGACTTGTTAATAACAGGAACACACTATGGACTTGTTAATAACAGGAACACACTATGGACTTGTTAATAACAGGAACACACTATGGACTTGTTAATAACAGGAACACACTATGGACTTGTTAATAACAGGAACACACTATGGACTTGTTTATAATAGGAACACACTATGGACTTGTTGATAATAGGAACACACTATGGACGTGTTAATAACAGGAACACACTATGGACTTGTTTATAATAGAAACACACTATGGACTTGTTTATAATAGGAACACACTATGGACTTGTTGATAATAGGAACACACTATGGACTTGTTAATAACAGGAACACACTATGGACTTGTTTATAATAGGAACACACTATGGACTTGTTGATAATAGGAACACACTATGGACGTGTTAATAACAGGAACACACTATGGACTTGTTGATAATAGGAACACACTATGGACTTGTTTATAATAGGAACACACTATGGACTTGTTTATAATAGGAACACACTATGGACTTGTTGATAATAGGAACACACTATGGACTTGTTAATAACAGGAACACACTATGGACTTGTTTATAATAGGAACACACTATGGACTTGTTGATAATAGGAACACACTATGGACTTGTTAATAACAGGAACACACTATGGACTTGTTGATAATAGGAACACACTATGGACTTATTGATAATAGGAACACACTATGGACTTGTTTATAATAGGAACACACTATGGACTTGTTGACAATAGGAACACACTATGGACTTGTTAATAACAGGAACACACTATGGACTTGTTGATAATAGGAACACACTATGGACTTGTTGATAATAGGAACACACTATGGACTTGTTAATAACAGGAACACACTATGGACTTGTTGATAATAGGAACACACTATGGACTTGTTGATAATAGGAACACACTATGGACTTGTTAATAACAGGAACACACTATGGACTTGTTAATAACAGGAACACACTATGGACTTGTTGATAATAGGAACACACTATGGACTTGTTAATAACAGGAACACACTATGGACTTGTTGCGGTGGCTCTTCTTACCCATTTTGCATAGCAGCTGTGGTGGGGTCGTATGTGAGGGTCATTCCAGCCTGGGAACATACAAAATAACAAGTCATACCCTGAGGCACAAACACATCTCCCCATGACACCTGTGGACTAACTACTGTATTTACACCTCATAAATCTGTCTGTTTTTTAACCTTGACACATTAAAACTGGAACCAGAATGCTTCCTAACGATGTGCTCTTCCATGTACAGTAATCTCACTCCATCCAACATGCAGGCTGAAACGAGAGAGCAGCAGCACTCACTAGTCTAGCATCACCGTCTCTAGCCCACGCACGGCTGTTTTGCACAAATTTATTCTGGCTTTGCCTCTTTTTCTGCCCGCCGTCAGCAAACTTACACAGCAAGGGCTCCGGTGGTGCTGGAGAGAGAGAGAGAGAGAGAGAGAGAGAGAGAGAGAGAGAACAAAGGGAGAGAGAGAGAGAGAGAACAAAGGGAGAGAGAGAGGCTTCACAAACACTACTATAGTATGCATGCTGCTGTCTGCATTGCTTACTGTGCTGTCAACCAGGCGGCCAGCTCTTGCTGAGCTTGGTAGTGGCCTTTAAGACGCCCGGCTGGGAAACACAGACATCACATTTGGCAGCTGTGGCCCTGTAATCCTCGTCCTCTCCTAAAGGCGGCAGGGCCAGAGGACACTATTTGACTCAAATAATCCAATTAAATAGCTTAGAGTGGGAAAGAAGGCAGGCAGCTCTCCGGCCACACAAGGCAGCTCCGCACTCTGCCTCTTAGTGCTGGGTCTATGGGGGCCCCATAATGTTGGGTCTATGGGGCCCATCCCCACACACAGACCCAGTCTTATGGAGGGACCACACATCAGCTGCTTGACCACTTAATGTACTGGTTCTTATCCCTAAGAACCAACAGCCAATCCATCATTTACTGTCATTTGAAGCTGTTTAATAAAAGAGTTAGAGTCGTGCTGCTGCTCAAAGAGCGAAAATAATTGATTTGTAGAAATCCGTCTCTTACCAGGAACTCCAGGTGGTGTCTTAATAAACTTCCCGTTGAAGTGAGAGATAACTGCATCACATTTATCTGTCGACTCCATCCTGAAATTTGCAGGTTAAATGAAGCTAAATCAATTCCATGATATAATACTGCAGAATCACATGGTGGCATCCTACAGTGATTTACGTTTAAGACTGAATACAAAGGCAGGCTTTCCCAAAAAATGTAGTTTATTTTAAAGATCAATATACAGGACTTTTATCTTGATTGGCAGGTCTTAGAGTACACTTGAGGTTAATATATATGAATATATTTTATATAGTAAAGATATATTTTGTCTGGATCTGGGGGAACATGCATGAAGGCAGGGACTTGACAACACACCCTCTCATAGACAGACATTCCTACCATCCATAAATATTGTTGCTAATTTGTGAATCAAACTCTTTCAGGTTAGTCTTGTGTGCTGTTATGCGAGCTTGAAAGGAGGAGGCCCTCATGAACACTATAACTGCACCCTCAGCGTTCTAAAACGGTTCTTCAACAGACATTTCAATACATGAAACATTTGTTCTCCCCTATAATCAACAGCGAACCACACTGTGTTCACTCAACCTCTCTGGAGAAAAACTTCATTAAAATGAGTGGAAACACAATAACTCTATATTGCAAACAAATGAAATATAATCAACCCAATGGGCACACACTGGTTGAATCAATGTTGTTTCCACATCATTTCAATGAAATTACATTGAACCAACGTAAAATAGACATTGAATTGACGTCTGTGCCCAGTGGGAAGCCATATATTGTTGGGAACTTTGATTATGTGATATAAATGTTTAGCCTGATCTCAGATCTGTTTGTGTACTTTTAAACTCCATTGCTGTCCTTGCCAAGCCCAAAACACATTTGCATGACAATGAGTGACAAGGAGTTGGCATGATAGCACAAACAGACTGGCACTCACGCTATTTCTGTCATGTGGATAAGAAAGTAGTTCATGAATGTTGGGTCGTGGTTCCAGTACAGTATGTGGTCCTTTAGAATACAATAGCTTCATTTAGAGCACAGTATGCCAGAGGCTGACCTTGCAAAACCCACTCCTCTACTGGCTCCATTGGAGTCTCTCAGTATCCGGGTAGAGATGACCTGGCCAAAGGGTTTCAGCATGTTCTCCAGCTCCTGCTCGTCCATCGACAGCGGCAGGTTGGAGATATACAGGTTGGTGGGGTCTTGTTCTTGTTGCTTCGTGGTGATAAAAGACAGGAAAGATTAAGGTGTTAATGACACTTGACACACCTGGAAAAACACCAACATCTCAAACATTCCAACTCAGTCTCTTTACTAGCATTCGTTTCAGTTTTAGGCACGGCAGGAATGAGGGAGGATTTAGATTCTGTTTCCATGTAGTTTATCCAGAGATCACCAGAACTGCTTCCACAGTCATATCCCCTGTCTGAGTCCCAAATTACACCCTATTCCTTGTAGTGCACTACTTTTGACCAGGGCCCATAGTGCTCAAAAAGTAATGCCCTGTAGAGGAAATAGGTAGCTGCTTTCAGCAACACTGAGGTATTACACTAGCGTTGCACGCATGTGGGGAAGCCAGAAGTTATTATTAGTATTATTAAACCTTCCTCATTCCTCTCTGCTCCCTCAATCCTGCACCTGCACACAAAAGGAATAACTTGTGGGTGACTTGTTATGGTAAGCAGAGAGGAAGTGGGTCTACAACAGACCCACGTTTGGAAGGTCTGTTTAATAATAGGTTCCTTTAGACCAGAGGTCACCAACCTTTTCAGAGTCAAGATCACTTTCTGACTCAAAATGCAAGATGAGATCTACCGCTCAGATTATTATTTTTTTTAACATGACTTAAAAAACGTATATTAAGCCTATGCAACATTAACCAACTAAAAACAGTTCTGTAGCAGTGAGGTTTGTCCAGTAGGCTATAGGCCCAATACATTATCACTGTATATTGGCTATGCTGGAATTACCCTGCCAGTGTGGTTCTTCTCAGACCATTTAGAAATTATATATTTTTAAATGTGGTATATGATCACACTGTTAATAGACAATTTGTTGTATTACTTGTGAGGCACAGCTGAGTGAGCATAATAATTAGCTTTTTTTCTTCTGGACTGCATCTGATGGTCAGTCTGAGGGGAGGGAGGGAGCAGCGGTGAGGCTGTCTCAGCCGACTCACCGTCCCTCCTCTCCCTCTACTGAGAAAAGGAGGCACAGTCTTCCAGCTGATGGTGAAACTCACGGTTTTAAAAGTTTGGAAGTCTTACAGCATCAACTTTTCCAGGCGTTCAGGGTTTCTTTTTACAGTCTATGGCTCAAGGAAACCTTTCTGATTGGCCAGCGACAGGCCTATAGTTGCACTTGATTTGCTCTCTGGGCCTGCCGGGTAGACGGAGTTCAACCGTCAGACACATGAAATGGTTCAAAATGGGAACACTTTGCCTTCCTGGCGCTATGGCTGCTGGATCAAATGCACGAAAGGCTTTATTGTTGAATTCTTTGCAGAAATGTTTGGTGGTCGACCAGGAATGCCTTGGAGATCGCATTGGTGACCACTCCTTTAAATAGTTTGTCTCAACAGTCCAGCCCACTGGCATAGTAAGTTGAAATTGAATTTGATTTAACTTCTGGCTTCCCGGACTGTTCAGTGTTTTTATAAACGCAAAACGAGTCAATACACCACAAGAAGAAGGGAATAGTGCTCATTTTGGATCCACACTCAGATCTCTCTGACTACCGTGATTAGGTTAACCCTGGCCATGATGTCTCTCTCCCACTTCACAGTCTTTGTCTGCATGCATGTTTAGCTCATAAAGGGGCACCATGAATAGTGATGAGTAGTGATTTGCATGTTGAGACCCACATCAGCTGATTTCTTTCTGTATTTCAATAGCATCAGCAGAAATATATAAGACACAGTTACGGGTCCCAGAGCCAGGGGAGCAGAGTCAGGGAGCAGAGTCAGGGGAGCAGAGTCAGGGAGCAGAGTCAGGGAGCAGAGTCAGGGAGCAGAGCCAGGGAGCAGAGTCAGGGAGCAGAGTCAGGGAGCAGAGCCAGGGGAGCAGAGTCAGGGAGCAGAGTCAGGGAGCAGAGTCAGGGAGCAGAGTCAGGGAGCAGAGTCAGGGAGCAGAGCCAGGGAGCAGAGCCAGGGGAGCAGAGTCAGGGGAGCAGAGTCAGGGGAGCAGAGCCAGGGGAGCAGAGTCAGGGGAGCAGAGCCAGGGGAGCAGAGCCAGGGGAGCAGAGTCAGGGGAGCAGAGCCAGGGGAGCAGAGTCAGGGGAGCAGAGCCAGGGAGCAGAGTCAGGGAGCAGAGCCAGGGGAGCAGAGTCAGGGGAGCAGAGTCAGGGAGCAGAGCCAGGGAGCAGAGTCAGGGAGCAGAGTCAGGGAGCAGAGCCAGGGGAGCAGAGTCAGGGAGCGGAGCCCCCGCCTGACCTGGTGCCACGTCCGGCGTGGGTATTACTAGTCGTGCGGCCAGGAGTCGGCGCCTTGGGGGGAGGGGTACTGTAAGGATCTATGTTTAGAGAGGTTCTCAGGTTTAGTGTCCAGAGACCTCTCTGGAATTCTCTATGTTCAGTTTGATATTGGTCCCCAGTTAGATTAGCTGCACCGCATTACCTCTAATTGGGGAGACTATTTAAGTTCAGTTATTCCCACCTGTTGTGGGTTTCTGTGGGTGTTCCTGTGTGTCCACGCCTGTTCACGCCTGTTCATGGTCGCTGGCTCTCCTTTTGTTGTTTTGGGAGTTTTAATAAAAGGAATGTTTTTGCACCACAGCTCTGCGCCTCGGGTCCTGTCTAACTGAAACCGTGACACCTACATTATGTGTTAAAACATAGGAAGGGGGGAATAGATGATAGATGGGAAATAAAACTAACCCAGTCAGTCAACACACAAACTGCATTCCACAGGGAATTTTACTAGTAATGTATTCAATGGATCAAAGGAAGGAGTTGAGTGTAGGATTGTTTCCACATGGTTTACTGGCGAGTCATCATCTCTTAGTGTTAACCCTGACTAACTCCTAATTCCATCATCATCTGAGAGAAATTAGAGAAAAAAAGCCTTCCTGTGCGTGTGGAGCGGCTCTTAAAACGCAGGGACCAACATTTGGCAGCGAGATAAGACATCTGTTTGTGCAGCAGTGAATGGGGTCAACAGCAAAACAGTCCGTCATTAGAAGTCATGTGACTGAGGCGTGCTCACTGAGGGCCAGTGGTGGCTGATGGGAGGGGGTGGGGGTGGGGTGGAGGGGATGGGGGTGGGGTGGAGGGGAGGGGGGTGGGGTGGAGGGGATGGGGGTGGGGTGGAGGGGAGGGTTTGCTTGTCTAGCCTGAGAGGGAGTCCCTCAAAACGGTGTGCTTAGGGCACAGGGTTATTATTATTTCATCTGTTTATATCCAGAATAAGTAGTGAAGTAGCTCTTCCTCATCCATCAATCCAAAGCAAGTTTATGCACACATTATTAATTATGTTATTTGTATCATTCAATGATATTGGATTCCTTCTGCAACATGTTAGAATATAAGTATGCACACATCTAGGAAAAGGAACCTATCTGATAGGGATTTATACATGGGAATACCATTAGGAGAACATTTTCCACAGGAAACACTTATGCTGACTTCCCACCCACCTGCCTTTGAAATACTAATGAGTGAATGCCTGTTGAATGGTGCCCAGGCAGAGAGAAAACACTTTCAGGAAAAAGGACCTTCGTTTGGAGAGTCCATTAGGACCCAAGAAAGCCCTGGTAATAATGAGAACATTAACTGAAAAGGCTCTGACTTTTTAATGGCCTTTACCTTGAACAATGCCTATCTTAAACTTAGGCATGCCCTACAAAGCATCTTCATTATAATTAAAATGTAAATAGGTGCATGGAGGCATGTCAAGAAGCTGCAGAGATTCATGGGGGAATTGAATTTCTAGGATTCTTGTTTAGGCTTTACAGGCCTGATTTCCATGTTTAACTGGCTGAGTTGCTATGACAACCTCCAATTATTTACTTCCCTTTCCCTTCTGTCCAAGAATGTAAACTACATTGTTCAAAGTTATTACAACCCCTGCTGCCCCTTTGAAGACCAACGATGTGAAATCTCTGCCCAATTGACTCCCACCAGAAACTGGCCTCAAAACTGTTGCACTAGAATGCCTTACAGAGCTCAGTCCACCTGACACATAGGACTTTCAAAGGACATTCTATAACAGGGCAAACTAGCTACATGTACACTGGTCATAGCCCTTTCATTACAGGCAATTTAGTTAGTCAGGCCTTTTTTCAAGTGACTTCAGTGATTCCTGCTGCACCAAGCTGGTGTGACTTCAGTGAGTCCTGCTGCACCAAGCTGGTGTGACTTCAGTGAGTCCTGCTGCACCAAGCTGGTGTGACTTCAGTGAGTCCTGCTGCACCAAGCTGGTGTGACTTCAGTGAGTCCTGCTGCACCAAGCTGGTGTGACTTCAGTGAGTCCTGCTGCACCAAGCTGGATCGGTTACACACAAAATGCAAGGCTGATGACTCATGCTTCTCAAACTAATATCCATCTCACCACCTCGTCTTATTCATAGTTTCACATTACTTTGACCTTTTTTCCCTCTACATTTACACAGCAATACTTCCAGGAAGCTTGAGAGAGAAACTAATGGCTCATCTAATTTTTACACTTTACTTCATTACACTATAAACAATAAAATATGTTTATGCAAGCACATGATTTTCCAGTAATTACGGAAAGGTCTTTGAGACATTAATATCCAGCATTGTGTTGAAAAGCAGCCAAGTCTTCGCCTGAAGCCAAGGGGATCAAACTTGTCTCAGTGCCAGGCTGTACTTTGAACCCATTTAAGACGTTCTAAACTTGGAACCCCATTCATTTACATTGATCATCTTTGGATGTAGAGCGAGGTCACAGGAAAGTACACTACACTCTTAGAAAAAAGGGTTCTTCGGCTGTCCCCATAGGAGAACCCTTTGAATAACTATTTTTGTTTCCAGGCAGAACTATTTTGGGTTCCATGTAGAACCCTCTGTGTAAAGGGTTCTACATGGAACTCAAAAAGGTTCTGCCTGGAACCAAAAAGAGTTCTTCAAAGAGTTATCCTATGGGGACAGCTGAAGAACCCTTTTAGGTTCTAGAAAGCTCCTTTGCTTCTAAGAGTGTACTGTTCAAAAGTTTGGGGTCAAAGCAAATTTTTTGTCCATTAAAATATCATCAAATTGATCAGAAATACAGTGTAGACATTGTTAATGTTGTAAATGACTATTGTAGCTGGAAACGGCAGATTTTTTATGGAATATCTACATAGGCGTACAGAAGCCCATTATCAGCAACCATCACTCCTGTGTTCCAATGGCAAGTTGTGTTAGCTGATCCAAGTGTATCATTTTAAAAGGCTAATTGATCATTAGAAAACCCTTTTGCAATTATGTTGCACAGCTAAAAACTGTTCTGCTGATTAAAGAAGCACTAAAACCTTCTGGCCTTCTTTAGACTAGTTGAGTATCTGGAGCATCAGCATTTGTGGGTTTCATTACAGGCTCAAAATGTCCAGAAACAAAGAACTTTCTTCTGAAACTCATCAGTCTATTCTTGTTCTGAGAAATGAAGTCTATTCCATGCGAAAAATTGTCAAGAAACTGAAGATCTCGTACAACACTGTGTACTTACTCCCTTCACAGAACAGCGCAAACTGTCTCTAACCAGAATAGAAAGAGGAGTGGGAGGCCCCGGTGCACAACTGAGCAAGAGGACAAGTACATTAGTGTCTAGTTTGAGAAACAGACGCCTCACAAGTCCTCAACTGGCAGCTTCATTAAATAGTACCCTCAAAACACCAGTCTCAACGTCAACAGTGACTCAGGGATGCTGGCCTTCTAGGCAGAGCTGCAAAGAAAAAGCCATATCTCAGACTGGCCAATAAAAAGAAAAGATTAAGATGGGAAAAATAACACAGACACGACAGAGGAAGATTGGAAAAAAGTGTTATGGACAGACAAATCTAAGTTTGAGGTGTTCAGATCACAAAGAAGAACATTCGTGAGACGCAGACCAAATGACAAGATGCTGGAGGAGTGCTTGACACCATCTATCAGGCATGGTGGAGGCAATGTGAAGGTCTGGGGGTGCTTTGGTGGTAAAGTGGGAGGTTTGTACAGGGTGAAAGGGATCTTGAAGAAGGAAGGCTATCACTCCATTTTGCAACGCCATGCCATACCCTGTGTACGGCGCTTAATTGGAGCCAATTTCATCCTACAACAGGACAATGACCCAAAGCACAGCTCCAAACTATGCAAGAACTATTTAGGGAAGAAGCAGTCAGCTGGTATTCTGTCTATAATGGAGTGTCCAGCACAGTCACCGGATCTCAACCCTATTGTGGGAGCAGCTTGACCGTATGGTACATAAGAAGTGCCCATCAAACCAATCCAACTTGTGGGAGGTGCTTCAGGAAGCATGGGGTGAAATCTCTTCAGATTACCTCAACACATTGACAACTAGAAAGCCAAAGGTCTACAAGGATGTAATTGCTGCAAATGGAGGATTCTTTAATGAAAGTTTGAAGGGCACTATTATTATTTCAATTAAAAATCATTATTTATAACCTTGTCAACGTCTTGACTATATTTCCTATTCATTTTGTAACTCATTTCATGTATGTTTTCATGGAAAATAAGGACATTTCTAAGTGACCCCAAACCTTTGAACGGTAGTGTATATTTCCCACCAATTTGTTCCTTGGTTGGTTGTGCTTGAAAGTCCGGTTGGCCGGAGCCGGGTTTGGAAAGGCTAGCGTAAATGAGCCCTTTGAGCAGACAAGATGAGCCTCCTTTAGAAAATACACACTGGCTGCATCTTAAATGGTACCCTATGCCCTATGTTGTGCACTACACTACATAGGGAATTGGAATACATTTTGGGATGCAGCCACTGACTGCCCTATGAGCCTCCTTCAGAAAGGAGACACTGAGTCATCTCTGCTCCTACTGAGGCTTAGACACCAGTATGTCACCCTGGTGTCATCGCAGCGTATCATCAGCCTGTCCTCTCCACTCCACAGTCTGCCTGTCCTCTCCACTCCACAGTCTGCCTGTCCTCTCCACCCCACAGTCTGCCTGTCCTCTCCACCCCACAGTCAGCCTGTCCTCTCCACCCCACAGTCTGCCTGTCTTCTCCACCCCACAGTCAGCCTGTCCTCTCCACCCCACAGTCAGCCTGTCCTCTCCACCCCACAGTCAGCCTGTCCTCTCCACCCCACAGTCAGCCTGTCCTCTCCACCCCACAGTCAGCCTGTCCACTCCACCCCACAGTCTGCCTGTCCTCTCCACCCCACAGTCAGCCTGTCCTCTCCACCCCACAGTCAGCCTGTCCTCTCCACCCCACAGTCAGCCTGTCCTCTCCACCCCACAGTCTGCCTGTCCTCTCCACCCCACAGTCTGCCTGTCCTCTCCACTCCAGTCAGCCTGTCCTCTCCACACCACAGTCAGCCTGTCCTCTCCACACCACAGTCTGCCTGTCCTCTCCACCCCACAGTCTGCCTGTCCTCTCCACCCCACAGTCAGCCTGTCCTCTCCACCCCACAGTCAGCCTGTCCTCTCCACCCCACAGTCTGCCTGTCGGCGCCACTCCAAAGTGGGTGAGCACTCAGCTGACAGGATGACTTTAGGCACACACACACATACACTACATGACCAAAAGTATGTGGACACCTGCTCATCGAACATCTCATCACAAAATCATGGCATTAATATGGAGTTGGTCTCCCCTTTGCTGCTATAACAGCCTCCAGCCGGTGTTCCAATTCATCTCAAAGGTGTTCGATGGGGTTGAGGTCAGGGATCTGTGCAGGCCAGTTCTTCCACACCGATCTCGACAAACCATTAATGTATGGACTTCAGTTTGTGCACAGGGGCATTGTCATGCTGAAACAGGAAAGGGCCTTCCCCAAACTGTTGCCATAAAGTTGGAAGCACAGAATCGTCTAGAATGTCATTGTATGCTGTAACGTTAAGATTTCCCTTCACTGGAACTAAGGGTCCTGAACCATGAAAAACAGCCCCAGACCATTATTCCTCCTCCACCAAACTTTACAGTTGGTACTATGCATTCGGGCAGGTAGTGTTCTCCTGGCATCCGCCAAACCCAGATTTGTCCGTCAGACTGGCAGATGGTGAAGCGTGATTCATCACGCCAGAATCCTATGGCGGCAAGCTTTACACCCCTCCAGCTGACGCTTGGCATTGCGCCTGGTGATCTTAGGCCATTTCATGACGCTCCAGACAAAGTTATTGTGCTGATGTTGCTTCCATGGGCAGTTTGGAACTGCGTGTGAGTGCTGCAACCAAGGACCGACGATTTTTACTCGCTACGCACTTCAGCACTCGGCGGTCCCGTTCTGTGAGTTTGTGTGTTCTACCACTTCGTGGCTGAGCCGTTGTTGCTCCTAGACATTTCCATTTCACAATAACAGCACTTACATTTGACCGGGGCAGCTCTAGCAGGGCAGAAATTTGACAAACTGACTTGTTGGAAAGGTGGCATCCTATGACGGTGCCACGTTAAAAGTCACTGAGAAGTAAGTCCATTCTACTGCCAATGTCTGTCTATGGTGGTTGCATGGCTGTGTGCTTGTTTTTATACACCTGTCAGCAACTGGTGTGGCTGAAATAAATAGCTGAATCCACTCATTTGAAGGGGTGTCCACATACTTTTGTATATACAGTGCATTCGGAAAGTATTAAGACCCCTTGACTTTTTCCATATTTTGTTACGTTACAGCCTTATTCTAAAATAGATTAAATACAAAAAAAAATCCTCAGCAATCTACAAACAATGACAAAGCAAAATGTATAAAACCAAAATATATCTTATTTATATAAGTATTCAGAACCTTTGCTATGAGACTCGAAATTGAGCTCAGATACATCCTGTTTCCATTGATCATCCTTGAGATGTTTCTACAACTTGATTGGAGTCCACCTGTGGTAAATTCAATTGATTGGACAAAAGGCACACACCTGTATAAATAATTTCCCTCAGTTGACAGTGCATGTCAGATCAAAAACCAAGCCATGAGGTCAAGGAATTGTCCGTCACGCAGGAGTGGCTTCGGGACAAGTCTCTGAATGTCCTTGAGTGGCCCAGCTAGAGCCCAGACTTGAACCCGATCTAACATCTCTGCAGAGACCTGAAAATAGCTGTGCAGCGACGCTCCCCATCCAACTGACAGAGATTGAGAGGATCTGCAGAGAAGAATGGGAGAAACTCCCCAAATACAGGTGTGCCAAGCTTGTAGTGTCATACCCAAGAAGACTCAAGGCTGTAATCGCTGCCAAAGGTTCTTCAACAAAGTACTGAGTAAAGGGTCTGAATACTTAACTGTTTTTGCTTTGTCATTATGGGGTATTGTGTGTATTGTGTGTATTGTGTGTATTGTGTGTATTGTGTGTACAATTCAATTCATTTTAGAATAAGGCTGTAACGTAACAAAATGTGGAAAAGGTGAAGAGGTCTGAATACTTTTCTAATGCACTGTATAGTGTATATATATACACACACACACACACACACACACACACACACACACACACACACACACACACACACACACACACACACACACACTGGCTTACTGGTGCTTTCCATGCCATTCCTAGGAGGGGTGCGTCACTTCCTGTCCGGTTTGTCGCCCCCTCTGGCTTGTGCAGTGGAGGGGATCTTTCGTGGTCTATACTCAGCCTTGTCTCAGGGTAGTAAGTTGGTGGTTGTTGATATCCCTCTATTGGTGTAGGGGCTGTGCTTGGCAGAGTGGGTGAGGTTATATCCTGCCTGGTTTGGCCCTGTCCGGGGGTATTGTCTGGGTATTGTCGGAGGGGGCCACAGTGTCTCCTGACCCCCCCTGTCTCAGCCTCCAGTATCTATGCTGCAATAGTCTATGTCCTGGGGGGCTAGGGTCAGTTTGTTTGGTTCCTCTCTAGGTTTCTTCCTAGGTTTTGCCTTCCTAGGGAGTTTTTCCTAGCCACCGTGCTTCTACATCATAATAAATAAATTTGATTTGATTTGACACACACACACACATACACACATACACACACACACACACACACACACACACACACACACACACACACACACACACACACACATAATGCCTGTGGGCTAATGTTACCGCACAGTGACCACAGAGTCACAGGGGGGCTGCAGACCAACTCAAGAGATACACATGCACCCCTGGCATGGAGATTCCTTTCACGCTACGTAATGCTGGGTGGCTCAGGTTTTTGCTGCCTATAAATGGACTACCTAAATCCATTGAAGGCTGTGTATTGTCAGGTGTTTGTGTGTGAGAATATAAATAGACTGAAAGCATACCCTCACCTTAGCCATCTGGGCTTGGACCCCACTGGTCTTCAGGGCAGTGACGGCTTTCTGAGCTGCAGCAGGGCTGTCGAAGTCCACAAAGCCGTAACCTGAGGGACAGAAATACACTCCAGTCAAGACACTTCCTACTGTATGTGTTACACAGTCTACCTGGAAAGACCACCATGCACAACCATACTAATTCACCATCCAGCTATATCATAGGTAGTTCTGTTGGTAACACCATCAAAGACATGCTCAGGTACTTTGGCGACTAAGTAAGTATTTATTAAACCTCTTTGGGCTGAAAGTGTCAATGTGTAGTGACTGTTTGAAAGTGATCGTTTTCTGGAAGCTATGAGCACCATTTTGGGTACTGCAAGCTTGGACCACGTGTGCCAGCCCACTAGCAATTTGAGTTCTAGCCAGTGAGGTTCAGGCCCTTGCAATTTGAGTGACAGCTAGCAAGAGCCCTGCCCAGCGTTATCTAATGAGGTTGCAGGGCGGGCCCAATGGCTCAGTGGACACAGCAGAGAGAGAGAGAGAGAGAGCAATGATGTGGTGTACATATCTGCACTGTCAGGCTCTGGCCATAGAGAAGCCTATTGCTTCTCTATAATTCTATGGTCAGAGTCTGGCAGTTCTATATGTTCTATATCTGTGTGGTGTTGTGTGTTGGATCCCTAATTAGAGGCAGCTGCTATGCATTGTCTCTAATTAGGGATCCTACTTAAGTGTGTATGTTCCACTCCCTAGGCGTGGTTCATTGTCTTCATGTCCCGTGTCGAAGTAAGTGTGTTCCCTTTTGTTGTATAGTCTTTATTATTTTGTATAGTTCACGTTGAGTTTATTATTTATAAACATTAGATGTGGAACTATCACTGTGCCTTGGTCTCTCTACACACCCGAGGGTGACAGTTACCTTGGTCTCTCTACACACCCGAGGGTGACAGTTACCTTGGTCTCTCTACACACCCGAGGGTGACAGTTACCTTGGTCTCTCTACACACCCGCGGGTGACAGTTACCTTGGTCTCTCTACACACCCGAGGGTGACAGTTACCTTGGTCTCTCTACACACCCGAGGGTGACAGTTACCTTGGTCTCTCTACACACCCGCGGGTGACAGTTACCTTGGTCTCTCTACACACCCGAGGGTGACAGTTACCTTGGTCTCTCTACACACCCGAGGGTGACAGTTACCTTGGTCTCTCTACACACCCGAGGGTGACAGTTACCTTGGTCTCTCTACACACCCGAGGGTGACAGTTACCTTGGTCTCTCTACACACCCGAGGGTGACAGTTACCTTGGTCTCTCTACACACCCGCGGGTGACAGTTACCTTGGTCTCTCTACACACCCGAGGGTGACAGTTACCTTGGTCTCTCTACACACCCGAGGGTGACAGTTACCTTGGTCTCTCTACACACCCGAGGGTGACAGTTACCTTGGTCTCTCTACACACCCGAGGGTGACAGTTACCTTGGTCTCTCTACACACCCGAGCGTGACATGCACATATGTGACAGAGACAATAGGCCATTTTAGGGGACCACTTTTGGCTTGTGAGCCCTACATTAAGAACTACTGTCTAAAAAGTATACAAAAGTACTAGAGAATATCTTTAAAGTGCCACTCCAGTCTCCTTTTCACCCAATTGAACACCTTATTTACTTAACAAAAGGCACATCTCAGTAGGTGGTCCAGGTAAGTCATGGCATAGCACTAAGTGGGGGGAGGGCCTTTCCTCTTCTGTTCTCTATTGCTCCTCTATTGATCCTCTATTGTTCCTCTATTGATCCTCTATTGATCCTCTATTGATCCTCTATTGATCCTCTATTGTTCCCCTATTGATCCTCTATTGTTCCTCTATTGATCCTCTATTGATCCTCTATTGATCCTCTATTGTTCCTTTATTGATCCTCTATTGATCCTCTATTGTTCCTCTATTGTTCCTCTTCTGTTCTCTATTGATCCTCTATTGATCCTCTATTGTTCCTCTATTGTTCCTCTTCTGTTCTCTATTGATCCTCTATTGTTCCTCTTCTGTTCTCTATTGATCCTCTATTGTTCCTCTTCTGTTCTCTATTGATCCTCTATTGTTCCTCTATTGCTCCTCTATTGTTCCTCTTCTGTTCTCTATTGTTCCTCTATTGGTCCTCTTTTGTTCCTCTTCTGTTCTCTATTGTTCCTCTATTGTTCCTCTATTGGTCCTCTTTTGTTCCTCTTCTGTTCTCTATTGTTCCTCTATTGCTCCTCTATTGCTCCTCTATTGCTCCTCTATTGTTCCTCTATTGTTCCTCTATTGTTCCTCTATTGCTCCTCTATTGTTCCTCTATTGCTCCCCTATTGCTCCTCTATTGCTCCTCTTCTGTTCTCTATTGTTCCTCTATTGCCCCTCTATTGCTCCTCTATTGCTCCTCTATTGCTCCTCTATTGCTCCTCTATTGCTCCTCTTCTGTTCTCTATTGTTCCTCTATTGCTCCTCTATTGCTCCTCTATTGTTCCTCTATTGCTCCTCTATTGTTCCTCTATTGCTCCTCTATTGTTCCTCTTCTGTGCTCTATTGCTCCTCTATTGCTCCTCTATTGCTCCTCTATTGTTCCTCTTCTGTGCTCTATTGCTCCTCTATTGTTCCTCTATTGTTCCTCTATTGCTCCTCTATTGTTCCTCTATTGCTCCTCTATTGTTCCTCTTCTGTGCTCTATTGCTCCTCTATTGTTCCTCTATTGCTCCTCTATTGCTCCTCTATTGTTCCTCTATTGTTCCTCTATTGTTTCTCTATTGTTTCTCTATTGTTCCTCTATTGTTCCTCTATTGTTCCTCTTCTGTTCTCTATTGTTCCTCTATTGTTCCTCTATTGCTCCTCTATTGTTCCTCTATTGCTCCTCTATTGTTCCTCTATTGTTCCTCTATTGCTCCTCTATTGCTCCTCTATTGCTCCTCTATTGTTCCTCTATTGCTCCTCTATTGTTCATCTATTGCTCCTCTATTGTTCCTCTATTGCTCCTCTACTGCTCCTCTACTGCTCCTCTATTGTTCCTCTATTGCTCCTCTGTTGCTCCTCTACTGCTCCTCTATTGTTCCTCTATTGTTCCTCTATTGCTCCTCTATTGTTCCTCTATTGCTCCTCTACTGCTCCTCTATTGCTCCTCTATTGTTCCTCTATTGCTCCTCTGTTGCTCCTCTACTGCTCCTCTATTGTTCCTCTATTGTTCCTCTATTGTTCCTCTATTGCTCCTCTACTGTTCCTCTATTGCTCCTCTATTGTTCCTCTATTGTTCATCTATTGCTCCTCTATTGTTCCTCTATTGCTCCTCTACTGCTCCTCTATTGTTCCTCTATTGCTCCTCTGTTGCTCCTCTACTGCTCCTCTATTGTTCCTCTATTGTTCCTCTATTGTTCCTCTATTGCTCCTCTACTGTTCCTCTATTGCTCCTCTATTGTTCCTCTATTGTTCCTCTATTGTTCCTCTATTGCTCCTCTACTGCTCCTCTACTGCTCCTCTATTGTTCCTCTATTGCTCCTCAAGCAAGGGGGAGGCCGATGACATCACGGATTCCCATATGAATTTTGCTCAAAAGTAAAAACTATATAAAAATAAACGTTACTATGTGTACTTTACTGTATTTATACTTGGGATATCGCTTTTCAAGATTAAAAGTTCTCAAATCGCTAAAGAACGTCTTTAACAGTATAACAATAACAGGCATACAAATGTGTATCCGTGGTGAAATCTCCCTAATGGCACCCTATTCCCTACATAGTGCACTACTTTGTACCAGAGCACTATGGAAATACAGGAATAGAGTGCCATTTGAGAGGCAGACAAAATCTCAGGTCTAACTTGACATCTACAGCAGGCAGTAAGTGACAGGATGTGTTTATGTGTTTGACCCCCACCACAGTGAGGTTAGACCAGAGGCCACCATGTTCTGTGGTGTGGTTGAACGCCACCACAGTGAGGTTAGACCAGAGGCCACCATGTTCTGTGGTGTGGTTGACCCCCACCACAGTGAGGTTAGACCAGAGGCCACCATGTTCTGTGGTGTGGTTGAACGCCACCACAGTGAGGTTAGACCAGAGGCCACCATGTTCTGTGGTGTGGTTGACCCCCACCACAGTGAGGTTAGACCAGAGGCCACCATGTTCTGTGGTGTGGTTGAACGCCACCACAGTGAGGTTAGACCAGAGGCCACCATGTTCTGTGGTGTGGTTGAACGCCACCACAGTGAGGTTAGACCAGAGGCCACCATGTTCTGTGGTGTGGTTGAACGCCACCACAGTGAGGTTAGACCAGAGGCCACCATGTTCTGTGGTGTGGTTGAACGCCACCACAGTGAGGTTAGACCAGAGGCCACCATGTTCTGTGGTGTGGTTGAACGCCACCACAGTGAGGTTAGACCAGAGGCCACCATGTTCTGTGGTGTGGTTGAACGCCACCTACACTCTTAGAAGTAAAGGTGCTATCTAGAACCTAAAAGGGATCTTCGGCTGTCCCCATAGGAGAACCCTTTGAAGAACCCTTTTTGGTTCCAGGCAGAACCTTTTTGGTTCCAGGCAGAACCTTTTTGAGTTCCATGTATAGTCCTTTACACAGAGGGTTCTACATGGAACCAAAAATAGTTCAGCCTGGAATCAAAAAGGGTTCTTCAAAGGGTTCTCCTATGGGGACAGCCGAATAACCCTTTTTTTCTAAGAGTGTAGCCCATAACGCTGCCCTACCAAGCAAAAAGGCAGTAACTGCTCATTTGGAAGGAAAATAGTTAATGTTATTTTTACTACATTCAATTCATGCTTAATCATGTAGACAAGTATCCTGCCTCTATTGTATTGTGTTTGGGAGAAAATGGGGGTCATGTTAGCAGTAACTGCAACAAGTTACTGTGAAACCAAGGTAAATAAATCCATTTTTCTCAGTTTCATTCTATGAGCAGTTACTGCCTTTTTGCTTGGTAGGGCAGAGCGGTGGTCAGTCAGTGACTGGTGGTAAGGTAGTGTAGTAGGCTGGGGAAGCAGAGGACAGTGCTGAGGCTGCAGATTGCAGTGATAACGCCCAGGGCTCAGGTCAGTCATTGTCCCCTGGGGTTACATGCAGGCCAGGCCAGTCTAGAGTCAGACCTGCAGTCCAGTTCCTCACTGCTCTCTACTCTGTGTTGCTATATTTAACCATCAAACCCCTATTTAAACATCAAACACAAACAAAGTATATAATGAATCTGAAAATTCAGATATATGTTTTTATTATTATTATTATTATTGTTATTATTACTATTGTTGTTGTTATTATTATTGTTGTTATTATTATTATTGTTGTTGTTCTTATTATTGGTATTATTATTATCGTTGTTGTTATTATTATTATCGTTATTATTGTTGTTATTATTATTATTGTTATTATTATTATTGTTGTTGTTGTTATTATTATTGTTGTTGTTATTATTATTGTTATTATTATTGTTTTTATTATTACTATTATTATTATTGTTTTGTTATTATTATTGTTGTTGTTATTATTATTATTGTTATTATTATTATTGTTGGTGTTATTATTATTGTTGTTATTGTTATTATTACTATTGTTATTATTATTATTATTATTGTTGTTGTTGTTATTATTATTATTGTTGATGTTATTATTATTATTGTTGTTGTTATTATTATTATTATTATTGTTGTTGTTGTTATTATTATTATTGTTGATGTTATTATTATTATTGTTGTTGTTATTATTATTATTATTATTATTGCTGTTATTGTTATTATTGTTATTATTATTATTATTGTTGTTATTATTATTATTGTTATTATTATTATTGTTGTTATTATTATTATTGTTGTTGTTATTGTTATTGTTATTATTATTATTATTATTGTTGTTGTTGTTATTATTATTATTGTTGATGTTATTATTATTATTGTTGTTGTTATTATTATTATTATTATTGTTGCTGTTATTATTATTGTTGTTATTATTATTATTGTTGTTGTTATTATTATTATTGCTGTTATTGTTATTATTGTTATTATTATTATTATTGTTGTTATTATTATTGTTATTATTATTATTATTATTATTGTTGTTATTATTATTATTGTTGTTATTGTTATTATTATTATTATTATTGTTATTATTATTATTATTGTTGTTATTATTATTATTGCTGTTGTTATTATTATTATTATTGTTATTATTATTGTTGTTATTATTATTGTTGTTGTTATTATTATTGTTGCTGTTATTATTATTATTGTTGTTGTTATTGTTATTATTGTTATTGTTACTATTATTATTATTGTTGTTATTATTATTATTATTGTTGTTGTTATTATTATTATTATTGTTGTTGTTGTTATTATTGTTGTTGTTTTTGTTATTATTATTATTATTATATGACGGAAGATTAATGGCAAATGTAAATTTTCCTTTCAAGTTGGGATTTTGGGAGTTTTTTAGGTATCTTCAAGCAAGCTGCGAGTTCAACAAAAAATCGTCATGCAAGATGACAGGATGTTTCTCAGTCGGCACCTGTGATTAGTTAGCGCCCATAGCGCGACGCATGGTAACAGACAGACCATCAGTAAAGTAAAATAACATGGCTGCCTGTCTGCCTGCCTGCCTGCCTGCCTGTTTCCTGACTAGCTCAGCCCCTCTGAGCTACATAGCTGTTGAATGACTGAATGACTTCAACAAGGCCGAGCCAGTGCACTGTGACAGTACTGGGCTGCCAAACCCACTGCATGAGTCAAGAGGGCCTTAAGCAAGGATCTTCATTCATTCTTTAGCATGGCCATTGTCTTTAGTATAATAGCATTAGGGTTATGATAAAAGTTGTCTGTGTCATCATATCACAGACTGCCTTCCTGGCTTACAATGAGTCATTGTGATACATACAGTGGGGAGAACAAGTATTTGATACACTGCCGATTTTGCAGGTTTTCCTACTTACAAAGCATGTAGAGGTTTGTAATTTTTATCATAGGTACACTTCAACTGTGAGAGACGGAATCTAAAACAAAAATCCAGAAAATCACATTGTATGATTTTTAAATAATTAATTTGCATTTTATTGCATGACATAAGTATTTGATCACCTACCAACCAGTAAGAATTCCGGCTCTCACAGACCTGTTAGTTTTTCTTTAAGAAGCCCTCCTGTTCTCCACTCACTACCTGTATTAACTGCACCTGTTTGAACTCGTTACCTGTATAAAAGACACCTGTCTACACACTCAATCAAACAGACTCCAACCTCTCCACAATGGCCAAGACCAGAGAGCTGTGTAAGGACATCAGGGATAAAATTGTAGACCTGCACAAGGCTGGGATGGGCTACAGGACAATAGGCAAGCAGCTTGGTGAGAAGGCAACAACTGTTGGCGCAATTATTAGAAAATGGAAGAAGTTCAAGATGACGGTCAATCTCCCTCAGTCTGGGGCACCATGCAAGATCTCACCTCGTGGGGCATCAATGATCATGAGGAAGGTGAGGGATCAGCCCAGAACTACACGGCAGGACCTGGTCAATGACCTGAAGAGAGCTGGGACCACAGTCTCAAAGAAAACCATTAGTAACACACTACGCCGTCATGGATTAAAATCCTGCAGCGCACGCAAGGTCCCCCTGCTCAAGCCAGCGCATGTCCAGGCCCGTCTGAAGTTTGCCAATGACCATCTGGATGATCCAGAGGAGGAATGGGAGAAAGTCATGTGGTCTGATGAGACAAAAATAGAGCTTATTGGTCTAAACGCCACTCGCCGTGTTTGGAGGAAAAAGAAGGATGAGTACAACCCCAAGAACACCATCCCAACCGTGAAGCATGGAGGTGGAAACATCATTCTTTGGGGATGCTTTTCTGCAAAGGGGACAGGACGACTGCACTGTATTGAGGGGAGGATGGATGGGGCCATGTATTGCGAGATCTTGGCCAACAACCTCCTTCCCTCAGTAAGAGCATTGAAGATGGGTCGTGGCTGGGTCTTCCAGCATGACAACGACCCGAAACACACAGCCAGGGCAACTAAGGAGTGGCTCCGTAAGAAGCATCTCAAGGTCCTGGAGTGGCCTAGCCAGTCTCCAGACCTGAACCCAATAGAAAATCTTTGGAGGGAGCTGAAAGTCCGTATTGCCCAGCGACAGCCCCGAAACCTGAAGGATCTGAATGGAGGAGTGGGCCAAAATCTCTGCTGCAGTGTGTGCAAACCTGGTCAAGAACTACAGGAAACGTATGATCTCTGTAATTGCAAACAAAGGTTTCTGTACCAAATATTAAGTTCTGCTTTTCTGATGTATCAAATACTTATGTCATGCAATAAAATGCAAACTAATTATTTAAAAATCATACAATGTGATTTTCTGGATTTTTGTTTTAGATTCCGTCACTCACAGTTGAAGAGTACCTATGATAAAAATTACAGACTTCTACATACTTTGTAAGTGGGAAAACCTGCAAAATCGGCAGTGTATCAAATACTTGTTCTCCCCACTGTACATCCAGTATCCTCTCAATGATGCATGTGATGAGTTAGTATTGTTTTAAGCCTGGGTTTGTTATATGAGCATGACGTCTTGATTTCTGTGTATATTTTGTGAAGAAAAAAAGTCCAGATCTGTTTCCAGAATGTCTCCACTACTTCACAAATTGTTGAAAAAGAAAACAGAGGAAGCCATACACACCTTTACATTTGTTTGTCGTCTTATCCAGGATTGCCTTTGTTGATACAATTTTGCCAAACCTGCGAGAGGAAGAGAAAGAGCGGTATAGTTAGTTGTGTTACGTACCAAACAGAGACAGCCTGTTACAAAAGACACAAAGAGTGAGGCCTGGCTTGCACAATAATTTAAGACATCACCAAAAAAACACAAGAAACAGGATGTAGTTTCCATGTGGATTTAAGAATATCCATCCATCCATCCATCCATCCATCCATCCATCCATCCATCCATCCATCCATCCATCCATCCATCCATCCATCCATCCATCCATCCATCCATCCATCCATCTCTAACAAAGGAACTTTGCGTTGACCCCTAAAGTTTTCATTAACATCATTGCTAACGTCTACACAATGTGATCGACACACACAGTGCAGGAAGTTGTAGAAAATACAAATCACTAATGCATTCTGTTCATGTCTTATGATAAACTTGGGGCTAATTCATTAATTTCAAATACATTTAATTGATTCCCTACAAAAGGTCAATAGATTTTTGAATATTGTTCAATTCATTTTTAATGCCTGGATTCTGTGAGGGCCCTAAGGACCACATGGCTCCCCCATTATCCCCTGTATTTATACCTGCGTTTCCTGTTCGTCTGTTTCCAGTTCTTCAAGTCCTACCAGCGTGTTCCATGGTTACTCGTTTTTCCTAGTCTGCCTTGACCTACCGATTGCCTGTACCTACCTGACTCTGATTTGGATTAAGACTCTTGCCTGCCTTGACTTACCTTTTTGCCTCTTGTTCAGTAATAAACTCTGAGACTCGTACTATCCGCCTCCTGGGTCTGCATTTGGGTCTTAACCTCAGCCTTGATAGTACAAACTGGCCATGACTGACCCAGCAGACTCGGACCAGCAACTCTGTCTCCTCACAAAGAGCCACCATTGGAAGACACAAGGAGTTACTACTTAACCTTATGGAAGGACTCGCTGCAGGGGGGATTTTGTCCTTCTGCCTCTCTAGCCGGCACAGGGTTATTTTTTGTGGAGAATAAGGACAAAACCCTTCACCCGTGTATCCACTACCAGGGTCTTAATGACTACCGAGGCCTCTACCACTCATCTCCTCGGCTTTCGAACCTCTTCAGGGAGCGACCATCTTCTCAAAGTTGGACCTTCAGAACGCCTACCATCTGGTTCGAATACGGGAAGGAGACGAGTGGAAGACAACATGGCTATCGTGCACTATGAGTATGCCTTTCAGACTGACCAACGCTACCGCTGTGTTCCAGGCCCTGGTCAATGATGTGCTCCGGGACATGCTGAACCGGGTCGTGTTTGTCTACCTCTACGACATCCTTTTTTCCCTGTTCAGCTCAAGAGCATGTCCTCCACCTCCTCCGATAGTCCTTCAGCATCTCCTGGAGAACCAGCTTTTTGTGAAAGCGGAAAAGTGTGAATTCCATCGCTCCCCCAACTCCTTCCTAGGATACGTCATCGCTGCAGGACACATACAGATGGATCCAGACAAGGTGGTGGATTGGCCTCAAACCACATGCAGAGTGCATCTGCAACATTTCCTGGGATTTTCATCCGGGGTTACAGCACCCTGGCTTCCCCCCTCTCAGCACACCTCTCCCAATTTTCCATTCACATGGTCTCCTGCAGCTGACTGGGTGTTCTTAGACCTCAAACATCGATTCACTACGGACCTCATCTTAATCCATCCTGACCCGTCCTGTCAGACTGTGGTGGAGGTCGACACCTCGGATGTCGGAGGGGGGGGGCCGCCCTGTCCCTGCGTTCTGCCCAGGACCAAAAACTGCACCCCTGCGCTTTTCTCTTCCATCGTCTTACCCCTGCTGAGGAACTCCTCGCCGTCAAGATGGGGTTGGAGGAATGGAGACACTGGTTGGAGGGGGCGGAACACCCATTCTTGGACTAGGGTGGACTAGGGTTGCAAAGGGTCGGAAACTTTCCGGTAAATTTCCGGAAACTTTCCATTGGAAGTTAAGCCTGGGAATTTGGGGAATTTTGCTTAAATTATAACATTGAACCTTTTTAGTAAGATACACATAACGCAATTCTAGGTCTTGTAGCATATTTTGGTTAAACTATCCCCAATTCTATGGAATTACAACCCTCTGCATGCACAGTGCATTCTTCAATCACATGTACAGCTGATTCTCAAGATCTTGCACACTAATGAGCTGCATTAGTGAGCATCTAATGAGATTCTAGTGAGCCCCCACTAGCCCACACTGAGCCCACACTAGCCCACACTGAGCCAAGGACTACATGCTTTCTGGTTTTGATTACAATACTGGGTGGGGTGAATATATATTTAATATGACATACAGTTGAAGTCGGAAGTTTACATACACTTAGGTTGAAGTCATTAAAACTCATTTTTCAACCACTCCACAGATTTCATGTTAACAAACTATAGTTTTGGCAAGTCAGTTAGGACATCTACTTTGTGCATGACACAAGTAATTCTTCCAACAATTATTTACAGACAGATTATTTCACTTATAATTCACTATATCACAATTCCAGTGGGTCAGAAGTTTACATACACCAAGTTGACTGTGCCTTTAAACAGCTTGGAAAATTCCAGAAAATGATGTCATGGCTTTAGAAGCTTCTGATAGGCTAATTGACATCATTTGGAGGCGTACCTGTGGATGTCTGGTTCATCTTTGAGAGCAATTACCAAACGCCTGAAGGTACCACGTTCATTTGTACAAACAATAGTACGCAATTATAAACACCCTGGGACCATAAAAATGCCAGACTACGGTTTGCAACTGCACATGGGGACAAAGATCGTACTTTTTGGAGAAATGTCCTCGTGTCTGATTAAACAAAAATAAAACTGTTTGGCCATAATGACCATCGTTATGTTTGGAGGAAAAAGGGGGAGGCTTGCAAGCCGAAGAACACCATCCCAACCGTGAAGCACGGGGGTGGCAGCATCATGTTGTGGGGGTGCTTTGCTGCAGGAGGGACTGGTGCACTTCACAAAATAGATGGCATCATGAGGAAGGAAAATTATGTGGATATATTGAAGCAACATCTCAAGACATCAGTCAGTAAGTTAAAGTTTGGTCGCAAATGGGTCTTCCAAATGGCCAATGACCCCAAGCATACTTCCAAAGTTGTGGCAAAATGGCTTAAGGACAACAAAGTCAAGGTATTGTAGTGGCCATCACAAAGCCCTGACCTCAATCCTATAGAAAATGTGTGGGCAGAACTGAAAAAGCGTGTGCGAGGAAGGAGGCCTACAAACCTGACTCAGTTACACCAGTTCTGTCAGGAGGAATGGGCCAAAATTCACCCAACTTATTGTGGGAAGCTTGTGGAAGGCTACCCGAAACGTTTGACCCAAGTAAAACAATTTAAAGGCAATGCTACCAAATACTAATTGAGTGTATGTGTCACGATGTAGGTGTAGGGAATGAGGCGAAGAGCGAGTGATGCTTGACATAGTGTTTATTCCAAACGAAACTTGGAAACAAAACAAGAAAGTAGGACTACAATGATGAACTAAACTATGGCACAGCAGAACAAAACAACAAGCATAGTGCACACTGCTACGTCATGAACTGGTGTGAAGGCAACACACACAAGAACCCACAGTGTGCCTGGGCACTGCTGGAACAGACATAGAATCCCCAATTAGAGACAACTCAAGACAGCTGTCTCTAATTGGGTATTAGACAAACTCAAAAGGACTCACTGAACACTATTGTCAGATCCAGACTGTGGCCATACGACTACCAATAGAGGGAGCCAGAGACCTGGCCTCAGTCAGGTCCTGACAGAATGTAAACGTCTCTGACCCACTGGGAATGTGATGAAAGAAATAAAAGCTGAAATTAATAATTCTCTCTACTATTATTCTGACATTTCACATTCTTAAAATAAAGTGGTGATCCTAACTGACCTAAGACAGTGCATTTTTTAAATGTCATGAATTTTGAAAAACTGAGTTTAAATGTATTTGGCTAAGGTATATGTAAACTTCCGACTTCAACTGTACATGATGTTTTGTTAACTAGTAAATAGTATCCTACAGAAAAGTGTGTTTAAATAATTTCTAACTTGTTAACCATTTCTGCTAGTTAGTTTTTGCTACCATGTGGGTTTTAGTTTGCTTAAGCCTGCTAACTGAGGAGTGTTAATTCACCTGTTTCCATACATGTTTCATTTTAAAACATTATTTTTATTTATTTATTTTTATTTAACCGTTATTTAACAAGGCAAGTCAATTAACAACAAATTCTTATTTACAATGACGGCCTACCAAAAGGCAAAAGACCTCCTGCGGGGACGGGGGCTGGGATTAAAAATATAAATAAATAAAATATAAATATACATTTATCAAAGGAGTTTTTTAATCTAACTGCTTAACTATTTATCTGTACATGGAATTGTATTTTTACTAATCTTTACCACGGTATATCTCTTATCAGATGTGTGGAGTCGTTTCACAGCAGTAATGTAGATGGGGTGTGTAGTGATGTCAGGATGGTGTGTAGTGATGTCAGGATGGTGTGTAGTGATGTCAGGATGGTGTGTAGTGATGTCAGGATGGTGTGTAGTGATGTCAGGATGGGTGTGTAGTGATGTCAGGATGGTGTGTAGTGATGTCAGGATGGGTGTGTAGTGATGTCAGGATGGTGTGTAGTGATGTCAGGATGGTGTGTAGTGATGTCAGGATGGTGTGTAGTGATGTCAGGCTGGGTGTGTAGTGATGTCAGGATGGTGTGTAGTAATGTCAGGATGGTGTGTAGTGATGTCAGGATGGTGTGTAGTGATGTCAGGATGGTGTGTAGTGATGTCAGGATGGTGTGTAGTGATGTCAGGATGGGTGTGTAGTGATGTCAGGATGGTGTGTAGTGATGTCAGGATGGGTGTGTAGTGATGTCAGGATGGTGTGTAGTGATGTCAGGATGGTGTGTAGTGATGTCAGGATGGTGTGTAGTGATGTCAGGATGGTGTGTAGTGATGTCAGGCTGGGTGTGTAGTGATGTCAGGATGGTGTGTAGTAATGTCAGGATGGTGTGTAGTGATGTCAGGATGGTGTGTAGTGAGGTCAGGATGGTGTGTAGTGATGTCAGGATGGGTGTGTAGTGATGTCAGGATGGGTGTGTAGTGATGTCAGGATGGTGTGTAGTGATGTCAGGATGGGTGTGTAGTGATGTCAGGATGGTGTGTAGTGATGTCAGGATGGTGTGTAGTGATGTCAGGATGGTGTGTAGTGATGTCAGGATGGTGTGTAGTGATGTCAGGATGGTGTGTAGTGATGTCAGGATGGGTGTGTAGTGATGTCAGGATGGGTGTGTAGTGATGTCAGGATGGTGTGTAGTGATGTCAGGATGGGTGTGTAGTGATGTCAGGATGGGTGTGTAGTGATGTCAGGATGGTGTGTAGTGATGACAGGATGGTGTGTAGTGATGTCAGGATGGTGTGTAGTGATGACAGGATGGTGTGTAGTGATGTCAGGATGGTGTGTAGTGATGTCAGGATGGGTGTGTAGTGATGTCAGGATGGTGTGTAGTGATGTCAGGATGGTGTGTAGTGATGTCAGGATGGTGTGTAGTGATGTCAGGATGGGTGTGTAGTGATGTCAGGATGGGTGTGTAGTGATGTCAGGATGGTGTGTAGTGATGACAGGATGGTGTGTAGTGATGTCAGGATGGTGTGTAGTGATGTCAGGATGGTGTGTAGTGATGACAGGATGGGTGTGTAGTGATGTCAGGATGGGTGTGTAGTGATGTCAGGATGGTGTGTAGTGATGACAGGATGGTGTGTAGTGATGTCAGGATGGTGTGTAGTGATGTCAGGATGGTGTGTAGTGATGTCAGGATGGTGTGTAGTGATGTCAGGATGGGTGTGTAGTGATGTCAGGATGGGTGTGTAGTGATGTCAGGATGGTGTGTAGTGATGACAGGATGGTGTGTAGTGATGTCAGGATGGTGTGTAGTGATGTCAGGATGGTGTGTAGTGATGTCAGGATGGTGTGTAGTGATGTCAGGATGGTGTGTAGTGATGTCAGGATGGTGTGTAGTGATGTCAGGATGGTGTGTAGTGATGTCAGGATGGCCTGACAAAGGAAAAGCTGTGTACATTTGTAAATACTGTGCCAAATCATATATGAAGAATGCAACAAAGATGCAGAATCATCTGGCCAAGTGCATAACGTTCCCTCAGCTCTCACAACAAGCAACCTCTGACACCTCTACTTCTATTCGAGGTGAAAATGATGAATCAGACACCTTATCGATAGCAACAGCTCATGGTCCTCCAGGAATCAGAAGTTATTTTGACTCAATGGAGGAATGTAGTCAGAGAAATGCTGATGAATGTCTTGCTGGAGCTGTGTATGCAACTGGTTCACCTCTGATGCTCACAGGCAATGTGTATTGGAAGAGATTTCTGAATGTTCTTCACCCAGAATACACCCCTCCAACCAGACATGCTTTATCTACTCATTTGCTGGATGCAGAGTTCAACAGAGTTCAAGTGAAGGTCAAACAAATCCTAGAGAAAGCAGACTGTATTGCAATCATCTCTGATGGGTGGTCAAATGTTTGTGGGCAAGGAATAATTAACTACATCATCTCCACCCCTCAACCAGTATTCTACAAGAGCACAGACACAAGGGACAACAGACACACCAGTCTACATTGCAGATGAGCTGAAGGCAGTCATCAATGACCTTGGACCACAGAAGGTATTTGCACTGGTGACAGACAATGGTTAGGTACGTGGGTCATCAAGTTATAGTAGCAATCTACCTCAACAAGCAAAGTGAGAAGAATAAGAGCACTACATTGAAGCTGCCCAGCAACACCTGTTGGGGTGGTGTTGTCATCATGTTTGACAGTCTCCTGGAGGGGAAGGAGTCTCTCCAAGAAATGGCCATATCACAGTCTGCCGATATGGACAGCCCCATCAAGAGGATCCTCCTGGATGATGTATTTTGGGAGAGAGTGGTAAGTAGCCTGAAACTCCTGAAACGTATAGCAGTAGCCATTGCATGGATTGAGGGAGACAATGCATCCTGTCTGATGTTCAGACTCTGCTTGCAGATGTAAGAGAAGGAATCCGTACTGCCCTGCCCACTTCACTGTTGCTCCAAGCAGAGGAAACTGCAGTTCTAAAATACATCAAAAAGCGTGGAGACTTCTGCCTGAAGCCCATACACGCCGCAGTGTACATGTTGGACCCCAAGTATGCTGGCAAGAGCATCCTGTCTGGTGCAGAGATCAACAAGGCCTATGGTGTCATCACTACCGTGTCTCACCACCTTGGGCTGGATGAGGGCAAGATTCTTGGCAGTCTGGCCAAGTACACTTCCAAGCAAGGGCTTTGGGATGGAGATGCAATATGGCAGTCGTGCCAACATACAGTGGGGAGAACAAGTATTTGATACACTGCCGATTTTGCAGGTTTTCCCACTTACAAAGCATGTAGAAGTCTATAATTTTTATCATAGGTACTCTTCAACTGTGAGTGACGGAATCTAAAACAAAAATGCAGAAAATCACATTGTATGATTTTTAAGTAATTAATTTGCATTTTATTGCATGACATAAGTATTTGATACATCAGAAAAGCAGAACTTAATATTTGGTACAGAAACCTTTGTTTGCAATTACAGAGATCATACGTTTCCTGTAGTTCTTGACCAGGTTTGCACACACTGCAGCAGGGATCTTGGCCCACTCCTCCACACAGATCCTTCAGGTTTCGGGGCTGTCGCTGGGCAATACGTACTTTCAGCTCCCTCCAAAGATTTTCTATAGGGTTCAGGTCTGGAGACTGGCTAGGCCACTCCAGGACCTTGAGATGCTTCTTACGGAGCCACTCCTTAGTTGCCCTGGCTGTGTGTTTCAGGTCATTGTCATGCTGGAAGACCCAGCCACGACCCATCTTCAATGCTCTTACTGAGGGAAGGAGGTTGTTGGCCAAGATCTCGCAATACATAGCCCCATCCATCCTCCCCTCAATACGGTGCAGTCGTCCTGTCCCCTTTGCAGAAAAGTATCCCCAAAGAATGATGTTTCCACCTCCATGCTTCACGGTTGGGATGGTGTTCTTGGGGTTGTACTCATCCTTCTTCTTCCTTCAAACACGGTGAGTGGAGTTTAGACCAAAAAGCTCAATTTTTGTCTCATCAGACCACATGACCTTCTCCCATTCCTCCTCTGGATCATCCAGATGGTCATTGGCAAACTTCAGACGGGCCTGGACATGCGCTGGCTTGAGCAGGGGGACCTTGCGTGCACTGCAGGATTTTAATCCATGACGTCGTAGTCTGTTACTAATGGTTTTCTTTGAGACTGTGGTCCCAGCTCTCTTCAGGTCATTGACCAGGTCCTGCCGTGTAGTTCTGGGGTGATCCCTCACCTTCCTCATGATCATTGATGCCCCACGAGGTGAGATCTTGCATGGTGCCCCAGACCGTGGGAGATTGACCGTCATCTTGAACTTCTTCCATTTTCTAATAATTGCGCCAACAGTTGTCGCCTTCTCACCAAGCTGCCTATTGTCCTGTAGCCCATCCCAGCCTTGTGCAGGGCTAACATTTTATCCCTGATGTCCTTACACAGCTCTCTGTCCTTGGCCATTATGGAGAGGTTGGAGTCTGTTTGATTGAGTGTGTGGACAGGTGTCTTTTATACAGGTAACGAGTTCAAACAGGTGCAGTTAATACAGGTAATGAGTGGAGAACAGGAGGGCTTCTTAAAGAAAAACTAACAGGTCTGTGAGAGCCGGAATTCTTACTGGTTGGTAGGTGATCAAATACTTATGTCATGCAATAAAATACAAATTAATTATTTAAAAATCATACAATGTGATTTTCTGGATTTTTGTTTTAGATTCCGTCTCTCACAGTTGAAGTGTACCTATGATAAAAATTACAGACCTCTACATGCTTTGTAAGTAGGAAAACCTGCAAAATCGGCAGTGTATCAAATACTTGTTCTCCCCACTGTATCTCATCAGCCACTTGGTGGAAGGGACTTTGTGGATCTGAGCCTCTTTCCCCTGTTGCCTCCATCATCCTCCAAATCCCACCAACATCAGCCGCCTCAGAGCGCAACTGGTCCTTGTTTGGGAACACACACACCAAAGCACGCAACAGGCTGACCAATACAAGGGTTGAAAAATTGGTGGCCATCTGGGAAAATTTGAGGCTTTTTGAGCCTGACAACGAGCCATCCTCAACAAGGTTGGAAAGTGACAGTGAAGATGAGGCCTCAGAGTCTGATGTTCAAGAGGTGGACATTGAGGAGGTCCAGGGAGAAGACATGGAAGTCTGAGAGGAAGACAACCAAAGCTTTAGTTTCTAGACTATAATTTTACAGATGTATGTTGAAAACGTTTTTGGGAGATGCGATGGATCATTGGGTTCTAAATCAATAGTTGTTTAGTGGTCCAAAAATGATGGAAACATTAGCTTGCTTGACCGTGCTGTATGTCATGTAACTGTTTGTTACATACAATATGCTTTGTGGACTTCACTGGACAGAGGTTGCTCTCTGGTTTATTGATGAAACAAACGTCTTCTTAGAGCAAACAACGCAATTAGGTTGTAATATGGCTTTTATTTCTGCCTTTCCCAGTCATTTTACCCACGCACCGCTACTGCAAGGTGTCAACAGCGTTCCACAGGGATGCTGGCCCATGTTGACTCCAATGGTTCCCACAGTTGTGTCAAGTTGGCTGGATGTCCTTTTGGTGGTGGACCATTCTTGATACACACAGGAAACTTTTGAGCGTGAAAAACCCAGCAACGTTGCAGTTCTTGACACACGCAAACTGGTGCGCCTGGCACCTACTACCATAACATGGCACCTACTACCATACCCTGGCACCTACTACCATACCCCGTTCAAAGGCACTTAGATCTCTTGTCTTGCCCTTTCACTCTCTGAATGGAACACATACACAATCATGTCTTCTTCTGTAAATACATTTGATTGCAACAAGAGATATGTATATAATGACGAGATGCTCGGGAGTTGTTGGGCTTATTTTGGACAGATTTTGGTGAGAGTGAAACCTCTTGCTTTGCCTCTTCCTCTCTGCTGCGTTACCGCCATTGCTCGCTTTGTGATTGACAGGCGCCTGTCCTATCAATAGATCGCTAGAAGATGCATATCGTTCATTCTAGTGGTAGAGGGCTCGACGGACTAACAAACTTTTAAATTCAATTTAGGATGCTGACAATCAGTCTGTAATTGCTGTAGTGCCTTGTCCATTAATGACTGCTAATCAGCAGTGACTTAATAATTCACTACAATGACCATAATCCATTGCGCGCCTACTTATCCGGTCTGTGTGTTTCTTTTTAATGCCTGCTACATTAGATTAGTGCGGGAGAGAGAGAGAGAGAGAGAGAGAGAGAGAGAGAGAGAGAGAGAGAGAGAGAGAGAGAGAGAGAGAGAGAGAGAGAGAGAGAGAGAGAGAGAGAGAGAGAGAGAGAGAGAGAGAGAGAGAGAGAGAGAGAGAGAGAGAGAGAGAGAGAGAGAGAGAGAGAGAGAGAGAGAGAGAGAGAGAGAGAGAGAGAGAGAGAGAGAGAGAGAGAGAGAGAGAGAGAGAGAGATACAGTCATATGCAAAAGTTTGGTCACCCCTCTGAGGCTGCATAATAATTTACTGTAATGTGAAAATGATCACAGTAGCATGCCATTCATTTTCTAATAAAAGCTGAGTACTGGGGTATTGTCCAGACAAAGATTTTTAGTGTAGCGATATTAAGTTGTATGAAATTAAATCAGATGTGAAAAATAGGCTATGCAAAAATATGGGCACCCTTGTCATTCTGTTGATTTGAATACCTGTAACTACTTAGCACTGATTAATTGGACACACAATTGGTTTGGTGAGCTCATTAAGCCTTGAACTTCATAGACAAGTGCATCCAATCATGAGAAGAGGTATTTAAGGTGGCCAATTGCAAGTTGTTGTTCTCTTTGACTCTCCTCTTAAGAGTGGCAACATGGGGGCCTCAAAACAACTCTCAAATGACCTGAAAACAAAGATTGTTCAACATTATGGTTTAGGGGAAGGCTACAAAAAGCTATCGCAGAGATGTAAGCTGTCAGTGTCCACTGTGAGGAACATAGTGAGGAAATGGAAGACCACAGGCACAGTTCCTGCTAAGGCCAGAAGTGGCAGGCCAAGTAAAATATCAGAGAGGCAAAGGTGAAGGATGGTGAGAACGGTCAAAAACAGCCCACAGACCACCTCCAAAGACCTACAACATCATCTTGCTGCAGATGGTGTCACTGTGCATCGTTCAACAATTCAGCGCACTTTGCACAAGGAGAAGCTGTACGGGAGAGTGATGGGGAAGAAGCCTTTTCTGCACACACGCCACAAACGCACATTTGGACAAGCCAGCTTCATTTTGGAATAAGGTGCTGTGGACTGATGAAACAAAGATTGAGTTAATTGGTCATAACAAGGGGCGTTATGCATGGCGGCAAAAGAACACAGCGTTCCAAGAAAAACACTTGCTACCCACAGTAAAATTTGGTGGGGGTTCCATCATGCTGTGTGGCTGTGTGGCCAGTGCCGGTACTGGGAATCTTGTTAAAGTTGAGGGTCGCATGGATTACACTCAATATTAGCAGATTCTTGGGAATAATGTTGAAGAATCAGTCACAAAGTTGAAGTTACACCGGGGCTGGATATTTCAACAAGACAACGACCCAAAACACTGCTCAAAATCTACCCAGTTGAAGAGGAACAAGTACAATGTTCTGGAATGGCCAATTCAGTCCCCAGACCTGAATATCATTGAGAATCTGTGGGATGATTTGAAGCGGGCTGTCCATGCTCGGCAACCATCAAACCTAACTGAACTGGAGATGTTTTGTAAGGAGGAATGGTCCAAAATACCTTCATCCAGAATCCAGACACTCATTAGAGGCTATAGGAAGGCTGTTATTTTAGCAAAAGGAGGCTCTACTAAATATTGATGTGATTTTTCTGTTGGGGCCCAAATTTATGCACCTGTCTAATTTTGTTTTGATGCATATTGCACATTTTCTGTTAATCCAATAAACCTCATTTCACTACTGAAATATTACTGTGTCCATCAGTTATTTGATAGATCAAAATGAAATTGCTGATCCAAACACCCAATTATTTATAAATGGAGATCATGGAAATTGTCAGGGGTGCCCAAACCTTTTCATACGACTGTAAGAGCAATTGCTTCACAAGGTATCTCTACCTGAAAATACATGGTCTGTCATTGATAGTTGGTATGGGCATCACTACCATCCATTGTTTTATTCTGTTGTTACAGCATTACAACCCACATAATGCATTTAATGTTTAAAAATAATCAGAATCTAAAACCGTGATTATTTTTGTAATAATTGAACCAAAACCGAACCCAACTCAAAAAGCACCAATCTCTCAGCACCAGTGCTTTGTTAGTCTCTGCGGGCCGGCGTGACCTTACCCTGCGCTCTACTGGGTAAAGAGACCCGAGGATGAAGGGTTTCCACTAATTGACTCCAAATTAACCAATTACAGGAATCACCACAGCGTTGACGGCAAGCCCCCTCCCCCTAGACCAGCTCACGATCAAGGAACACAAAAGTCGAAAGCTTGGAAGCTTTAAAAAAAGGCTTTTTGATCTGGGCCACTGTGGGGTGACTGAGAGGACACAGTTTAACTCTCTGCATAAAACCAATGGATTAGCATCGAAAGTATATGAAACCAGCACAGTGTTAAGGGTTAGACAACTGCTGAAGCTGCTTGTGTGTGTGCGTGTGTGTGCATGTGTGTGTATGTATGTGTGTGCGTGCATGTGCGCGTATGTGCGTGTATGTGTGCGTGCCCTTGACATTTTTCCACATTTTGTTATGTTACAGCCTGAATTTAAAATTGAAAAATGTAGATATGTTGTCACTGGACTACACACAATACCCCATAATGTCAAAGTGGACAGCTGAAATGTCTTGAGTCAATAAGTATTCAACCCCTTTGTTACAACAAGCCTAAATAAGTTCAGGAGTAAAAATGTGCTTAACAGTCACATAATAGTTGCATGGAGTCTGTGTGTAATAATGTTGCATAATCCAGGTGTAGAATACTCTTAGAGATTTACCCAGAAACACTCACAGCTGTAATCGCTGCCAAAGGTGCTTCTACAAAGTATTGACTCGGGGTGTGAATACTTATGGAAATTACATATTTCTGTACTTTATTTTCAAAACATTTGCAAAGATTTATAAAAACATGTTTCAATGTCATTATGGGGTATTGTGGGTAGAAAAAAATATAAATGTAATCCATTTTGAAATCACGGAATAAGTCAAGGGGTCTGAATACTTTCTGAAGGCAACATTTTTTTAAGACAACCTTAGCCATTAGACTCGCCCCTGTTCCATTAGCTTTCTCTAACCATCTATCACATTGCTGCTTGGTCATGTCAGACAGAGAGAGCTGCTTGAATCAGGCAGAATGTCGTCTCTGAGAGAGAGGCAGCAGCTAGGAGAACAATGCCCTCCCATTCCACTTGCCTTTCATCTCCCGCCTTTAATCCCATTACAGTGGTTAAAAGGGCTCTGGTTACTATTCACTGCATGCTTATTGATTCCTGGGGATACCACTGAGGGATACTGTTCTGTCTGCTCTGAAAATAGTTATGACCTGAAGGAACAACCTCGTCTTGCTACCAACAAGAACTGATCATACACTGTGCTTCTTGATTCCTCAACCGTTGGCTCAACGTTTTTAGCAGAGGTTTAATTGGTATTTTATTTTGGGATATTTGGGGATCGGGTGGTGGATAAGCTCAAGTCAGACACACAAAATTATGAGAGAGAGAGAAAGAGGATGGGAACCGTCAGAAAAACACATGTATCAATTCCAACCTCTTTAGATTGTCTAACAACTAGCTAGCTTGCATTACCCCTGACCTACTGACTGAGTAGTCTGTTGGTCCAGTCTGTGCGTTAGCCAACGTCTGGCCTCTGCAATCTCAACGTTAACATGCATTGCCATTTCAAGCGGGGTTGCTGATTGGTTGTTGAACACAACATTCTTCATATAACTTTCTTAAGAATGTATTTTGGGAGAGCGTGGCATAACTGTTGCCAGTATTTAGGCTACTAGTCACTGACAAGCAGCATTGATATAATGTTGATTAAGAACGTTCCAGTCAGAGGAAGGATTAAGTTAAATACAACACAAGGTAAAACAGAACTTTAATCCCAGCCAGCGGCTGCTCTCTGACAAACCATCAACAGTGCAAGAGATGGTCAGGATATGATCTTATGTACATGATGTTATCAGTATGACTCTAACTGCCTTTCACTGTGCATACAATAAAAACCTGCATCGGGTCGGGTCGAATACCCACTGTTCCCCTCGGGTGACCCAAAAAAAACTAACAGCTGGCGGGTGGATGAAAACATTATTTCAACCAGCGGGTCGACAATTATATTGCGGGTCGTAAACATTTTAAATCAAGATTATATCATTGTTTTAAACCCAGGAGCTTTTTGTGTTGCATTGTGTTGGGACTTCTATTCTGTGAGCGGTGAGGCGGACATAGTAGGCTAGCCTATAGTCCTAGGCTACCAGCCAGCCATGCACGCAGTGGAACAGTGAAATGTCCATTATTTGTATGGTGCTGAATTTGTTAATGTGCAGAGCTAATATTCCCTCCTCTCATGCGTGACTACATTGCCAAGTTACCTTTCTCTGGCATATTTCACGCAAAAATGGCTAACGTAGCTTAAGTGGAGAAATAAAAAGTAAGGTTATAGTGGTGGGATACACCATCCTTGAAACAGGTGCTGCGCGAGTGAAATCCCAGATTTGGAGTTAAATCAAATCAAATCTAATCTAATTTTATTGGTCACATACATTGTTAAGCAGATGTTAATGCAGGTGTAGAGAAATGCTTGTGCTTCTAGTTCCGACAGTTCAGTAATATCTAACAGTAATATCTAACAGTTACACAACATAAACCCAAATACACACAAATCTAAGAAAGAAATGAATTAGGCCTTTATACATAAGGACTAGCAGCATGGACTAAGATACAGTAGAATAATATTGAATACAGTATATACAAATGAGATGGGGAACGCAAGATACGTAAACATTATTAACTGACTGAGATACCGAAGGATAGTATAGAATACAGAATATAAATACAGTTGAAGTCGGACATTTACATACACCTTAGCCAAATACATTTAAACTCAGTTTTTCACAATTCCTAACATTTAATCCTAGTAAAAATTCCCTGTCTGTCACGGAAGGGTGCACACACAGACCAAGGAGCAGCGCAGGGATAGTAGTTCGACATTTATTTATTATATACTATGTATAATAAATCTTACAAATGAACGAACTATACAACACAAAACGATAGACAAACGTCACGTTTCAAAACAAACACGAAATGAACGGACGTAATAACAGCACACTTACTTTCACCGTGACTGCGACATATAACGACAACGACCCACACCAGAGTGAATGACAGACTAACATATATAAGATCCCTAATTAGAGACAATGCGGTGCAGCTGCCTCTAATTAGGGATCCACCCAAAACCCACACAGATACAGAAAAGAAAGACACTGTCAGACTCTGACCATAACTACATAGAGACGCAAATAGGCTTCTCTATGGCCAGAGCCTGACACTGTCTTAGGTCAGTTAGGATCACCACTTTATTTTAAGAATGTGAAATGTCAGAATAATAGTAGACAGAATTATTTATTTCAGCTTTTATTTCTTTCATCACATTCCCAGTGGGTCAGAATTTACATACACTCAATTAGTATTTGGTAGCATTGCCTTTAAATTGTTTAACTTGGGTCAAACGTTTCAGGTAGCCTTCCACAAGCTTCCCACAATAAGTTGGGTGAATTTTGGCCCATTCCTCCTGACAGAACTGGTGTAACTGAGTCAGGTTTGTAGGCCTCCTTGCTCGCACACGCATTTTCAGTTCTGCCCACACATTTTCTATAGGATTGAGGTCAGGGCTTTGTGATGGCCACTCCAGTACCTTGACTTTGTAGTCCTTAAGCCATTTTGTCTTGAGATGTTGCTTCAATATATCCACATAATCCACATAACTCATGATGCCATCTATTTTGTGAAGTGCACCAGTCCCTCCTGCAGCAAAGCAACCTCACAACATGATGCTGCCACCCCCGTGCTTCACGGTTGGGATGGTGTTCTTCAGCTTGCAAGCCTCCCCCTTTTTCCTCCAAACATAACAATGGTCATTATGGCCAAATAGTTATATTTTTGTTTCATCAAATCGGAAGACATTTCTCCGAAAAGTACGATCTTTGTCCCCATGTGCAGTTGCAAACCGTAGTCTGGCTTTTTTTATGGCGGTTTTGGAGCAGTGGCTTCTTCCTTGCTGAGCGGCCTTTCAGGTTATGTCGATATAGGACTCGTTTTACTGTGGATATAGATACTTTTGTACCTGTTTCCTCCAGCATCTTCACAAGGTCCTTTGCTGTTGTTCTGGGATTGATTTGCACTTTTCGCACCAAAGTACGTTCATCTCTAGGAGACAGAACGCATCTCCTTCCTGAGCGGTATGACGGCTGCATGGTCACATGGTGTTTTTACTTGCGTACTATTGTTTGTACAGATGAATGTGGTACCTTCAGGCATTTGGAAATTGCTCCCAAGGATGAACCAGACTTGTAGAGGTCTACAATTTTTTTTCTGAGGACTTGGCTGATTTCTTTTGATTTTACCATGATGTCGAGCAAAGAGGCAATGAGTTTGAAGGTAGGCCTTGAAATACATCCACAGGTCCACCTCCAGTTGTCCACCTCCAACTTAGTGTATGTAAACTTCTGACCCACTGGAATTGTGATATAGTGAATTATAAGTGAAATAATCTGTCTGTAAACAATTGTTGGAAGAATGTCTTGTGTCATGCACAAAGTAGATGTCCTAACCGACTTGCCCAAACTATAGTTTGTTAACATGAAATCTGTGGAGTGGTTGAAAAATTTGTTTTAATGACTTCAACCTAAGTGTATGTAAACTTCTGACTTCAACTGTATGAGATGAGTGAGTCATTGTGGACAAGGAGATCAACAACCCGGTTGATGGATACACAGCCTGCAAAAAGTGCAAGCTGGTATTTGTTTAAGGTAATTCAGTTAATTATTATGTTAATTCAGGCTTTAGTTCATTTAGACCATACGCAGGCCATATAATGTTGGTAAAAGTTTGAGTAGACTATAGCCTATTAAATAAATGTATGCTATTTCTGCATCCTATAGCCTATTTGATTCTGAGAATTGTTTGTTTGAGTTTCAATTAAACTATTTGATTATCTAAACACTATTGAGTGTGAAGGTCTTGTTTTGTTATGTCGGTTATAGGCTTCCATTAGGTAAGAAGGCTAATTAGAAGTCTCTTCTTCAAAGCGAATTGAAATGTCAATGTGCCGCTTCGTGAAAATAAGAGGATATCACTCTTAATTCATGTCATAGATTCCTTTTATCCAAATGTTGAATAGATATGCAGACAAATTAATTAATGCAGAGAAGGGAAAAGCCTAACAGCCTAGTAGGGCCTACTTTACTTTGGAGTCATAAAAACAGTTAAATAAATTGATGTTATTTGTCATGTCACTAATCGGCTCTCAGAACAACTATGGGTCAGTTTGCGGAGAAAAATCTGTCCTGACATTGGGTATCGGGTGGGGCTTGGAATTGATGTGACCGCCGCACGGCTCCAAAAAACTGACCCGTGTAGGACTCTAAAGTTGGGTGAATTTAACTGAACACACTAACCTCCAAAAAACTGACCTGTGTAGGACTCTAAAGTTGGGTGAATTTTGGCCCATTCCTCCTGACAGAACTGGTGTAACTGACCACACTAACCTCCAAAAAACTGACCCGTGTAAGACTCTAGAACATACAATACATTTTGCTTTCTTCTTTCAATGAATTCTTCTGTTCTTCCCCATTTAGTGGATTCTTTAAGAAAGGTTAACAGAGATGTGTGTGTTCCAGACACTACTATGAGATGGTCTTGTATGTAGCTGAACAGCTGCTATTGTTCCATATCTCTCTTTCTAAACATCTCTCTTTCAGGAGATCGAAGGGTTGAATTTGCCGCAAAGTCAACATCGCATTGTGGAGGTGGGGGAGGGTAAAGCGGGGGTCCGGGAAAAGAAAATTAGATTTCAAAGTCACCTCGGTGGTCTTTTTCCACAGATGTGAGGTATACAATAACAATGGGGCTGTGGACGACAGCGGGCCGAGATCAGCCTTTATCCCCAGAATGAACTATATGAACTAAACCCACTGTATCACTTCAGATGCTATCAGCTGCTAAATCTCTTTGGGTTTGCCCTTGTAGTCTTCCAATATAATTGTTCATTTTAAATGCAGATGTAATGACCCTGTCAGCTCTCCCCCTGCAGTGTTGGTCATCATCTTCTCAAATATCTCTGTCCCCTCCCCCTCACTCACAGCTCTCCCTCTATCTCCCTCTCTGGTCAAGTGATCTGACCTGTCTCAGCTAGCCATGGATCTACTTAAAACATGGCAGTGAAAATATGCTTTACTACCAGTGCGTCATCTAACCTTATTGGTATCTATTGAATGCACAGCGAGATGGTCCACTGGTAACTGAGGTCATATTCTTCATCTAGCAATGTGACGTCACAGAGAGACGATGCAACACCAAATATATCCTAATGTGGATGCATTTACAGTAGATTCTCAATATAAGTTTCTGAGTATGAATTAGATTTAAATAAATTATGCTTGCAGAGACCCGACAAACAACAAGATATTATGAAGACTTCGGAATAACAATGAACAGGCTGTTATTATTATCAACTCAAGTCAAATAAGTACAGTTGAAGTCGGAAGTTTACATACACCAGTTTATTTTAAGAATGTGAAATGTCAGAATAATAGTAGAGAGAATGATTTATTTCAGCTTTTATTTCTTTCATCACATTCCCAGTGGGTCAGAAGTTTACATACACTCAATTAGTATTTGGTAGCATTGCCTTTAAATTGTTTAACTTGGGTCAAACGTTTCGGGTAGCCTTCCACAAGCTTCCCACAATAAGTTGGGTGAATTTTGGCCCATTACTCTTGACAGAACTGGTGTAACTGAGTCAGGTTTTTAGGCCTCCTTGCTCGCACACGCTTTTTCAGTTCTGCCCACAAAGTTTCTATAGGACTGAGGTCAGGGCTTTGTGATGGCCACTCCAATACCTTGACTTTGTTGTCCTTAAGCCATTTTGCCACAACTTTGGAAGTATGCTTGGGGTCATTGTACATTTGGAAGACCCATTTGCGACCAAGCTTTAACTTTCTGACTGATGTCTTGAGATGATGCCATCTATTTTGTGAAGTGCACCAGTCCCTCCTGCAGCAAAGCACCCCTACAACATGATCCTGCCACCCCCGTGCTTCAGGGTTGGGATGGTGTTCTTCGGCTTGCAAGCATCCCCCTTTTTCCTCCAAACATAACAATGGTCATTATGGCCAAACAGTTATATTTTTGTTTCATCAGACCAGAGAACATTTCTGCACATGTCCCCATGTGCAGTTGCAAACCGTAGTCTGGCTTTTTTATGGCGGTTTTGGAACAGTGGCTTCTTCTTTTCTGAGCGGCCTTTCAGGTTATATCGATATAGGACTTGTTTTACTGTGGATATAGATACTTTTGTACCTGTTTCCTTCAGCATCTTCACAAGGTCCTTTGCTGTTGTCCTGGGATTGATTTGCACTTTTCGCACCAAAGTACATTCATCCCTAGGAGACAGAACGAGTCTCCTTCCTGAGCGGTATGATGGCTGCGTGGTCCCATGGTGTTTATACTTGCGTACTATTGTTTGTACAGATGAACGTGGTACCTTCAGGCGTTTGGAAATTGCTCCCAAGGATGAACCAGACTTGTGGAGGTCTACAATGTTTTTTCGGAGGTCTTGGCTGATTTCTTTTCATTTTACCATGATGTCGAGCAAAGAGGCAAAGAGGCAAAGAGTTTGAAGGTAGGCCTTGAAATAAATTAGCCTATCAGAAGCTTCTAAAGCCATGATTTTCTGGAATTTTCCAAGCTGTTTAAAGGCTCAGTCAACTTAGTGTATGTAAACTTTTGACCCACTGGAATTGTGATATAGTGAATTATAAGTGAAATAATCTGTCTGTAAACAATTGTTGGAAGAATTACTTGTGTCATGCACAAAGTAGATGTCCTAACCGACTTGTCAAAACTATAGTTTGTTCACATGACATCTGTGGAGTGTTTGAAAAATGAGTTTTAATGACTTCAACTGTTGCTTTGAATTCTCTACCACAGTCATGGTGGCGGTGACCACAGCCAACAAGTCAATAACCAATCAATGGTTATAATCATAAGATGAAGGAAGTGTACTCACGGCTGGCAGAGCTTGACCAGATCATGGTCGGTGGTGGCTGGGGGAAGGCCTCGGATGTACAGGTTGGTTTTACTGAGCTGCTCCCAGCCTGCAGTGCTGGAGCTACTGCTGTTGGTGCTGGGGCTGGGCGGAGCCATGGGGTGTGAGGAGAGGGCAACGGGTGGCTGCCGAAGGGAAACACACAGAATGGTGTCAGTCCAAGACAAAATGACATGTCGGTGCGAAGTGCAAACATACTGGTGTTCCCTGCTGCTAAACAAGAGAGATAAACAGCCACAGAGAAACAGACTACTCTGAATGAAACAGACTACATTGCCTTGACACATAGATACACGGTCATGTGGACATTTAATTTGACAAAGAAATATATCTGTTCAATATTGATTGATGTCTAGCAGAGCTAGTGATTGCAAGTGAGTAATCATGAAACATTACACTTTGCATTTCATTAGTGGGTTAAGAAAACGTGCTTGGATTTTATTCCAACCCTTAATGCAGCTTTGTCTATGAATCTTGTCTCCTCCATGAGAGGTTCTTCATCTGGCTCCCACTGTAACCATAACAGTGTTTAGTGCGCTGGACCAGCTAAATCTTCCATATTGTTGCATGCTACAAATGAACTGTCCTGACACTCCATCATTTGGCACTATCTACTACTGGTGCCCAGTGTGAAGATTAATATTGAACAGAGCAGTGATACATATCTGCTGAGCAACCTCCTTCAGAAGTCAGAAGTCAGCACAAACTGGGTCCCGAGGGGCCTGCAGATCTGCTCCGATACTGATGTGACACTGGAAGGTTGTGCTTGAAATAGAGAACCCTTCCCACCAATCCCATGGTCACTGACTGACTCCCAACCAGACATGTCAACAACTACATTCCCAGCATAGCCTTCCTTCCCATCCCAAGACCAGTACTTTTGAACACTGAGGATCAGCGTGTTTGGAACAATGACCCAATTTCTGCAACTTGCATAATACAAAAAAAAACCCTCCTTCAATCTATTAAAAAGAGACGACCAGTTCTCCAGCATTGGATTTCATATATATTTCCAAGATGCTCGGTCTCATTCAGGGGCTTAATTTCAGCTAAACCGATGGTATGGGTTCATTTACTGCCTTTCTACACAATTAAAAAACTGAAATGCAATTTGGAGAACAGCATTGACTCCAGCCATTATCACCATGTTGCTGTAGCTTCATTCACCTCAGTCAATAGGAGACCTAAAGCTAGGCAGCCTTACAAACAGCCTTCCCGCCCCGCTACCAGGCGTCCGCATGGTCCACAAATGTACCCACTAATACTGCTAAACTTAATTTGCCGTTTAATCAGGATTGGAATGATTTTGGTAGTCTATATTAAACTGGTGGAGTTAAGCTAGGGTACGACGACTGCCCTGGTCTCATTCAATCAACATCTATAAAATATATGGGTCAGGTCAAGAGTACCTCCACGTCTCAGAGGAGAGCCCTTGTGTGATTGAGCAATAGGCCCTTATAGCATGGTTCCTGTTTGTAGGGCCACAGATGTTTTGATCTGAAATGCTTGTCCTGTTCTGTGTGTCTGACACTGATCATCACCCCTCCCCCTCCGAGGAATCACAAGAGAGGAAGCTGATGGAATCCCAAGCAATACGTGGTGACAGAATTGAGCAATCGTCAAGCTGGACTCGGCCCAAGCAAGAGATCTTCTTCTTCTCCGGTTCACATGCCTTCACCACGGAAACCAACTTGACCTGCTGTTTTCAAGACAACAAGGATTTCATTCATTATTTTCCTTCCTGACACAAACAGCTCTTTTCCAGGGAATGTTTATGTATGGAGTTTCACAAAGGCTTCTTCAATTACTCTACAGTTATATTTGAGGACTGTCCTCAAGAAATGAACTCTAACTGGACTGTTGGCGTTTGAAGGATCCCTTGAGATTATCCCTGTATTTTCCATCTGTATGGTGGGAGTACAGGTTAAGACATGTAGTGCATACTTGAGGTCATAATATATTGGCTAGGGGTTTCCAGGCAAGATACAATCTATCTTAATTAACCATTTTCATGTTATCTAACGTCATATCTGACAGACGGGCTAGACACCATTTCCAACATCTAGACAAAGAACGCAACATCAATGCTGCCAATCTGCCAAAATAACCCTGGCCTTTGTCACTGTACTTTTTCAGCAGAGAATGTAATTATATTAAATACAGCTTAAGAAGTGTCAAGTTTTAATGTCACGTGCACAAGTACAGTGAAACACCTTTCTGTAACCTCTAACCCCAACAATGCAGTAATCAATACCAATGTAATACTAACAATAACAAGGTAGAACGAAACACACAAGATATAAAAATAAGAAGAACACGATAAAGTAAGTAAGCGTTCTATACTGAACAAAAATATAAACGCAATATGTAAAGTGTTCCATGTTTCAAGATCCCAGAAATGTTCCAGATGCACAAGAAAGGTTATTTCTCTCAAATGTTGTGCACACATTTGTTTTCATCCCTGTTAGTAAGCATTTCTCCTTCTCCATTAAATATGCACAATGCCACAGATGTCTCAAGTTTTGAGGGAGCGTGTAATTGGCTGCAGGAATGAATTGAATGTTAATTTCTCTACCATAAGTTGTCTCCAACATTGTTTTAGAGAATTTGGCAGTACGTCCAACCGGCTTCACAATCACAGACCACGTGTATGGCGTCGTGTGGGCGAGCGGTTTGCTGATGTCAATGTTGTGAACAGAGTGCCAGTGTAACCACGCCAGCGAGGAACCTCCACATCTGGCTTCTTCACCTGCGGGATTGTCTGAGACCAGCCACCCGGACAGCTGATGAGGAGTATATCTGTCTGAGGAGAATATCTTTCCCCCTTTTGTGGGGAAAAACTCATTCTGATAGGCTGGACCTGGCTCCCCAGTGGGTGGACCTGGCTCCTAAGTGGGTGGGCCTATGCCCTCCCAGGCCAACCAATGGCTGCTCCCCTGCCCAGTCATGTGAAATCCCTAGATTAGGGCCTAATGAACTTATTTCTATCGATTGATTTTCTTATATGAGCTGTAACTCAGTAAAATCATTGAAATCGTTGAAATTGTTGCATGTTTATATTTTTGTTCTATATATATGCAGAGTCAGTTCCAGTACCATATTTGCAATGTTTAGGGAAAATACATAAGACGTATAAGTTGGAAATATACTGTAGCTCTCTCATGGTAAAACCCAACACTCCATTACTCCATGTTTATCCTGCACTCTGTAGATGCTTGGGATTCAAGTATAAATCCCATGGTGGGATCTAAAGGGAACAGCAATTCACTACCCATGGATATCACACATTCTAACACACAGGATATTGTTGCATCCATGTGATTAATCATTCAGCACAACGCTACAATACTAACGCATTAAGAAAAGATGGACATGAAGGTGACATTGATCTCCTATTGAGTTGGTATCACAACACAAAACACATGAGGAAAATGAGATAAAACACAGTCCTAGCCTGATAGACATGAGGAAAATGAGATAAAACACAGTCCTAGCCTGATAGACATGAGGAAAACGAGATAAAACACAGTCCTAGCCTGATAGACATGAGGAAAACGAGATAAAACACAGTCCTAGCCTGATAGACATGAGGAAAACGAGATAAAACACAGTCCTAGCCTGATAGACATGAGGAAAATGAGATAAAACACAGTCCTAGCCTGATAGACATGAGGAAAACGAGATAAAACACAGTCCTAGCCTGATAGACATGAGGAAAACAAGATAAAACACAGTCCTAGCATGATAGACATGAGAAAAACTAGATAAAACACAGTCCTAGCCTGATAGACATGAGAAAAACTAGATAAAACACAGTCCTAGCCTGATAGACATGAGAAAAACTAGATAAAACACAGTCCTAGCCTGATAGACATGAGGAAAATGAGATAAATGCTGACATCTTATCTCATAGTTGACACTGACAGTAGAACCTGATGGAGAATCATTGTATGCATGTCCCAAAAATATCATGTATTCAGGATCGCATGCAAGAGGAAGGATCACATGTAATGTCCAAGCTATCTGTCAAAGACTGTCATGTCCAGACAGTCGCTTCATTTTACAAAACAGTCAACTCTTTCATGTGTTTTCTGTAAACTGTGAAGGTCCTTCAATCACAGTCACCTTTTGAAGACATAACAGATCTGGTAGAGAGGGCATGTGGTACAGAACAGCTTCAGAGAGTAATGTTGATGTTTTTCATAATAGTCAAATATTATGTTGTTGGATATTTGTGCTCTACTAACATTTCTAACACATAATTATCATGTAGTAATTTATAGCAATCCAATGTATTCAAGGGTTTGTTTTAACTTTCTATACATGACTTTCATTATGTTCTATGTAATAGATAAGAGAGAGGTCATTAAATAATCATATGATCTCATCATCAGGCTCCCAACTAGGAAATGTGCCACCAGCTCAAGTTATATGTGAACAAAGAGGAGAATGCCAGCAGTGCCCTTGGTTTTCAGTCCCAGCTAAATCCACACTCTCAAGGAGAAAAACTCCCTTTTCTGCCTGAAAGACTGAAAGCCAGTTTGTTTTCATACATCTGCCTGTCTATTGAGCACCAGGAGTCTGAGGGAGTGTGATGGGGAGAGCCCAATGTCTTATCAGCGTGCTCCAGACCAGAAGAGCCTGTCATATCCGAGCTGGAAATACACTGGGCTTTCAGTAGCACAGGCCTCGCCCTCACAACATTACCCAGGCCCTCAGCTAAAACTAGTCTCTTATTATGACAGCAGACTTGAATAATCCTGAATATGAATAAGTCTTCAACACCATCAACAGTTTCATTATGTCAAAAATGTTAATCCATATCTAAATTGGGAAAATTGGATGCATGATTGAATTACATTCCGCTGCTTTGCATACATTTTACATCATATTTTCCAAGCTATCATTCAATTATCACAAGGTCATTCCAATACATTTCTCCATGACCTCAATGTTATCTGGGTGGTTTATTACATTATTATAGGTTTTGAAAAAGATGGGATGGTTTATATAGAATCCTTACAGCCAAGTGGTTAAGAGTGTTGGGCCAGTAACCGAAAGGTCGCTGGTTCAAATCCTGAGCCGACTAGGTAAAAAATCTGTTGATGTGCCATTGAGCAAGGCACTTAACCCTAATTGCTACTGTAAATCGCTCTGGATGAGAGCGTCTGCTAAATTTCTAAAATATCAACATTGGTAAGGCACTTCTACTGAACTAGTTCTACATCGGAACACACAGTAGTGAGGACAAGCTCCCGAATCTCCAAAGTTAAAAGGGGGATTTCAGAGTCTCTTGGGAATGCCTTCACTTCTCTACCACGACATATCAAATTAATTGAATTTGATAACATAAACTATACATATAACCCATAAACTAAATTAATTGTTGATTAAAATCCAGGTCAAAGAAAAGGTTGATGAGTAGCTAGATTGAATGGACTGTTAAAGGGCTAAATACACCGACATGGGGACCAACATGCATATTCTAACAAAATCATTTAATTAAAAACAGTAGCAATAGCCTACTAGTTTAATGAAATAATACAACGCGAATACAGCAGTTTCAGAGTAACCCACTAATAATATATGAGTAGAAATACGTTTTAAAATGCCTAGCGAAATTGTGTTGACAAATTATAACTACACTTTCTGTTCCTCAAATCTCTCTGGGATTTTAGGGTATTTGTCACCATAGGCTGATCCAAAAAGACCTATCTTGATGATGAGGATGAATACCTATTACATACATTTTGTATAATCAAATAGGCTATTTACCTGCTTACGATACGAAGTCCTCAATGTGTTGCAAGAATTCGCAAAAATCATAATCGGTTTCCAAAGACCCAAGATAGATTGTTTAACTAATTTATTTCGAACTATTTGTATCCAATGGCTGTTTAGGTGAAGTTGTAAATTTGACTAGATAACGTTACATAGATGTGCTTGCAAAAAATCGTCTCTTTCGTCTCTTTGCATTACTAAAGCAAAGACTACTAGGCCTACTATAGGCTACTGTATGTCTATATAGTATACTGTATTTGACATATAGTATTATATACTACCATAAAATACAGCGATGTCAACGTATGCGCAAATGAGTCGGAACTTGGATTACCCAGCCCCGTTTGTTGAGTTCATTGATTTGCATTGAGTCCCCCGCAGAACGCTCGTCACTAGTTACCACAGCCACAACGTCCTAAAACCCGCCTATTTCTACAATTGTGATTTTAAAACTAACCTTAACCCTAACCTTAACCAAACTTCTAACCTTATGCCTAACCTTAAAACCAAATAGCAATTTTCTATTGAATGTTTTCTGTTCTTTACGATATAGCCATACTTTGTGGCTGTGGTAACTAGTGGAAACCCTGCAGACCAGACCCTGCCAGGGTGGAAGAAACCATTCCTCTATCCGGTAGAGGGATGATGACTTCACTGGATAACATGAAAACAACACTATATCATGGTTTTTTCTGCAATTGTCAAGAATATAATCTACTACAATACAGCCTATGGAAGGTGTGACTGCCAGTATATGTCCAAAAGCTGGTATAATTTAATAATAGGTTATACAAGAGACATTGTTACAACGTTTATTTCGCTACTCTTCGTCTAGTCTGGAATGCATACCAAAAATTCCACATGGTTAGCTCTAAAGTTAGATTAAACTCTTAACTCTAACTTTAAATGAATCCCTACCCTTACCCTAACCGTAACTATAACCATTGAATAACCCTAACCGTACCATTTTTAAACTTCTACTTAAATGGAGTAGGGACGTCCCGAGGATCCCGAATAGCAAGGACCACACAGTTAAACCATTATAGTTCAAAGGAGCTCGACGATATTTTGACCGATCCAGGACACATATGTTATTACAATTTGAACGTCCGCAGCGCAGGCCACACCATAATACATTCAACTAAAATTATTTCATGAAGATAAACAACACTGAAACAAAAAAGCAATTGAGGGTTAAAGCCATAGGAAATGTATAACACAATAATAACACAAATTAACTCCTTGAAATACATATTAACCAGATTTATAAAAGCAGACAAAAAGAGCAAATAGATAGAATACACATGGGAAATGAAAATGAAAATATAACCAATTTCAGCAGTTCTAATTCAGTAATTGTTGCAGTCTAGGGATACTATGGATGGGGAGATAATATAAGAGACTGCATGCAACAGTAAGGATCGAGACACTCTTCAGCAGAGATACGAAATCATAAGTGTTAGGATGACCCAGGTTTTTATTATAGCAAAACATACACTCAGAGGCTGCACTAGGCTGTAAATCAAAACCCATTCACCCGCCAGTCTCAGTCTCTGATTGGAAAACCAACAGTGGTGGTGAATCAGAATGTGAATTCATGCTGACCTTCAGTGGTCGTTGCCTTTGAACCAACTGCTAATAAGATTGTGCAACATCTGGTATTTTGGCCACTGCAAACAGAACAATGTCAAAATTGGTCTAAAACCAAATCAGCCCCAAAAAAACAATAATACCAATCACAGTAAGATGTTTCCTTTTGGTGTCAGCATGGGCTCACTTTTACCCTAAACAACAAAACCAATCACAGTAAAATGTTTCCTTTTGGTGTCAGCATGGCCTCACTTTTACCCTAAACAACAAAACCAATCACAGTAAAATGTTTCCTTTTGGTGTCAGCATGGGCTCACTTTTACCCTAAACAACAAAACCAATCACAGTAAAATGTTTCCTTTTGGTGTCAGCATGGGCTCACTTTTACCCTAAACAACAAAACTCCAATCACAGTAAAATGTTTCCTTTTGGTGTCAGCATGGCCTCACTTTTACCCTAAACAACAAAACTCCAATCACAGTAAAATGTTTCCTTTTGGTGTCAGCATGGCCTCACTTTTACCCTAAACAACAAAACCAATCACAGTAAAATGTTTCCTTTTGGTGTCAGCATGGGCTCACTTTTACCCTAAACAACAAAACCAATCACAGTAAAATGTTTCCTTTTGGTGTCAGCATGGGCTCACTTTTACCCTAAACAACAAAACTCCAATCACAGTAAAATGTTTCCTTTTGGTGTCAGCATGGCCTCACTTTTACCCTAAACAACAAAACTCCAATCACAGTAAAATGTTTCCTTTTGGTGTCAGCATGGCCTCACTTTTACCCTAAACAACAAAACCAATCACAGTAAAATGTTTCCTTTTGGTGTCAGCATGGCCTCACTTTTACCCTAAACAACAAAACCAATCACAGTAAAATGTTTCCTTTTGGTGTCAGCATGGCCTCACTTTTACCCTCAACAACAGAGATGATCTACAAAAAACTCCAAGGATTCTTTCCTTTCTATTTTTTCCTAATTTTTTGAGGCTGTCAAAGTGAAACTAGTATATTGATTTTGAAATAAGCAAACGTTTGAACATATGATTTTCTAAAAGACACTACATATTCATATAATAGAGCATATAGGGAGGTCCTTTGGGCCACTATAAGCTGCCAAGAGGTCCCAGTTAAGGGGAACAGAAAGACTTGGATCAGAGGCTATGGGGTAACTATGATTGGAGGTCACTGAGTGAAAGGGGACCATGGTGGGGAGTCAGTGAAACTATCCCTTTATACACGAGTAAAAGGTACATATGTAAACCTGTTTATTTTAACATATGTCTACTGCAGTGCAGTGAGGGAGGACGCTTATTTTTTTTATGAGCCCTGTTTAACATTGACAGGTTTAGGCTATTAAATGATACAAACATTTTCCCTATATATGAGGTTACAACCTAGCCTATGAATTCAACGTAGGGGCACACAGGTCGAGAGAAAGATTTGAGGTGACAGACAGTGACACATGGACAGACAGTGACACATTCAATACCGCCTTGCACACTCTTGCCTGCATCTAGCTGACCTAGGGTGTAATCATTAGTCCAACAGTTGCAAACAAGAGTTTCTCTTGGACAAATTCAGTTATGTTCATCCCCATTTTGTTCAGTTTGCTTCAGTTCAAGAAACGTTTTCAACAGAATCAGCAGAATGAATACACCCTTGATCACACACAAACAGTTCACTTTCATAGCCACAAACAGCTCGTTGCATTCCTTCTAGCATCTACGCGCTCCACTCCTCTCACCTTTTCCCTTTGCTTGTGGACTTGAATGCACAACACATCAGCGAATGAGATGTTCGACAACCAGGCGAAAAAACCTTTCCAAGCCAAACCTTCATACACTACATGACCAAAAGTATGTGAAAACCTGCTCGTCGAACATCTCATTCCAAAATCATGGGCATTATTATGGAGTTGGTCCCCACTTTGCTGCTATAACAGCCTTCACTCCTCTGGGAAGGCTTTCCACTAGATGTTGGAACATTGCTGCGGGGACTTGCTTCCATTCAGCCACAAGAGCATTAGTGCCAATGGGAAACCCATTTCATGAAGCTCCCGACTACCAGTTCTTGTGCTGACGACGCTTCCAGAGGCAGTTTGGAACTCGGTGGTGAGTGTTGCAACCGAGGACGGACAATTTTTTTATTCAGCACTCAGCGGTCCCTTTCTGTGAGTTTGTGTGGCCTACACCTTCGCGGCTGAGCCGTTGTTGCTCCTAGATGTTTCCACTTCACAATAACAGCACTTACAGTTGACCGGGGCAGCTCTAGCAGGGAAGAAATTAGACGAACTGACTTTTTGGAAAGGTGGTATCCTCTGACGGTGCCACGTTGAAAGTCACAAAGCTTTTCAGTAAGGCCATTCTACTGCCAATGTTTGTCTATAGAGATTGCATGGCGGTGTGCTGGATTTTATACACCTGTCAGCAACAGGTGTGGCTGAAATAGCCAAATCCACTAATTTGAAGGGGTGTCCACATTGTTTTTAATATATAGTGCATCATAACTGGAACGAATTGCAAAAATCCTTGAAGCTAGAGGTTCCTATCTCCCTCACTAACTTTAAGCATCAGTTGTCAGAGCTGCTTATCGATCACTGCACCTGTATATAGTCCTTCTGTAAATAGCCCACACTACTACCTCATCCTGTATATAGTCCTTCTGTAAATAGCCCACACTACTACCTCATCCTGTATATAGTCCTTCTGTAAATAGCCCACACTACTACCTCATCCTGTATATAGTCCTTCTGTAAATAGCCCACACTTCTACCTCATCCTGTATATAGTCCTTCTGTAAATAGCCCACACTACTACCTCATCCTGTATATAGTCCTTCTGTAAATAGCCCACACTACTACCTCATCCTGTATATAGTCCTTCTGTAAATAGCCCACACTACTACCTCATCCTGTATATAGTCCTTCTGTAAATAGCCCACACTACTACCTCATCCTGTATATAGTCCTTCTGTAAATAGCCCACACTACTACCTCATCCTGTATATAGTCCTTCTGTAAATAGCCCATCCTACTACCTCATCCTGTATATAGTCCTTCTGTAAATAGCCCACACTACTACCTCATCCTGTATATAGTCCTTCTGTAAATAGCCCACACTACTACCTCATCCTGTATATAGTCCTTCTGTAAATAGCCCATCCTACTACCTCATCCTGTATATAGCCCTTCTGTAAATAGCCCACACTACTACCTCATCCTGTATATAGTCCTTCTGTAAATAGCCCACACTACTACCTCATCCTGTATATAGTCCTTCTGTAAATAGCCCACACTACTACCTCATCCTGTATATAGTCCTTCTGTAAATAGCCCATCCTACTACCTCATCCTGTATATAGTCCTTCTGTAAATAGCCCACACTACTACCTCATCCTGTATATAGTCCTTCTGTAAATAGCCCACACTACTACCTCATCCTGTATATAGTCCTTCTGTAAATAGCCCATCCTACTACCTCATCCTGTATATAGCCCTTCTGTAAATAGCCCATCCTACTACCTCATCCCATATATATTAGTTTAACTTCCGCTCAATTTACACTCCAGCATCTCTATTTGCACATCATCATTTGCACATCCATCATTCCAGTGTTAATGCTAATCTGTAATTTATTTCGCCACTATGGCCTATTTCAGCCGTTACAAAGCTTATCTGAACTTGGAAGAGTTGCAGTGTTAAATGGTCATAGCCAGCTAGCTAACATAGCATCCCTGTGTTTGAGATGGCTAAACTAGCTAGCTGCATTTGCTAGCTAGCTAAGTAAGTAACAGTGACAAAAATACGAAGAAATATCTCTCTCTCTCTCTCTCTTGCTCCTCCTTAATTTCTGAATAAATTAATTTGTTAAAAGCTGTTCCAATATTGTCTTTCTCTCTCTTTGAGTCAACTACTCACCACATTTTATACACTGCAGTGCTAGCTAGCTGTAGCTTATGCTTTCAGTACTAGATTCATTATCTGATCCTTTGATTGGGTGGACAACATGCCAGTTCATGCTGCAAGAGCTCTGATAGGTTGGAGGATGTCCTCCAGAAGTTGTCATAATTACTGTGTAAGTCTATAGAAGGGGGTGAGAACTATGAGCCTCTTAGGTTTTGTATTGAAGTCTATGTAGTCAGAGGAGGATGGAAACTAGCTGTCCTCCTGCTACACCATGGTGCTACCCTACAGAGTGCTGTTGAGGCTACTGTAGACCTTCATTGCAAAGAGTGTGTTTTAATCAATTATTTGGTGACGTGAATATATTTTGTATAGTTTTATCTAAAAAGGATAACTTTTGAAATGTTTCACTATTTTTATTTTTATGAAATTCACTGAGGAGGATGGTCCTCCCCTTCCTCCTCTGAGGAGCCTCCACTGGTCTACTGCTTTAAAGTTATTACATAAAACATTTAGCCAACTGTAATTGTTATTTATTGTGAATGCATTTATTTACCTGAAGCTTCATTCATTATTTTCTTTATTGATAAAATAAAGATTTGATCTGCTGCTCTATGGACTTAAAGCAACACTTTCTGTTTTCATGAGGTATGACAAACATCTCACCTATGAGTGAGCCTACAATCACAGAAAAGCCTGCGGTGAGATCCGATCTCACACGGCCACAAATCAGTTCTTTTAAGCTGGCTGATTTGACATGATACTGCTGTCTCTGCGAATCGGCAGAACAAACAAATTATCAGGAAGCAGGCCCCTACCCTGCAGTGTATACCTTTCCATTTCGTTCTGGCTCTATGTCAGACCAAACCCTATAGACACCAGGGCTCTTGCACAGAACCTAGCAGCTTGCCTAATAGATTACAACAATACACACCATTCCAGTATACATGCACATTTATGAAAACGGTATACATAAGACTGCAACACCCTTTGCTGGTAAGGAAATCAGCTACTTCATTAGTTAAAAGGAATCAGGCACTCACAGCACACAGAATCATAAGACTGCCCTCCAGTTTTCTCGAGACTAACAGCAGCTATAAGGTTTATCACAACAATACTTCCTCTGAAAGGCTGACATCTCTCTCCCATCTATTTCCTTCCTCTCCGTTAGCTCACTCAGAATGAGATCCAGCAATACCACGGAACCCTGCAATTCAAGTGGGGGAAATAGAGTCCCAGCAGTACCAGGAAGTCTTTACAAACAACTCTGTATATTTACCTTCCTGCCAGAATGGAAGGGGTGAGTTCGGGGGCCAAAGCCCCACTGAGGCAGCGACAGAATAATTTTAGACGAGTCCCAGCGCGTTAAGAGTGGAAACAAGTAAGCCACAAAGACAAACGTGTGTGTGTGTCACACACAGGAAGACAACAATACATCTTTGAGGCATGGGGGTGGGGTAGGAAAGCTCAACCTAAAGTTATCATTATCTACGATTAATGGAAAGTCTTTCCATACTTCCAAATTCATCAAATTAAAATAATAATATGATAAGTCAGTTAGGAACATCTCACACAAAACATGATCAATGTATTACATTAGATTAGGAGACTCTGAGGCCATAAGGTGTATCAAATTGCAGAGACAATTCAATAAAAGCTTTTAGAGTGGATGCTACACTGCTACAATGCTACACTGCTACACTGCTACAATGCTACAATGCTACACTGCTACAATGCTACAATGCTACAATGCTACAATGCTACACTGCTACATGATCATGTTTGTCTTTTAACACACGTTTCCTTTAGAAAACAGCACTGAAACGACACAAATTCCTGATAATAAAAATGTAAATCAATCTTAGTTTTGACAGAAGTCTGCACTGCAGACAGTTTTTCAATGATAAACAGAGAGGAGCTTGGACAGGACAGGACAGGGTTAACATGCTGTACTGTAGACTCTGCCCATCTGTCTCCAGCACTCACCGGTCATGTGATGTCAGTACCAAAAGGATGTGATCATGTGGCAAGTGATCTATGTTTGACTTACAGCACAGAGAGATAGAATATCAAACACTGTTTTGCTGTCAACAGCACATTGCTCAATCAGAGAGCTTTGGATGAATTGTTGGTCAGTTGAGAGGGGTTGTAACAGAACATTGCAAACTCAATTGTCACGTTTTTTTATGTGTTCTACTGAAAGACAAATTCATATTTGAAGAATGTTTGTAAGAATTCTAAGAACGTTTAATCTAGTGCAATGACTAAATGTAGAGCAGACAATTTATTCCAAATGGGAATAACTTGTTTATGTATTGCTTTACTGTGAAAGCCAGTAATGAACATTGACTAACCCACATCCATTCTCTGATATTCAGTTGATTATATGCAGAAATAATGAATATCCATATTGCTAGAAAATACATGATTGACACGAATGCACCCATTTCCTATTCCCAGTTTTTCATAAATAATTCAAGATTGGTTATCAATGAAATACGAGATGTTTATCAATTATCCTCATAAATAAGATATGTTCTCATTAGAAAATATAATAAGAGCCTTGATGAGAAGTGGAAATTAAAGTTTGTTCAACCCTGACTACGCTCTGCCTCCATAATAACCCTGACTACGCTCTGCCTCCATAATAACCCTGACTACGCTCTGCCTCCATAATAACCCTGACTACGCTCTGCCTCCATAATAACCCTGACTACGCTCTGCCTCCATAATAACCCTGACTACGCTCTGCCTCCATAATAACCCTGACTACGCTCTGCCTCCATAATAACCCTGACTACGCTCTGCCTCCATAATAACCCTGACTACGCTCTGCCTCCATAATAACCCTGACTACGCTCTGCCTCCATAATAACCCTGACTACGCTCTGCCTCCATAATAACCCTGACTACGCTCTGCCTCCATAATAACCCTGACTACGCTCTGCCTCCATAATAACCCTGACTACGCTCTGCCTCCATAATAACCCTGACTACGCTCTGCCTCCATAATAACCCTGACTACGCTCTGCCTCCATAATAATTGTTTTTGCAAAGTAAAACAAAAACGACAGAGATTGCAATATTCCTGCTACAATACGATTGATATTATAGCTGCTGTTGCTTTATTTAATTGCATACTCATTTACATTGTTTACACGAGAAGCAATGATTAAGACATGATTCCCTTCATGGCCCACGTGTCACCACTGACATCTTTCTAACTCTGATGAGGCTTTTCAATGTATTCTCTCTTTTATTGAAAGAGCCTCTTGGCAGAGAGAGCATCAATAGCAGGGTGGGTATTATTGTGCACTGGGTAGGCCCTCATGGGTAGGCCCTCATGGGTAGGCCCTCATGGGTAGGCCCTCATGGGTAGGCCCTCATTTCGCTCAGGTCAAAAGTCGCCAAGAATGAGAGTCATAGGAGCACAATGGTTGCCCTTTCAGCCCTGCGCCAACATAAAGAGCATCACCTCTGTGCTGTTCAACTGGATACATTCCGCTGCCAGGCAACTCTCCAAACTTTATTGTAAACATTGTTTAGGGCTTTTTCAGGCTCAGCATAATGCTCACAGTCTCTCTATGTAATGTCCGATGGCAGTTAATGTGCTCACTTTCCATTGATTAAAAGCTTGTGTTGACAACAAATGAGATTACTTTTTATTTATTTAATTGGTTGATCGCTGTGCAGTACTGGAAGCTTGTAAAAGCTTATTTCCTTCAATGTAAATACTTTTTTAGCAGTAAGGACCATCTGTTGTCCAACTGCAAATCTGTGACCCCCTAGTCTAGTTGTTCACTCGAATACTGGATCACTCACATAGATAGATGTACACTTGCACGTACACCAGTGTTCAAGTACTGGGTTATGAATCTAAAAGCAGCCTGTTCTGAGACACTTGTATTCCTTAATCAAAGTACAGTAGCTGGTCTCCTGCTGAGACAGAAAGCTGCTTCACATTTTCTGTGCTTTGTCAATGCTTTTCATTCCTGTGACAGTATCTCAACACAAATGGACAAAAACAAGAACTTTAACAATGAATGATACAATATTTATCCACTGACTGAATGTGATACAGCTCTTCTATACAAAATCAATATTAAAAAAAAGACCATCAAATATCACTAAATGTTAAAAGCTTCAAACATCAGATACAACCCTAAATAGAGGGCATGTTTGCAGCCATGGAGAGAAATCAGTGCCAGACCCCCACAATAAGATAATAATAGAGGCATTTCATTGGTTCCTCAGCAGAGAGGCCAGCAGGACAGTGATCATGTAAACCACCATGTCAGTTATCCACAAAGCTAGGCCCTGTTTGAAGCGGACAAGCCACTTCTGTATTAAGGCCACCCCACACATATCTGGTGTGTCATAAAACAAAGTGAATGGGGCCACATCCCTTTCCATGCGGAAATCAAATGAATGGCCCTATTCTTGAATCAAATTCACAGAATGACTTTAGTCAATGAAAGAGTGGGATTGGAAGGAAAAAACACAGAGGAATATATATCATCCATAGGAAGATGACCATAGATGCAGCAGCTATGGATGCAGGCGATATTTTGACTAATAAGATAATACTTTCTCTTCAAATGATAACTTCAAAGAAAAGAGAAACCTGTAACCTGCTCTTGCTAGTATCACTTATTTGTATTGAAGCTCTTCAAATGATATCCAAATGGTAAATAAACAGCCCATGCATTCATCACACAGCTATAATAGGCTGTGTTGCTAGCACAATGTCATTCTAAAATCCTGTTTAATATCCTTTTCATTGGATCGACACACTCAGATGTCTATCCCTGTTTGAAAACATATCCTAATTGTACGGTTGCATACTAAGTAGCCTACAGGGCTGGAGCTCTGGGACCTTGTCATTTAACAGGAATCCAAGCTGGTTAAACATGTATGGAGCTTAAGTGATGCAAAGTATTCTGTAGGAGCCTGTTGAAGATCATAGGAGAGGCCTGTAAATCACTAAGGACTGACAGTTGACCCCATATGCCATTAGGTATTAATGAAGCTGTAAATAATTCTATGAAATCTGACTTGTGCTCTTATGATCATGAATCAATACAAAATAGAATATCAAATACTACAGAAACAATTCATAATAGTTTAATAAATTGGGTTGGGAGATTGTATCTTGATTGTATCTCTGGGTAACAATTAAGTATCTTACTGTGATCGTTTTCAATTAAAATGGTCAAAAAGAAACCAAAATAGCATCTTAGCTAAGAGCAATTTCTTAAGCAAGGATTTTGTTAGGACTGTCTGGGAGTGGTCTGAGTGGGAGGGGAAAACTGAAAACTAGATGTTATTGGCAGTGAGGTTTGGAACTCCCTTTCTTATTGGTCTGGTAACTAATTTAATAGACCAATGGCCAAAACCATCTCACAAAAACCATCTCTTACACTAAAAGGACATTATCATGATTTTCACATTTTCACAGTATTATTCCAACCTCACAGCGAATATATATAAAACACAGGAAAGGTATGTTTTTGACTGCATTGGGCCTTTGATTATACATGGCAGCGTTTAAGGTATTTGAGAATAACAGTACTCCTATTAACTGAGTGTCCTTTCTATTAGAGACGTATTCTGCCCAATATAAATCCAAATGATCCAAGTCAATAGTAACACATAGTAACAACACATATGTATGTCAGAAGAGTTTGACAGGTGTTGAGATGCACCTAAATAGCCTACAGCCTTTCATGGTGCTTCAAGTCATAAAGTCATCTCAATATATTTTCCTGAATAGACTACACATGCGTTTCAAATTACATTAACATAATAACGAACAAGACATCTTACAGCCAAAATAGAGTACAATAATCGGGGCTGATGATGAAGAACATATTCTTATCAATTGTAGAATCTAACCGCGCATTGATCATTTTACAATTTAGCCCCTTTTCAAGTACATATAACATTGTTTTACTGTACCTTCGCTTGCAGGTATTGGGGGTAGTAATAGGAGTACTGGGGGTACATCTGTTGTTGCCACGGTTTTCCCATTAATATAGAAATATGAACTAGTCGCGCAAGAACTGAAGGTTACTTCAGTATGTCCGTCTATTCCGTTTTTCCAAAGTCAATTCTCTCGCTGGGGCGGGAGACCTCACCCTGGAACCAAACAGCGAAACACTGGAATGTCCCAATGTCAGCCATGAACTGCGTTTCTGCGTGGGTGTTGGACCTGCTTCGGGTAATGGCACTCTCTGGTGTGTGTGTACATTCTGACTGGAGCTGAAGTGTTCGCCGCAAATGCTGACCAATTGGCTATGCATGAAATCTCATTCAGAATAGTTTAAAGACAACAGTTTTATGCATTTTGATAATACAATTTGTAGTTGAAGATACAATAAGTAAGATTTAGTAAATGATGAATTGGAATTCCATAGGCCTACTCTCCAGACATCAGTTTCCGTTGGACAGGCACTCACCTTTGCACCAGCAATCCAAACATTGCCATGTGACATCAATAAGGGAAGGATCGACATTTACAGAATGGTTACTTGGAGGAAAATGGGGGAGGGTCATGCTTTATCAATTTCAGTCAAGGGGAGGGGTTAGTTAAATGGGGGAGGGTCGTGCTTTATCAATTTCAGTCAAGGGGAGGGGTTAGTTAAATGGGGGAGGGTCGTGCTTTATCAATTTCAGTCAAGGGGAGGGGTTAGTTAAGTTATAATGCCAGGAAGTTGTTGTAATGTAGGTAGAGTTAAAGTGACTATGCATAAATAATAAAAAGTGGCCCTTTTATTACCTGTTCAGGAGTCTGATGGCTTGGGGGTAGAAACTGTTAAGAAGCCTTTTGGACCTAGACTTGGCGCTCCGGTACCGCTTGCTGTAAGGTAGCAGAGAGAACAGTCTATGACTAGGGTGACTGGAGTCTTTGACAATTTTTAAGGCCTTCCTCTGACACCGTCTGGTATAGAGGTCTTGGATTGCAGGAAGCTTGGTCCCAGTGATGTACTGGGCCATACACACTACCCTCTGTAGCACCTTGCGGTCGGAGGCCGAGTAGTTGCTTTACCAGGCAGTGATGCAACCAGTCAGGATGCTCTCGATGGTGCAACTGTAGAACCTTTTGAAGATCTGAGGACCCATGCCAAATCTTTTCAGTCTCCTGAGGGGGAATAGGCTTTGTGGTGCCCTCTTCACGACTGTCTTGGTGTGTTTGGACCATGATAGTTTGTTGGTGATGTGGACACCAAGGATCTTGAAGCTCTCAACCTGCTCCACTACAGCCCCGTCGATGAGAATGGGGGCGTGTACGGTTTTCCTTTTCCTGTAGTCCACATTCATTATAAATATGAATTTGTTCTTAACTGACTTGCCTAGTTAAATAAAGGTTAAAAATAAATACAAATAAAAAATACTAATAATCTCCTTTGTCTTGATCACGTTGAGGGAGAGGTTGTTGTTCTGGCACCACCTGGGGGCGGCCCGTCAGGAAGTCCTGGCACCACCTGGGGGCGGCCCATCAGGAAGTCCTGGCACCACCTGGGGGCGGCCCGTCAGGAAGTCCTGGCACCACCTGGGGGCGGCCCGTCAGGAAGTCCTGGCACCACCTGGGGGCGGCCCGTCAGGAAGTCCTGGCACCACCTGGGGGTGGCCCGTCAGGAAGTCCTGGCACCACCTGGGGGTGGCCCGTCAGGAATTCCAGGATCCCCCTGGGGGCGGCCCGTCATGAAGTCCTGGCACCACCTGGGGTCAGGAAGTCCAGGATCCAGTTGCAGAGGGAGATGTTTAGTCCCAGGGTCTTAGTGATGAGCTTTGAGGGCACTATAGTGGTGAAGGCTGAGCTGTAGTCAATGAATAGCATTCTCAGATAGGTGCTCCTTTTGTCCAGGTGGGAAAGGGCAGTGTGGAGTGCTGTAGAGATTGCATCATCTGTGGATCTGTTGGGGCGGTATGTGAATTCGAGTAGGTCTAGAGTTTCTGGGATAATGGTGTTAATGTGAGCCGTGACCAGCCTTTCAAAGCATTTCATCGCTACAGACGTGAGTGCTACGGGTCTGTAGTCATTTGGTGGTCTGCTTGAAACATGTTGGTATTACAGACTCAGTCAGGGACATGTTGAAAATGTCAGTGAAGACACTTTCCAGTTAATCAGCGGATGCTCGGAGTACACGTCCTGGTAATCCGTCTGGCCCAGCGGCCTTGTGAATGTTGACCTGTTTAAAGGTCTTACTGACATTGGCTACGGAGAGTGTGATCACACAGTCGTCCGGAACAGCTGATGCTCTCATGCATGTTTCAGTGTTACTTGCCTCGAAAAGAACATAGAAGTAATTTAGCTAAACTGATAGGCTTGTGTCACTGGGCAGTTCGCGTTTGTTCTTCCCTTTGTAAGAGTTTTCAGGCCGGGCCACATCTGACAGGCGTCAGAGCCGGTGTACTACAATTCAATCTTAGTCCTGTATTGACGCTTTGCCTGTTTGATGGTTCGTCGGAGGGCATGATGAAGCCAGTGACTGGTGGTGGTGTACTCCTCAATGGCATTGGAAGAACTTCAGAACATATTCCAGTCTGTGCAGCAACACAGTCCTGTAGCTTAGCATCTGCTTCATCTGACCACTTTCTTATTGACCGAGTCACTGGTGCTTCCTGCTTTAGTTTTTGCTTCAGGAGGATAGATAGATAGATAGATAGATAGATAGATAGATAGATAGATAGATAGATAGATAGATAGATAGATAGATAGATAGATAGATAGATAGATAGATAGATAGATAGATAGATAGATAGATAGATAGATAGATAGATAGATAGATAGATAGATAGATAGATAGATAGATAGATAGATAGATAGATAGATAGATAGATAGATAGATAGATAGATAGATAGATAGATACTTTATTGATCCCCGGGGGGTAAATTTCATTGTCAAGCAGCTACAACAAAACACAGGGCAGGTGCAAAATGCCACAACGAAAGTACACAAAAGACAGATACACGGTACATGATACATAGAGCGGCAGTATGAAAAAGTATAGAAATACAAGATATCTGGAGTGCAAAAAAATAAAAGCTATAAAAAGACATTGCATAGTATGGGTGGTTGGCTGAATATGTACACTATACATTGGTGGATGTTGGATGGTTAACTATACTATACAGGTCGATGGCAGAGAAATACTTCAGTAGCTAAAAATGCGTATGATATGAGCGAGGGTAATAATAGTTTACTTAATAGACAGACTGGCTAAATGAACAGGTAAGTGAAAATGTTGCTTGGTTAAATTAGCTGTACAGGTAAATATACAGTTATATTTACAGATAAGTGAATACTTGCATGGTTCCACAAACTGTACAGGTAAATGACAGGAAGAGATACTTTAATAGCTAAATGTGTGTATGATATCATTTGGGGTAATAATAGTAATTCCCTTAAAAATACAGTCCTTAGTGCGCAGGGTTTAATTACAGACAACTGCACGTATTGCACATTCGATATACTAAAAGCAATGAGAAAAGGTGCAACTGACAGGAAACTAATATGCATTCCTGAGTGAATGACTACGTAAGTTAGGTCCAAGAATTACTAGCAATATTGCATGTGATATGATATAACAACTGTACATGCGTATGTATATACAGACCTGCATGAATAAGTAGGTCCTGACTGAGTGAGTGCTGACGGACCAGAGTTACTCACGGATGGATGCATAATTGTTAAACTAGGTCCTAGCACCCCAACAGTTCCAGATCTATGTTGCCGCCGGCAGGAAGGACCTCCTGTAGCGCTCTCTGGCACACCGTGGTGGGATCAGTCTGTGACTGAAAGTGCTCCTCTGCGTCATAACCATAGCGTGCAGAGGGTGGGTGACGTTGTCCATGATGGCCAGCAGTTTGGCCAGGATCCGTCTCTCCGCCACTTCCTCTAGAGTGTCAAGGCTCATCGCCAGGACAGAGCTAGCCTTCCTGATCAGCTTATTTACCCGAGAAGCATCACCGGCTTTGATGTTTGCTCCCCACACCACTGCAAAAAAGATGGCACTGGCCACCACAGACTGGTAGAAGGTATGCAGTAGTTTACTGCACACGTTGAAGGACCTGAGCCTCCTCAGAAAGTAGAGTCGGCTCTGGCCCTTTTTGTACAGGGCCCCGGTGTTACCAGCCCATTCCAGCCTGTTGTCCATATGGACTCCCAGGAACTTGTATGACCCAACCATTTCCACATCCATCCCCTGTATAGGGACTGCAGTCAGTTGTGCCTTGGTTCTCCTGAAGTCCACCACCATCTCCTTTGTTTTGCTGATGTTGAGCTGAAGGTGGTTCTGCTCACACCACAACACAAAGTCATTATTTGGAAAACAGCGTACCTTCCTGGTGGGTACAGTGTTGTCTACACAAAGATTTATATAGTCAGTTATGCAGTCAGTAAGTCCATCGATGTCCTCCCCATAAGTCTCACAGAGCACATCCCAGTCTGTTGTTTCAAAGCAGTCCTGTAGGGCCTCATTCGCCTCCGGAGACCATCTCCTAAAGGCCCTAGTGGTCGCAGGCTGCTGTTGGACCATAGGCCTGTAGAGTGGGGTGAGGTAGACAAGGTTGTGATCCTATCTACAGAGGGGAGGGAGTGCAGTGGAGTTGTATGCATCCTTCACATTAGCATATAACAAGTCCAGAGTTGTATTATTCCTGGTTGGGCACTTCACAAACTGTTTGAACGTGGGCAGCGTTGAAGAGAGAGATGCATGGTTAAAATCCCCCGAAATGGCAAAGAAAGCACTGGGATGCACTGTCTGTAACCTCTTGATAACAGAGTGGATGACGTCACACGCTGTGCTTGCGTCAGCGGAGGGCGGGATGTAAACAATAATGTTAGCCGTGAATTCCCTCGGCAAATAGTAGGGTCTCAGGCTAACGGCTAACAGCTCAATGTCCAGGCTACAAAACTGTTCCTTAAGAGTAATATGTTTCGGATTACACCATCTGTTGTTAACTAATAAAGCCAGCCCCCCTCCCTTGCTCTTACCAGAAGAAACTTTATCCCTGTCCGCTCTGATGGTCTGGAACCCGCCGATAGTGACGTTCTCCATGGGGATGTTATCATTCAGCCTCAGTAAAAAACAATAGGCTCTTTTCCCGATAGTCTCTTTGTCCAAGAACCAAGCCCTGAAGCTCGTCCATCTTGTTATGTAGCGATCTCACGTTGCCCATAATGATAGATGGTATAACCGGCTTGTACTTCCTCAGCTTTGCCTTACACTTCAGTCCACGCCGTCGCCTTTTCAACTCGTCCGGAATATCGAACTTTTCCATTGGGTGCAGCAGCGCTGCGTGAGCTAAATCCAGGAGCTGGGCTCTGTTGTAAATAATTGTAGACTCACGTGAACGGTCGGTAGTGAGAAGAAGAAAAAGTGCCTCAGTGATTAAAAGGACCACTAAAACCTTCGTAAAACAGTAGCACTCCATAATCCTGAACTATTATAGTTCAACGTTTGCAAAAAAACAAACGAAAAAGAGACGAAAAACATAAAACTAAAACAACAATTTATGCACGAACAATGGAAGCTGCTTAACAGGCGACCAGCAGGGCAGCGCCAATAGATGTGAACGGACGCAATTTCAATATTTGGACGCAATTTCAATATTTCTCAGTGTTTTAGAATGAGTTGCTCATTAGGCTCTATATCAATGTGTGCCCAATGCCGCCCCTCATCTCTGATTTTCCGCAGGGAGCGCAATCCATAGCCTATAGGCTCCATGCTACATAGTGCATATTAGGAGAAGCACAGAGCAAAGCAATATTTCTAAGATAGGTGCTAGGATGGTGTAAATTAAACTAGGCTGCATTACACACTGCAATGTTCTAGAATATTGGACCGTTGAATATTGGACCGTTGTGCCCTGGCCTGCTCTGCTTTTGTGTTGCTTAACCAATGGCTGTGCTGTGTAGGGCTATGGTGGCAGCTCCGAAAGGTTCCTTCCGATTATTTTTTTAAATTAGGCCTAGTTCAGAAACTGTACCATCTTGTGCGCCGACTGACCGATATTCTATGTTCTGTTCCGTTTGAGAAGGAGAGAGGGAAGATGAGAAGGTGGACCGGAGGTAAACTTTGATAGCTTGTTACTACTATGATGTATTTATAAGAGTTATTGACCTCACAATAAGCCAGATTGGAGTAATTTACATTGTGGTGCTGAAACCTGAAGCAGTAACTGTAGCACAATCAGTCTGAAATGGACAGCTCATGGTGCTGAAAGAAGGCAAACTTAAATCCGTTTTACCTAATTTCTATCAGCATGTCACATGTGCAACCAGAGGACAAAAAACAGATTTGACAAATCTGACCATAATTCCATCCTCCTGATTCCTGCTTACAAGCAAAAACTAAGGCAGGAAGTGCCAGTGACTCGCTAAATACAGAAGTGGTCAGATGACGCGGATGCTACTCTACAAGACTGTTTTGCTGCACAGACTGGAATATGTTCCGGGATTCATCCAATGGTATTGAGGAGTGCACCACCTCAGTCACCGGCTTCATCAATAAGTGCATATATATCCCATCCAGAAGCCATAGATTACAGGCAACATCCGCACCAAGCTAAAGGGCTGCCGCTTTCAAGGAGCAGGACACTACTCCGGAAGCTTCTAAGAAATCCCGCTATTCTCTCAGACAAACCATCAAACAAGCAAAGCGACAATACAGGACTAAGATTGAATCCTACTACACTGTCTTTGATGCTCGTCGGATGTGGCAGGGCTTGAAAACTATTATGGACTACAAAGGGAAACCCAGCCGCGAGCTGCCCAGTGACGCAAGACGAGCTAAATGCCTTTTATGCTCGCTTCGAGGCAAACAACACTGAAGCATGCATGAGAGCACCCGCTGTTTCGGGTGACTGTGTGATCACGCTCTCCGTAGCCCATGTGTGCAAGACCTTTAAACAGGTCATTCACAAAGCCGCAGGGCCATACGGATTACCAGGACGTGTACTCAAAGCATGCACTGACCAACTGATAAGTGTCTTCACTGACATTTTCAACCTCTCCCTGACCGAGTCTGGAATACCTACGTTTCAAACAGACCACCATAGTCCCTGTGCCCAAGAAAGCGAAGGTAACCTTCCTAAATGATTACCGCCCCATAGCACTGACGTCGGCAGCCATGAAGTAATTTGAAAGGCTGGTCAGTGCTCACGTCAATCCCATCAACACCATCATGTCAGAAACCCTATACCCACTCCAATTCGCATACCGCCCCAACAGATCCACAGATGACTCAATCTCAATCGCACTCCACACTGCCTTTCAAACCTGGACAAAGGAACACCTACACTCTTAGAAGAAAATGTGCTATCTGGAACCTAAAAGGGTTCTTTGGCTGTCTCCATAGGAGAACCCATTGAAGAACCCTATTTGGTTCCAGGTAAAACCCTTTTGATTCCAGGTAGAACCCTTTTGAGTTCCATGTTGAACCCTTTACATACAGGGTTCTACATGGAACCCAAAAGAGTTCTAACTGGATCCAAAAAGGGTTATACTTATGGGGACAGCCGAAGAACCCTTTTGGAACCCTTTTTTCTAAGAGTATGTGAGAATGCTGTTCATTGACTACAGCTCAGCGTTCACCACCATAGTGCCCTCAAAGCTCATCACTAAGCTAAGGACCCTGGGACTAAACACCGCCCCCAGGTGGTAAGGGTAGGTAACAACATATCTGCAACACTGATCCTCAACATTGGGGCCCAATGTTGAGGATCAGTACGGCCCAGTACATCACTGGGGCCAAGCTTCCTGACATCCAGGACCTATATACCAGGCGGTGACAAAAAATTGTCAAAGACTCCAGCCACCCAAGTTATAGACTGTTCTCTCTGCTATCGCATGGCAAGCGGTACCGGAGCACCAAGACTAGGTCCAAAAGTCTCCTTAACAGCTTCTACCCCCAAGTCATAAGACTGCTGAACAATTAATCATATGGGAACCCGGACTATTTACATTGACCCTCCCCTCCCCCTATCTATGCATAGTCACTTTACAAATAACCTGGATAAACCTGTATCCCTGCACATTGACTCGGTACCGGTACCCCCTGTATATAGCCTCATTACTAACCTGTATCCCTGCACATTGACTCGGTACCGGTACCCCCTGTATATAGCCTCATTACTAACCTGTATCCCTGCACATTGACTCGGTACCGGTACCCCCTGTATATAGCCTCATTACTAACCTGTATCCCTGCACATTGACTCGGTACCGGTACCCCCTGTATATAGCCTCATTACTAACCTGTATCCCTGCACATTGACTCGGTACCGGTACCCCCTGTATATAGCCTCATTACTAACCTGTATCCCTGCACATTGACTCGGTACCGGTACCCCCTGTATATAGCCTCATTACTAACCTGTATCCCTGCACATTGACTCGGTACCGGTACCCCCTGTATATAGCCTCATTACTAACCTGTATCCCTGCACATTGACTCGGTACCGGTACCCCCTGTATATAGCCTCATTACTAACCTGTATCCCTGCACATTGACTCGGTACCGGTACCCCCTGTATATAGCCTCATTACTAACCTGTATCCCTGCACATTGACTCGGTACCGGTACCCCCTGTATATAGCCTCATTACTAACCTGTATCCCTGCACATTGACTCGGTACCGGTACCCCCTGTATATAGCCTCATTACTAACCTGTATCCCTGCACATTGACTCGGTACCGGTACCCCCTGTATATAGCCTCATTACTAACCTGTATCCCTGCACATTGACTCGGTACCGGTACCCCCTGTATATAGCCTCATTACTAACCTGTATCCCTGCACATTGACTCGGTACCGGTACCCCCTGTATATAGCCTCATTGCTAACCTGTATCCCTGCACATTGACTCGGTACCGGTACCCCCTGTATATAGCCTCATTACTAACCTGTATCCCTGCACATTGACTCTGTACCGGGACCCCCTGTATATAGCCTCATTACTAACCTGTACCCCTGCACATTGACTCGGTACCGGTACCCCCTGTATATAGCCTCATTACTAACCTGTATCCCTGCACATTGACTCTGTACCGGGACCCCCTGTATATAGCCTCATTACTAACCTGTATCCCTGCACATTGACTCGGTACCGGTACCCCCTGTATATAGCCTCATTACTAACCTGTATCCCTGCACATTGACTCGGTACCGGTACCCCCTGTATATAGCCTCATTACTAACCTGTATCCCTGCACATTGACTCAGTACCGGTACCCCCTGTATATAGCCTCATTACTAACCTGTATCCCTGCACATTGACTCGGTACCGGTACCCCCTGTATATAGCCTCATTACTAACCTGTATCCCTGCACATTGACTCGGCACCGGCACCCCCTGTATATAGCCTCATTGCTAACCTGTATCCCTGCACATTGACTCGGTACCGGTACCCCCTGTATATAGCCTCATTACTAACCTGTATCCCTGCACATTGACTCGGTACCGGTACCCCCTGTATATAGCCTCATTACTAACCTGTATCCCTGCACATTGACTCGGTACCGGTACCCCCTGTATATAGCCTCATTACTAACCTGTATCCCTGCACATTGACTCTGTACCGGGACCCCCTGTATATAGCCTCATTACTAACCTGTATCCCTGCACATTGACTCGGTACCGGTACCCCCTGTATACATTGACTCGGTACCGGTACACCAGGTCTACACCTGTTGTATTGTTGGTTAAGGGCTTGTTAGTAAGCATTTCACTGTAAGGTCTACACCTGTTGTATTGTTGGTTAAGGGCTTGTTAGTAAGCATTTCACTGTAAGGTCTACACCTGTTGTATTGTTGGTTAAGGGCTTGTTAGTAAGCATTTCACTGTAAGGTCTACACCTGTTGTATTGTTGGTTAAGGGCTTGTTAGTAAGCATTTCACTGTAAGGTCTACACCTGTTGTATTGTTGGTTACGGGCTTGTTAGTAAGCATTTCACTGTAAGGTCTACACCTGTTGTATTGTTGGTTAAGGGCTTGTTAGTAAGCATTTCATTGTAAGGTCTACACCTGTTGTATTGTTGGTTAAGGGCTTGTTAGTAAGCATTTCACTGTAAGGTCTACACCTGTTGTATTGTTGGTTAAGGGCTTGTTAGTAAGCATTTCACTGTAAGGTCTACACCTGTTGTATTGTTGGTTAAGGGCTTGTTAGTAAGCATTTCACTGTAAGGTCTACACCTGTTGTATTGTTGGTTAAGGGCTTGTTAGTAAGCATTTCACTGTAAGGTCTACACCTGTTGTATTGTTGGTTAAGGGCTTGTTAGTAAGCATTTCACTGTATGGTCTACACCTGTTGTATTGTTGGTTAAGGGCTTGTTAGTAAGCATTTCACTGTAAGGTCTACACCTGTTGTATTCGGTGCACGTGATAAATAACATTTGATTTGATTTGATAATTCATTTAAACGTATTTTAATTAGACTAACAAGTCATTACTAACAACAAGAGGGCTTTGTGTTTTTTAATAAATAAGAGGCAGGCCTACCTGTGTGACAGATGAAATTAGGCTATAGGCAGCTATATCCATAGATTTGTCATCAATTCCTCCACCCACAATGCACTCTTTAAATAACATTTAAAAAACAAGACTGGAATTGAGGGGGTATGAGAGGGTATGAGGGGGTATGAGAGAGTATGAGGGGGAATGAGAGGGTATGAGGGGGTATGAGGGGGTATGAGAGGGTATGAGGGGGTATGAGGTGGTATCAGGGGGTATGAGAGGGTATGAAAGGGTATGAGGGGGTATGAGAGGGTATGAGGGGGTATGAGGGGGTATGAGGGGATATGAGAGAGTATGAGGGGGAATGAGGGGGTATGAGGGGGTATGAGAGGGAATGAGAGGGTATGAGAGGGTATGAGGGGGTATGAGGTGGTATGAAGGGGGTATGAGAGGGTATTAGAGGGTATGAGGGGGTATGAGAGGGTATGAGGGGGTATGAGGGGGTATGAGAGGGTATGAGGGGGTATGAGAGGGTATGAGGGGGTATGAGAGGGTATGAGGGGGTATGAGTGGTATGAAAGCGTATGAGGGGGTATGAGAGGGTATGAGGGGGTATGAGGGGGTATGAGAGGGTATGAGGGGGCATGAGGGGGTATGCCGTAAGCCTACCTTTTATTAAAGAACAGGGCAGAAAGCACAGGCCTACCCCTTGTTAGATTAAGATATTGAGGAAAATAAAACAAATGAGATTCTAAAGTGATCTATAACATCGCTTTGGTCCGCGATGCTTTGTGTTTGAAACAAGCTGTAAAATCCCCGGGAAAGACGTTACTCCGATGCGTATGGGGATCTTATTGTTTTGTTTCTTTGACATTCAGATGCTGACTTTGCTTGGGAAGTAATCTAATTCTGTTACCATCAATTTATTAAGCTATTCACTTTCTGTACAATAGAAGATGTTTAAACCCAGATAGCTTTTAAGGAAACACTCGTGACCTTCTCTCGTTAGGTTAAGCTATGGAAGAAAAGTAGCCAGCAGTTAAAGCTTACATTTTTCTGCACCGGTAGGCCTACTCTGTCTGGTGAGGAAAGGTAGGCCTAACTTTTGAAAGTAGCATGCTCAGATTCCTAATGTCATCTCAGATTTAATTATCTGCAAACAGGGATCGTTTCATTGCAAATAAGACACACTGATTTGGCATTGGAGAATTATGGTAAGATGAACACATAGGCTTATCTCTCTGACCATTCTTAGCCTGTCATTTGGGTCATTTGTGTGGTATTAAAAAAAGGTTCAGCTGATATGTAAAATTATGTAGAATTGCATGAAATGTTTATAAAAGGCTATTTTGTCTCGGACCTACAAATACTGATAGATTCATGCAATGTTTTTACTATAAAGGAGATCTTTCCACCCTACTCTTGTCCACGTTGGTCTGTGAACCCACAACCTTCTGGCCCACAGCCCTACTCTTGTCCACGTTGGTCTGTGAACCCACAACCTTCTGGCCCACAGCCCTACTCTTGTCCACGTTGGTCTGTGAACCCACAACCTTCTGGCCCACAGCCCTACTCTTGTCCACGTTGGTCTGTGAACCCACAACCTTCTGGCCCACAGCCCTACTCTTGTCCACGTTGGTCTGCGAACACACAACCTTCTGGCCCACAGCCCTACTCTTGTCCACGTTGGTCTGTGAACCCACAACCTTCTGGCCCACAGCCCTACTCTTGTCCACGTTGGTCTGCGAACCCACAGACTTCTGGCCCGCAGCACTACTTATGTCCACGTTGGTCTGGGAACCCACAACCTTCTGGCCCGCAGCCCGACATATGTCCACGTTGGTCTGCGAACCCACAACCTTCTGGCCCACAGCCCTACTCTTGTCCACGTTGGTCTGTGAACCCACAACCTTCTGGCCCACAGCCCTACTCTTGTCCACGTTGGTCTGTGAACCCACAACCTTCTGGCCCACAGCCCTACTCTTGTCCACGTTGGTCTGCGAACCCACAACCTTCTGGCCCACAGCCCTACTCTTGTCCACGTTGGTCTGCGAACCCACAACCTTCTGGCCCACAGCCCTACTCTTGTCCACGTTGGTCTGTGAACCCACAACCTTCTGGCCCACAGCCCTACTCTTGTCCACGTTGGTCTGTGAACCCACAACCTTCTGGCCCACAGCCCTACTCTTGTCCACGTTGGTCTGTGAACCCACAACCTTCTGGCCCACAGCCCTACTCTTGTCCACGTTGGTCTGCGAACCCACAACCTTCTGGCCCACAGCCCTACTCTTGTCCACGTTGGTCTGCGAACCCACAATAACAATTAGTAAAACCGTATGTCTAAGGCTCTGCTCTGTCCAAGAAGTCAGGGTTCTCTTCTATTCACTTTGTTTCAATTATTATTTGGGGTATTTTTTCAAGCATTCAGGAAAGGTTTAGGTAAAATATATTTTGCTGAAGGGACAGCCATCAGTTTTCATATCAGAGAGGTCCGATTTTCTCCATGTAACCCGTATATAACGTTCACTCCCTAAGTGCCTGACTGTAATGAAGCACTCCTATTGGTTCAAGGAGTGATGGGACACTATACAGTACACTAAATTTCATGACATCAAGACAAGGCCATTTAAAGTCATTCATTAACTACAAAACTAAGCCTGATATGATCACAATGCACAGATCACATTATGCATATTTAATCAAACCAATCTATCACAGTTGTATATCTGCCAAGCCAAAAACAAGTACCATGATTGTACTTCGATAGCTTATACGTTTTTAAATCACCATCATATCCTCACAAATTAGTCATGGAAACTGCAAGGGAAGGGAGCATATTATGTCGGGTTTTTGTCAATGAAACTAATGTATGTGAAAGGTCACAACAGGAAATAGGCCTACGGTGGTCGCCAGATATGGCCCCAGGCCTGCTCTTTGAATACAGTATAAAAGTACACAAAAGACAGATACACGGTACATGATACATAGAGCGGCAGTATGAAAAAGTATAGAAATACAAGATATCTGGAGTGCAAAAAAAAAGCTATAAAAAGACATAGCATAGTATGGGTGAATGGCTGAATATGTACACTATACATTGGTGGGTGTTGGATGGTTAACTATACTATACAGAGAAATACTTCAGTAGCTAAAAATGCGTATGATATGAGCGAGGGTAATAATAATAGTTTACTTAATAGACAGACTGGATAAATGAACAGGTAAGTGAATATTTTGCATGGTTAAATTAACTGTACAGGTAAATATACAGTTATATTTACAGATAAGTGAATACTTGCATGGTTACATTAACTGTACAGGTAAATGACAGGAAGAGATACTTTAATAGCTAAATGTGTGTATGATATCATTTGGGGTAATAATGGTAATTCCCTTAAAATACAGTCCTTAGTGCGCAGGGTTTAATTACAGACAACTGCACGTATTGCACATTCAATATACTAAAAGCAATGAGAAAAGGTGCAACTGACAGGAAACTAATATGCATTCCTGAGTGAATGACTACGTAAGTTAGGTCCAAGAATTACTAGCAATATTGCACGTGATATGATATAACAACTGTACATGAGTATGTATATACAGACCTGCATGAATAAATAGGTCCTGAGTGAATGAGTGCAGTATATGGTAGTAGTGGTTATGGCTATGGCTCTTTTCTGTCGAATACAAAAAGTAGTCCTCCTGAAAATCAACCATCAGACGATTTGCACTGTGCTTCAAACCAAGATGGGAAATAACAAGCACACGCCACATTTGTTTAAAACAATTTTCCATGTTCATTGTCCTTCACCATCTAACCGGAGCTCTGTAGTTAATGGTATGACCATGGATTTGGTTTATCCTGCTACGTTTTAAAGGGTCTGTTACGGGTCACTGGTTGTCTCAGTGCTCTCTTCATTGTCCATTTATTATCTGCTGTCTATCTGTCCTGCTACTCACTTCCAGATGTACTGTACATAGATGACATGCTCATTTATCAAACTGAATAATTCACTACAGGGGCTAGAGAAAAATGTGCACATGTAAAAAATAGCCCCATACCGCACTCACGTTATCTCCCACATGCTGGATACCGACTTATAACGTAATCCCTATTTTGTTAGACCAACCAAAACATATTTGAGATGGGGGTATATTTTCCATAATTGTACGTTTTTACACAAATAATTGACTAAAAAGCCAAAATGTAGTGCGATATTTGTTGCGACCTCCAGACCCTTGCGGATTTCATTTGACATTAGAGTTTCATTTCAGGATTGCTTCTCAGACGCTTGTTCTCCAGGTTCCTGAAATATGATCTGTGAGATTTCTCTCTGCATTCCTCTTCTCTCCCCCCGGCATGCCTGAGCTCTTTCTCTCTCTGCTCTGCACTCAGCCTGATCTCCCATTTCTTCAGACCTTCAGCAGTTTGTTTATTTTGCTAGCTTCGGAGACATGGGGGAAACCATCAGATGGGCCAAGATATACTGGCGTGCTTAGGTCCGGCTCCAGAGGGCTGTGCATCCAACAGGACAGACCCCATCTCCACTGGGAAGTGGAACGTCCCTTTCAGGGATGTCATTCATGACTCACTCTTGTAAAGAACATCCTGCAATAAAAGCATCTGGAGTTCCTTATCTGGAATCGGCAAACCATGCCTTGCTTGCATTCAATGAAAGACTGGCAATGGAAACATAATGAATCATGCTGAAATAATAACCTACAACCTGTTACAAACAGTTTACACAACTTCACTAGAAGACAGTTGAGGAATCTACTGTGGCCTGAATCTACTGTGGCCTTTAATTAAAGTCCAAGAAGATTGCCAACGTTGAACACTACAAACATATTACAATCCTGTCACAGGAACCACATGACCTGCTGCCCAGGACAACGAGGGCAATAACCAACGCTATTTGACCTCACCAGATGACGTCTTATGATTGAGTTAAGAGACCCCCTTTAGAGAACCCCTTTAGAGAACCCCTTTAGAGAACCCCTTTAGAGAACCCTTTTAGAGACCCCCTTTAGAGAACCCTTTTAGAGACCCCCTTTAGAGACCCTCTTTAGAGACTCCCTTTAGAGACTCCCTTTAGAGACTCACTTTAGAGACCCCCTTTAGAGAACCCCTTTAGAGAACCCCTTTAGAGACTCCCTTTAGAGACCCCCTTTAGAGAACCCCTTTAGAGACCCCCTTTAGAGACTCCCTTTAGAGACTCCCTTTAGAGACTCCCTTTAGAGAACCCCTTTAGAGACTCCCTTTAGAGAACCCCTTTAGAGAACCCCTTTAGAGACTCCCTTTAGAGACTCCCTTTAGAGAACCCCTTTAGAGAACCCCTTTAGAGAACCCCTTTAGAGAACCCCTTTAGAGACTCCCTTTAGAGGCTCCCTTTAGAGACCCCCTTTAGAGACTCCCTTTAGAGAACCCCTTTAGAGACTCCCTTTAGAGACCCCCTTTAGAGACTCCCTTTAGAGACCCACTTTAGAGACCCTCTTTAGAGACTCCCTTTAGAGACTCCCTTTAGAGACTCACTTTAGAGACCTCCTTTAGAGACCCCCTTTAGAGAACCCCTTTAGAGACTCCCTTTAGAGACCCCCTTTAGAGAACCCCTTTAGAGACTCCCTTTAGAGACCCCCTTTAGAGACCCCCTTTAGAGACCCCCTTTAGAGACTCCCTTTAGAGAACCCCTTTAGAGACCCCCTTTAAAGAACCCCTTTAGAGAACCCCTTTAGAGACTCCCTTTAGAGACCCCCTTTAGAGACCCCCTTTAGAGAACCCCTTTAGAGAACCCCTTTAGAGACTCCCTTTAGAGAACCCCTTTAGAGACCCCCTTTAGAGACTCCCTTTAGAGACTCACTTTAGAGACCCTCTTTAGAGACCCCCTTTAGAGAACCCCTTTAGAGAACCCCTTTAGAGACTCCCTTTAGAGACTCCCTTTAGAGAACCCCTTTAGAGAACCCCTTTAGAGACCCTCTTTAGCGACTAATTTAGAGACCCTCTTTTCCCCATAGATTTTTACACAAAGGCTTCCTGGCAGGGCGTTACAAGACAAGCACTTTTCTTGACTGCATTGCATTTCTTCTCTGCACACTTTCTGATGCGTATTGTTGGGCCAAAGAAGCCGACTTGATGACTGTCAGTGTTCCTATGATCTTTTGAAAATGCAAAAAGAGCAGCTAATCAGATATATGCTTCCCTGTGGTGTGAAATGAAGTGATTTGTGACCTTGTTGCAGAAGTGTCATTATAGGTGAGGTCCCTACAGCCTGACACAGTCCTTACTGGGATCTTCATGAAGAAAGCACCATTGAGCGAGCTCAAGGTGAGGCTATAAAGAAGGCACCATTAAGACATTTTGCTTACATATGTAGTGTGTGTTCAGAATCTCAGTGATGAGGCCACCTTGCTACGTTATGTTGTTGGTGGGTGAGGCTGGAGAGGGACAAGTCCTCAGGCAAAGCCAAGCAGAGACACCAGACTTAGGCAGATGTCCATATTTAAAATCAAATCAAGTGTTATTTGTCACATGCGCCGAATACAACAGGTGTAGATCTTACAGTGAAATGCTTACTTACAATCTCTTAACCAACAATACAGTTTTAAGTGTTAAGTAAAAAACAGATAAGTAAAATAAATAATTAAAGAGCTGCATAGTTAGAAATCATTTCACTCCTGGATGGAGGACCGTCAGCTACAGCTCTGAAAGAGAGAGGTGGTAGATCAGCCTCTTAGAGTATCAGTCTCAGACCTGCTCGCCCTCCACAGACTGTGTTCAGACCTTACGAACTTGGTTGGATACAGGTGATAAGGTTTGTGTTACAGAACATGCTTGGTTTATAGACATTTAAATGGAAAATGTGTTTTTTGGAGTTGTCAAATTGACACAAATATGCTGGGGGGAGGGGCAGCACATGGCGGGGGGAGGGGCAGCACATGGCGTGGGAGGGACAGCACATGGAGGGGGAGGGGCAGCACATGGAGGGGGAGGGGCAGCACATGGAGGGGGAGGGGCAGCACATGGAGGGGGAGGGGCAGCAGATAGAGGGGGAGGGGGAGCACATGGAGGGGGAGGGGCATCACATGGAGGGGGAGGGGCAGCACATGGAGATGGAGGGGGAGGGGCAGCACGTGTAGGGGGAGGGGCAACATATGGAGGGGGAGGGGCAGCACATTTGTTTAGTTAATTTGGGAATATAAAGTGTTTCTGTCTGCATACAGAACCAGAAGTAATGTTGATGATAGGACTAACTATACTTCTGTCTTGAAGTCTAGCAGTCGCTACTGATATTTTGTCATGAATCTTATCCACTAAAACGCATATTGAGAGTTGTGGAGGACAGTGACAACCAAACTGTGTATATTCCCCTCAAAACAGGAAACATCAGAGGTGTAATCTGAATGGTGGTTGTTGTCGCCAATCTGGATGTAAATCATCCAGACCAGGTGAAGAGGTCGGGGTTGGAATGTCTCAGAGGTTCATGGCAGGGTTCCTAAGAGGGTGATCCCTGGCTATGGTCTGAGGAGCAAGATTCACTTTTCCAGGCTGGGGGCCTCTAAGACCAGCAGCAGATGCATGACAGTGACATACAGGACCTTCTGTAAGTCTTATAAATGCAATATAAATCAACTATAGGTTGTGTTTCCAGTCATTGGACAAGTCTCCTATTGTAAAGCCAAACACATGCTTTAATTGTTAGAGTGCCAGAGGTGAAATGAATGTGTCAATTAGAGCCATGAATGCTAGGGCAGCAAACAGAGGTGTGAGAGGCTCACTCAACCAAGGCTGACAAGAATGCCAAGTATTCAAAGAGACATCTCCAAACATCCATGTGGCTAAGATTGAAGCATGTAGAGCAAGCACTGTTGTATCTGACCTCTGGTGGCAATGTACGTTATGTTCCTCCCTTTAGTATGAGTCTCTGAAACACACTGTTTACACTCAGAGGGACACACAGGGACACAAACCATTCAACCCAATAGAAGTTCACACTTTTTAATATTTTTTAGGATCTTTGTCAAAGTGCCTAATCTGAATTAATGAGGTTTCTCTTCTTCTCTACCAACAGGCATATGAGTGTCTCTGAACATAATGTGTTTTCATATAGAGAAGACCCTTCTTCTTATAATTAATGATCCATGCTGGGATCTTAAGCACAATACATTCCTAACATATTGCATGAATTGGATTTATAACATATCACACCAATTGCAAAATGTGTAACATATCACACGAAATGCATCACATAGTACACAATTGGATGACGTAGTACACAAAAATGGGGACACGTTTTGGCTCGTGAGCACCACCTTCAAAACTCCTGGCTGAAATGATACTCTACAGTAAAAGTTTGACAGTGCATGTTTAACATCCTATGAGAATTGTGCTATAAGGACAAGTGTCAAATGCATGATCAAAATACCAGCCAGGTCACTCGAGATCTAAGGTGATATTCGACATTCATCCAGGTCCCAGGACGTTGGGAGATGCCTTCAAAAGCACCCACTATGGGCAACGGTAAGCGCTATTACCGTCAAATAAACTGTGAGCTCCGGCTCCAATAGTCACGTGTTCAATCCCAGTACTAGGCACTCGTTTCCTTTAACCTTAACCATTTGGATGTGATGCCTCAACTTAACTTGACGTTTATCCCCTCCCTGGACAAACTGAAGTCAAACTGTGTCAAACCCTGAGATCTTGAGGCAACATACAGTAATAACATAACAGTAAAAGATGAATGAGGGTGTCCATCAGTAGCGGCTTGTCAATAGAGGGCGCTGTCAACATTCCAGAAATTTACATGTATACAAAAATGATATAAAAATGAAATAAAAATAAAAAATAAAATAGATTACTCATACGATGTGCCGGCTGGTAGTAAGAGCCTCAGCATTTAATAACAAATGTCTTTAATCGGTTAACTATTTAGTATTTTATATGTTTTCCAATATGTTTCATGCGGTTTCATGGGCGAGGGACGCCGGACAGATGGATGTCTATCTGAGTCCATAAATCTTCGGGCAGCACGTGACCTGAAGCTGGTCTCTAATTGGTTTCTTAAAGATCCTCCCCCGGGCGCAGGTCGCTGCGTCCCTGGCGAATCAGAATTGGATACATGTTATTTTATCCAATCTGATTGGTTCTCGTGACCTGTCATTCAACTTTACGCTCTTGGCCACTACTGCGAGTGCGCGGGCGACACCAACACTCCGAGTCGCCAAAACCTTGCGAGGCTGATCACTGTCGTAGAGATAAATGGCAGCAGTTAAACCAAAGTGTCGGCACTGAAGTTTAGTGGACAACAACGGGGGTAAGAGACCTCAAACATCTATCTGAACAATGCAAACGCCATGACAGTAACTAGATGAAGGCTACAGGATTGGCATTAGAAGGCACAACGAAGAGGTGACTAAAAGTTGTCATTACCACCCAGGACCACAGCTGAAGATGAGAGGTGCTTCTCAACCTGGAAAAGAATAAAAACTGTTCTCAGAAACACCATGACCCAGGAGAGGCTGAATGCACTGGCATTGCTGTCCATGGAAAAGAGACTTGTTACTGAGATGACTGACTTTAATCAGAGACTCATTGAGACATTTCCTGGCCAAAAAGAAAGGAGAGCAACATGTATGTTCAAGTAGTCAACATGCTACTCTGTTGTTGCTGTTTGGTTTCCTCATCCAGTTATATGGGGGAAAGGAATGTGTAAAAAGATAAAGTGCAGACACTGTTTTCTCTTTAATGCTTGAGTTTATACTTTTATTTGTCTGTATAATAAAAATGTGTTATAAAATTTAAAAAAAAGTAGTCAACATGCTTTTTGGTACTGCATGCACCCCCCAAAAAATAATTATCACCAGCCGTCACTGGTGTCCATTTATACCCAGTTTGGAGGCATGCATTTTGGAGCCAGGGAAGTGAATTGGTATGACCCAATCACGGAAGGAAGGTTGGTTGCCAACTGGTATTTATGCCAGTCTGTTTCAGAACTTCGGGCCTAGAGGAATGGGATAGACAGCTGGTTGTTAGGGTACCTGCTGCCGTCACTAGCCTACAATATTGTTGTAATGTGAGGCATTATCCTATGGTAAATAGCTGTAGTTATAACTGTGAATAGTGCTTGTTAGATAGTTACATATTTGAGCTTTTATTATTTTTTGGGTTCCATAAATATTAAGTTGGCTGCCTACCACTACACATTGCTGTGAATAAATCACATGACTTCACCTGCAAGACTGTCCAGCGCCTTCCTGCAATCTTCCTTTGCCATTGGACTGTCTCACAGAGGGACATTATTTTTACTGTTTTGACAGTGCCTTGAGGAACCCCCCTCAATAATGATGCTCCTGGTAAGATATATTATTTTTCAAAACAGAATGTATTTGAAGGCAACTAGCTGCCCTCTGTTGGTCACTATTGGACTTGGCACTTCTGTGTCCCATTTTCATTTTGCACTTCTGCCCAAATTAACTTTTTCTATGAATTTGTGAAACAGCAAAATACTCATGAGTTATGATTGCATGCTCATTAACGCATATTAATAAATGTATAATTGCATATAGTGGGGAAATAAGAATAGGTTGGTCTATATTTTCCAACTAGGCCTACAGCAGGATATGTTTATGCAATGAAAGCAGATTATTTGCTGTGACACGCCCCCACTTTTTTGTCTGAATCATTCAAAATAACACTACAAAGTTGACTAAATCAATAGTGCCTAGTGATATGGTCATATGGATATCTCAGCTAGTGATACTTATTCCTTGCAAGAGCAACATGTTTATTTGACTATTTTACTGTACACGTTATCTATCAGAGACCAAGTGGTCACATTTTGAGCAAAACACCTTTTACACTTATGATAATGAGGCTGAATTTAGCTATGCTCAACAGTGTGAGAAAACATTCATCAGAGAAGTTGAATGTAAAATCAACACATACATTTCTGACAACTTTGTTGTATGTGATTACTTGTTACATACACAACGTTGCAGACCTGTAGGAGAAAGAGGAACCCTCTACTGGCTCAACTCAATACCTCAAAGATGATTGGTCAGTTCAGCAAGGCGGAAGTGTACTAGGCGAGGGGATTCCCCGAGGGAACTTCCCCAAGCGTTATAACGCGTCTCATGTACAGTGGTATGAACGGCGGAACAGTAGGCCACCTGGAGAATAACAAGGTGTCGCAGTATCAATAGTTTGGCCATTTTCAAATGAAGGTAAGATACTGTAATTCTACATTCAGATACAAGACGAGGCGAGCTCAGTGTCTGGTTCGGTATCAAACTTCTTCAACTACTGACACGAACAACGGAACCGGACCGTTCCATTATGTTGAACTACTGGGTTGTTTCAGGCTAGTATATGTCTTCTTCATAGTGTCATGCTACTTGGTCTGCAGTCAGTGACATACTGTGACTAGTATTGTAATAAATGACTAGATGGAGAATTGGATTCAAACGAAGACCAATCATATCAGAGTAGTACCATGCTCACTTCACTATTATATTAATCACACCCGGAAAACAAACCCGAACTGCTTTTAAAACTATTTCATCTGTCATAGCTTCCCATTTTAGATCATTGGCTATTGACTTGATCATATTAGTAGCTTCATGTATTCAGATCATGTCATAATATAACGTTTTTGAAAGGAGAGATACTTGGCTATTTGTTGTCATTCATTAGCTATCATCATAATGGCAATAACTAAATGTATGCTATTATAATTGATTAAATATATTAACATCTTCTCAATGAACAAAATTATTGTGAATATTTCATATTTTCCACACATTTGTTTATTACAGTGATTGCAGGCATTGCTCATGTATGACCAAAGAGACTAGTAACAAACCATGGCATTCAATAATGTCAATTAATGTATTGGTACACAGCACTGCACTTGTTTTAAAAAAGCCTATTAGATAGATAGATAGATAGATAGATAGATAGATAGATAGATAGATAGATAGATAGATAGATAGATAGATAGATAGATAGATAGATAGATAGATAGATAGATAGATAGATAGATAGGTACTTTATTGATCCCGAGGGGACATTTCTTTGTCAAGCAGCTACAACAAAACACAGGGCAGGTGCAAAATGCCAGAACGAAAATACACAAAAGACAGATACACGGTACATGATACATAGAGCGGCAGTATGAAAAAGTATAAAAATACAAGAAGTCTGGAGTGCAAAAAAGCTATAAAAAGACATTGCATAGTATGGGTGGTTGGCTGAATATGTACACTATACATTGGTGGATGTTGGATGGTTAACTATACTATACAGGTCGATGGCAGAGAAATACTTCAGTAGCTAAAAATGTGTATGATATGAGCGAGGGTAATAATAGTTTACTTAATAGACAGACTGGTTAAATGAACAGGTAAGTGAAAATTTTACATGGTTATATTAACTGTACAGGTAAATATACTGTTAAATTTACAGGTAAGTGAATATTTGCATGGTTACACAAACTGTACAGGTAAATGACAGGAAGAGATACTTTAATAGCTAAATGTGTGTATGATATCATTTGGGGTAATAATAGTAATTCCCTTAAAATACAGTCCTTAGTAAATGGTTTAATTACAGACAACTGCACGTATTGCACATTCGATATACTAAAAGCAATAAAAAAAGATACAACTGACATGATACTAATATGCATTCCTGAGTGAATGACTACGTAAGTTAAGTCCAAGAATTACTTACAAAATTGCATGTGATATGATATAACAACTGTACATGAGTATGTATATACAGACCTGAATTAATAAATAAGTCCTGAGTGATTACAGAGCAGAGTTACTCACGGATGGATTCACAATTGTTAAATTAGGTCCTAACACCCCAACAGTTCCAGATCTATGTTGACGACGGCACGGCACCCCGGTGAGGCATTAAATAGTCTAATAGCCGCAGGCAGGAAGGACCTCCTGTGCGCTCTCTGGCACACCGTGGTGGGATCAGTCTGTGACTGAAGGTGCTCCTCTGCGTCATAACCTTGGCATGCAGAGGGTGGGTGACGTTGTCCATGATGGCCAGCAGTTTGGCCAGGATCCGTCTCTCCTCCACCTCCTCTAGAGTGTCAAGGCTCATCCCCAGGACAGAGCTAGCCTTCCTGATCAGCTTATTTACCCGAGAAGCATCACCAGCTTTTATGTTGGCGCCCCAGCACACCACTAAAAAAATAGGTTCTGCTCACACCACAACACAAAGTCATTGATTGTGCTCCTGTACTCCTCCTCCTGCCCACCCCTGATGCACCCTACAATTGTGGAGTCATCCGAGAACTTCTGTAGGTGGCATGTTTCAGAGTTATATCTGAAGTCTGAGGTGTAGAGGGTGAACAGGAAGGGGGACAGGACCGTTCCCTGGGGGGCCCCTGTGTTGCTAACTGCCCGTTCTGACACACAGCTCTGTAGTCGCACAAATTGTGGCCTACCGGTCAGGTAGTCCGTGACCCAGGAGACTAAGGGTGCTTCCACTTTCATCCTCCTCATCTTCTCACCCAGTAGCAGGGGCTGAATGGTGTTGAAGGCACTGGAGAAGTCAAAAAACATAACCCTCACAGTGCAACCTGCGTTGTCCAGGTGAGAGTAGGCCCTCTGCAGAAGGTAGATGATTGCATCATCCACCCGATGTTGTGCTGGTATGCAAACTGCAGGGGGTCCAGTGATGAACACACCAGGGGTCTGTGAGCGAGGACTAACCTTTCCAGGTTCTTCATGTTGTGGGATGTTAGCGCTACAGGTCTGAAGTCATTCAGGACAGTGGGGTGTGCCTTCTTGGGCACTGGGACGAGGCAGGATGTTTTCCACAGCACAGGGACCCTTTCTAGGCTCAGGCTAAGGTTGAAGAGACGCTGGAGTATTCCACACAGTTGGTCAGCACAGACCCTAAGCAGTATTATTCAGTATCGCATCAGTGTCAATAGATTTAATCAGTTTATATTAGTGATATTCTTATCATCACGAGTACCAATAATGTTCTTCTTAACTGTATTATTTCCATAAATATTTTGGATGTTTGGTTCTTTTCATCAAGAGGCTGTTTCTACATTGGACACTTGTATAAACATCCAGAAATGTTAACTTTTTTAATTAAACACAAGGACAGGTGCTGCTGCACCGGTTTCAACTCCTCTGCCTGCGGTTATGGAACCCTGACCTGTTCATTGGACGTGCCACCTTGTCCCAGACCTGCTGTTTACACCTCGCTCTCGCTCTACCGCACCTGCGCTCTATTGCACTGAAAAAACAAGTGACATTCCCTCCTGATGTATTTACCTGTTGCAACCTCCACAACCACTGTGATTATTATTTGACCCTGCTGGTCATCTATGAACATTTGAACATCTTGGAGAAAGAACTGGCCTTAATGGCCATGAATTGTTATAATCTCCACCCGGCACAGCCAGAAGAGGACTGGCCACCCCTCAGAGCCTGGTTCCTCTCTAGGTTTCTAATCTCCACCCGGCACAGCCAGAAGAGGACTGGCCACCCCTCAGAGCCTGGTTCCTCTCTAGGTTTCTAATCTCCACCCGGCACAGCCAGAAGAGGACTGGCCACCCCTCAGAGCCTGGTTCCTCTCTAGGTTTCTTCCTAGGTTTCTGCCTGTCTAGGGAGTTGTTCCAGCCACCGTGCTTCTACATCTGCATTGCTTGCTGTTTGGGGTTTTAGGCTGGGTTTCTGTATAGCGGCTGATGTAAAAAGCGCTTTATAAATACATTTGATTGATTGATTGATTAAAATTAAAGTATGTTCTGGCCCCATTGTCATGATGAGAGATGTTTGTCCAAGTTATGTGATTAATAGGGTTTTCTTACAGCAAATGGTGTGATGATGTTCTTTAATACTGTTTTGTTCCCCTAAACCTTGGTTGCTGATCTGTTTTCCAGGCCTGCTGTGTCAGTGATGGTCGTGGAGCACACAGCATGGAGAGGAATATTGGAGATCAGCTCAACAAGGCCTTTGAAGCTTACCGTCAGGCCTCTATCGAGAGAGACAGCGCCAAAAATGAACTTCAGCAGACGGTATTATGCCTAAAGCACGGTCAGTTTCCCGGAAAGCCTAGTCCTGGATTATAAATGTATTTTAATAGACAGTCTCCACTGAAAGTACATTTTATTCCAGGACTTGGCATAATCTGGGTCTGGGAAACTGGCCCTAACTCTTCTAATTCACCTATGAGACTTGAACTCCGTCCAGTGAGATGTGGTGTATCTTTCCATACAGTGCTTCGATATAATGAAATAGCATGATAATTACATAGTAACGAACTAGAAAGGATACAAACGGCTACCTACTAGTAAGTGATGACATTCACGATTCATATGTAACAGAAGTTTTACTTTTGCAGAATGTATATTATGAACGGCTGACTCAGAACCTTCAGAAACAGATAGAAGACCAGCACCAGTTGATCTGGAAACTCAAAGCTCAGTTGATATCATCAACTAACCAACCCTCAGGTAAGTGACAAGCATAATTCTTTTCTTAATACAGTTGTTTGCATGATGACATTTTCTGACATATTCTAAACCTCACAGTTAATCTACAGTGAAAGAAATGAGATGCCAACATTGGTAACATGCATAGCATTGTCTTTTCCCCCGGGAGATACATTGTGCTGTAACAAATATTATTGCTGTTTCAGGACATAGCAGATTAGATTTCCCGTGTTGACTAAGTAGTTGTTTTGCATTGTATTTCCTCTCTTATTTGATTCTTAGGAGAGGTCCAATGTGAGGCTGCTCCTCGAGAACAGGAAGAAGAAGCCTTGTCTCCTTCCAACCATCTCTTTGACAACCCATGCAGCTCCTTGAGGAAGGTTCAGTACTTGGTAGATATGTTTAACACAATCAAACAATCCAGACAAGATTAGAGTTAGATCTTGTTTATTTGTCTCCTGAGTGGCGCAGTGGTCTAAGGCACTGCATCTCATTGCAAGAGGTGTCACTACAGTATCACTTCTGGCCGTGATTGGGAGTCCCATAGGGTGGCGCACAATTGGCCGGGGTAGGCTGTCATTGTAAATACGAATTCTGACTTGCCTAGTTAAATAAAGGTTAAATAAACAAATAGGGTGTTGGTGTGCAAACATGACATTTGCTGCCTCATAACATTTGTTATCTCTCAAATAAGATCAATATCCTCTCTTTCTCACACACACACACACACACACACACACACACACACACACACACACACACAGATGTTATTGTTCATAAATTGTAAATTTGCTTGTAGATACTGTTCTGTATCTGCAAGCCCTGATAGCTGTAACAGAGCTTATGCCAATGCACAATACAGTAGCTCCACTTCCTGTGACACAGGACATCATTCATCTTGTTGTTTTCTGTAATGCATGTTGCAAGCTTTATTTCTGGCTGGATAACATCAATGTTTTCAAAAGTTTCCACTCAACCTCTTTGTCAAATGCAAAAATACTGCACTTTTTTAAATGCATTTTAATGTTTGCTTTGAGGAGAGAAAAAAATATGAATTTTAAAAGAATGAACACAGACATATTATCTTTCATCAACAGGTGGCGCTAGAGGATAGCATCACCAAACCTCAGGGTCTGAGGCCATAGCCATCAGCCTTATAGAACCACTAGCTTTATTGTTGAGAAGTGATTCCCTAATAACTTAGTTCACAAGGCATCACCCAACATTTTTTGTTTGAATGTATAATTGTAATAATTATTGATACAGTATATTACTTTTATGAAATTAATATTTTGATTTATGAAATGATCACATTATGCAGAAAAAAAATTAATGTTGTATTCAATTTGGATAGTGTATAATTAAGTAATAAGGCCAGAGGGGGTGTGGTATATGGCCAATATACCACGGCTAAGGGCTGTTCTTATGCACGGTTCAATGCAGAGTGCCTGGACACAGCCCTTAGCCGTGGTATATTGGCCATATACCACAAACCCCAGAGGTTTCTTATTGCTATTATAAACTGGTTACCAAAGTAATTAGAGCAGTAAAAGTTTTGTCATACCCGTGATATACCACGGCTGTCAGCCAATCAGCATTCAGAGCTCGAACCACCCAGTTTATATTAGTATGGTTGGTATTTCTTGCAGGGTAAGTCCTCAATGCCATGTGTGTCTATTTTTCAGAAGGAGAATATGGAAACTGCTGTGATTGTTTCATCTTCACCACACACAGCACCAGTAGCCAGCAGTTTTGAGAAGTATGTGTATTAGTATGTGTATCTTTACTTCATTTTCTGATGAAAGCTGTTTTTTTTACTTGCATTTCTTTGTCTCTCAGTAAAGATGTTCTTGAGGTGTTTCAAGCTCTTCAGGGGAAATTGCAGCAGATACAGACATTAACCCGGAGACAAAAAGATCACCTGGGAAAACTCTACAGAGGAAATGACATGGCAAATGGTAATATTAAAGTCTGCACAATAGTCATTGGGATTATTAAAGTCTGCACAATAGTAATTGGGATTATTAAAGTCTGCACAATTTTATTTTACTAGGCAAGTCAGTTAAGAACAAATTCTTATTTTCAATGACAGCCTAGGAACAGTGGGTTAACTGCCTTGTTCAGGGGCAGAACGACAGATTTTTACCTTGTCAGCTCAGGGATTCGATCCAGCAACCTTTCAGTTACAGGCCCAACACTCTAACCACTGGGCTACCTGCCGCCCAATAGTAATTGGGATTATTAAAGTCTGCACAACAGTCATTTGGGATTATTAAAGTCTGCACAATAGTCATTTGGGATTATTAAAGTCTGCACAATAGTCATTTGGGATTATTAAAATCTGCACAACAGTAATTTGGGATTATTAAAGTCTGCACAATAGTCATTTGGGATTATTAAAGTCTGCACAATAGTCATTTGGGAATATTAAAATCTGCACAACAGTAATTTGGGATTATTAAAGTCTGCACAATAGTCATTTGGGATTATTAAAGTCTGCACAACAGTCATTTGGGATTATTAAAGTCTGCACAACAGTCATTTGGGATTATTAAAATCTGCACAACAGTAATTTGGGATTATTAAAGTCTGCACAATAGTCATTTGGGATTATTAAAGTCTGCACAACAGTCATTTGGGATTATTAAAGTCTGCACAACAGTACTTTGGGATTATTAAAGTCTGCACAATAGTCATTTGGGATTATTAAAATCTGCACAATAGTCATTTGGGATTATTAAAGTCTGCACAACAGTAATTTGGGATTATTAAAGTCTGCACAACAGTAATTTGGGATTGGAGAAATTGCTTACTATTCCAGCACTGTTGAACCCATGGCCTGAACTCATGTCCAGCTTTACTCAAATGTAATTACAATAGAGACAATATGTTGAGCTACATAACACAATATTAGTAATTCTACAGTATATGGCAGCTTTAGCTTTGTTAATGCACACAGTTAGATATCAACAACTGAAGCCTATTGAACCATTTTGATTTTGATTTATTTCACCAGGTAGGCCAGTTGAGAACCATGGTCCTCCACCTGTGTTGAAATAGAATGAGCAGATAAATATGTTGAATTACTCGACAGACACATGCTGTGATGTAGCACTGGTTAGTTATATAATGATGGGAAAACTAGTCATATTAGACTTACTGTGTGTAATTAGAAGACTTGATTATGTATTCTTAACTACTTGATTATTGATCATTATTTGAACTAATCGCTACCATGAATTAATATCTCAATGTTGTAAGTGAATGTCGATATGTTACGGAAACAGTATGATGAAAGCCTTGTGTTTGCCATTCGACAGAGCGGCAGTTCTCCATGCCCATTCAGTGTACAGACGTGACCGCGGAGCAGGCGGAGAGGCCCTTCCCCTCAGCCTTAAGGCCAGGGGTCGACCTCCAGCATCCGCCCACGTCCCTGGCATCTCGCGGTGCCAGCCCAGAGGACAGAAACCTAGTGGACTCCCTCAACACACTTAGCATTAAGTTTCCCCCGTCCACAGACAGTGAATATGAGTTCCTGAACAGCGCTCCGGAGAAACACATTGACCTGTCCATGCCAAGGAAACGGGCAGCAGACAGCAGTGTCCCTGCCGTCATAGAGGAACCGTCTATGGAGCTGGCCATCCCATTGCTGTATCCTACCTCTGTCTCTCCCCCTCCCTCCCACTCCACGTCTCTCTCACAGTGCGGACCCCACCAGGTAAGGTTCACAGGAAATGCTCATTCCTTTATTTGCAAGTAAATGTAGGAAATTCTCAACACCTGATTTGTTCTGGCAAATGAATGGGAGAGAGAGAGTATAAGTAGTGAAAGGCAACCTCACACATCAAGTCTGCAAGTTGTTAGTCACAATAAGCAATGACAGGCCTATGTGTAGAATAATGCTTGATACATAGTAATTACAATGTTTCTACTGTTTGTCATTGACATAAAATCAGCAAATAGAGAATGAACAAATAATCATAAAACACACCAATTGTTTTAGATGATAATGCTTTCTTGCCATTCAGTTTTGTAGTTGGTTATATAAGTCTATGTTGACTATCAGTACAACTGAATGCAGAATGATAGAAGCAGTATTGCTTTTTTATTTCTTTCTGTATGAAGTATTTTGATGTGTACATCAAATTAACCTTACCTGTCACGTAATATTGGTGACCTGGCCTTTATTGAGTATTGTTTAAGACCATGCTTTTAGTTAAAAGACGTGTGTCTGTGGTTTGCTTAGTAGTGGTAGAACACCACATTGGATCATTTCATTGGTTGGATTTCTCCGTTTATTAACAATGCCAGAAACGAGTAAGTATTCAATCCTACTGTAGACATTATACAGCATTACAGTAGTACAGTAGTACAGTAGTACAGTAGTACAGCATTACAGTAGTACAGTAGTACAGTAGTACAGTAGTACAGAATTACAGTAGTACAGTAGTACAGTAGTACAGCATTACAGTAGTACAGTAGTACAGTAGTACAGCATTACAGTAGTAGAGTAGTACAGTAGTACAGTAGTACAGCATTACAGTAGTACAGTAGTACAGTAGTACAGCATTACAGTAGTACAGTAGTACAGTAGTACAGCATTACAGTAGTACAGTAGTACAGTAGTACAAGTAGTACAAGTAGTACAGTAGTACAAGTAGTACAGTAGTACAAGTAGTATAGTAGTACAGTAGTACAGTAGTACAGTAGTACAAGTAGTACAAGTAGTACAGTAGTACAAGTAGTACAAGTAGTATAGTAGTACAGTAGTACAGTAGTACAGTAGTACAGTAGTACAAGTAGTACAGTAGTACAGTAAAACAAGTAGTACAGTAGTACAGTAGTACAAGTAGTACAAGTAGTACAGTAGTACAGTAGTACAAGTAGTACAAGTAGTACAGTAGTACAAGTAGTACAGTAGCACAAGTAGTATAGTAGTACAGTAGTACAGTAGTACAAGTAGTACAAGTAGTACAGTAGTACAAGTAGTACAGTAGTACAGTAGTACAGTAGTACAAGTAGTACAAGTAGTACAAGTAGTACAGTAGTACAGTAGTACAAGTAGTATAGTAGTACAGTAGTACAAGTAGTACAGTAGTACAAGTAGTACAGTAGTACAGTAGTACAAGTAGTACAGTAGTAGTATTCAATCCTACTGTAGACATTATACAGCATTACAGTAGTACAGTAGTACAAGTAGTACAGTAGTACAGTAGTACAAGTAGTACAAGTAGTACAGTAGTACAGTAGTACAAGTAGTATAGTAGTACAGTAGTACAGTAGTACAAGTAGTACAAGTAGTACAGTAGTACAGTAGTACAGTAGTACAAGTAGTACAGTAGTACAGTAGTACAAGTAGTACAAGTAGTACAAGTAGTACAGTAGTACAGTAGTACAAGTAGTATAGTAGTACAGTAGTACAAGTAGTACAGTAGTACAAGTAGTACAGTAGTACAGTAGTACAAGTAGTACAGTAGTAGTATTCAATCCTACTGTAGACATTATACAGCATTACAGTAGTACAGTAGTACAAGTAGTACAGTAGTACAGTAGTACAAGTAGTACAAGTAGTACAGTAGTACAGTAGTACAAGTAGTATAGTAGTACAGTAGTACAGTAGTACAAGTAGTACAAGTAGTACAGTAGTACAGTAGTACAGTAGTACAGTAGTACAGTAGTACAAGTAGTACAGTAGTACAAGTAGTACAGTAGTACAGTAGTACAAGTAGTACAGTAGTACAAGTAGTACAAGTAGTACAGTAGTACAAGTAGTACAAGTAGTACAAGTAGTACAGTAGTACAGTAGTACAAGTAGTATAGTAGTACAAGTAGTACAGTAGTACAAGTAGTACAAGTAGTACAGTAGTACAAGTAGTACAGTAGTACAGTAGAACAGTAGTACAAGTAGTACAGTAGTACAAGTAGTACAGTAGTACAGTAGTACAAGTAGCACAGTAGTACAGTAGTACAGTAGTACAAGTAGTATAGTAGTACAAGTAGTACAAGTAGTACAGTAGTACAAGTAGTACAGTAGTACAAGTAGTATAGTAGTACAGTAGTACAGTAGTACAAGTAGTACAGTAGTACAGTAGTACAAGTAGTACAGTAGTACAAGTAGTACAAGTAGTACAGTAGTACAAGTAGTACAGTAGTACAGTAGTACAAGTAGTACAGTAGTACAGTAGTACAAGTAGTACAGTAGTACAAGTAGTACAATAGTACAAGTAGTACAGTAGTACAGTAGTACAAGTAGTACAAGTAGTACAGTAGTACAAGTAGTACAGTATTACAGTAGTACAGTAGTACAGTAGTACAAGTAGTATAGTAGTACAGTAGTACAGTAGTACAAGTAGTACAGTAGTACAGTAGTACAAGTAGTACAAGTAGTACAGTAGTACAAGTAGTACAGTAGTACAAGTAGTACAGTAGTACAGTAGTACAAGTTGTACAAGTAGTACAGTAGTACAGTAGTACAAGTAGTATAGTATTACAGTAGTACAGTAGTACAAGTAGTACAGTAGTAGAGTAGTACAAGTAGTACAGTAGTACAGTAGTACAAGTAGTACAAGTAGTACAGTAGTACAGTAGTACAAGTAGTACAAGTAGTACAGTAGTACAAGTAGTACAGTAGTACAGTAGTACAAGTAGTACAAGTAGTACAGTAGTACAAGTAGTATAGTATTACAGTAGTACAGTAGTACAGTAGTACAAGTAGTACAGTAGTACAGTAGTACAGTAGTACAAGTAGTACAGTAGTACAGTAGTACAAGTAGTACAGTAGTACAGTAGTACAGTAGTACAAGTAGTATAGTAGTACAGTAGTACAGTAGTACAAGTAGTACAGTAGTACAGTAGTACAAGTAGTACAGTAGTACAGTAGTACAAGTAGTACAGTAGTACAGTAGTACAGTAGTACAGTAGTAGTATTCAATCCTACTGTAGACATTATACAGCATTACAGTAGTACAGTAGTACAGTAGTACAAGTAGTACAGTAGTACAAGTAGTACAAGTAGTACAGTAGTACAAGTAGTACAGTAGTACAAGTAGTACAGTAGTACAGCATTACAGTAGTACAGTAGTACAAGTAGTACAGTAGTACAGCATTACAGTAGTACAGTAGTACAAGTAGTACAGTAGTACAGCATTACAGTAGTACAGTAGTACAGCATTACAGTAGTACAGTAGTACAAGTAGTATAGTAGTACAGTAGTACAGTAGTACAAGTAGTACAGTAGTACAGTAGTACAGCATTACAGTAGTACAGTAGTACAGCATTACAGTAATACAGTAGTACAGTAGTACAGTAGTACAGCATTACAGTAGTACAGTAGTACAGTAGTACAAGTAGTACAGTAGTACAGTAGTACAGCATTACAGTAGTACAGTAGTACAGTAGTACAGTAGTACAAGTAGTACAGTAGTACAGTAGTACAAGTAGTACAAGTAGTACAAGTAGTACAGTAGTACAGTAGTACAAGTAGTATAGTAGTACAAGTAGTACAAGTAGTACAAGTAGTACAGTAGTACAAGTAGTACAAGTAGTACAGTAGTACAAGTAGTACAGTAGTACAAGTAGTATAGTAGTACAAGTAGTACAGTAGTACAGTAGTACAGTAGTACCAGTAGTACAGTAGTACAAGTAGTACAGTAGTACAGTAGTACAAGTAGTACAGTAGTACAGTAGTACAAGTAGTACAGTAGTACAGTAGTACAAGTAGTACAGTAGTAGTATTCAATCCTACTGTAGACATTATACAGCATTACAGTAGTACAGTAGTACAAGTAGTACAGTAGTACAGTAGTACAGTAGTACAAGTAGTACAGTAGTACAGTAGTACAGTAGTACAAGTAGTACAAGTAGTACAGTAGTACAAGTAGTACAGTAGTACAAGTAGTATAGTAGTGCAGCAGTACAGCAGTACAAGTAGTACAAGTAGTATAGTAGTACAGTAGTACAGTAGTACAAGTAGTACAGTAGTACAAGTAGTATAGTAGTACAGTAGTACAGTAGTACAAGTAGTATAGTAGTACAATAGTACAAGTAGTACAGTAGTACAGTAGTACAGTAGTACAAGTATTACAGTAGTACAGTAAACAGTAGTACAAGTAGTACAGTAGTACAAGTAGTACAGTAGTACAGTAGTACAATAGTACAAGTAGTACATTAGTACAAGTAGTACAGTAGTACAGTAGTACAGTAGTACAAGTAGTACAGTATTACAGTAGTACAAGTAGTACAGTAGTACAAGTAGTACAAGTAGTACAGTAGTACAAGTAGTACAGTAGTACAATTAGTACAGTAGTACAGTAGTACAAGTAGTACAGTAGTACAAGTAGTACAGTAGTAAAGTATTACAGTAGTACAAGTAGTACAGTAGTACAGTAGTACAAGTAGTACAGTAGTACAGTAGTACAAGTAGTACAGTAGTACAAGTAGTACAAGTAGTACAGTAGTACAAGTAGTACAGTAGTACAGTAGTACAAGTAGTACAGTAGTACAGTAGTACAGCAGTACAAGTAGTACAGTAGTACAAGTAGTACAGTAGTACAAGTAGTACAGTAGTACAGTAGTACAAGTAGTACAGTAGTACAAGTAGTACAAGTAGTATAGTAGTACAAGTAGTATAGTAGTACAGTAGTACAAGTAGTACAGTAGTACAAGTAGTACAAGTAGTACAGTAGTACAGTAGTACAGCAGTACAGCAGTACAAGTAGTACAGTAGTACAAGTAGTACAGTAGTACAGTAGTACAAGTAGTACAGTAGTACAAGTAGTATAGTAGTACAGTAGTACAAGTAGTATAGTAGTACAGTAGTACAGTAGTACAAGTAGTACAGTAGTACAGTAGTACAGTAGTACAAGTAGTACAGTAGTACAGTAGTACAAGTAGTACAGTAGTACAGTAGTACAAGTAGTACAGTAGTACAGTAGTACAAGTAGTACAGTAGTACAAGTAGTACAGTAGTACAGTAGTACAAGTAGTACAGTAGTACAGTAGTACAAGTAGTACAGTAGTACAATAGTACAAGTAGTACAAGTAGTACAGTAGTACAGTAGTACAGTAGTACAAGTATTACAGTAGTACAGTAAACAGTAGTACAAGTAGTACAGCAGTACAAGTAGTACAAGTAGTATAGTAGTACAGTAGTACAAGTAGTACAGTAGTACAAGAAGTACAGTAGTACAGCATTACAGTAGTACAGTAGTACAAGTAGTACAGTAGTACAGCATTACAGTAGTACAGTAGTACAAGTAGTACAGTAGTACAGCATTACAGTAGTACAGTAGTACAGCATTACAGTAGTACAGTAGTACAAGTAGTATAGTAGTACAGTAGTACAAGTAGTACAGTAGTACAGTAGTACAGCATTACAGTAGTACAGTAGTACAGCATTACAGTAGTACAGTAGTACAGTAGTACAGCATTACAGTAGTACAGTAGTACAGTAGTACAAGTAGTACAGTAGTACAAGTAGTACAAGTAGTACAGTAGTACAAGTAGTACAGTAGTACAGTAGTACAAGTAGTACAGTAGTACAGTAGTACAGCAGTACAGCAGTACAAGTAGTACAGTAGTACAAGTAGTACAGTAGTACAGTAGTACAGTAGTACAAGTAGTACAGTAGTACAGTAGTACAAGTAGTACAGTAGTACAAGTAGTACAAGTAGTATAGTAGTACAGTAGTACAAGTAGTATAGTAGTACAGTAGTACAAGTAGTACAGTAGTACAGTAGTACAAGTAGTACAGTAGTACAGTAGTACAGCAGTACAGCAGTACAAGTAGTACAGTAGTACAAGTAGTACAGTAGTACAGTAGTACAAGTAGTACAGTAGTACAAGTAGTATAGTAGTACAGTAGTACAAGTAGTATAGTAGTACAGTAGTACAGTAGTACAAGTAGTACAGTAGTACAAGTAGTACAGTAGTACAGTAGTACAAGTAGTACAGTAGTACAGTAGTACAAGTAGTACAGTAATACAAGTAGTACAGTAGTACAGTAGTACAGTAGTACAAGTAGTACAGTAGTACAGTAGTACAAGTAGTACAGTAGTACAAGTAGTACAGTAGTACAGTAGTACAAGTAGTACAGTAGTACAGTAGTACAAGTAGTACAGTAGTACAAGTAGTACAAGTAGTACAGTAGTACAAGTAGTACAGTAGTACAAGTAGTATAGTAGTACAGTAGTACAAGTAGTACAGTAGTACAATAGTACAAGTAGTACAAGTAGTACAGTAGTACAGTAGTACAAGTATTACAGTAGTACAGTAAACAGTAGTACAAGTAGTACAGTAGTACAAGTAGTACAGTAGTACAAGTAGTACAGTAGTACAGTAGTACAATAGTACAAGTAGTACAGTAGTACAGTAGTACAAGTAGTACAGTAGTACAAGTAGTACAGTGTTACAGTAGTACAAGTAGTACAGTAGTACAGTAGTACAAGTAGTACGTAGTACAAGTAGTACAGTAGTACAAGTAGTACAGTAGTAAAGTATTACAGTAGTACAAGTAGTACAGTAGTACAGTATTACAAGTAGTACAGTAGTACAGTAGTACAAGTAGTACAGTAGTACAGTAGTACAGTAGTACAAGTAGTACAAGTAGTACAGTAGTACAAGTAGTACAGTAGTACAGTAGTACAAGTAGTACAGTAGTACAGTAGTACAGCAGTACAGCAGTACAAGTAGTACAGTAGTACAAGTAGTACAGTAGTACAGTAGTACAGTAGTACAAGTAGTACAGTAGTACAAGTAGTACAGTAGTACAAGTAGTACAGTAGTACAGTAGTACAAGTAGTACAGTAGTACAAGTAGTATAGTAGTACAGTAGTACAAGTAGTACAGTAGTATAGTAGTACAGTAGTACAGTAGTACAAGTAGTACAGTAGTACAGCAGTACAAGTAGTACAGTAGTACAAGTAGTACAGTAGTACAGTAGTACAAGTAGTACAAGTAGTACAGTAGTACAGTAGTACAAGTAGTACAGTAGTACAAGTAGTACAAGTAGTACAGTAGTACAGTAGTAGTACAAGTAGTACAGTAGTACAGTAGTACAAGTAGTACAGTAGTACAGTAGTACAGCAGTACAGCAGTACAAGTAGTACAGTAGTACAAGTAGTACAGTAGTACAGTAGTACAAGTAGTACAGTAGTACTAGTAGTACAGTAGTACAGTAGTACAGTAGTACAAGTAGTACAAGTAGTACAGTAGTTCAAGTAGTTCAAGTAGTACAGTAGTACAGTAGTACAAGTAGTACAGTAGTACAGTAGTACAAGTAGTACAGTAGTACAGTAGTACAAGTAGTACAGTAGTACAGTAGTACAGCAGTACAGCAGTACAAGTAGTACAGTAGTACAGTAGTTCAAGTAGTTCAAGTAGTACAGTAGTACAAGTAGTACAGTAGTACAGTAGTACAGCAGTACAGCAGTACAAGTAGTACAGTAGTACAAGTAGTACAGTAGTACAGTAGTACAAGTAGTACAGTAGTACAAGTAGTATAGTAGTACAGTAGTACAAGTAGTATAGTAGTACAGTAGTACAGTAGTACAAGTAGTACAGTAGTACAAGTAGTACAGTAGTACAGTAGTACAAGTAGTACAAGTAGTACAGTAGTACAGTAGTACAAGTAGTACAGTAATACAAGTAGTACAGTAGTACAGTAGTACAAGTAGTACAGTAGTACAATAGTACAAGTAGTACAGTAGTACAAGTAGTACAGTAGTACAGTAGTACAAGTAGTACAGTAGTACAGTAGTACAAGTAGTACAGTAGTACAAGTAGTACAGTAGTACAGTAGTACAGCAGTACAGCAGTACAAGTAGTACAGTAGTACAGTAGTTCAAGTAGTTCAAGTAGTACAGTAGTACAAGTAGTACAGTAGTACAGTAGTACAAGTAGTACAGTAGTACAGTAATACAAGTAGTACAGTAGTACAGTAGTACAAGTAGTACAGTAGTACAAGTAGTACAGTAGTACAGTAGTACAAGTAGTACAGTAGTACAGTAGTACAAGTAGTACAGTAGTACAAGTAGTACAGTAGTACAGTAGTACAAGTAGTACAGTAGTACAATAGTACAAGTAGTACAAGTAGTACAGTAGTACAAGTAGTACAGTAGTACAGTAGTACAAGTAGTACAGTAGTACAGTAGTACAGTAGTACAAGTAGTACAGTAGTACAAGTAATACAGTAGTACAAGTAGTACAGTAGTACAGTAGTACAGTAGTACAGTAGTACAAGTAGTACAGTAGTACAGTAGTACAAGTAGTACAAGTAGTACAGTAGTACAAGTAGTACAGTAGTACAAGTAGTATAGTAGTACAGTAGTACAGTAGTACAAGTAGTACAGTAGTACAAGTAGTACAGTAGCACAGTAGTACAGTAGTACAAGTAGTACAGTAGTACAAGTAGTATAGTAGTACAGTAGTACAAGTAGTACAGTAGTACAAGTAGTACAGTAGTACAGTAGTATAGTAGTACAGTAGTACAAGTAGTACAGTAGCACAGTAGTACAAGTAGTATAGTAGTACAGTAGTACAAGTAGTACAGTAGTACAAGTAGTGGGGCAGGAACTATGGATGTTGAGAAAGTGGGTTCAAGTTGGACACTGCTTTGCTTGTATTCCCCGGAGCAACAGATCTTTCCTCAGTGAAGGCCCAAGCACATGACCTACTGTGCTGTAAGTGGGTGAGTGTAAGCGATGCTAAGTGTATGAATTATAGAGTATAAAGTGGTGTGTTTGTCCCTCCTTGTAGTCTCTGTGGAGTCCTGAGCTTTGTGACACTGCTGCAGTAGCAGCACCACAGGCCGTGAGTGCAGAGCAGCAACAACAGATCAACAACAGCCCTGAAATATGTGCCTACTGCAACGCAGTAGTTCCCAAAAACCACATGAAGAGCCACCTTTTTACTCATTGCCAGAGGGAGAGTGAAGCCAGCAGTTGACACTAGCAGACACTGGATGCCCAATGCAACACCTCTAGACTGATTCATTGTTAACTGATGTCTTTGTTGCCCCGCTATGAATCACACGCTCTGCTGGATGTCACATGACACTGGTGCTTGGGAGTTTTTGTCGTAAGATATTACTTGGAAATTGTATGTCGACCTATGAAATGATTTTGTACAGTATCGGTCTAAGTGTAATAAAGCAAACATTTAATCATGGTTTTTGACACATTATTTAATATGTTTTTTATTATTATACACAAGGATTTTAAAGGCCTGCATGGTGAAGTATGTTGACACAGTGTAAATACTAGGTCTCCATTTATCTCCATGAAGTCATACTGGATGTATTTTCACTGAGATGTTTGAAGAAGCATCCACTTTTATTCTCCAAGTGGATCTGGAAATGTGTGAGTCATGAAAATTATAAGTAATGAATAATGTGTGGTTATTTTATGGCATATAGTAACCTTAAATACTTTAAATCCCAAATACTTCTGCCAGCTAATCGATTTACAGTGATGATTTCTGTCAAAATGTAAATGATGTTGTGTTGTGAAATACTGGTCACAGGCGTTTTTATTAAAATGAGGCTTTACATAAATACTAATAGGCTAAATTAGCTGTTGTAATTTGGAGCAGCTGCATGGTATGCTTAGTGCAGAATATGAAATATTTCCAATTAATTAAAACAATGTTATAAGTTATAATACCATATGGTCATTGAAAGCAGATCTGTGCAGGTAAACAGGTTAATTAAAACTATGTGTTACTCCACATAACATCATGTACAGGCTCAGCTCTTTAATTACATGCCCAATTATCTTACAATTTGTAGAGTAATGTTTTTATCCTTGCCACATATTAGTCTTAAACATCTTCAGATGATAGGCGGTGCTTTATTAAGAGATTAATAGGCACATGGTTTATTTTGTTCTCCCTCACTCCCCTTTCATGGGTTGGTTCTATCTGACCAGCTGGTAACAGTGTACTACAGTGAACTAGTACACAAGCTGTTAGCAACACAGTTGTTTTTCATGATAAGACCTCTTGCCTACACACTTAGAAAAAATACTTCTTAAGGGGTTCTTCAGCTGTCCCCATAGGAGAACCCTTTTTGGTTCCAGGTAGAACCCTTTTTGGTTCCATGTAGAACCCCTTTGGGTTCCATGTAGAACCTTCTGTGGAAAGGGTTCTTCAAAGGGTTCTACCTGGAACCAAAAGGGGTTCTTCAAAGGGTTATCCTATGGGGACAGCCGAAGAACCATTTTAGGTTCTAGCTAGCACCTTTTTTTCTAAGAGTGTACAAATCGCTTTTGACTTCGGCAATATTTATTCACAGCTTTGCAACCGATTGTGGTCATTTTCACTATCTTGTGTGATGATGTCTTAGGGAAAATATGTGTATTAAAACATCTGTGTGCAGTGAGGACCTTGCAGCCCTTAGGATATGGGCTGGTAACACTTGTGCTGCGTAGATGAGCTGGTGTGAAGACTGTAAACAGGGTATTTTATTAATCCCATTTAACATGCTTTACTCAACACTGGTGGTTACTTCATAGCTATTTCATATATTTTACATTATTTTGAATCATATTGAGTCGTGTTTTATGGATTTGATAATCACAGAATATTATCATTGCTTTATCACTGACATTATTGCCTGATTTATATATAACTTCAACAATCTTTATGGTTATGTTCAAATCTTCTGTGAAAGAGGAGAAACCAAAAGTGATTAGGATTTGATATCAATAGAAAGAGCAGAGGCTTTAGAACACTTTGTTGCTGTTCAAGTGGACAAGGGAAGAGGAAGACGTTATCTGAGACAACGTGCTGTATTTACAAATCTGAATATTACATTTTGGTCACGTACAATGTGCCAAGCAGAATGTGCTATTCCTAACTTTCACATCAAATGATGGACAGTGAAGAATAGAGAGAATATATTCAGAGAAATGTATGAAATACAAATAGCCATCTCCCTAATGATGCTGCCTTGTAGACCATCTCCCTAATGATGCTGCCTTGTAGATCTGTGAAGAGCTGAACACAGTGCAGACTGTATGGTTCTCTCTCTGGAATCATCGACAGATGCTTGCAGATAATTATGTTGTCACTGCTTGTTATTTGGAAGAGGGAAGCTGCACTGACAGCTAGGTTTTTTTATTTGATATGTTTACTCAGTTGTTAATAAAGTAATGTGGACAGGAGATAAGAAAACTGACTTGAACTCCTGGGAACCCATTTTATGCCCACCTTGAGGGGAACAGCTTGTGTACCTAACCTAGGCCAGCTTGTTGTTCCATTTGAGTTGTGACGGCTGTGGCAGGTATGTTTGGAGGGAACGTTTGAGGAAATATAAAAAATCTAAGAGGAGGAGGAAGATGGATATGGATTGAGAGGGAGAAGCAGCAGGCTGATTACGAGGTGTCAAAATTGCCAGGAGCAAAAAGGTTAAAGCAATCAGGGGTGAGAAGAGTGAGGGGCAACTAATTATCCATCTCATTTGTGGAGAGCAGCATTTGAGGCAGCGCTAGCCTGCTGAACGGTGACAGATTGGTGCTGAGGAGAGGGGAGGTGTTAGAACAATGGAGCCCAGCTCACCATCATTACCTCATGCTAATCAGGAGTGCTGCTGCAATGCCATTCTGAGCTGAACAGAGTTCAGGGAAAAATAGGAAGTCACCAGCTCCAGGGGACAGCAGTCAATTCCAACTGGAGGAGAGAAGGGGGAAAAAACGGACATATTTGTTCTGGCAGCAGTTCTGCCAACGCATGAATAAGCCAAAAGGTCCTCCTAGGCAGGAGTTGGTTTGTGTGGCCCGTATCACCACATCTCTGTATTGTAAGCGGCTTAGAAAATGAATCTGAAGATTGTACATCTGAAGTTTTTACATGATCATTCAACTATCTGACTTATATACTATAACTTGAATGAGGGATTTCTATGATCACATTGATCAATGTATCTGAGGATCATTTTTGTAGTTGTAAATTATTTGCATCCTTTGACTAAAGCTGCTATTTAAATGGAACTGCAAATGTTTGTGTTATTTTAGATTGTATGATATATCTTGACTCAAAATACAATTATATCCTCATTGCGATGTTCATAATTACTTAACAAATTCCCCTAGTGACAGACTTACATAGTGTTTAGAGTAAGGCATATGCAATACACTGTCATGACGCCTGCTTTATTGGGTGCAATGTAAACCAAGCTTGAAACAAGGAAAACATGGCCCTAGCGAGGACACTTGTCAATCTCTCAACAGATGTAACACATCACAATCACTAAAGAACCGTACTGCTTACTAGAACGTCTGGAAATCATTTACATTTCTTAGTTAGATATAAAAGAAAGAGAGATTCTAAAATGTGTATGTAGTGTTAATTAACAGGAAGTCTGATCAAACATTTTCATTTCCACCACCATTTGGGAAGTTGAACTAGTAGACTGCTGCATTCTTTACAATGCCTTTATTATCTGGCTCTTATTTACAGACATAGACACACCCAGACAGGTACAAATGCTGTGACCCAGACAGGTACAAATGCTATGACCCAGACATGACCCAGACAGGTACAAATGCTATGACCCAGACAGGTACAAATGCTATGACCCAGACAGGTACAAATGCTGTGACCCAGACAGGTACAAATGCTATGACCCAGACAGGTACAAATGCTATGACCCAGACATGACCCAGACAGGTACAAATGCTATGACCCAGACAGGTACAAATGCTATGACCCAGACAGGTACAAATGCTGTGACCCAGACAGGTACAAATGCTATGACCCAGACAGGTACAAATGCTGTGACCCAGACAGGTACAAATGCTATGACCCAGACAGGTACAAATGCTATGACCCAGACAGGTTGAAATGCTATGACCCAGACAGGTACAAATGCTATGGCCCAGACAGGTACAAATACTATGACCCAGACAGGTACAAATGCTATGACCCAGACATGACCCAGACAGGTACAAATGCTATGACCCAGACAGGTTGAAATGCTATGACCCAGACAGGTACAAATGCTATGACCCAGACAGGTACAAATGCTATGACCCAGACATGACCCAGACAGGTACAAATGCTATGACCCAGACAGGTACAAATGCTGTGACCCAGACAGGTACAAATGCTATGACCCAGACAGGTACAAATGCTATGACCCAGACAGGTACAAATGCTATGACCCAGACAGGTACAAATGCTGTGACCCAGACAGGTACAAATGCTATGACCCAGACAGGTACAAATGCTATGACCCAGACATGACCCAGACAGGTACAAATGCTATGACCCAGACAGGTACAAATGCTATGACCCAGACAGGTACAAATGCTGTGACCCAGACAGGTACAAATGCTATGACCCAGACAGGTACAAATGCTGTGACCCAGACAGGTACAAATGCTATGACCCAGACAGGTACAAATGCTGTGACCCAGACAGGTACAAATGCTGTGACCCAGACAGGTACAAATGCTATGACCCAGACAGGTACAAATGCTATGACCCAGACAGGTACAAATGCTATGACCCAGACAGGTTGAAATGCTATGACCCAGACAGGTACAAATGCTATGACCCAGACAGGTACAAATGCTATGACCCAGACAGGTACAAATGCTATGACCCAAATAGGTTAAAATGCTATGACCCAGACAGGTACAAATGCTATGACCCAGACAGGTACAAAAGCTATGACCCAGACAGGTACAAATGCTATGACCCAGACAGGTTGAAATGCTATGACCCAGACAGGTACAAATGCTATGACCCAGACAGGTACAAATACTATGACCCAGACAGGTACAAATGCTATGACCCAGACATGACCCAGACAGGTACAAATGCTATGACCCAGACAGGTTGAAATGCTATGACCCAGACAGGTACAAATGCTATGACCCAGACAGGTACAAATGCTATGACCCAGACATGACCCAGACAGGTACAAATGCTATGACCCAGACAGGTACAAATGCTGTGACCCAGACAGGTACAAATGCTATGACCCAGACATGACCCAGACAGGTACAAATGCTATGACCCAGACAGGTACAAATGCTATGACCCAGACAGGTACAAATGCTGTGACCCAGACAGGTACAAATGCTATGACCCAGACAGGTACAAATGCTATGACCCAGACATGACCCAGACAGGTACAAATGCTATGACCCAGACAGGTACAAATGCTGTGACCCAGACAGGTACAAATGCTATGACCCAGACAGGTACAAATGCTGTGACCCAGACAGGTACAAATGCTATGACCCAGACAGGTACAAATGCTGTGACCCAGACAGGTACAAATGCTGTGACCCAGACAGGTAAAATGCTATGACCCAGACAGGTACAAATGCTGTGACCCAGACAGGTACAAATGCTGTGACCCAGACAGGTACAAATGCTATGACCCAGACAGGTACAAATGCTGTGACCCAGACAGGTACAAATGCTGTGACCCAGACAGGTACAAATGCTATGACCCAGACAGGTACAAATGCTATGACCCAGACAGGTACAAATGCTATGACCCAGACATGACCCAGACAGGTACAAATGCTATGACCCAGACAGGTTGAAATGCTATGACCCAGACAGGTACAAATGCTATGACCCAGACAGGTACAAATGCTATGACCCAGACAGGTACAAATGCTATGACCCAGACAGGTTGAAATGCTATGACCCAGACAGGTACAAATGCTATGACCCAGACAGGTACAAATGCTATGACCCAGACAGGTACAAATGCTATGACCCAGACAGGTACAAATGCTATGACCCAGACAGGTTGAAATACTATGACCCAGACAGGTACAAATGCTATGACCCAGACAGGTACAAATACTATGACCCAGACAGGTACAAATGCTATGACCCAGACATGACCCAGACAGGTACAAATGCTATGACCCAGACAGGTTGAAATGCTATGACCCAGACAGGTACAAATGCTATGACCCAGACATGACCCAGACAGGTACAAATGCTATGACCCAGACAGGTTGAAATGCTATGACCCAGACAGGTACAAATGCCTTGACCCAGACAGGTACAAATGCTATGACGCAGACAGGTACAAATGCTATGACCCAGACAGGTACAAATGTGTTCTTACTGCTTTTAGTGCAAGGTGAAAAGCAAACCATCTTGGTACTGAACATTATTCTACCATATTCTACAGTTATTACATATGTTGATCTTCGACAACCTTGCCTGCTAGTTGGTGAATAATTAGTTAGATGTTTTGTATAATCTCTTACAAATGTTCTTCTAGATGTCTTTACCTTTTTCCATCTTTAAATCTTGTGTGATGTTTTGTAAAAAAAAGCCTCCAGTCTAGATGTCTGTTTACACATGCCCAGCCAGTGTAATAAGGCCACCTGGCCAGAACATCGTCTCAACATCAATGTCATGCAGACAATTAACAACTCATGAAAGAACCATATTCAGTTATCTGAGGGAAGGTCACAATGGCACTTGAGACTGCCAAATAGTGAGCTCAACGTATCACCTCGCAGTTTTCATGCCTTGCTGTGAGCTGCATCTTGCTCCTTGTGTCGAAGCAGTAGGAGTTAAGTGTGTCAGATGAAATGTGTTGAAGCCATTGTTGCCTTTGGAAAGTCTCAGAATGGCCCCTCTCTCTATGATGTGTTTGTTTTGGTGCTGATTTGAGAGCCCTGATTTCTGGAGAACAGATTTGGCAGTCACAGCAAGTGATGACAGAGGCAGTGGTGAGATCGCACCCAGAACCCCAAAGGAGCCTCCCATTTCTGTGGACCTGGATGCTGTATATGTACACAGTTCGCAGAGATAGTAATCAGTGTGAGTTTGATAATGTCATTGTTGTACTTAATTCACATTAAGTCTATACATTTTTCAAACATCATATTAACAGCTCCAAGAAATATGACCCTTATTGACATGGTGTTGAGTGGCCCTCATAAAGTAACATCTCATGGCTGTGTTTTAGAAGGATTATCATGAGCCTGAGATTGAAAGCCATAGCCTACAAAGAAATGCCTTCTCTTTCGATAGCCCTCAGTTGCATCGATGTAGGTTGTTTTTCACCATAACACATGGGGGGCCGGTTGAAGCTTGGAGGGGTAGTGGAATAAAACATGCATTTCAGGGGTTAAGGCAGCATGAGAGAATCCATTCTCGGTTTAATGACCTAGCCTTGCTGGGAAAGGACGACAGGGAACATGCTCTTGACTTTTACTGAATTTGCCAATTAACACCTCCAATAACAGGCTGCCTCTGAAAATCACCAATGCCAGGAGAGGAGGAGTAAGTCATATGCACTTTGTTTTTCATCCTTTGATCTTGGACTTTTTGACTAGAAATGTGGCATGTAATACAAATAATAATTTGCCCACACCAATTATCCTTTAAAATGTTTGTCGAAAATGATTATTTTGTAGAATTTTTTTGCTAAAGGTATCTTTGTATTAACTGTCATGATAAACCTGTAATTCGTTGATGATATCATTGGGAATTGACTATCAGACTGGTAATATTGGAAATGCTGTCTTTTTTAATGTGCCATATGAATCCTTATGCACTTCCAGGACATTCTATTTTCGCACTTCCCCGTATGGCCATGTTCAGCTTCAATTAGAACAACCACTTTGGTATCAGATACACTGCTATGAATTCTACACCCCTTACGTTTCACATGTTTACCAGCCTTACAAACAACACTGGATGAAGTATCAATTCTACTCCCCTTACGATTCACAGTTTTATCAGCCTTACAAACACCACTCGTATGGGTGTGAACTTCCAAGCCCCTGGTGAAAATCACAGTGGGCCCTCCTCTGATTCCCTCTGCAGGTAGAGGGCCTTCTGCTTTCAGCCTGTAATGATGTTGGTGAATAACATAACCACAAACACCTCTGTCTATGTGTAAGGTGGACATTCTCACACCAGCTACTGGCCTATTGAATGAAGCCCACTAAAGATGGACTGTAATTGAAAAAGCTTGCATACCGCTGTAAATGTACAGTGAATCATTCTAGTGGAGCCGCCATAATCACACCATAATACTTGATTTCACAATTCATTAGCAGGTGTTTTAACAATATGTAATAAATAATTGATACTAGTTCACACCATTAGGAAAGGTTGAGGGATCTATCTAATGATGTTAAGAAAGTAAAGTGGAGAACATTTTTAGGTGTGAGCTGTGTACAGTTACGTTGACAAAGGCCTGTCTAAACACTTGGTCAACCTTCTTTTTATTGAACCTTTATTTAACCAGGCAAGTCAGTTAAGAACAAATTCTTATTTACAATGATGGCCTACACATACATACATGTCACATACATACATGTCACATACATACATGTCACACACACAACAGAACATTTTTAAACACTGAACACGTTAATCAACTTCAAAAGCAGCAGAACCCTTTCCTTGGTAACACACGCTAACCAGGTTATTAGACCATACCTTTCTTCTCCTGGTGTGTTTAACAACACAAACCCTGCAATAGAGGTCTACTTAACACACACATCCATGTATTTATTTGGTGTTAAGAAACCATCTGGCTTGAGTAGAACTGAAAGTCATTCTGGCAGGTCACCTCCCTTACTGACACGTCATTGAATTAGTCAATGAGGATGATGCCTAGTCTCTTTGCTCTGCCACTCAGACTGTAATGTGTATCACTGTGGAACATGCATCTCTCACTTCGCTATTTGTTGTTGAAGAAGTGTGCTTAGTTAATTCACCTGGAGTCTTTGTTACCATGGTAATCTTGTTTATTGTTTTAACAGTGTTGGCTAGCACTTTTTGCGTTGTCTTTGTCAAAGTTGTGAAAATGGCAACGCATATGAAATGCTCCTGCTTGCTGTTATCCTGCCAGTTCTCCATGGATCAACGGTTCTTGTGCCAATGTTCACACTCTAGTTCTCTCTTTGTCTGTGTGATTAGATTGAACATTGTGCCTTTTTATATATTTCTTGCTTTTAATCTCGTTCATGCTTGATCTTATGTTTGGTAATAGTTGGAATTTGAGTCATGGCCAATCTGTCTGACAGTTTTAGATGATCCAGAATATACGCAGGTTAGATTTTCCTTCATTGTAAATCAGCGCAAGACGAATTGGCTGTATATTTTCTTCACACCTTTCTCTATCTGGGGATAGCAAGCACAATCATCCCTGCAGAGTGCTCCCAGTACCCTAATCTGCAAGTTAGGGACCCTGTTCTGCCGTTGTATCTAGAAGAGATTTGTTTTGGTTTTCTTCTTCCTTCGTTGCTCGTCTCTGTGGTTTTTGCATTTACACACCCATAGGATTACATAAGATATAACAATATGTGGGTGCCTTATAGACCAGCCTTCTGTTTTACACAATACAAACATGCTGATCATGTTCCATATAGAACTGGCAGGCGAACCATGATTTAGATCAACAGATGGCTGATAGATTGATATATTTGATATATCTGATAGATTGATATATTTGATATATCTGATAGATTGATATATTTGATATATCTGATAGATTGATATATTTGATATATCTGATAGATTGATATATTTGATAGATTGGAGCCATTTCAAGTTGTTATACTTCTCCATAATCTATGGGACTGTGTTTGTGATGGTCCTGTCCAGAAACATTATGGCTCCACAACAGACCACAATTACTCATGTCTGTAGAGACTTGCACTGGGAGATTATTGAACCACGCTCCCTAGTTCTCAGAGGGAAAAAGCGACTGTTGGGTATTTGAAGTAAATATCTATATTTTTTATTAAGGATATAGATTTAGATGTTGAGACATGGGGTGTGACAGCAGACTACCAGAGATTATTATTCACCCTTTGGGACATCGAATGCTGTTCAGTGACATCTTTCAATTTCTCAGGAATGTGCAGCTCTACAGATGATGTGATTTCTTTTTTTTCTATAGCTCTGGCTATCTCACAGTTATTGGTGTAAGTCATCCTACATATGCCCCACTGAGGAACACTGCCACGCAAGTCACATCACCTCCCTTGCAGTAATGGAGAGGTCATCATTTGAACAGACCAGAAGCATTTCTGACTGGAACCTCTACCAAGCATTCTACAGTTTGAAGATCAAGGAAGCTCACCATTATTCCTAAAATCAAACAGATGTAGAGCTGCTGAATCAGGTAGGACTTGATATCGAAGAGGATAAACGCTGCCGTGTAACTGCTGAGATGCTCACTGAGCTAAGCTAAGCATCGATCCATCTGGCTCTGAAGACACTGTCATATCACCTCTGTGTTTAAGTGTTATCTTGTCAGGTTCCAATGATCTCCCTGTCAGATTCAGGAGATGTCAGATGTCCCTGTGACGTCTGTATGTTTCTGAAACGCATCCTTTACTGCAGTGCATCAATATAGAATAGTATACATCTGCTTAGTTTTGTATAATTGTGAATAGGTATAATAAGTGTGTTTTTGTCTGTGTCTGTGTGTTGTGTTGTGTTGTGTTGTATTGTGTTGTGTTGTGTTGTGTTGTGTTGTGTTGTATTGTATTGTGTTGTATTGTATTGTGTTGTATTGTATTGTTTTAGAGAAGGATGGAAAGCATGGCTTATGAGGATTAACTCAATCTATTTCAGTTGCAATAATAGTTCATTCTGTTCCTTCAACAGTTGTCATCCACTTCTTCGAATACCTTTAATGTAGAAAGAGAAAAAAAACATTAAAATGAATATGAACAAAGACTCAGCAGCAAAGCAGCGCTGTGAAACTGCTTCATGATGGATTCCTTAGTCCCACTGCTGATTTAATTGATATTTAAAGGGTGGGTATCCAGTCTCTGGTGCTGAAAGGCTACAAACTGTCTCAGCCAAGGTGTGGTAACTGTGAAAAATTGAAAGCAAGTTCTTCCACTGCTAATGTACACCCCGTTTAACGTAAGGACGCCTTCTGTAATCCAGCACTCATTGTCATGTTTCCACTCAGGCATTTTGTAAAAGACGTCTCTAAATGTCCTTTGTTTTATTTTTTATACCCAGAACCTCAATTTATACCCATTTTGCTGCAAGTGCCCGGTCATTTATGGATTGGCACAGCTCCTCGTACGTCCTTGTACTGCAGGCCTGAGATGGTGCTGGTGACTGGTTATCAAAGCCATTCTGGTTGTAACTGCAGGCTGTCTGGAGTCCATATTAACACCTAGCAGAGGTTCTTGTCGGAGCATGCAGGTGGTGCCTTGGTGATGGTGGAGCCCTTCCAGAGTGTATGTCTACCAGGTATGCTTCTATTCCTCACCTTCACCCTTGTGTCTTTCATGTCCACATGAGAGGCAATGTGACAGTGTCTAATTCTATGTCATTTACTGTATGCAATGGTTCATTTGTTTCATAACTTAAACAGTGATTTTTACTTGAGAGAAATCCAACAGTAAGTTGATGGTTCAGTTTCAGGACATCTAGTTGATTTAATGTCAATTCAGTTTGACATTTCATCAGCTACATTACTGTCATAGTTTGATTTTTAAAGCAGCACCCGAAGAAGATGAAGATATGACTGTTTTTTCACCTGTGGTTGTTTGTCATAGGGAGAGATGTACATCAGTCTGCCAATCATGTCACATTTATGGAGTCTAGTTTCTCCCTGAAGAATTCTGGAATTATCATGAACCTTTCCTTGGGTTTCTGCCCTTGCCTGGTTGCTGCTCTGTTCGATTTGGTTCCATATGCCACTTTCCAATTTCCTGCGTGCAGACAGCAGGGAGTACAGCTCTATCATCACCTTCACAGAGCTGTCTGGGAATGTCAGAGGCAATTCCATTTCCCTTTGCAATGGGGAGGAGGGAAGTGAGACGTTCCATACAGCACACAGAAATTGGCTGAGCGCTCCCTCTCACAGTTGAATGACAAGGACACTGTTTGTCTGCATGTATTGCTTTGATTTTTTTTTTTTACTATTAGTAAATGTATTGTGTGTAGGAGTATAGTGCTGGCGGAGATATTCTTCCTGAAGTCTGAAATTACTCTAAGGGTTAAGCATATCATGTTTGGTTGTTGCTTGAACACCTAGTTGTTAACTTCACTTGGAGATGGGGTCCTGAAATAAACCGATGATATTAGGCTGCTGTGAAGCTGTGCTAAACATATTGAAGATGGCTCTAATGCTTTCACTCTCAAGCGTTCACTCAGCCATTTTGTGAAGTGACTGTGTGTCTGTGTTATTTCTGGCCTTTTTGGGTTGGATTCCAGCTTTTATCAGTCACTATTGTTTTGCAGACAGAGAGGGACCTGGACTGTGTTGCTCCAGGATACATTAAGCATTGGTTAGAGCGATCTGTGGCTCTTTCTTTTCACACTGCATTCCCAATGAGCTGCGTGTCGCCTGCTGTTGTTTCTTGGTACTTTAATAAAGATCATTTTTGTAACACGACAATCGGCTGTTTGCTAATATCCTTCTCTCTTCTGCATCTTGCCTGAGAATTTTCAGATTCTGATTGTTCATGTAATATCATAACTTAGTGTTACGCAATATCCACTAATTTGCCATGAATCTTGTTTTTTGTCACAAAATATATAAATATGCTTATGTCATTTTCAGGTAAAAAAAATTCCCAACATTCAGTTTAAAAATAGAACAAATATTGTTTCACTAAATACTACTGGTTTCACTAAATACTACTGGTTTCACTAAATACTACTGGTTTCACTAAATACTACTGGTCTGGTTTCACTAAATACTACTGGTTTCACTAAATACTACTGGTTTCACTAAATACTACTGGTTTCACTAAATACTACTGGTCTGGTTTCACTAAATACTACTGGTTTCACTAAATACTACTGGTTTCACTAAATACTACTGGTTTCACTATCACAAAGCAAATGTTATTACAATGTGATTTTAACTGTGTTATCCACAGTCTCTTTACAGATAAAGGGATTGTAGCAGTGTGGCTTCTACTTACACGCTTGTTTTGACCTATTAGAAGGGCGATGCTGAGGATACTGGACAGCTTTTCATCAGATTTAGGCCCAGTGCATAGAAACTCTCTCGGGAGGCTGATGGAAAACATGCACACTTCATGGCATGGGTATTCTTCAAATGAAATGGATGTTTTATAAATAATTTCAACGTTACAAAAATCATCCCCACAATCTCAGCAATTCAGTGATATTCATTTGGCATAAGTCAGTTTCATTTTCTTGTGCTTTTCATCAGAATTGGCTTAAAAAGTAGAGTTAGCCTGAATTTTTTATGCCATGGGCTGACTAGGGACAGTAGCCGATGTTCTTCACTTGTAGACGACTGACCGTGCTTGGTAGCAGAAATGACTAAATGCTCACAACCCCAAGCTGCACTCACAGAGTCACACAGTCCAGCACATTTTTTAAGAGACTAGCAACAAACTGAACAGTTGATAACAGGTCACTGGTTGGAACATTAGCCCTTTTCTACACACTGATTTCTGACATTATATCCTCCTAGTGATTTAGCTTGGCAAAGAATCCTAAAGCGTTCAAATTAATATTGTACTAGCTTACTATAGTGCTCTTTGGTTTTGTCATAATAAATTGTACAACATTGCTGATTTACGTGAGTTCATATGTGTCAGTAAATCAACAGCTGTTCATTGGTGCTCCAGTCCAAGAGCTTAAGCTCGAACATGGTGAAGTCTGGACACTCAGTGGTGAAGTCTGAACACTCAGTGGTGAAGTCTGAACACTCAGTGGTGAAGTCTGGACACTCAGTGGTGAAGTCTGGACACTCAGTGGTGAAGTCTGGACACTCAGTGGTGAAGTCTGGACACTCAGTTCCTGTTTATTTTCCACAGCTTTATTCATTATCACTCTATACATTTTCCACAGTTAAAAATATGAATTTTATATTTTATATTTTATATTTTTGCACACATGCACAGCTTTACATCTTGATCACAACATACTGATACTATGAAGAAGTGTTAAGATGTGTTAATTGTAATGCAGTCAGTCTCAAGATATTTGAGAGGGTTATGGAAACAAACGACCGGACCATATCTCACTTGACCTCTGTCTGCCACGTAAATAAGAAAGTGTAAAAGGATGATCTCATACCAACTTTGACTTTGACACTGAAAAGGTTATGTCTCTCATTAGTTTCAAGGGTTTGCAATCTTGTGATTCCAGAGTTATTTAATCTACCTTTACATCGAACTCACTGACAGCCAGATAAAGGTTTGTGATCAACAATCGAAGGGATCTCTGACTCGAGGACCTTAAAGGACATCAATAATGATGGCTATAGGAGTGCTCTTCTGGGGATGACATGGCCGAGTGTCTCACTGTGTCTCGGGGAGAGGGAGGGTGGCTAATAAGGCTTTAAAAGCCACAACTGTCCACCTGGACCCTTAGCAGACCACCTGCTGTCTTTTTCCCAGAGTGCACCCTGATTCTTTCTGACAGTGGGAGATCTGTGGTTGCAGGAGACCACAGGGGCCAACAGTTATGTTAGCATCAAACAAACAAAGGCTTAAAACTAATTAGTCAGACTAATTCAAGTTTAGGCGGAATTTATATGGTTCCTCTTTTTTATTAAAACGGCAGATAAAAAGAGAAATGCTTTAACTTGATTTATTGATGGAAATTCCAACGTAACGTTTGGCAAAAAACATATAAATAACTTAAAGGACATCTTAAATTTATTCACATCAAATGTTTAGTGCCTGTAGTATAAACCACTAACCCAAATCACCTTGGCTCGATCTTCTGAGTTCAGCTCAGTGAGTCTCCTTCCTTATTACTGGCCTGACAGGGGAATGTTTACCCATCCGACAAGAGAGATGGCATTTTATAGTCACAAAAAGAAATTGCATCTGACTGGGGCAGCACACTCTGTCCCCATATCCTTGCTGGCAATATTTTTTGGGGTCATTTTGTGTGCTGTGATCACATCATTGATGTGACAGTGCCGGGCATTAGGTAAAGTCCCTGAGCTGGTGCTCACTTTTAGGCTCTTTCTCTCCCTGTCATCCACATTGATTAGATTAGACCCAGGTGGCAAACATAGTTCCTTGAGACAACATGAAAAAGGAGGATTATACCTTTCTTAAAGAAATCATACCTTTGACTAAACATTCAGAGTAAAATGTTAGAAAGATGATATTGTATGTATGTTAGCATCATGTATTTTAATCTTTATAATTGTTTAAATGAATTCATTTAAATAGAAACCTGGCTAGCAGCTATAAGCAGATCTGTTGGTGCGGTAGACTGTAACTAACATTAAGTTTGTTTTTCATGCATAGATTGATTTTGTTTTGTTTTTGGGACATGAGCCTTAGTTGAATGAGCTGTCCATATGCCTACAATTAAAGTTTCTTACAAAATATAATACATTGTTATTTTATATCTTCCATTAGATAGATAGATAGATAGATAGATAGATAGATAGATAGATAGATAGATAGATAGATAGATAGATAGATAGATAGATAGATAGATAGATAGATAGATAGATAGATAGATAGACAGACAGACAGACAGACAGACAGACAGACAGACAGACAGACAGACAGACAGACAGACAGACAGACAGACAGACAGACAGACAGACAGACAGACAGACAGACAGACAGACAGACAGACAGACAGACAGACAGACAGACAGACAGACAGACAGACTAGATAGATAGATAGATAGATAGATAGATAGATAGATAGATAGATAGATAGATAGATAGATAGATAGATAGATAGATAGATAGATAGACAGACAGACAGACAGACAGACAGACAGACAGACAGACAGACAGACAGACAGACAGACAGACAGACAGACAGACAGACAGACAGACAGACAGACAGACAGACTAGATAGATAGATAGATAGATAGATAGATAGATAGATAGATAGATAGATAGATAGATAGATAGATAGATAGATAGATAGATAGATAGATAGATAGATAGATAGATAGATAGATAGATAGATAGATAGATAGATAGATAGATAGATAGATAGATAGATAGATAGATAGATAGATAGATAGATAGATACTTTATTGATCCCCTGGGGGGGGGATTTCATTTTTATCACCCATTTCAAGAATACTTATGGTTATAACAGATTAAACTTTCATTTTGTCATATTATTTAATATTGTCTTCATATAGTCTGGTCAGTGGCGGGTGTGTGCCAAGCATAAGGTATAGCCCCTCCCTAACCTGAGGGACTGTCTGGCCGTGGCATGGATAATCATCCTGGTCCCTCTGTGGTTATGGCCACTAGCTGGGCTAATAAGAGCAAAGTACTGGGGCTAATATTTTGAGTTACACAAATGAAACAAATACCAAAAGATTGTTTTTGGGTGGAATTGTCCTTTAAAGATCAGTGATGGAAGTGAACCATAATCCTGTAATGAGGAAGAGAAGACATGCTGCAGTTCCTGGTTAGAAGCACAGGCAAGCCCATGCTTGTACGTTTCACAGGAATAGATTACTGGACTCTATTGCCCTGCTGTAATGACCTCTCTTGTTAGCCTCACAGATGCACAGCTCTTCATTAGAATACAAAGCCATTCACCTCTACTGGAAACCAAACCTTTCAGAGATGGGTGCTTGTTTTGCACTGTTCAATTTGGCTTGTTTAAGGTTCTAACACACACTAACACAACTTTTTGAAACAGAAGTAAACATTTATGTATGTTCGGTATACTGATGCTTGATTCTTTATTTCAAGCCTGGCTGATTTCCCCCAGAAATATAATGTTGATGACTCAAGAAAACACAGCAAAGTTTTATACATCAAAAGTATTCTGTTTATTTTACTTCAGCCAAACTTTATTGATTGCCACCAATAGGCTATTTCAGTTAATAACAGCTCATCCTCCCACTTTCACTAGTCAACTGCCTTGGCCTGTAGGAATGGTAGTGAACCATACAGCTCCACAGCACTCCTTCTGACTGTTCACATTGTGTTTTCTCAACTATCATGTAAGAGAGAAGATAAATGCATTTGCTGAACTTGCTAGAACTTGCAAGACTACCGAGGGTCAACCAGAAGCTAAACTGTACCATTGTCACAGAGATGCTGGGACTCACCCAGCACTACAATAATGGTATCAGTTGGTTGTACGGATCCCTCTCAGTTAAATGTCATGTCAAAATGTACATTTCCAACTAAAAAGACACACACAAAAGTAATTATTTAGCATGGGCCATAAACAATGCCTAGTAATGAGGGGCATGTAGCCAAGAGGTTGGGAACGTTGGGCCCGTAACTGAAAGGTCGCTGGTTCAAATCCCTGAGCTGATTAGGTGATAAATCTGCCAATGTTTCCTTGAGCAAGGCACTTAATCCAAATTGCTCCTGTAAGTCGCTTTGGATAACAGTGTCTGCTAAATAACTGAAATGTAATGTTATATTGCCAGAAAGATTAAAATCACACCTTTATAGTAAACATTGTTGTTGAGGTGTAGACACCAAGCTCATGCACACAGTATACAAATATGATGAAAAATCATTTTTTCCCTGTTCAACAAAAGTGGTCTTGAAAGGATTTCTAAATATAGTAACAATCAAAGTATAAACGAATTAGTAAAATATTCAGTCTTTCTTATAACAATAAAATAAATATGATCATACTTAGTGACAGCACAACATTGTCACCATTTCATGTAATTGATCCCCTCTGAGTGAAGCAGAGACGCCATTCAAATGCCTGCTAACTCATTATAACTCATTATAACCTCTGTGACCAAAAGTGGTATTGTTTCAATTCTACTAAATGATGTCGTATTATTTCATATTTAGCTCTGAATCCATGAGTACATCCAAGCGAGATGATGCTGCTCGGCTCTCCATTTCAAATGCCTCATATTCCGTATTGTAAACTGAGCTGCAAGGGTCACAGCCAGAGGAAGTAGATCCTTTGTCTGGATAGGCCAGAAAATGTGACATGTCGCTCCCTATGCAAATTAGGTGTGAGATTTCACATACTGCATCTCACAGACGAGAGCAGAGCGGCATGCAAAGCGGGACAACCAGAGCCTTCACGGAGTCACAGCTATTGATGTAGCATCATTCACAAAGTTCTCAAAAATGTCAGTCAGTCCCCTAAATATACAACTTAAAGTTAAAGATGAATACACAACTGTGAACACTGCACCTGATGGTTATTCTCTAAATATAGCTGTTAAGGAGGAAATGATGGCAGCTTCATTTTTTAAAATGTATTTATCCACTTCAATAAATTTTTAATCGCCTGAGTTTTCAAAGAGACACTTAATTACAAAATAGTGGGCTAAATGTCACATTTGGATAATCTATAATGTATTTCAGTCAATAAGTAAGTAAATAGTTGGAGTTTTGCCAGCCTTGTAAAGCAAGACACAGCATCGTCTTGGCTCAGTCAAGACCACAACGTTCAGGTTGGATTTGGTCCAATGACGCTGTCACACTTTCCATGCACATCAATGAAGCTCTCATACGGAAAAACAGTCAAGATGACAAGATGAAATCCACCTTTAACGCATTAATATTAGGAATATCAGATTTTCACTTTCTCCTTGAATAATTAATTATACATATAACTGCTAATCAGTTTAATAATAACAGTTTAATAATAACAGGGCTACGTTATAACATCATCGAACAAAATCGCGTGAATTGCTACATTTTTTATAAATGTGTTAAAATTCTAAAATGTAATTAAAATTGGGTGAAATAATTTCCATAACGTTATTTTGATGGTATTTGTCATTGCACTCACTGTTATGAGTGATCTGATGAATAACTTTAGACCAGTGTAACGAAATATGTATCTGCCTTGGGACTCATAAACACATATTCAGAGACACTTTGAAGCATGAAGTGCACTGCCTGTCCTTTTTGGTATGTTCATAATAGATGTTTGTTTCTCGGTAGACATACTTTGCCACTCTTACCAGATGAATAGCTAAATAACGCATATTTCCCTTAATAATGTCGAAAAATACAGAGAAAAACTTAACTTTATGTTTCCGGCACGCCTATTTTAGTTGATATTTAAATGAGTATTTGGCATGCATAATAAAGATAATACAACATTAACATGGGTGTGATATCTACACAAATATATCACATAAAGTAAAACGTTATCTAATAAGGACATGATATTGATTGACTGTCTCTACAAGCGAATAGGCTTTATGGGAAAGGCCACATGATTAACGTAATTAAGAGTTGTCTAATTAAATTATTGTCTTGAGCTAACCAATAGCAATAATTGTTTCATTAGCAATGCATGAAGAGCGATGAAAAGCAAATCCTTCCTGATTGCAGGATAGTGTCAATTGGCTCATTTGCTCTCTTACTCAAAGTGACCGAAAACACAGCAAGGAGAATTTTGTTCGTCTGTTATCTAGAGTTATTTGTGGGCAGAAGTTTGCGATTCCATACAGGTTGCGTTAATAGAGTTGAGAGCTATGCAGCTCGAGAATTACATTTTGCAAGCTAGTGGGCTCTCCAAGAAATGTCTGAATGTGGGCATCGTCTACCCAAGCTCCGATGGATCTGAGCTCTCCTTGCAGGACCATCCTATTATATCTTCTACTGACAACTTGGAGAGAAGTTCAACTCTGAAAAAAAATTCCAGAGGGATGACGAACCAGTCAGAAGCAGACAATTTCCCCGACTCCAAGGACGCATCAGGGGACGTCCAGAGAGGCAAACTCTCTCCTGATCTTGACGGAGTCTCTGACATTTCTCATAATTTCGATGGATCTACAGGAGAAAGGTATATCCTTTCGCAATCTAGCCAACCACAGTCAGTCTCAGCAACTCTAAGTGCTATGTTCCCGTATCCGAGTCAACATGGACCAGCGCACCCGGCTTTTTCTATTGGGAGTCCGAGTCGTTATATGGCCCACCATCCAGTCATCACTAATGGAGCGTACAACAGTCTTCTAACCAACAGCTCTCCCCAAGGTTACCCAACCACGAGTTACCCATACGCTCAACAGTATGGACATACTTATCAAGGAGCGGCGTTCTACCAGTTTTCCTCGGCGCAAGCTGGGCTGCTGCCTGGGAAAGCGCAGGTGTATCTGTGCAACAGGGCCCTGTGGCTGAAGTTTCACAGACATCAAACAGAGATGATAATCACCAAACAAGGACGGTAGGTATCCCCAGCTACATACATTTTATCACAAGTTTGGTATTGCTCGTGAAGTAATACGCATGTTTACGATTAGTAATACGATTTGTTTTAAATAAGGAAGGGCATTGCAATTGTAATTCGTTCAATATATTGCCTATTATATATTAGAATTTAACATTTTTAACTGACTATGTTTTTCTTGAATTGTTTCACTAATACTTTCAAATTGGGCAAATCATCAAATGTTGGACACTGTCTATTAAGCAGGATATTTACAAAGATCTTTAGTGTTACCACCTGACCAAATATTATTTACATATTTTTAATTATTACCCGCAGACGAATGTTCCCCTTTTTGAGTTTCAACATTTCTGGTCTGGATCCGACCGCGCACTACAACATATTTGTGGATGTTATTCTTGCTGATCCAAATCACTGGCGATTCCAAGGTGGCAAGTGGGTTCCATGTGGCAAAGCAGACACCAATGTGACAGGTAGGTCTAAGTGGGTTCCATGTGGCAAAGCGGACACCAATGTGACAGGTAGGTCTAAGTGGGTTCCATGTGGCAAAGCGGACACCAATGTGACAGGTAGGCCTACGTTCCTCTACATATCTGTGAACAATACAGTGATGATAATGGTTGATAATTAAGAGTAGCTTATATTATAAAAATAATAATAATCTTATGTTGATTCTGGCGTGCCAAGCTAACACACACAACATTAGGCTAATACAATCAAACAATGATATCATCGAATTAATGTAATTGAAAATAAATATTGTGATATGTATGATATTTTGTAAAAACAATGCATTTCCCTGTAGGCTATGTCATTTCTTTGTTTTCCACAGGAAACAGGGTGTACATGCACCCTGACTCTCCAAACACCGGCGCGCACTGGATGCGCCAAGAAATCTCATTTGGAAAGCTGAAGTTAACGAACAATAAAGGAGGCTCAAACAACACGGGACAGGTCAGCTACGACCTTGTTTTAATTTTAGATATAGGCTATAAAACAAAACGTCAAATATTATGATCAGAGACTTTCAAAGACCCTCAATTAACTATTGAGCGGTGTGCATGTAGAGAGTTTGTTGCGCACCCTTTATGCAGTTATTACACAATATTTTTTTGGTATTTCTCCAATGATACATCACCATCAAAAATACAAATACTAGTTTTCATTAAATGTCTTATAAAAAACAAAAGCCTTACCCTGTCTTCAGTTTGGGTCATTTAGCCTACGTCATAGTTTATTGGCTCCAAATTTAGGTCAAGATTTACAGTGGTAATTAATTAAATCTCTTCCTTACTTGTACCTCCAGATGGTGGTTCTACAATCGCTTCACAAGTACCAGCCCAGGCTCCATGTGGTGGAAGTCAACGAAGACGGAACTGAGGACTCCAGCCAACCTGGAAGAGTACAGACGTTCACCTTCCCAGAAACACAGTTCATCGCAGTCACAGCTTACCAGAATACCGATGTAAGAAAATCTGATGGATGATAATTCCATTCGTTACATTTTCTAGGATTGTTGTCTATCGTTTGGCATATTAGGTTTTGCAACGTAATTAGGATTGAACAACTATATGCGTATTCATCAACAACTATATGTATATATATATACTACACATACTATATATATATATATACTATATACATATATATATATATATATACTATATATACTATATAGTTGTACATAAATATATATATATACATATAGTTGTACATATATATATGAGTTATACATATATATATATATATATATATATATATATATATATATATATATATATATATATATATAACATGAACAACTATATGCATATTCCTAAAAGCGGTCTCCTTTTCTGTGTGCAGATCACCCAGCTAAAAATCGACCACAATCCATTTGCTAAAGGTTTCCGGGACAACTATGACACGTAAGACTATTGGCTATTTATTATTTGTGCAGTTCTCTCCGAGACAATCCAACTTATAGAGTTTATGTTAATGAAGTGTAGCATAGCCTAGCTCATATTTATCTGCTCACCTTCAATTTAAATGTAAACGAATGTGGCAGGACAAGTTGATTTGGTGTCTTACCCACTGGCCACACACTGGTTCAATCAACGTTGTTTAACCAACGTGGACTAGAAGTTTAATTGACTCGGTAAGTTGTATCATTTGGAGTAGGCCTCTGCACAATACAATATAATTACCACATTATAATGGTGACCATTTTATCTCGACATTGGTTAAATGATTACATTTATTTTCTGATGTTCTCTCCCAAAAACATAGTTTATTCTGTATCAAATTAGCCATGAACACGTTTTGTTCCATTATCACATCACATTGGCAGTGACAACCGTTGCCCTTGGAGATTCATCATTTGTTTGCCTGTTTCTTCCTTGTCTTTTCAGTGTCTACACAGGTTGCGACATTGACCGGTTAACGCCACCACCGGGTGACTCGCCTCGCTCTCAGATCATGCCTGGTGCGAGATATGCCATGGCTGGTTCTTTCCTACAGGACCAGTTTGTCAGCAGTTATGCCAAATCTCGCCTTCACCCTGGCGTTGGGACTGGACCTGGCACGGACCGCAGCGTCCCACTTAGTAACAGCTTGCTATCCCCGCAACAAACCGAAGAGCCCACAGTTGCATCCCCGCAGCGATGGTTTGTCACCCCTGCCAATAACCGACTGGACTTTGCCGCCTCGGCATACGATGCTGCCGCGGCTGCTGATTTTGCCGGTAACGCGGCCACCCTGCTGTCCTACGCAGCAGCTGGAGTAAAGGCACTTCCCCTGCCCACTGCAGGGTGCTCAAACCGACCTCTAGGTTACTATGCCGATCCATCGGGCTGGGGCGCACACACACCACCCCAGTACTGCGGCAAGGCTAGCTCTGTGCTCTCTTGCTGGACAACAAATTCTGTTGGCAGAACAGGCACCTCCAACTACCTGCTTGATGACGCGGACACCATCCCAACAGAAAGGTCACCCATCGGAGGGTCTAATGAGGCAAAACCGAAAGACTTATCCGAATCCAGCTGGATAGAGACGCCGTCTTCAATCAAGTCGATTGATTCAAGTGATTCTGGTATCTTTGAGCAAGCGAAACGGAGAAGAATTTCACCGTCTGCCACACCGGTTTCGGAAACCGTGTCCGCGTTGAAATCTGAGATCTTGCCTCCAAGAGAGTGTGAGAAAAATGTCGCCAAGGACATCGGTTACTATAGTTTCTATCCACACAGTTAGACAACCACACAACGGGGGAGAATGTTGTTATATTTAGATAAACTATGTTTATATACAACGGATAATATCCAACTGATAGGCCGATCAGTTGCAATGCATACCCTGTCTTGGACCAACATTGACTAACCCTTAAAGGTGTAGGCTTGTAGCGAATAGGCCTACTGGGGAAATATAACAGGCCTTCATACAGTAGCCTATTTATTATTTAAACTCGTTTTAATCAACAGCTATTGTCTATTGTAATTATGAAAAGTATGTACATGATAGGTTATTTAACCGTTTAGTTATATTGTGAAATTATTGTAAACTATTGAATTGATTTGTAAGATTTTGAAGTATAGAAATGCTCGTTGGTTGTGTTTTAAAACGCCCATGCTAGGCCTACGCTATAGTCAAGTGATCACATACAATGTGATAAAAAAAACAACAACGATTGAGAGTCTATGATGGCTATTTCGTTGTGTAACATATAGGAGCGAGATCTGAGTACGTGTAGCCGAATTATTAATGTTCCCATTGTTGTACTCTTTGCCCATAATGTTCAATCACAGTGTCAGTACAACATATTCAGATGTTAGACATTTTATCAAACTCAAAATAAGACGGAAACGCATTATAGGTGTAATAATAAACGTTATACATGTTAATATAGTGTACTTTTTACTACATTAATAAGAGGAAAGTATTTCTCTGACCTTCCATAATTTTTTATAGATTGTGCTGTATGTGGAAGCTTCTGTATCTGCTGTGATGTGCTTCATTGCAATAAACGATATAAAAGCTAATTACCTGGAGCAAGATGCTATCATCCTTCTAAATCCAAACTAGCCTATGCATGAATAAATTCCGAAATAATTACATTTTGTGGCTCAAGTTCACATTGATAGGCCTGTTTAAAACAGCAGGGACCATATAGCCTAACCAGACTCGTACAGTGGGGAGTGGAGGTGCTGGACCACTTTCCCAAAAGGTGCGAAATTATACGAAAATGCAAGATAAGCGTCCATCTCACAGAGATCGAGGCTATGGCATTATGTTTTGTTCATTGTATTTTTAACTCAATGCATTGCCTATCGATGGAGAGAGATATATGTATATAGCCACTTTGGACTGGTACTGGAGAGAGATATATGTATATAGCCACTTTGGACTGGTACTGGAGAGAGATATATGTATATAGCCACTTTGGACTGGTACTGGAGAGAGATAGATGGATATATACACTTTTGACTGGTACTGGAGAGATAGATGGATCCATCAATCTCCCTCCAGTACCAGTCAAACATTTGGACACACCTACTCATTCCAGGGTTTTGTGGAAGTTGTGTTGTGTCAAGGTAGGGGTGGTATACAGAAGATAGCCCTATTTGGTAAAAGACCAAGTCCATATTATGGCAAGAACAGCTCAAATAAGCAAAAAGAAACAACAGTCCATCATTACTTTAAGACATGAAGGTCAGTCAATATGGAAAATGTCAAGAACTTTGAAAGTTTCTTCAAGTGCAGTCGCAAAAACCATCAAGCACTATGATGAAACTGTCTCTCATGAGGACCGCCACAGGAAAGGAAGACCCAGAGTTCCCTCTGCTGCAGAGGAGAAGTTCATTAGAGTTACCAGCCTCAGAAATCGGCAATAAACTGAAACTTAATTTAACGGTCGTCAGCACCCCAAAAATCTGGAAAATATGCCTACTCACTTAAATAAAACTAAACGTTCCACCACCATGCTACTATGGTGGTTAGCTTCTGGATATTGTGTACAGTAGGGGTAAACAACAGACTGGTGCAATCTGATTGGCTGAACGCTGTACACAAACTAACATATGTAATTATTTTAAGATGGCCATACCAAGGATCATTCAGCTATTTGATTTTGAATTTTAGGACCCCTTTAGGTATAAAAAAATGAATTAAACTTTGAATGTGGCCTAACTGCTATTAGCCTAACTGCTATCAGCCTATGTAAATGAATTGAATAACAGATTCATACATGAAAAAACAGATAGTCAAAAAATAAATCAAATGGATTCCTATATCTACATTAAATGTTCTGCCATTCAGCAGATGCTCTTATCCAGAGTGGCTTACAGGAGCCCTTAGGGTTAAGTGCTTTGCTCAAGGGCAGAGCGACAGGTTTTTCACCTAGTCGGCTCAGGGATTCAAACCAGCAATCTTTCAGTTACTGCCCCATCGCTCTTAACTGCTAGGCTACCTGCAGCCCATATCTCAGCAATATAAGAAAGATCAGTCTTACATACTGTATATACAGTATACACACACTGGGGGCCAAAAGTTTGGAATATTACTCATTCAAGGGTTTTTCTTTATTTGCACTATTTTCTACATTGTAGGATAAAAGTGAAGACATCAAAACTATGACATAACACATATGGAATCATGTAGTAACCAAAAAAAGTGTTAAAAAATCCAAATATATTTTATATTTGAGATTCTTCAAATAGCCACCCTTTGCCTTGATGACAGCTTTGCACACTCATGGCATTTTCTCAACCAGCTTCACCTGGATGCTTTTCCATCAGTCTTGAAGGAGTTCCCACATATGCTGAGCACTTTTTGGCTGCTTTTCCTTTACTGCGGTCCGACTCATCCCAAACCATCTAAATTTGGTTGAGGTTGGAACCAAAATTTGGACTCATTAGACCAAAGAACACATTTCCACCAGTATAATGTCCATTGGTCGTGTTTCTTGGCCCAATCAAGTCTCTTCTTCTTATTGGTGTCCTTTAGTAGTGGTTTCTTTGCATCAATTCGACCATGAAGGTCTGATTCACACAGTCTCCTCTGAACAGTTTATGTTGAGATGTGTCTGTTACTTGAACTCTGTGAAGCATTTAGTTGGGCTGCAATCTGAGGCTGGTAACTCTAATGAACTTATCCTCTGCAGCAGAGGTATTTATGGGTCTTCCATTCCTGTGGCGGTCCTCATGAAGCTGGTTGAGAGAATGCCATGAGTGTGCAAAGCTGGCATCGGTAAAGGGCAAAGGGTGGCTATTGTGACGAATCGCAAATATAACATATATTTTGATTTGTTTAACACTTTTTTGGTTACTGCATGATTCCATATGTGTTATGTCATAGTTTTGATGTCTTCACTTTTATTCTACAATGTAAAAAATAGTGCAAATAAAGAAAAACCCTTGAATGAGTAATATTCCAAACTTTTGGCCCCCAGTGTATATATAGTTTTTTTTACCCATATTTAAATATGCAACAATTTCAAAGATTTGAGTTAAAGTTCATATAAGGAAATCAGTCAATTGAAATAAATACATAATGGATCTCACATGACTGGGTAAAATCAATACTGCTAAATTCATTGTTTTTGAATTTTCAATTCTCCCTGAGACTCTGACACTCTGACACTCTAACTTTTAGTTCTCAAATATTATATTATCTTTTCTACATACTTTATATCTGGTTTTAGTTGTTTAAGTTTACACTGTTCGGCAGCCCGCTAGCAGAGTAACCCCATGGTCAACAGTAAGAACACAGTTCATAGAAACATATTTGTATTTCAGTTGTGATTGAGGTATATTGGGTTAGGGTTTATTTTATATTGACAAAATGATCATGATTCCCTTCATGGCCACAGACCCCCCCCCTAGAGGAGTGTTGACACCGTAACCCACTGACCTTGACCCCCCCTAGAGGAGTGTTGACACCGGAACCCACTGACCCCCCCCCCCCTAGAGGAGTGTTGACACCGTAACCCACTGACCCCTTGACCCCCCCCCTTACACTGGAAAACTTTGGGAAACCTTTGCATACAGGTTTTGATGTAAAATAGTCCCTTATATTTATATGCTTACATCAAAAATGATGACAAGGACAATACAAACCATCTCTTCTGTTACTCAGGACATGTAGTCCTATGTACTGGATCTGCACCACTGGCATCTTGTGGCTCTCACGATGCATTGCATATTTAATGGTGTATTTATTCAATATCGTTTAGGTAGACAATACAAACATAAGTCCTCCTTTAGCTAGTAGACAGACTATTTAACTATTCAAGGCATTCTCAAATACAGTCACTTTTCACAATGATTATTGACCACATTTTGGTCTAAAGGAAAATTCTGCAACAATATCTGTCTGTCTCATTGATGCAGTTCCATTAATTTACACCAGAGGGCATCAAATACTTTTCTCAAATATGAGAATGACCAATAGTTGAGATGAATCAGTCAAAACAGTATCAACTTCGCCAGTTGACATTGTGCCAAGCAAGGAGTGATGGATGGTGAGCTCTTTCTGAGGAGGATTGTGGATTGGTACAGAGCATAACAGACCTGTTGCTTAGTGGGAGCACAGTGAAACCTAAGGGAAGGCAATGTTGGCTTCCCCTTTGATGCTGAGAGCCAAGAGAAAGCTGCTGCCATTGCTTTTGAACCATGGAGGGTGAGACCAGTAGTAGTGTGATGTCCTAGCTTGGTAACTTTCAGGGCCTGTTTTCATAATTATTATTATAAATGTTGTATTTATTTAACCTTTATTTAACTAGACAAGTCAGTTAAGAACACATTCTTATTTACAATGATGGCCTACTCCGGCCAAACTCGGACGATGCTGAGCCAATTGTGCGCCGCCCTACGGGACTCCCGATCACAGCCGGTTGTGATACAGCCTGGATATAAAGGGGTGCTCAGAGTAGGAGTGCTGATCTAGGATCAGATTCTCCCTGTAGATCAATTATAATCATACACTGATACATTTTCCTCCCTTTCTCACAGTATTTTTGGGGAAAGTTAAAACACTGTAAATGCTGTTTGGAGAACAGCAACAACAACCAACAATGACCCCAGCCATGTGTACTACATTCTCCAAAATATAGTATACACGCAGTGGACACTATTTCCGTACTTTTTTTATTTTTTTTATTTCACCTTTATTTAACCAGGTAGGTCAGTTGAGAACAAGTTCTCATTTGCAACTGCGACCTGGCCAAGACAAAGCAAAGCAGTGCGACAAAAAAAACACAACAACACAGAGTTACACAGTAAACAAACAGTCAAGAACACAATAGAAAATCTATAAACAGAGTGCAAAATGTAGTGCAAAAATGCAGTAAGGTTGGGAGGTAGGACAATAAATAGACTATAGAGTAGAAATAAATTACAGAATTATCATCATTAACACAGGAATGAAGGATGTGCAAATTATGATGTGCAAATAGAGATACTGGAGTGCAAGATTAGTGAAAAATAAACAAAAATAAATATGGGGATGAGGTAGTAGTGTGGGCTATTTACAGAAGGGCTATATACAGGTGCAGTGATCGATAAGCAGCTTTGACAACTGATGCTTAAAGTTAGTGAGGGAGATGGGAACCTCTAGCTTCAATGATTTTTGCAATTCGTTCCAGTCATTGGCAGCAGCGAACTGGAAGGAATGGCGGCCAAAGGAGGTGTTGGCTTTGGGGGTGACCAGTGAGATATACCTGCTGGAGCGCATGCTACGGGTGGGTGTTGCTATGGTGACCAGTGAGCTGAGATAGGGTACTGTTAGGTTCCATTATGCAATTCTTCAGAAAATGGGCGTGGCTTCACAACGTTTTCAGATGTAAAATATGCAGCCGACGTCCGATGAGAGCGGATACAAACTCATTGCTAATTCTGATAAATGTTAAGAAAATGTTGAGCAATGTAATAAAGTAATGACTTTTATGCTACACGTTATATTGGCTGACAATGTGTTGGCTACGCTATCCTTACGAACCGTATAGCATAGCATTACAGCAGTAGGTACTACCGGTATGTTGGCTACGCTATCCTTACCAACCGTATAGCATAGCATTACAGCAGTAGGTACTACCGGTATGTTGGCTACGCTATCCTTACCAACCGTATAGCATAGCATTACAGCAGTAGGTACTACCGGTATGTTGGCTACGCTATCCTTACCAACCGTATAGCATAGCATTACAGCAGTAGGTACTACCGGTATGTTGGCTACGCTAACTTTTACATCACTGATATTAATACAGAATCGTAAGTAATATTCTAATAATTCATGTGAATGTGATAATACGATAATCTGTGTTCTCTTTGATGTCTGTTTGTGCAGAGCTTGATTAGTAATGCCTAGGAATACAAATGTGAACACTATGGCTGTGTTCGAATACCCATACTAACATACTGTATACTACATACTTAATGAGTATATACTACATACTATTAGTTCATTTTAGTTTACTGTAAACAAACGGTATCCTTTCAGTTGAGCATACTAGCTCTACGCCTGTCTACAGGAAGTTTATTCTGTTGCTATGCAACCTCTTGCTAGCTTGTTAGCAAAACAAATTACTAGCTAGACATTTTTTTGTTCATAAATTCAATCTGGAGTGCCAGAGCGTTGTCAGATTATCCATTCATAAATTCGTGTTTCGCCTCTTGGAGAGTTCAGACGGCACACTGGCCGCAGTCAAGCACACAAGCTAACTGGCTAGCTACTGTCCATCACGCCGGGGTCCGGACAGGACCGGCGTGCAACGCGGAGGCAGGGAGGGAGCTGCCTTCTATGCCTGCGTCACGCCCGAAGCCGGAGCCGGAGCCGGAGCCAACAACCTCCCCAGTACTCCGCCCTTTCCCCCCTTTTTGTGCTGGGACTTTGTGTCTTTTGGTTGGGGGGAAGTATCGCGGTCGGGAGCCCGTGCCTTGGGGGGTGGGTACTGTAAGGGCCTGACTCAGGCCAGGTCTCTGACTCCCACTAGAGGGAGTGGGATGGCCACAGTCAGGTCCTGACATTCACAGGGTTGGTGTTGGTTTTGGGTGATCCCCAATTAGAGGCAGCTGTCTTGAGTTGTCTCTAATTGGGGAGTCTATTTATGTTCACTCCACTTCCACCTGGGTCTGGGTCATTGTGGGTGTTTATGTTGCCTCTGTATTTGCACTAAGCGCACGGTATTGCACGTTTGTTGTTTTATTCATTAAATCAGTTTAATAAAATATGTTTGCACCGACCTCTCGCTCTGCGCCTCGTTCCACACCCATGCACCGTGACAGTTAGGTAACTAGCTAACATACCGGTACATACTGCTGTAATGCTGTGTGGTTCATAAGGATAGCATAGCTAACATACCGGTACATACTGCTGTAATGCTATGCGGTTCGTAAGGATAGAGTAGCTAACATACCGGTACATACTGCTGTAATGTTATACGGTTCATAAGGATAGCATAGCTAACATACCGGTACATACTGCTGTAATGCTATGCGGTTCGTAAGGATAGAGTAGCTAACATACCGGTACATACTGCTGTAATAAGGATAGTGTAGCTAACATACCGGTACATACTGCTGTAATAAGGATAGCGTAGCTAACATACCGGTACATACTGCTGTAATGCTATACGGTTCATAAGGATAGCATAGCTAACATACCGGTACATACTGCTGTAATGCTATACGGTTCATAAGGATAGAGTAGCTAACATACCGGTACATACTGCTGTAATGCTATACGGTTCATAAGGATAGCATAGCTAACATACCGGTACATACTGCTGTAATGCTATACGGTTCATAAGGATAGCGTAGCTAACATACCGGTACATACTGCTGTAATGTTATGTGATTGGTAAGGATAGCGTAGCTAACATACCGTTACATACTGCTGTAATGCTATACGGTTCATAAGGATAGCGTAGCTAACATACCGGTACATACTGCTGTAATGTTATGTGATTGGTAAGGATAGCGTAGCTAACATACCGGTACATACTGCTGTAATGCTATACGGTTCATAAGGATAGCGTAGCTAACATACCGGTACATACTGCTATAATGCTATACGGTTCATAAGGATAGCGTAGCTAACGTACCGGTACATACTGCTATAATGCTATACGGTTCATAAGGATAGCGTAGCTAACATACCGGTACATACTGCTATAATGCTATACGGTTCATAAGGATAGCGTAGCTAACATACCGGTATATACTGCTATAATGTTATGTGGTTGGTAAGGATAGCGTAGCTAACATACCGGTACATACTGCTGTAATGTTATGTGATTGGTAAGGATAGCGTAGCTAACATACCGTTACATACTGCTGTAATGTTATGTGGTTGGTAAGGATAGCGTAGCTAACATACCGGTACATACTGCTATAATGTTATGTGATTGGTAAGGATAGCGTAGCTAACATACCGGTACATACTGCTGTAATGCTATGTGGTTGGTAAGGATAGCGTAGCTAACATACCGGTACATACTGCTGTAATGTTATGTGATTGGTAAGGATAGCGTAGCTAACATACCGGTACATACTGCTGTAATGCTATGTGGTTGGTAAGGATAGCGTAGCTAACATACCGGTACATACTGCTATAATGTTATGTGGTTGGTAAGGATAGCGTAGCTAACATACCGGTACATACTGCTATAATGTTATGTGATTGGTAAGGATAGCGTAGCTAACATACCGGTACATACTGCTGTAATGTTATGTGATTGGTAAGGATAGCGTAGCTAACATACTGGTACATACTGCTGTAATGTTATGTGATTGGTAAGGATAGCGTAGCTAACATATTGTCAACCAACACAACGTGAAATGTAACTTGTTTGAAAAGTCATTACTTTATTACATTGCTCAACATTTTCTGAAAATGTTTCATAATTAGTTAAAGCAATGAATTTGTAACTACTCTTGTCAGACTTCGGCTGCATATTTTCTGCTATTTTCTTCAAATCTGAAAACGTTGTGTGGCCCATTTTCTGAAGAATTGCATTTTGGGCCCTAAAAGCACGAAAATAGTGTTCACTGAATGTATACTTCGTATTTTGGCGCTCCAGCAGGTATATCTCACTGGTCACCCCCAAAGCCAACACCTCCTTTGGCCGCCATTCCTTCCAGTTCTCTGCTGCCAATGACTGGAATGAATTGCAAAAATTCTTGAAGCTGGAGACTACCATCTCCCTCAATAACTTTAAGCATCAGTTGTCAAAGCTGCTTATCGATCATTGCACCTGTATACAGCCCTTCTGTAAATAGCCCACACTACTACCTCATCCCCATATTTATTATTTTAACTTCCCCTCATTTGCACTCCAGTATCTCTATTTGCACATCATCATCTGCACATCTATCATTCCTGTGTTAATGATAATAATCTGTAATTTATTTCACCACTATGGTCTATATATTGTCCTACCTTCCTAACCTTACTGCATTTTGCACTACATTTGCACTCTGTATATAGATTTTCTATTGTGTTACTGACTGTACGTTTGTTTATTCTCATGTGTAACTCTGTGTTGTTTTTGTCGCACTGCTTTGCTTTGTCTTGGCCAGGTCACAGTTGTAAATGAGAACTAGTTCTCAACTGACCTACCTGGTTAAATAAAGGTGAAATAAAACCTACCTGGTTAAATACAGCGGGTGAAATAACTATTGAACACGTCACAATTTTTCTCAGTAAATATATTTCCAAAGGTGCTATTGACATGACATTTTCACCAGATGTTGGTAACAAACCAAGTAATCCATACATACAAAGAAACCAAAACAAATACGTTCAGAAATTAAGTTATGTGTAATAATGTGAAATGACACAGGGAAAAAGTATTGAACACATGAAGAAAGGGAGGTGCAAAAAGGCATGGAAAGCCAAGACAACAGCTGAAAACTATCAGTAATTAAAAAGCAATCCAGCCCCCTGTCAGTGCAAATTAATATCAGCTGGTTCAGTCCCAACTGATGGCCTACAAAAAGGTCTCATTGCCATGGTGTCACACAAGATACATCTCATGATGGGTAAAAGCAAAGAGCTGTCCCAAGACCTTCGCAACCTAATTGTTGCAAAACATAATGATGGCATTGGTTGTAGGCGCATTTCTAAGCTTCTGAATGTTCCAGTGAGCACTGTTGGGGCCATAATACGGAAGTGGAAAGTCAATCATTTCACCATCAATTTGCCTCGACCAGGTGCTCCTCGCAAGATTTCTGACAGAGGAGTGAAAAGAATAATCAGAAGAGTTGTCCAAGAGCCAAGGACCACTTGTGGAGAGCTTCAAAAAGACCTGCAATTAGCAGGTACTGTTGTCTCAAAGAAAACAGTAAGTAATGCACTCCACCGCCATGGCCTGTATGCACGCTCACCACGCAAGACTCCATGTTGCTGCACAACATTTGGAAAAGCCAGTGAAATACTGGGAGAATATAGTGTGGTCAGATGAGAGCAAAATTTAACTGTTTAGATGTCATAATACACACCATGTTTGGAGGAGAAATGGCACTGCACATCACCCTAAAAACACCATACCAACAGTGAAGTTTGGAGGTGGGAACATGGGGCTGCTTTTCAGCAAATAGTACTGGCAAACTTCACATAATTGAAGGAAGGATGAATGGGCAAATTTACCGAGACATTCTTGACAAATATCTGCTGCCATCTACCAGGATGATGAAGATGAAACGAGGGTGGACATTTCAGCAAGACAATGATCCCAAACACACAGCCAAGGAAACTCTCAATTGGTTTCAAAGAAAGAAAATAAAGCTGCTAGAATGGCCCAGCCAATCACCTGACTTAAATCCCTTTGAAAATCTATGGAAAGAACTGAAGATCAAGATTCATAGAAGAGGCCCACGGAACCTTCAAGATTTGAAGACTGTTTGTGTGGAAGAATGGGCCAAAATCACACCAGAGCAATGCATGCGACTAGTTTCTCCATACAGGAGGTGTCTTGAAGCTGTCATTACCAACAAAGGCTTTTGTACAAAGTATTAAATAAATATCAGTAAGTGTGTTCAATACTTTTTCCCTGTGTCATTTCACATTATTACACATAACTTAATTTTTGAACTTATTTGTTTTGGTTTCTTTGTATGTATGGATTACTTGGGTTGTTACCAACATCTGGTGAAAATTTCATGTCAATAGCACCTTTGGAAATATATTTACTGAGAAAAATGGTGACGTGTTCAATACTTATTTCACCCGCTGTAAAGGTGAAATAAATAAATAAATAAAATATTTGCCTACTTGAGCCGACTTTGAGCTGGAGTAGGGTAGCTCGTTTCACGTCTCAGGCCCTCGGTCTGTGCCGCGAGAAGGCGGAGATGGCCGTTTAAGAGAGAGTGGTGAATGTGCTGGTAAAAGCGCACACCGGGAGGCAAATCCGGGGGATGCAGACTAACATAACGAACAAATCACTCTTCATGATTCCACTCGTTCGCAAAAAGGCAGGCGCGATTAGAACTACAAGATCAAGAATATAGGCGTTCTGAGCTTTGATCAGCTCAAGGAGCAATATTTAGTTATTGACCCGTAATTTGTTTTATTTATTGTGTACAATATATATATATTTATTAGAATACTGTTTTTTTAATAGGTGTTGTCATATTTAGTTACGGCCATATTCTCTCAGTTCTACTAATGCAGTTTGAGTCAGTGAGTTGGGTAAAGTTTGTCTCAGGTGTCTTTAAGAATTGTAATTTTGTCATAATAGCCTACACTTCAGGGAGATACGGTAACCTACCAGAAGGAAACCTCCTCGATGAGAAATGTGCCCCCAACAATATATTCTGCGGCGTCACGATAAAGCAAGAATGATGCTTATGGTTTGTGTGCATGGATACAATATAAACTGCGCCCATGTGAGAATGATATCTGCCAAGGCTTCACGACTCCTTCTAAACATGTGACCATAGCGTGCCAGTTTGTGGTTTTTCCGTACTGCACTTTTCAAACCTGACACTAGGAATAATAAAAATAACGCCACCATTCCACACACCGGGAATTAGCCTATTCACACAACCGAACATGGACATTAAGGACCAAGGCGCTCAAATGGAGCCGCTACTGCCAACGGTAAGGAGCTACTCTTTCCCATTGCAATACACTGATTCAGCGGACCTTATCTTCTTCGTGGCGCACATTGACTACATCCCGCGTGCATCTTTAAGATCCAAATATTTGAGGGTGAAAGTAATTTAGATATTTGACAAGTATCATGTTCAATGTACTACAGACGATACCAAAATCAGCGAACTAATTAGATCAACAGGGAAGCCGGTATAATTGTTATATCCGCTATGATCAACCATCTGCAGTACCTAGCACAGCATATGCCATATTCTTTTCACACATCAGACGTTTCGACCTATTCATGGATGGCTTTTGTGTTTTCATGTGAAATGCAATTTAGTTCAAATAAATATTTTTGACAGCTTTGACTGATGTTCCATTATGCAGCCATACTATTATAGGCTTCTCACAAATGTAATTTGGGTTAATCTGACTCCAAATGTTGACATAGTAAGTCATAATTATGAGATAGTAAGTCGTTATTATGAGAGAGTTAGTCACAATTATGAGATATGTTATTATAATTATATAGTAAGTCATAATTCTGAAGTAGTAAATTGTTATTTTGAGATAGTAAGTTGTTATTATGAGATAGTAAGTTAGTTGTAAGTAAGTACTAGCAGAGAGAGAGAGAGAGAGAGAGGATATTGTTCCATTTTAGGGCAGACAGACAGACAGACAGACAGACAGACAGACAGACAGACAGACAGACAGACAGATACTTTATTGATCCCTGGGGGGAAATTACTTCCCCATCAGAACCAAAAATATAAGCTTGTTTTAATCCATTGTTTGTAGACAATATAATTGTAACCAAACACTATATAGCTCCAAAACATGGTTCAAACTATCAGTTTGATATCATGAATGGTCAGTCCTTGCATCCATACAGTGCATTCGGAAAGTATTCAGACCCCTTTCTTTAAGTCCTGATATAGAATATGGAATATTACTGATGTTTCTTTAAGTCCTGTTATAGAATATGGAATATTACTGATGTTTCTTTAAGTCCTGTTATAGAATATGGAATATTACTGATGTTTCTTTAAGTCCTGTTATAGAATATGGAATATTACTGATGTTTCTTTAAGTCCTGTTATAGAATATGGAATATTACTGATGTTTCTTTAAGTCCTGTTATAGAATATGGAATATTACTGATGTTTCTTTAAGTCCTGTTATAGAATATGGAATATTACTGATGTTTCTAAATGTCCCGTTATAGAATATGGAATATTACTGATGTTTCTTTAAGTCCTGTTATAGAATATGGAATATTACTGATGTTTCTTTAAGTCCTGTTATAGAATATGGAATATTACTGATGTTTCTTTAAGTCCTGTTATAGAATATGGAATATAACTGATGTTTCTAAATGTCCTGATATAGAATATGGAATATTACTGATGTTTCTAAATGTCCTGTTATAGAATATGGAATATTACTGATGTTTCTAAATGTCCTGTTATAGAATATGGAATATTACTGATGTTTCTAAATGTCCCGTTATAGAATATGGAATATTACTGATGTTTCTTTAAGTCCTGTTATAGAATATGGAATATTACTGATGTTTCTAAATGTCCTGTTATAGAATATGGAATATTACTGATGTTTCTAAATGTCCTGATATAGAATATGGAATATTACTGATGTTTCTTTAAGTCCTGTTATAGAATATGGAATATTACTGATGTTTCTAAATGTCCTGATATAGAATATGGAATATTACTGATGTTTCTAAATGTCCTTTTATAGAATATGGAATATTACTGATGTTTCTTTAAGTCCTGTTATAGAATATGGAATATTACTGATGTTTCTAAATGTCCTGATATAGAATATGGAATATTACTGATGTTTCTAAATGTCCCGTTATAGAATATGGAATATTACTGATGTTTCTTTAAGTCCTGTTATAGAATATGGAATATTACTGATGTTTCTTTAAGTCCTGTTATAGAATATGGAATATTACTGATGTTTCTTTAAGTCCTGTTATAGAATATGGAATATTACTGATGTTTCTTTAAGTCCTGTTATAGAATATAGAATATTACTGATGTTTCTTTAAGTCCTGTTATAGAATATGGAATATTACTGATGTTTCTTTAAGTCCTGTTATAGAATATAGAATATTACTGATGTTTCTAAATGTCCCGTTATAGAATATGGAATATTACTGATGTTTCTTTAAGTCCTGTTATAGAATATAGAATATTACTGATGTTTCTTTAAGTCCTGTTATAGAATATGGAATATTACTGATGTTTCTAAATGTCCCGTTATAGAATATGGAATATTACTGATGTTTCTTTAAGTCCCGTTATAGAATATGGAATATTACTGATGTTTCTTTAAGTCCTTTTATAGAATATGGAATATTACTGATGTTTCTTTAAGACCTGTTATAGAATATAGAATATTACTGATGTTTCTAAATGTCCCGTTATAGAATATGGAATATTACTGATGTTTCTTTAAGTCCTGTTATAGAATATGGAATATTACTGATGTTTCTTTAAGTCCTGTTATAGAATATGGAATATTACTGATGTTTCTTTAAGTCCTGTTATAGAATATGGAATATTACTGATGTTTCTTTAAGTCCTGTTATAGAATATAGAATATTACTGATGTTTCTTTAAGTCCTGTTATAGAATATGGAATATTACTGATGTTTCTAAATGTCCTGTTATAGAATATGGAATATTACTGATGTTTCTAAATGTCCCGTTATAGAATATGGAATATTACTGATGTTTCTTTAAGTCCTGTTATAGAATATGGAATATTACTGATGTTTCTAAATGTCCTGTTATAGAATATGGAATATTACTGATGTTTCTAAATGTCCTGTTATAGAATATGGAATATTACTGATGTTTCTAAATGTCCTGTTATGGAATATGGAATATTACTGATGTTTCTAAATGTCCTGTTACAGAATATGGAATATTACTGATGTTTCTTTAAGTCCTGTTATAGAATATGGAAAATTACTGATGTTTCTTTAAGTCCTGTTATAGAATATGGAATATTACTGATGTTTCTTTAAGTCCTGTTATAGAATATGGAATATTACTGATGTTTCTTTAAGTCCTGTTATAGAATATGGAATATTACTGATGTTTCTAAATGTCCCGTTATAGAATATGGAATATTACTGATGTTTCTTTAAGTCCTGTTATAGAATATAGAATATTACTGATGTTTCTTTAAGTCCTGTTATAGAATATGGAATATTACTGATGTTTCTAAATGTCCCGTTATAGAATATGGAATATTACTGATGTTTCTTTAAGTCCTGTTATAGAATATAGAATATTACTGATGTTTCTTTAAGTCCTGTTATAGAATATAGAATATTACTGATGTTTCTTTAAGTCCTGTTATAGAATATGGAATATTACTGATGTTTCTAAATGTCCTGATATAGAATATGGAATATTACTGATGTTTCTAAATGTCCCGTTATAGAATATGGAATATTACTGATGTTTTTTTAAGTCCTGTTATAGAATATGGAATATTACTGATGTTTCTTTAAGTCCTGTTATAGAATATGGAATATTACTGATGTTTCTTTAAGTCCTGTTATAGAATATGGAATATTACTGATGTTTCTAAATGTCCCGTTATAGAATATGGAATATTACTGATGTTTCTAAATGTCCCGTTGTAGAATATGGAATATTACTGATGTTTCTAAATGTCCCGTTATAGAATATGGAATATTACTGATGTTTCTAAATGTCCCGTTATAGAATATGGAATATTACTGATGTTTCTAAATGTCCTGTTATAGAATATGGAATATTACTGATGTTTCTAAATGTCCCGTTATAGAATATGGAATATTACTGATGTTTCTAAATGTCCCGTTATAGAATATGGAATATTACTGATGTTTCTAAATGTCCCGTTATAGAATATGGAATATTACTGATGTTTCATTAAGTCCTGTTATTGAATATGGAATATTACTGATGTTTCTTTAAGTCCTGTTATAGAATATGGAATATTACTTATGTTTCTAAATGTCCCGTTATAGAATATGGAATATTACTGATGTTTCTTTAAGTCCTGTTATAGAATATGGAATATTACTGATGTTTCTTTAAGTCCTGTTATAGAATATGGAATATTACTGATGTTTCTTTAATTCCTGTTATAGAATATGGAATATTACTGATGTTTCTTTATGTCCTGTTATAGAATATGGAATATTACTGATGTTTCTAAATGTCCCGTTATAGAATATGGAATATTACTGATGTTTCTTTAAGTCCTGTTATAGAATATGGAATATTACTGATGTTTCTTTAAGTCCTGTTATAGAATATGGAATATTACTGATGTTTCTTTAAGTCCTGTTATAGAATATGGAATATTACTGATGTTTCTTTAAGTCCTTTTATAGAATACGGAATATTACTGATGTTTCTAAATGTCCCGTTATAGAATATGGAATATTACTGATGTTTCTTTAAGTCCTGTTATAGAATATGGAATATTACTGATGTTTCTTTAAGTCCTGTTATAGAATATGGAATATTACTGATGTTTCTAAATGTCCTGTTATAGAATATGGAATATTACTGATGTTTCTTTAAGTCCTGTTATAGAATATGGAATATTACTGATGTTTCTTTAAGTCCTGTTATAGAATATGGAATATTACTGATGTTTCTTTAAGTCCTGTTATAGAATATGGAATATTACTGATGTTTCTAAATGTCCTGTTATAGAATATGGAATATTACTGATGTTTCTTTAAGTCCTGTTATAGAATATGGAATATTACTGATGTTTCTTTAAGTCCTGTTATAGAATATGGAATATTACTGATGTTTCTATAAGTCCTGTTATAGAATATGGAATATTACTGATGTTTCTAAATGTCCTGTTATAGAATATTGAATATTACTGATGTTTCTTTAAGTCCTGTTATAGAATATGGAATATTACTGATGTTTCTTTAAGTCCTGTTATAGAATATGGAATATTACTGATGTTTCTTTAAGTCCTGTTATAGAATATGGAATATTACTGATGTTTCTATAAGTCCTGTTATAGAATATGGAATATTACTGATGTTTCTAATTGTCCTGTTATAGAATATTGAATATTACTGATGTTTCTTTAAGTCCTGTTATAGAATATGGAATATTACTGATGTTTCTAAATGTCCTGTTATAGAATATTGAATATTACTGATGTTTCTTTAAGTCCTGTTATAGAATATGGAATATTACTGATGTTTCTTTAAGTCCTGTTATAGAATATGGAATATTACTGATGTTTCTATAAGTCCTGTTATAGAATATGGAATATTACTGATGTTTCTTTAAGTCCTGTTATAGAATATGGAATATTACTGATGTTTCTATAAGTCCTGTTATAGAATATGGAATATTACTGATGTTTCTAAATGTCCTGTTATAGAATATGGAATATTACTGATGTTTCTTTAAGTCCTGTTATAGAATATGGAATATTAATGATGTTTCTATAAGTCCTGTTATAGAATATGGAATATTACTGATGTTTCTTTAAGTCCTGTTATAGAATATGGAATATTACTGATGTTTCTATAAGTCCTGTTATAGAATATGGAATATTACTGATGTTTCTTTAAGTCCTGTTATAGAATATGGAATATTACTGATGTTTCTTTAAGTCCTGTTATAGAATATGGAATATTACTGATGTTTCTATAAGTCCTGTTATAGAATATGGAATATTACTGATGTTTCTTTAAGTCCTGTTATAGAATATGGAATATTACTGATGTTTCTATAAGTCCTGTTATAGAATATGGAATATTACTGAGGTTTCTAAATGTCCTGTTATAGAATATGGAATATTACTGATGTTTCTTTAAGTCCTGTTATAGAATATGGAATATTACTGATGTTTCTATAAGTCCTGTTATAGAATATGGAATATTACTGATGTTTCTTTAAGTCCTGTTATAGAATATGGAATATTACTGATGTTTCTATAAGTCCTGTTATAGAATATGGAATATTACTGATGTTTCTTTAAGTCCTGTTATAGAATATGGAATATTACTGATGTTTCTAAATGTCCTGTTATAGAATATGGAATATTACTGATGTTTCTTTAAGTCCTGTTATAGAATATGGAATATTACTGATTTCATTTATAGAATAGACCCCCATTGTATACCCACAATACCCCTTAATGACAAAGAAAAAAATGGTTTTTAGAAATGTTTGCACATTTATTAAAGCTAAAAAAACTGAAATTTACAATTTACGTAAGTATTCAGACCCTTTACTCAGTACTTTGTTAAGTATTCAGACCCTTTACTCAGTACTTTGTTAAGTATTCAGACCCTTTACTCAGTACTTTGTTAAGTATTCAGACCCTTTACTCAGTACTTTGTTAAGTATTCAGACCCTTTACTCAGTACTTTGTTAAGTATTCAGACCCTTTACTCAGTACTTTGTTGAAGCACCTTTGGCAGCGATACAGTCTTGAGTCTTCTTGGGTATGACACTACAAGCTTGGCACACCTGTATTTGGGGAGTTTCTCCCATTCTTCTCTGCAGATCCTCTCAAGCTCTGTCAGGTTGGATGGGGAGCATCGCTGCACAGCTATTTTCAGGTCTCTCCAGTGATGTTCGATCATCTCTGACTGGGCCACTCAAGGACATTCAGAGACTTGTCCCGAAGCCACTCCTGTGTTGTCTTGGCTGTGTGCTTAGGGTCGTTGTCCTGTTGGAAGGTGAACCTTCGCCCCAGTCTGAGGTCCTGAGCGCTCTGGAGCAGGTTTTCATCAAGGATCTCTCTGTACTTTGCTCCGTTCATCTTTCCCTCGATCCTGACTAGTCTCCCAGTTCCTGCCGCTGAAAAACATCCCCAGTTGTATACGTCATCGTAGGGATGGTATTTACCAGGAGATGAGCGGTGCCAGGCCAAAGCTTTCAATCTTGGTCTCATCAGACCAGAGAATCTTGTTTGAGTCTGAATACTTATGTAAATAAGGTATTTCTGTTTTTTTCTTTGTCATTATGGGGTATTGTGAGTAGATTTATGAGGAAACAATTGTATTTAATTCGTTTTAGAATAAGGCTGTAACGTAATACAATGTGGAAAAAGTGAAGCGGTCTGAATACTTTCCGAGTCCTTTCGTCTGTTTTTGAGTGGTTACATTTTTATCCCTTTCCTTAGCTGTTTACCAAATAAAGTTGTGATTTATCACCTCATAATTTACTTACTATGTCATAGCTTTTATTGGGTGGTGGGAACGAGCTTCTATACTCATGTCATCTAGAATAATATATATAATAGAGTTCTTTATTTTCTTCTAGCAGGAAATTCCTTGCACAAGGACAAATTATACTGCCAGTCAAACAGGACAAATTATACTGCCAGTCAAACAGGACAAATTATACTGCCATGTCAAACAGGACAAATTATACTGCCAGCCAAACAGTACAAATTATACTGCCAGTCAAACAGGACAAATTATACTGCCAGTCAAACAGTACAAATTATACTGCCAGTCAAACAGGACAAATTATACTGCCAGTCAAACAGTACAAATTATACTGCCAGTCAAACAGGACAAATTATACTGCCAGTCAAACAGTACAAATTATACTGCCAGTCAAACAGTACAAATTATACTGCCATGTCAAACAGGACAAATTATACTGCCATGTCAGTTAAGAACATATTCTTATTTACAATGACAGCTTAGGAACAGTAGGTTAACTGCCTTGTTCAGGTGCAGAATAACAGATTTTTAACTTGTCAGCTCGGGGATTCAGTCCTGCAACCTTTCAGTTACGGGCCCAACACTCTAACCACTCGGCTACCTGCCGCCCCAACAATAGGCTGCCATTTTCAGTGAATAGTGTAGCTTACCATTGCAGGCCTATACACATAGCTGTAAGTGCTTCTCCTACGGCAGATACCATTTCAATTCCAATTTTGTAAAACTAGTGGTGACCTCATGCGCCGAGATTATACAGTAAATGAACCCAGGGAATAGATTGTACAATAGGTTTACACTGATATTCACTGAATCACACACTCATGAGTGCAACCTATGAACTCATGCGCCTGATGCTAGAGTATAGTCTCAGGGTGCCTGCTAAAGATCAGAGAGAGCCTTCTTAATACAAACGAGCTAACTGATCAGACAAGTTGTATGCGTCCCAATGGCAGCCTATTCCCTTCAGTGCACTCCTTTTGACCAGGGCTCATAGGGCTCTGGTCAAAACTAGTGCACTAGGGAATAGGGTGCCATTTGCAACAAAGATGTTGTCCCACCTATAGAGACTACCCACTGGGCAAACCATGTCATTTCAACGTGGAAATGGGGGTAAAGATTGGTTGAGACATTGAGATTTCAACCTTTATTCACCCACTCAACATTCCAATGTCACTATGCTTTCAACCATATAAAAGCACAACCAAATTCCAATGAAAAAACTATGTCTGATATTTGGTTTAGTTGTCAACTAAATGTGTTATCACTGCACTTTCAACCATTTATATAGCAACAAAGTTCAAATGGGAATACAATGTAAGATATTTAGTATTTTTACAACAACTAAATGCGTTATCACTGTGCTTCATCTAATAGCAGAACCAAATGACCTGGATTGCAGTTGAGATTACATTAAAAGGTCATAGTGCAAGTGATTAATGCTGTTGGAGATTCTGTGCAGATTATTATATCAATTGTGACGATCTCCTCAGACCTGCGACATTAGCATGCTATCTTGAACATGCTCACTTTCTATGATTACATAAGAAGACATTTATAGTTACAGGAGGCAAACCTCAAAATGTGGCCATGGATGTGTTACTTATTTTAAGGCTGAATAAATATGGTTACATTAGTTTGTTAGATAGCCTTAAGGCTATTTACTGTATTACATAAGTAATACTGACTTGTGTTTGGTTGACAACGCAACCAAATATTAACATTTAAAGGATATCTAATGCTTGGAATGTTTCATCTGAGCCACTGGTTTAATCCTGTTCTGTAACTTGTATTTTTGTTTTAGTTGGAGATGTGAATCCGACATATCATTAAATATCCTTTAAACACAATTCAATATTACTTTTGTAACACATCCATGGCCACTTTTGCATTACAGTAAATATCCTATTAACTTGTTAACACATTTTGTTAACTTGTCAACAAGTTAATAGTCTATTTACTGTATTACAGAAGTGATATTGAATTGTGTTTTGGTGAAACCAAATCTTAACATTTGAAGGAGATGTATCTTTTGTGCCACTGACTTTCCCGGATTTAATTCCAGTTTGTCTACAAATTAATAATTAATATGTTGCATTCATGCCTCCATCTCAACCAAGAATCTAAGTAAAGAATAGGACTAGATCTAATCAACCTTAAAGTTTAGTCCTGTTCTTTACTTGGATTGTTTGGTTGAGATGGAGACGTGAATCCAACATATTAATGATTAACTTGAAGATTACATTTTACATTTACCAAACCCTAGGCCTATATGTATTGAAACCCTAGGACTATATGTATTGAAACCCTAGGACTATATGTATTGAAACCCTAGGCCTATATGTATTGAAACCCTCGGCCTATATGTATTGAAACCCTAGGCCTATATGTATTGAAACCCTCTGCCTATATGTATTGAAACCCTAGGCCTATATGTATTGAAACCCTAGGCCTATATGTATTGAAACCCTCAGCCTATATGTATTGAAACCCTAGGCCTATATGTATTGAAACCCTAGGACTATATGTATTGAAACCCTAGGACTATATGTATTGAAACCCTAGGCCTATATGTATTGAAACCCTAGCCCTATATGTATTGAAACCCTCGGCCTATATGTATTGAAACCCTAGGCCTATATGTATTGAAACCCTCTGCCTATATGTATTGAAACCCTAGGCCTATATGTATTGAAACCCTCAGCCTATATGTATTGAAACCCTAGGCCTATATGTATTGAAACCCTCAGCCTATATGTATTGAAACCCTAGGCCTATATGTATTGAAACCCTAGGCCTATATGTATTGAAACCCTAGGCCTATATGTATTGAAACCCTAGGACTATATGTATTGAAACCCTAGGACTATATGTATTGAAACCCTAGGCCTATATGTATTGAAACCCTAGGCCTATATGTATTGAAACCCTCTGCCTATATGTATTGAAACCCTCAGCCTATATGTATTGAAACCCTAGGCCTATATGTATTGAAACCCTAGGCCTATATGTATTGAAACCCTAGGCCTATATGTATTGAAACCCTCTGCCTATATGTATTGAAACCCTAGGCCTATATGTATTGAAACCCTAGGTCTATATGTATTGAAACCCTCAGCCTATATGTATTGACACCCTAGGCCTATATGTATTGAAACCCTCTGCCTATATGTATTGAAACCCTAGGCCTATATGTATTGAAACCCTAGGCCTATATGTATTGTCTATTTTAGTTGAACCCTGGGTTGAATTGAAATGAAAGCTGTTGATGACTTTGTAAATGCTATACTGTATAGACCTAAATAGTATCATTGATAATATAGGACTTATAAAGTACAGTTACATTTAATTTGATATATTTAACCCTAACCCTTTGGAATGACTTTCATACATTTAGGTCTTAAGAGATCTCTCAATAATCATACTCAAGATAACACATTGGTAGGAGTCCTGTGTAGCTCAGTTGGTAGAGCATGGCGCTTGGTAGGGGTCCTGTCTAGCTCAGTTGGTAGAGCATGGCGCTTGTTAGGGGACCTGTGTAGCTCAGTTGGTAGAGCATGGCGCTTGGTAGGGGACCTGTCTAGCTCAGTTGGTAGAGCATGGCGCTTGGTAGGGGACCTGTCTAGCTCAGTTGGTAGAGCATGGCGCTTGGTAGGAGTCCTGTGTAACACAGTAGCCTGATTTCAGAGTGCCATCAGTAGCCTGATTTCAGAGTGCCATCAGTAGCCTGATTTCAGAGTGCCATCAGTAGCCTGATTTCAGAGTGCCATCAGTAGCCTAGGCCTATATGAAGGGTATGAGAAATATCACTGGCTTCAAAAAGTCAAACAGTGGGCAGACGGAGGGGACCCAGGACAGAGCCAATGAGCTGAACCAATTTTTTAACAGGTTCGATACTGGCCCTGTCCACCTCTCCTCCAGCTCCCCAGACCACACACCCTCACGGCTGTCCCACCCCCACTTTGCTCACAGCACCTCTGCTGAGACAATCAGTGACCCCACCTCCGCCCCTGCCCCCTCTGGACTGATCCTCAACACCCCCCTTCCCCCCACCTCCCTACCTGGGCTGGCTTTCACCACCAACCAAGTGAAGAGAGAGCTGGAGAGACTACACCAGTGGAAAGCGGCGGGCCCTGATGGCATCAGCCCAAGGGTGCTGAGGGTCTGTGCTGACCAACTGTGTGGAATACTTCAGCGCCTTTTCAACCTTAGCCTGAGCCTAGAAAGGGTCCCTGTGCTGTGGAAAACATCCTGCCTCGTCCCAGTGCCCAAGAAGGCACACCCCACTGTCCTGAATGACTTCAGACCTGTAGCGCTAACATCCCACAACATGAAGACCCTGGAAAGGTTAGTCCTCGCTCACCTCAGAACCCTGGTGTGTTCATCAATGGACCCCCTGCAGTTTGCATACCAGCGCAACATCGGGGTGGATGATGCAATCATCTACCTTCTGCAGAGGGCCTACTCTCACCTGGACAACGCAGGTTGCACTGTGAGGGTCATGTTTTTTGACTTCTCCAGTGCCTTCAATACCATTCAGCCCCTGCTACTGGGTGAGAAGATGAGGAGGATGAAAGTGGAAGCACCCTTAGTCTCCTGGGTCACGGACTACCTGACCGGTAGGCCACAATTTGTGCGACTACAGAGCTGTGTGTCAGAACGGGCAGTTAGCAACACAGGGGCCCCCCAGGGTACGGTCCTGTCCCCCTTCCTGTTCACCCTCTACACCTCAGACTTCAGATATAACTCTGAGACATGCCACCTACAGAAGTTCTCGGATGACTCTGCTATTGTAGGGTGCATCAGGGGTGGGCAGGAGGAGGAGTACAGGAGCACAATCAGTGACTTTGTGTTGTGGTGTGAGCAGAACCACCTTCAGCTCAACATCAGCAAAACTAAGGAGATGGTGGTGGACTTCAGGAGAACCAAGGCACAACTGACTGCAGTCCCTATAAAGGGGATGGATGTGGATATGGTTGAGTCATACAAGTTCCTGGGTGTCCATATGGACAACAGACTGGAATGGGCTGGTAACACCGGGGCCCTGTACAAAAAGGGCCAGAGCCGACTCTACTTTCTGAGGAGGCTCAGGTCCTTCAACGTGTGCAGTAAACTACTGCATACCTTCTACCAGTCTGTGGTGGCCAGTGCCATCTTTTTTGCAGTGGTGTGCTGGGGAGCAAACATCAAAGCCGGTGATGCTTCTCGGGTAAATAAGCGGATCAGGAAGGCTAGCTCTGTCCTGGGGATGAGCCTTGACACTCTAGAGGAGGTGGCGGGCCAAACTGCTGGCCATCATGGACAACGTCACCCACCCTCTGCACGCTATGGTTATGACGCAGAGGAGCACTTTCAGTCACAGACTGATCCCACCACGGTGTGCCAGAGAGCGCTACAGGAGGTCCTTCCTGCCGGCGGCTATGAGACTATATAATGCCTCACCGGGGTGCCGTGCCGTCGGCAACATAGATCTGGAACTGTTGGGGTGCTAGGACCTAGTTTAACAATTATGCATCCATCCGTGAGTAACTCTGGTCCGTCAGCACTCATCCACTCAGGACCTATTTATTCATACAGGTCTGTATATACATACTCATGTACAGTTGTTATATTATATCACATGCAATATTGTAAGTAATTATTGGACGTAGGCATTCACTCAGGAATGCATATTAGTATCCTGCCAGTTGCACCTTTTCTCATTGCTTTTAGTATATCGAATGTGCAATAAGTGCAGTTGTCTGTAATTAAACCCTGCGCACTAAGGACTGTATTTTAAGGGAATTACTATTATTACCCCAAATGATATCATACACACATTTAGCTATTAAAGTATCTCTTCCTATCATTTACCTGTACAGTTTGTGTAAACATGCAAGTATTCACTTATCTGTAAATATAACTGTATATTTACCTGTACAGCTAATTTAACCATGCAAAATATTCACTTACCTGTTCATTTAGCCAGTCTGTCTATTAAGTAAACTATTATTACCCTCGCTCATATCATACGCATTTTTAGCTATTGAAGTATTTCTCTGCCATCGACCTGTATAGTATAGTTAACCATCCAACATCCACCAATGTATAGTGTACATATTCAGCCAACCACTCATACTATGCAATGTCCTTTTATAGCTTTTTTTTGCACTCCAGATATCTTGTATTTCTATACTTTTTCATACTGCCGCTCTATGTATCATGTACCGTGTATCTGTCTTTTGTGTACTTTCGTTGTGGCATTTTGCACCTGCCCTGTGTTTTGTTGTAGCTGCTTGACAATGAAATTTCCCCCCGGGGATCAATAAAGTACCTATCTATCTATCTATCTATCTATCTATCTATCTATCTATCTATCTATCTATCTATCTATCTATCTATCTATCTATCTAATTTCAGATGTTCCATGTAAACAGGATTGTTAGGGAAATCGTTCTTCTTGCTCACCCTCCTGCTCATTGTTGGTCCACTTTTACTCCTGTGACATTACATGACATCACTTCTCTGTTACAGTCTTTGAAATCCTCATTTTGTCCTATGGATGTTGTTCCTACTGTGCTATTTGTACAAGTTTTTGACTCCATTGGCCCCTATATTGTTGAGATGCTTAATTCTTCACTTTTAACTGGTGTCGTTCCTAGTTTATTTAAACATGCTGTTGTTAAGCCTGTACTTAAAAAACCCAATTTGGATCCGCTACAACCTAAAAGTTACAGGCCAATATCTAAACTTCCATTCATGTCAAAAATTCTAGAAAAAGTTGTAGCAGAGAAACTCACCCTTTTTCTAGAGAAACATGAGTTGTTTGACAAATTCCAGTCTGGTTTCCGTAAAAAACATTCCACGGAAACTGCGTTACTTAAAGTTTCTAGTGATATTATGATGTCAGCTGACTCTAAAGAATATTCAGTGTTGGTTTTATTGGACCTCTCATCGGCTTTTGACACTATTGACCATAATATTATGATAAATAGACTTCGTGATCTGGTTGGGATGTCTGGATCAGTTTTAAAATGGTTTTCATCCTACCTGTCTGGTAGAAGTTTTAGTGTTTATGTGAATCAGATCATGTCTGAAACTGCAGAGTTGTCATGTGGGGTACCTCAGGGGTCTGTCCTGGGCCCTATTCTGTTCCTCTTGTACATATTGATAACTGATAATTAGTCAGTTTAGTGACATATCTTACCATCTGTTTGCGGATGATATACAACTGTATTGCTCCTTTAAGGAAACTGAGTTCTCTAAACTGTCTTCCCTAATCAACTGTCTGACTAGTATCAAACAGTGGTTATGTGACAACTTTTTGCTTCTGAATTCAGACAAAACAGAAACACTAATTATCGCCCCTGAAAGTAAAATCCCAAAGATAATACAGCATATTGGTGATTTAGGCTCGTCTGTCAAACCGAGTCTTAGGAGCTTAGGTGTTGTTTTTGATTCAGCTATGTCCTTGGAGCTCCACTCTAAACAATTAGTTAGAAACTGTTTCTTCCAACTGAGGAATATCTCAAAATTAAGATCATTTGTGACCAAGGGTGAGTTGGAGATGATCATTCATGCATTCATCTCCTCTCGTTTAGATTACTGTAACAGTCTTTTTACCTGTTTGAGTAAAAAGGAGCTTTATCGCCTCCAGGCTGTTCAGAACTCTGCTGCAAGGCTTTTAACTCACATTAAGAAAAGAGAACACATCACACCTGTTTTAGCAGCATTACACTGGTTACCTGTCCAGTATAGAATTCATTTTAAAATCCTGGTTCTTACCTTCAGAGCCTTGCATGGTCAAGTGCCTACTTACATCACTGACTTGATACAGCTTCACACTCCCACCCGGAGTCTCAGGTCATTAGATCAGAGGCTATTAGTTGTTCCTCGCACTCATTTTAAAACTAGAGGGGACCAATCATTCCAGGCAGTGGCTCCTAAGCTGTGGAATGCTTTGCCTCCCCTTCTGCGTTTTGTGAACTCTGTTGATTCTTTTTAAAAAGCAACTGAAGACTTTGCTCTTCAAGCAGGCTTTTAGGTAGTCGAGGGGTTTTTATGGTTGTTTGTTATGTTTTCGATTTTTGTTTGGTGTTCTTGTGTTTCAAGATTTGTTATTGTATTTCATTTTATTGTGAAGCACTTTGTGATTTTTATCTGTGAAATGTGCTATATAAATAAATTTACTTACTTACTACTTACTTACTTACTTACTTACTTACTTACTTACTTACTTACTAAGCATGTAAACATTTTAATCAAACTATTATATTAATCTGACTATCCGCAATAATCGCCTTATTGTGTGTTTGTAACCTTATTCAGTGACAAATATAAAAGCTAAGCAGGGCTGGGTTGAAACTGAATAGGAGAACATATTAACAGCTGTAGTTAGAGCAACTCTCCACTAGGAGATGGGAGAACATATTAATAACTGTAGCTAGAGCATCTCTCCACTAGGAGATGGGAGAACATATTAATAAATGTAGCTGGAGCATCTCTCCACTAGGAGATGGGAGAACATATTAATAACTGTAGTTAGAGAAACAATCCACTAGGAGATGGGAGAACATATTAATAACTGTAGCTAGAGCAACTCTCCACTAGGAGATGGGAGAACATATTAATAACTGTAGCTAGGGAAACTCTCCACTAGGAGATGGGAGAACATATTAATAACTGTAGTTAGAGCATCTCTCCACTAGGAGATGGGAGAACATATTAATAACTGTAGCTAGAGCATCTCTCCACTAGGAGATGGGAGAACATATTAATAACTGTAGCTAGAGAAACTCTCCACTAGGAGATGGGAGAACATATTAATAACTGTAGCTAGAGCAACTCTCCACTAGGAGATGGGAGAACATATTAATAACTGTAGCTAGAGCAACTCTACACTAGGAGATGGGAGAACATATTAATAGCTGTAGCTAGAGCAACTCTCCACTAGGAGATGGGAGAACATATTAATAGCTGTAGCTAGAGCAACTCTCCACTAGGAGATGGGAGAACATATTAATAACTGTAGCTAGAGCAACTCTCCACTAGGAGATGGGAGAACATATTAATAGCTGTAGCTAGAGCAACTCTCCACTAGGAGATGGGAGAACATATTAATAACTGTAGCTAGAGCAACTCTACACTAGGAGATGGGAGAACATATTAATAGCTGTAGCTAGAGCAACTCTCCACTAGGAGATGGGAGAACATATTAATAGCTGTAGCTAGAGCAACTCTCCACTAGGAGATGGGAGAACATATTAATAACTGTAGCTAGAGCAACTCTCCACTAGGAGATGGGAGAACATATTAATAGCTGTAGCTAGAGCAACTCTCCACTAGGAGATGGGAGAACATATTAATAGCTGTAGCTAGAGCAACTCTCCACTAGGAGATGGGAGAACATATTAATAGCTGTAGTTAAAGCAGAGCTGTCTAGAATATTATTTGTTTTTTCTGATAGTGGATATAAGGTTGAAAATCTGTCTTTGTTCAAATGTACAAATTCAACATATTTTATACCAGGTTTTTCTTGTTTGAAAATGGGTTACAATGATGTCATAATCCTATGGTGGATATTCCACCATCAAAACATTTTATTGACATTTTTTTTGCAGACAATATATTTTCCATGTTGATTCCATGTCACAATACTTTGACAAATTACGTTGAAGCAACATTGATTCAACCAGTTTGTGTCCAGTAGGTATAGACGGGGACAGTCATTTTTTTTTTTTTTTCTTATTTACAATGACAGCCTAGGAACGGTGGGTTAACGACAGATTTTTACCTTGTCAGCTCGGGGATTCGATCTGGCAACCTTTCAGTTACAGGCCCAACACTCTAACCACTAGGCTACCTGTCATCCTTCCCTTCAAGTGCACTTTAGGCCAAGGGTGTCTGTAACCATGAATACAACTTAAATAGACATTTGCCTGTGGACAAAGTTAACCTTTCTTGTACTGCACATAACTGTGACAGTAGTTTGGTTGGTGATGGCAGGACCTTTTCTAGCTTTTTTTGGGCCCTAAGATTTGGCCAGCCCCCCTACCAGCCCCTCTACCAGCCCCCCTACCAGCCCCTCTACCAGCCCCCCTACCAGCCCCCCTACCAGCCCCCCTACCAGCCCCTCTACCAGCCCCCCTACCAGCCCCCCTACCAGCCCCTCTACCAGCCCCCCTACCAGCCCCTCTACCAGCCCCCCTACCAGCCCCCATACCAGCCCCTCTACCAGCCCCCCTACCAGCCCCCATACCAGCCCCTCTACCAGCCCCCCTACCAGCCCCCCTACCAGCCCCCCTACCAGCCCCCCTACCAGCCCCCATACCAGCCCCTCTACCAGCCCCCCTACCAGCCCCCCTACCAGCCCCCATACCAGCCCCCTCTTCCAGCCCCCCTACCAGCCCCCCTACCAGTCCCTCTACCAGCCCCCCTACCAGCCCCCCTACCAGCCACCCTACCAGCCCCTCTACCAGCCCCCCTACCAGCCCCCCTACCAGCCCCTCTACCAGCCCCCCTACCAGCCCCCCTACCAGCCCCCCTACCAGCCCCTCTACCAGCCCCCCTACCAGCCCCCCTACCAGCCCCCCTACCAGCCCCCCTACCCCTACCAGCCCCCCTACCAGCCCCTCTATCAGCCCCCCTACCAGCCCCCCTACCAGCCCCTCTACCAGCCCCCTCTTCCAGCCCCCCTACCAGCCCCCCTACCAGTCCCTCTACCAGCCCCCCTACCAGCCCCCCTACCAGCCACCCTACCAGCCCCTCTACCAGCCCCCCTACCAGCCCCCCTACCAGCCCCTCTACCAGCCCCCCTACCAGCCCCCCTACCAGCCCCCCTACCAGCCCCTCTACCAGCCCCCCTACCAGCCCCCCTACCAGCCCCTCTACCAGCCCCCCTACCAGCCCCCATACCAGCCCCCCTACCAGCCCCCATACCAGCCCCTCTACCAGCCCCCCTACCAGCCCCCATACCAGCCCCTCTACCAGCCCCCCTACCAGCCCCTCTACCAGCCCCCCTACCAGCCCCCCTACCAGCCCCCTCTACCAGCCCCCCTACCAGCCCCCCTACCAGCCCCCCTACCAGCCCCCCTACCAGCCCCTCTACCAGCCCCCCTACCAGCCCCCCTACCAGCCCCCCTACCAGCCCCTCTACCAGCCCCCCTACCAGCCCCCCTACCAGCCCGCCTACCAGCCCCTCTACCAGCCCCTCTACCAGCCCCCCTACCAGCCCCCCTACCAGCCCCTCTACCAGCCCCCCTACCAGCCCCCCCTACCAGCCCCCCTACCTCACGGAAAAAACATTTTAGTGGAGCGGAGAGAAACCTTTTTAGCTTTAAACTAAATGTCCTGTAATTCTACACATTTTAAACTAAATGTCCTGTAATTCTACACATTTTAAACTAAATGTCCTGTAATTCTACACATTTTAAACTAAATGTCCTGTAATTCTACACATTTTAAACTAAATGTCCTGTAATTCTACACATTTTAAACTAAATGTCCTGTAATTCTACACATTTTAAACTAAATGTCCTGTAATTCTACACATTTTAAACTAAATGTCCTGTAATTCTACACATTTGAAACGGATGAGGCGTAGAGAAAGTAACTAGATGTCAGGCCATGATTACTACAAGGGTTAGATAGCTGGCTAGACTAACATGATTACTACAAGGGTTAGATAGCTGGCTAGACTAACATGATTACTACAAGGGTTAGATAGCTGGCTAGACTAACATGATTACTACAAGGGTTAGATAGCTGGCTAGACTAACATGATTACTACAAGGGTTAGATAGCTGGCTAGACTAACATGATTACTACAAGGGTTAGATAGCTGGCTAGACTAACATGATTACTACAAGGGTTAGATAGCTGGCTAGACTAACATGATTACTACAAGGGTTAGATAGCTGGCTAGACTAACATGATTACTACAAGGGTTAGATAGCTGGCTAGACTAACATGATTACTACAAGGGTTAGATAGCTGGCTAGACTAACATGATTACTACAAGGGTTAGATAGCTGGCTAGACTAACATGATTACTACAAGGGTTAGATAGCTGGCTAGACTAACATGATTACTACAAGGGTTAGATAGCTGGCTAGACTAACATGATTACTACAAGGGTTAGATAGCTGGCTAGACTAACATGATTACTACAAGGGTTAGATAGCTGGCTAGACTAACATGATTACTACAAGGGTTAGATAGCTGGCTAGACTAACATGATTACTACAAGGGTTAGATAGCTGGCTAGACTAACATGATTACTACAAGGGTTAGATAGCTGGCTAGACTAACATGATTACTACAAGGGTTAGATAGCTGGCTAGACTAACTTGCCTAGCAATCTATAACATGTTAGCTGACATGGGATAATTGAGTGACTTTCAGTGACTGACATAACAAAAGGAATGCTGCTTATGCACCACCAAATTTGGAAATTGCACGTTGTGTAGCCTATTCTACTATCCAAACTAACAGTAAGTTGAGACCCTGACTGACTTCGTAGTGGTCCCAGGGCCTTAAACTGCTTATGTCGCTTATGCCTAGAGATGGCACTGGATGATGGGCTTCCTAAGAGCATATCCAGCAACTGCACAAGCCTCTGATGTCAACCTCAGTTCAGCTTGTCTCTGAGTGCTTGCGGAAGGAAGGATGCAATTAAACATTTTCAAACTAGTCCAGATGAAATTATAAATCGTTTTTTTATGCACTACCGGCATCTCTGCTGCTCTAATCACTTCTGAAGAGATTTGTTTTCATTATCCATTTGCTGTTGACAGTAAAGCAGCTTTTTATATAACCCCCAAAATACAATCCTCTTCATAGACTGCATTGACTGGTGTGATGACTGACGTTCAGGCTGTTCTGTTCTGTTCCTGTGCTTAGTGCTGTAATGTACCAATTTCACAGTAATTTAGGCATGAGGAAATAAAATCATGTATAACTTAGTTGTTAGATGATAAAAGCAGAACTGGACAACCTTGTTTACATGCAGCTGGAGGTTAGGGTCAGGGTCCAACATTAGAATGCTCTCTAGTGTCATGACCTCCTGTCATGCAGCTGGAGGTTAGGGTCAGGGTCCAACATTAGAATGCTCTCTAGTGTCATGACCTCCTGTCATGCAGCTGGAGGTTAGGGTCAGGGTCCAACATTAGAATGCTCTCTAGTGTCATGACCTCCTGTCATGCAGCTGGAGGTTAGGGTCAGGGTCCAACATTAGAATGCTCTCTAGTGTCATGACCTCCTGTCATGCAGCTGGAGGTTAGGGTCAGGGTCCAACATTAGAATGCTCTCTAGTGTCATGACCTCCTGTCATGCAGCTGGAGGTTAGGGTCAGGGTCCAACATTAGAATGCTCTCTAGTGTCATGACCTCCTGTCATGCAACTGGAGGTTAGGGTCAGGGTCCAACATTAGAATGCTCTCTAGTGTCATGACCTCCTGTCATGCAGCTGGAGGTTAGGGTCAGGGTCCAACATTAGAATGCTCTCTAGTGTCATGACCTCCTGTCATGCAGCTGGAGGTTAGGGTCAGGGTCCAACATTAGAATGCTCTCTAGTGTCATGACCTCCTGTCATGCAGCTGGAGGTTAGGGTCAGGGTCCAACATTAGAATGCTCTCTAGTGTCATGACCTCCTGTCATGCAGCTGGAGGTTAGGGTCAGGGTCCAACATTAGAATGCTCTCTAGTGTCATGACCTCCAGTCATGCAGCTGGAGGTTAGGGTCAGGGTCCAACATTAGAATGCTCTCTAGTGTCATGACCTCCTGTCATGCAGCTGGAGGTTAGGGTCAGGGTCCAACATTAGAATGCTCTCTAGTGTCATGACCTCCTGTCATGCAGCTGGAGGTTAGGGTCAGGGTCCAACATTAGAATGCTCTCTAGTGTCATGACCTCCTGTCATGCAGCTGGAGGTTAGGGTCAGGGTCATCTCAGTTTACAGCGCTATATTTCTGACTCTATTCTCTGTGCACAAAATGTTGATGCGCTCATTATCCAATCAGACCTCACACTTCATCAGCAATTTGATTTAGATCAGATTTACTTCATTGTCTGTTGTTCACAGAAATTTACTTTACGTATAGAAAATGCACTGTGTTAAAAATCCACAACAAAAAGAGAGATATAAAGATTTGAAAGATACATACAAAGAATTCATGAAGATTACTTATTTTATGTGACATCCCACTAGGCACAGACATCAGTTCAATGTTTAGTTTTGATTTACATTTGGTTGAGTTGTCAACTAGGGTGAATTCAACGTGAAATCAACAAAACCTTTCACGATGCCATTGGATTTAGGTTAAAATTTGAGTGAGAGAAATACGGAATTCCCTTACTTTAATGACTTTTTGCAAATCCAATCAACGTCATCACATAGATTTTTTGTTGTTGAAATAACGTGGAAACTGTAAGGGCCTGACTGAGGCCCGATCCCTGACTCCCTCTAGTGGGAGTGGGATGACCACAGTCAGGTCCTGACACCCTCTAGGGGGAGTGGGATGACCACAGTCAGGTCCTGACACCCTCTAGGGGGAGTGGGATGACCACAGTCAGGTCCTGACACTCACAAATCCTGAGTGTGTTGTGAGTCACCTTTTGTGATAGTTCTTCTCCATTGGGTGTAATCATGCATTTGTCCATCTGTAATGCTTTCTCCTCACCATGAACCCAAATGATGTTGGTAGATGTTGTACACCACCGTTTTTGTCCATTAAAATAACATCAAATTGATCAGAAATACAGTGTAGACATTGTTAATGTTGTAAATGACTATTGTAGCTGGAAACGGCAGATTTTTTATGGAATATCTACATAGGCGTACAGAGGCCCATTATCAGCAACCATCACTCCTGTGTTCCAATGGCACGTTGTGTTAGCTAATCCAAGTTTATCATTTTAAAAGGCTAATTGAACCCTTTTTGGTTCTAGATAGCAATTTTTTTTTACCACTTGGGACACAACCCAGCAAAGTGATTTGCCCTTTTGCAATTATGTTAGCATAGCTGAAAAATGTTGTTGTAAGGGCATGACTGAGGCCAGATCCCTGACTCCCTCTAGTGGGAGTGGGATGACCACAGTCAGGTCCTGACACCCTCTAGTGGGAGTGGGATGACCATAGTCAGGTCCTGACTCCCTCTAGGGGGAGTGGGATGACCACAGTCAGGTCCCTGACTCCCTCTAGTGGGAGTGGGATGACCACAGTCAGGTCCTGACACCCTCTAGTGGGAGTGGGATGACCACAGTCAGGTCCCTGACTCCCTCTAGGGGGAGTGGGATGACCACAGTCAGGTCCTGACTCCCTCTAGGGGGAGTGGGATGACCACAGTCAGGTCCTGACTCCCTCTAGGGGGAGTGGGATGACCACAGTCAGGTCCCTGACTCCCTCTAGTGGGAGTGGGATGACCACAGTCAGGTCCTGACTCCCTCTAGGGGGAGTGGGATGACCACAGTCAGGTCCCTGACTCCCTCTAGGGGGAGTGGGATGACCACAGTCAGGTCCTGACTCCCTCTAGGGGGAGTGGGATGACCACAGTCAGGTCCTGACTCCCTCTAGTGGGAGTGGGATGACCACAGTCAGGTCCTGACTCCCTCTAGTGGGAGTGGGATGACCACAGTCAGGTCCTGACACCCTCTAGTGGGAGTGGGATGACCACAGTCAGGTCCCTGACTCCCTCTAGGGGGAGTGGGATGACCACAGTCAGGTCCTGACACTCACAGGTCTGGGTTGTTGGTGAACCCCAATTAGAGACAGCTGTCCTGAGTTGTCTCTAATTGGGGATTCTATTTATGTGCATATGATCATTGCTTGTGTTGGTGTACTTGTGTGTTCACTACAACGCCACGGTGTTCAGTACGTTTATTGTTTTGTATGTTTTATTAGTGGAATAAAACCTGTTTTCATCGTCCTCTTGCTCTGCGCCTCGTTCCCTCTACACTCACCGTGACAGAAACAACGTTGATTCAACCAGTTTTTGCCAGTGGGTGTCACGACTCCTTCCAAAGTTGCCTCACCCCCTTGTTCGGGCATGCTTCGGCGATCGTCGTCAACGGCTTTCTAGCCACTGCCGCTCCCTCTTTCATTATTCCATTTGTCTTGTCTTGTCATTACGCACACCTGGTTCTCATTTCCCCCAATTACTTCATGTATATATGTTCCCTCTGTTCCCTCATGTCCTTGTCGGTTATTGTTTGTTGTGACTGTATATGTTACGGTGTACTACAGTTACGAGTAGACATTTATTCACTCGTGGTTTGTTTCCTAGGCGGTGCCTAGTTATAGTAACATCATTCGTCATTTCGGGAACAGTTGTACCATTCCTGTTCAGATTTGTATACTTGTTTGGTATTAAATGTATACCTTTATTCCACGCTATCTCCTGCGCCTGGCTCTCTATTATATATTCACACCGTCACAGTGGGATACGTCTTCATACATTTCCTGTAATTAGAGCATCCTCATTTCAACAGTGATAGTATAAATATGCATGTATTACCCACATGGCTTTGCTGTTTTTACTGCATTCATATACAGTTAGTTTAATACACCTTAGCCAAATACATTTAAACTCAGTTTTTCACAATTCCTGACATTTAATCCAAGTAATAATTCCCTGTTTTAGGTCAGTTAGGATCACCACTTTATTTTAAGAATATAATATGTCAGAATAATAGTAGAGAGAATTATTTATTTCAGCTTTTATTTCTTTCATCACATTCCCAGTGGGTCAGAAGTTTACATACACTCAATTAGTATTTGGTAGCATTGCCTTTAAATTGTTTAACGTTTCAGGTAGCCTTCCACAAGCTTCCCACAATAAGTTGGGTGAATTTTGGCCCATTCCTCCTGACAGAACTGGTGTAACTGAGTCAGGTTTGTAGGCCTCCTTGCTCACACACACTTTTTCAGTTCTGCCCACAAATTTTCTATAGGATTGAGGTCAGGGATTTGTGATGGCCACTCCAATACCTTGACTTTGTAGTCCTTAAGCCATTTTTTTCACAACTTTGGAAGTATGCTTGGGGTCATTGTCCATTTGGAAGACCCATTTGCGACCAAGCTTTAACTTCTTGAGATGTTGCTTCAATATATCCACATAATTTTCCTTCCTCATGATGCCATCTATTTTGTGAAGTGCACCAGTCCCTCCTGCAGCAAAGCAACCCCACAACATGATGCTGCCACCCCCGTGCTTCACGGTTGGGATGGTGTTCTTCGGCTTGCAAGCCTCCCCCTTTTTCCTCCAAACATAACGATGGTCATTATGGCCAAACAGTTCTGTTTTTGTTTCATCAGACCAGAGGACATTTCTCCAAAATGTTCTTCCTTGCTGAGCTGCCTTTCAGGTTATGTCTATATAGGACTTGTTTTACTGTGGATATAGATACTTTTGTAACTGTTTCCTCCAGCATCTTCACAAGGCCCTTTGCTGTTGCTCTGGGATTGATTTGCACTTTTTGCACCAAAGTACGTTCATCTCTAGGAGACAGAACGCGTCTCCTTCCTGAGTGGTATGACGGCTGTGTGGTCCCATGGTGTTTATACTTGTGTACTATTGTTGAGGTCTACAATTTTTTTTTCTGAGGTCTTGGCTGATTTCTTTTGAAATTTCCCATGATGTTGAGCAAAGAGGCACTGAGTTTGAAGGTAGGCCTTGAAATACATCCACAGGTACACCTCCAATTGACTCAAATTATGTCAATTAGCCTATCAGAAGCTTCTAAAGCCATGACATCATTTTCTGGAATTTTCCAAGCTGTTTAAAGGCACAGTCAACTTAAACTTCTGAACCACTGGAATTGTGATATAGTGAATTATAAGTGAAATAATCTGTCTGTAAACAATTGTTGGAAGAATTACTTGTGTCATGCACAAAGTAGATGTCCTAACCGACTTGCCAAAACTATAGTTTGTTAACATGACATCTGTGGAATGGTTGAAAACTTCCGACTTCAACTATATCAGACTCATATTCAGAGGCATCATCATCATAAATATTGGCTATACTTTCATTATATTCTAGTCCAGTAGTTGCTGAAAGCTATATATTATACAGTGCATTGGGAAAGTATTCAGACCCCTAGACATTTTCCACATTTTGTTACGTTACAGCCTTATTCTAAAAATATATATTTTTTTTAACTCAACAATCTACACACAATATCCGAAAATGACAAAGTGAAAACTGTTTTTTTAATGTTAGCAAATGTATAATAATAATAAACAGAAATACCTTATTATTATTTACATTAGTATTCAGACCCTTTGCTATGAGACTCGACATTGAGCTCAGGTGCTTCCTGTTTCCATTGATCAACTTCAGAGGTTTCTACATTTTGATTGCAGTCCACGTGTTGGAAATTCAATTGATTGGACATGATTTGGAAAGGCACACACCTGTCTATATAAGGTCCCACAGTTGACAGTGCATGTCAGAGCAAAAACCAAGCCATGAGGTCGAAGGAATTATCCATAGAGCTCCGAGACAGGATTGTGATCTGGGGAAGGGTACCAAAAAATGTCTGCAGCATTGAAGGTCCCCAAGAACACAGTGGCCTCCATCATTCTTAAATGGAAGAAGTTTGGAAACACCAAGACTCTTCCTAGAGCTGGCCACCCGGCCAAACTGAGCAGTCGGGGGAGAAGGGCCTTGGTCAGGGAGGTGACCAAGAACCCGATGGTCACTCTGACAGAGATCCAGAATTCCTATGTGTAGATGGGAGAACCTTCCAGAAGGACAACAATCTCTGCAGCACTCCACCAATGAGGCCTTTATGGTAGAGTGGCCAGATGGAAGCCACTCCTCAGTAAAAGGCACATGACAGCCGCTTGGAGTTTTCCAAAAGGCACCTAAAGACTCTCAGACCATGAGAAACAATATTGGCCACAGGACCTCAGACTGGGGGGAAGCTTCACCTTCCAACAGGACAACGACTTTAAGCACACAGCCAATGGGAGAATGGGAGGAACTCCCCAAATACAGGTGTGCCAAGCTTGTAGCATCATACCCAAGAAGACTCAAGGCTGTAATCTCTGCCAAAGGTGCTTCAACAAAGTACTGAGTAAAGGGTCTGAATACTTATGTAAATAGATATATCCGTTTTTTATTTTTAATACATTTGCAAAAATGTCTATAAACCTATTTTTGCTTTGCCATTATGGGGTATTGTGTGTAGATTGATGAAAAATAAAATAAAACAAATATTTAATCAATTTTAGAATAAGTCTTTAACTTAACAAAATGTGGAAAAAGTCAAGGGGTCTGAATTCTTTCCGAAGGCACTGTATATGTTGGCATTCCCTCGCAAATATTTGCCCTAAAATTCATAACTGTCATCTCAACCCTGCTGAGAAGTACTGGTGGCTCAAACGGATGTGATTGATGAACCATAGATGAACCATAGAACAGTATCATGCCAGTAATGTGCCCAGTACATGTGGAGGCCTTTGCTCCCTAAAAGGCTCAGCCTGCGCCACAAATGGCACCCAATCCCCTTTATACTACTTTTGACCATGGCTCTGATCAAAAGTAGTATACTTTGTAGAGATTTTAAAATAGCCTCAAGACTGTTCCGGTTGGCACCGCCCTGTGTGGTCGCCTGAGACCCTACTATTTGCTGAGGGAATTCACATTGGCCATTGCAGTTATTGTTTACATCCCGCCTTCCGCTGACGCAAACACGTCATCCACTCTGTTATCGCGAGGTTACAGAAAACGCATCCCAGTGCTTTCTTTACCATTTCTGGGGATTTTAACCATGCATCTCTCTCTTCAACGCTGCCCACGTTCAAACAGTTCGTGAAGTGCCCAACCAGGAATAATAAAACTCTGGACTTGTTATATGCTAATGTGAAGGATGCATACAACTCCACTGCACTCCCTCCCCTCGGTAGATCGGATCACAACCTTGTCCACCTCACCCCACTCTACAGGCCTATGGTCCAACAGCAGCCTGCAACCACCAGGACTATTAGGAGATGGTCCCCGGAGGCGAATGAGGCCCTACAGGACTGCTTTGAAACAACAGACTGGGATGTGCTCTGTGAGGCTCATGGGGAGGACATTGATGGACTTACAGACTGCATAACGGACTATATACATTTTTGTGTAGACAACACTGTACCCACCAGGAAGGTACGCTGTTTTCCAAATAATAAACCCTGGGTCACCAGCGACCTGAAGGCCCTGCTGAATGAGAAGAAGAGGGGGACAAGGACAAATTGAAATGCGTCCAGAGGGAGCTGAAGTTGCAGATTGCTGAGGGGAAGAGACAGTATAAGGAGAAGATGGAGGACAAGCTGAGGCAGAGCCAGGTGAGAGAGGTGTGGAAGGGTATGAGAAATATCACTGGCTTCAAAAAGTCAAACAGTGGGCAGACGGAGGGGACCCAGGACAGAGCCAATGAGCTGAACCAATTTTTTAACAGGTACGATATTAGCTCTGTCCACCTCCCCTCCAGCTCTCCAGGCCACACACCCTCACGGCTGTCCCACCCCCACTTTGCTCACAACACCTCCGTTGAGACAATCAGCGACCCCCTCCCCCCTCCCTCTGGACTGTTCTGCAACACCTCCGTCCCCCCATCTCTGGACTCATCCTCAACACCCCCCTTCCCCCCACCTCCCCACCTGGGCTGGCTTTCACCACCAACCAAGTGAAGAGAGAGCTGGAGAGACTACATCAGTGGAAAGCGACGGGCCATGATGGCATCAGCCCAAGGGTGCTTAGGGTCTGTGCTGACCAACTGTGTGGAATACTTCAGCGCCTCTTCAACCTTAGCTTGAGCATCCTGCCTGGTCCCAGTGCCCAAGAAGGCGCACTGTTGGGGTGTTAGGACCTAGTTTTAAGCATCCATCAATCCGTGAAACATTTGCTGTTATTGGAAGAGAGGTTTGGAACTAAACTCCCTCCCACCAAAACAGGCTGTAATTTCAGACAGTCTTTTCATACTGCTCTTACACTAAAAAGGCATTATCATAATTTTCACAATTTCACAGTCTTATTCCAACCTCATTGTTTAGAAATATATAACACAGGTACATCTAGTTTTTGACTGGGCCTTTAAAACAATGAACTTACACTGCATAGAAGGGTTTTAGTTGGCTACATTGGGGTGATGGCTCCCCATCTTTTGTATTGCCTCATGGTTTACCTGAGCTCCAGTCTACAGAGAGAGAGACAGAGAGAGTTAGAGAGAGAGATACCTTAGAGGGAGAGAGAGCAAGGTCAGGCCAGAGTGGGTGTGCGGCGAGGAGTGGTGCAGCGATGGCAAGCTGCTTCTACAGGGGCTTTACTCTGAAAGCCATACAAAAGAGGGAAACACAATGGCTTGGAACCAGTTTCCTCCCTCTTAGATAAGAGTCAGGACACCAGTGATGTCACTGTTGTAATCTCATGCAGGATTGGTTGCTCAGTTGTTGAAAAATATTGAGGTTGCGTGAATCATCAGAGTGTGCGTTTGTAAGGCTGTTCCTGGCATGGTGAGAGGGTAGACTGTTTTGCAGAGTGTATGCCTGTCCCGGCAGCAGAGGCACACAGGTACTACGGAGCTCAGCTCTGCCTCCTGTCCTTGGCTCAGAAGTACAAGAGGAAACCTTAAGGATAAGGTCATGCATTCTGCTGGAGGCTTGGATCCTAAAAGTCGCTTTTATTCTTTAAAGGTATGACTGTGCTCTGTTTACTCTGTAAAGGTATGACTGTGCTCTGTTTACTCTGTAAAGGTATGACTGTGCTCTGTTTACTCTGTAAAGGTATGACTGTACTCTGTTTACTCTGTAAAGGTATAACTGTGCTCTGTTTACTCTGTAAAGGTATGACTGTACTCTGTTTACTCTGTAAAGGTATGACTGTGCTCTGTTTACTCTGTAAAGGTATGACTGTGCTCTGTTTACTCTGTAAAGGTATAACTGTGCTCTGTTTACTCTGTAAAGGTATAACTGTACTCTGTTTACTCTGTAAAGGTATAACTGTACTCTGTTTACTCTGTAAAGGTATGACTGTACTCTGTTTACTCTGTAAAGGTATGACTGTGCTCTGTTTACTCTGTAAAGGTATAACTGTGCTCTGTTTACTCTGTAAAGGTATGACTGTACTCTGTTTACTCTGTAAAGGTATGACTGTACTCTGTTTACTCTGTAAAGGTATGACTGCTCTGTTTACTCTGTAAAGGTATAACTGTACTCTGTTTACCCTGTAAAGGTATGACTGTACTCTGTTTACTCTGTAAAGGTATGACTGTGCTCTGTTTACTCTGTAAAGGTATGACTGTGCTCTGTTTACTCTGTAAAGGTATGACTGTACTCTGTTTACTCTATAAAGGTATGACTGTGCTCTGTTTACTCTGTAAAGGTATGACTGTGCTCTGTTTACTCTGTAAAGGTATAACTGTGCTCTGTTTACTCTGTAAAGGTATGACTGTGCTCTGTTTACTCTGTAAAGGTATGACTGTGCTCTGTTTACTCTGTAAAGGTATGACTGTGCTCTGTTTACTCTGTAAAGGTATGACTGTGCTCTGTTTACTCTGTAAAGGTATGACTGTGCTCTGTTTACTCTGTAAAGGTATGACTGTACTCTGTTTACTCTATAAAGGTATGACTGTGCTCTGTTTACTCTGTAAAGGTATGACTGTGCTCTGTTTACTCTGTAAAGGTATGACTGTGCTCTGTTCACCCTGTAAAGGTATAACTGTGCTCTGTTTACTCTGTAAAGGTATGACTGTGCTCTGTTCACTCTGTAAAGGTATAACTGTGCTCTGTTTACTCTGTAAAGGTATGACTGTGCTCTGTTTACTCTGTAAAGGTAGGACTGTACTCTGTTTACTCTGTAAAGGTATGACTGTACTCTGTTTACTCTGTAAAGGTATGACTGTACTCTGTTTACTCTGTAAAGGTATGACTGTGCTCTGTTTACTCTGTAAAGGTATGACTGTGCTCTGTTTACTCTGTAAAGGTATGACTGTGCTCTGTTTACTCTGTAAAGGTATGACTGTGCTCTGTTTACCCTGTAAAGGTATGACTGTGCTCTGTTTACTCTGTAAAGGTATGACTGTGCTCTGTTTACCCTGTAAAGGTAGGACTGTGCTCTGTTTACTCTGTAAAGGTATGACTGTACTCTGTTTACTCTGTAAAGGTATGACTGCTCTGTTTACTCTGTAAAGGTATAACTGTGCTCTGTTTACTCTGTAAAGGTATGACTGTACTCTGTTTACTATGTAAAGGTATGACTGTGCTCTGTTTACTCTGTAAAGGTATGACTGTGCTCTGTTTACTCTGTAAAGGTATAACTGTGCTCTGTTTACTCGGTAAAGGTATGACTGTACTCTGTTTACTCTATAAAGGTATGACTGTGCTCTGTTTACTATGTAAAGGTATAACTGTGCTCTGTTTACTCTGTAAAGGTATGACTGTACTCTGTTTACTCTGTAAAGGTATCTGTGCTCTGTTTAATCTGTAAAGGTATGACTGTACTCTGTTTACTCTGTAAAGGTATAACTGTGCTCTGTTTACTCTGTAAAGGTATGACTGTACTCTGTAAAGGTATGACTGTGCTCTGTTTACTCTGTAAAGGTATGACTGTACTCTGTTTACTCTGTAAAGGGATGACTGTACTCTGTTTACTCTGTAAAGGTATAACTGTGCTCTGTTTACTCTGTAAAGGTATGACTGTGCTCTGTTTACTCTGTAAAGGTATGACTGTACTCTGTTTACTCTGTAAAGGTATAACTGTGCTCTGTTTACTCTGTAAAGGTATGACTGTACTCTGTTTACTCTGTAAAGGTATGACTGTGCTCTGTTCACTCTGTAAAGGTATGACTGTGCTCTGTTTACTCTGTAAAGGTATGACTGTACTCTGTTTACTCTGTAAAGGTATGACTGTGCTCTGTTTACTCTGTGTAGGTATGACTGTACTCTGTTTACTCTGTAAAGGTATGACTGTACTCTGTTTACTCTGTAAAGGTATAACTGTGCTCTGTTTACTCTGTAAAGGTATGACTGTGCTCTGTTTACTCTGTAAAGGTATGACTGTGCTCTGTTTACTCTGTAAAGGTTTGACTGTGCTCTGTTTACTCTGTAAAGGTATGACTGTGCTCTGTTTACTCTGTAAAGGTATGACTGTACTCTGTTTACTCTGTAAAGGTATGACTGTGCTCTGTTTACTCTGTAAAGGTATGACTGTGCTCTGTTTACTCTGTAAAGGTATAACTGTGCTCTGTTTACTCTGTAAAGGTATGACTGTGCTCTGTTTACTCTGTAAAGGTATGACTGTGCTCTGTTTACTCTGTAAAGGTATGACTGTGCTCTGTTTACTCTGTAAAGGTATGACTGTGCTCTGTTTACTCTGTAAAGGTATGACTGTGCTCTGTTTACTCTGTAAAGGTATGACTGTGCTCTGTTTACTCTGTAAAGGTATGACTGTGCTCTGTTTACTCTGTAAAGGTATGACTGTGCTCTGTTTACTCTGTAAAGGTATGACTGTGCTCTGTTTACTCTGTAAAGGTATGACTGTGCTCTGCCCTCTGTTCTGCTCTGTGTTTGGGAGGATGTTTTGTCAACAGACATTTCTAAGGTACTCTAAGGTTAAAGGGTGTGTGTGTGATGCTAATGTTCTGTAATAACATGTTAACACAATGAAATATACAGCGCTATTTGAATGCTGTTAAGTTAATAGCAGAGTTAACATGGTATCTAAGCGTACAGTAAGTATACCTCTCAGAGATAGGAGGAGAGCGGAGAGATAGAGGGCAGAGAAACGAGAAAGGAGAGCCTGTCCTGCTGATGTGAGCTATTGATCCCTGGGATACAGGAGAGGAGATGAGTGCACTCATATTCATTCTGCACCAGAAAAGGCAAAGCAAGCTTACCATTTTTACTTGACAGAGCCTGTAGGAGTGATATGTTTTTGGATATCCTTCCTGAGTCTTAGAGATGACAAATGTGTTGCTGCAAAAGTGAATGGAAGTTGAAGGACTGTATTCACTTTGTGTTCTATGCAAAGCTGAGCTCATCTGAGCAGTAGATGCTGATCTTGGGTCAGTTTAGCATTTTCCCACACTAATGTTTAAGGTTAGGATTGGGTGAAGGGAAGCTGATCCTAGATCTGTAGCGAGGGGAAACTTCACCCCGGAGTGTTGTTGTCATTATGAGGCTGTTGGTGCTGATGCTGCCAGAGTGACCATTTCCATCTGCACTGATCAGACCCCAAATGATGTCTGCCTCATCCAATGAAATCACTCAGCCTGCCCCACTAATCCCCCATAGTGCTCTGCTCTTAAATATGGCTTTACATTTTAGAGTGTGAGTTAGGCCAACACTATTCAGCATCACCACCCTTCCTGTTGTTCATGTATTGTAGCTTACTGATCTCTGTCCATATTCCTACTGTATGATCAATGTCATTCTCATTGAGAGTGTTGGATGTAGCCACCAGGTTAGCCAGGAACTCCACCAGGTTAGCCAGGAACTCCACCAGGTTAGCCAGGAACTCCACCAGGTTAGCCAGGAACTCCACCAGGTTAGCCAGGAACTCCACCAGGTTAGCCAGGAACTCCACCAGGTTAGCCAGGAACTCCACATAGGGGAAAATAGGTCACAAGCCACTGCTTCTGGAAATAAGGAGATTAAACCTAAAACAGTTTACACTACACCAAGTCTTTACACGCACAATAACACATGCCTTGACCTACTATATTGTACAGACAGCATAGAATGCTATACACTACAAACAGAAACACTTCAGGATGCACACAGACAAAACTGAATACAGTAAGAACACATTTAAATGTAAGCTAATGTACTGTGCAGCCGGGACGAAGAGGACTAAGTAAGTAAACGTTGTGTTAATATATCGCTAAATTAAATGTGCAGTGTATACTTTAACCCTGTAGAACTGCACAGACTTTGATCCCTCCAATGTATTAGCATGCAGATTACCATCCTGGGCCCTGGCCACGGAGACTGAACCATGTGCCACTGCAGCTGTGGACGGACAGCAGTGTCCTTCAGCATCCAAATGAGCCCTTATGTCCAAGCGCTGGTCCAGGGCCAGAGCTTCTGTTGGAGCTAGGAACAGAAGCATGTCGCTACACCCGCAATAACATCTGCTAAATATGCAAATGTGACCAATAACATTTGATTTTATTTTGATTTGATGTCCAAGACAGGTTTCAGGGAATTATGTGCCAAGGCAAACCATAGAGTCAAACATAAATGCTATTTCTCCTGAGTGGCGCAGTGATCTAAGGCACTGCATCTCTACAGACCCTGGTTTGATTCCAGGCTGTATCACAATCCGGCAGTGATTAGGAGTCCCATAGGGCGGCGCACAATTGGCCCAGCGTTGTCTGGGTCTGGCCAGGGTAGGCAGTCATTGTAAATAAGAATTTGTTCTTAACTGACTTGCCTAGTTAAATAAAAAATACAGCACAGGTAATCACTGATAACACACAGTTAAATTATACTGTAGATATCATTTGTAGATGAACCTCTATGATTGTGTTGGAGTTGCAGTTCTGATAGCAGGATGTGTGATGTTTACTGTAATGCCCCCAAGCCCAGATGTTTTCTTTACACATATACAGTGCATTCAGAAAGTATTCAGACCCCTTGACTTTTTCCCCAAAAAATGTATGTTACAGCCTTGTTCTAAAATTGATTTAAACTGTTTTTTCTCTCATCAATCTACACACAATATCCCATAATGACATCATTCTACACACAATATCCCATAATGACATCATTCTACACACAATATCCCATAATGACGAAGCAAAAACAGACTTTTAGACATTTTTTCAAATGTATAAAAATTTAAAACTGAAATATAAAATTGTAATAAGTAATCAGACCCTTTACTCTTGAAGAACCTTTGACATTGATTACAGCGTAGAGTCTTCTTGGGTATGACGCTACAAGCTTGGCACACATGTATTTGGGGAGTTTCTCCCATTCTTCTCTGCAGATCCTCTCAAGCTCTGTCAGGTTGAATGGGGAGAGTCGCTGCACAGCTATTTTCAGGTCTCTCCAGAGATGCTTGATCAGGTTCATGTCCGGGCTCTGGCTGGGCCACTCAAGGACATTCAGAGACTTGTCCCAAAGCCACTCCTGTGTTGTCTTGGCGTCTGCTCTGGAGCAGGTTTTCATCAAGGATCTCTGTACTTTGCTCCGTTCATCTTTGCCTCGATCCTGACTAGTCTCCCAGTCCCTGCCGCTGAAAAACATCCCCACAGCATGATGCTGCCACCACCATGCTTCACAGTAGGGATGGTGCCAGGTTTCCTCCAGACGAGACGCTTGGCATTCAGGCCAAAGAGTTCAATCTTGGTTTCATCAGACTAGAGAATCTTGTTTCTCATGGTCAGAGAGTCTTTAGGTGCCTTTTGGCAAACTCCAAGCGGGCTGTCATGTGCCTTTTACTGAGGAGTGGCTTCCGTCTGGCCACTCTACCATAAAGGCCTGATTGGTGGAGTGCTGCAGAGATGATTGTCCTTCTGGAAGTTTCTCCGATGTCCAAAGAGGAACTCTGAAACTCTCTCAGATTGACCATGGGTTTCTTGGTCACCTCCCTGACCAAGGCCCTTCTCCTCCGATTGCTCAGTTTGCTCTAGGAGGCTTGGTGTTTCCAAACTTGTTCCATTTAAGAATAATGGAGGCCACTGTGTTCTTGGGGATCTTCAATGCGCAGACATTGTTTGGTACCCTTCCCCATATCTTTATGAAATTTCCCCCCCGGGGGATCAATAAAGTACCTATCTATCTATCTATCTATCTATCTATCTATCTATCTATCTATCTATCTATCTATCTATCTATCTATCTATCTATCTATCTATCTATCTATCTATCTATCTATCTATCTATCTATCTATCTATCTATCTATCTATCTATCTATCTATCTATCTATCTATCTATCTATCTATCTATCTATCTATCTATCTATCTATCTATCTATCTATCTATCTATCTATCTATCTATCTATCTATCTATCTATCTATCTATCTATCTGTGCCTCAACACAATCCTGTCTCGGAGCTCTACGGACAATTCCTTCAACCTCATGGCTTGGTTTTTGCTCTAACATGCACTGTCAACTGAGAGACCTTATATAGACAGGTGTGTGCCTTTCCAAATCATTTCCAATCAATTGAATTTACCACAGGTGGACTCCAATCAAGTTGTAGAAACATCTCAAGGATGATCAATGGAAACAGGAAGCACCTGAGCTCAATTTAGAGTCTCATAGCAAAGGGTCTGAATACTTATATAAATAAGATATTTCTGTTTTCTGTTTTTGCTTTGTCATTATTGGGAATTGTGAGTAGATTGATGAGGGAGAAAGAATATTTAATCTATTTAAGAATAAGGCTGTAACGTAACAAAATGTGTAAAAAGTGAAGAGGTCTGAATACTTTCCCAAGGCTCTGTATATACACTGAGTGCATAAAATATTATGAATACCTGCTCTTTCCATGACATAATTTTTTTAAATTTCACCTTTATTTAACCAGGTAGGTCAGTTGAGAACAAGTTCTCATTTACAGCTGCGACCTGGCCAAGACAAAGCAAAGCAGTGCTACAAAAAACCAACACAGAGTTACACAGTAAACAAACATAGTCAATAACACAATAGAACATCTATATACAGAGTGCAAATGTAGTGCAAAATGCAGTAAGGTTAGGAGGTAGGACAATAAATAGACCATAGTGGTGAAATAAATTACAGATTAGCATAATGATTAGCATAATCACTGGAATGATGGAATGTGCAAATGATGATGTGCAAATAGAGATGCTGGAGTGGAAAATAAATATGGGGATGAGGTAGTAGTGTGGGCTATTTACAGAAGGGCTGTATACAGGTGCAGTGATCGGTAAGCAGCTCTGACAGCTGATGCTTAAAGTTATTGAGGGAGATGGGAACCTCTAGCTTCAAGGATTTTTGCAATTCGTTCCAGTCATTGGCAGCAGAGAACTGGAAGGAATGGCGGCCAAAGGATGTGTTGGCTTTGGGGGTGGCCAGTGAGATATACCTGCTGGAGCGCATGCTACGGGTAGGTGTTGCTATGGTGACCAGCGAGCTGAGATAAGGCGGGGATTTACCTAACGAAGGGGAGGAGACAGGTTAAAGGGGAGGAGACAGGTTAAAGAAGGACTTTTACACCTTGAGACAATTGAGACATGGATTGTGTATGAGTGCCAATCTGAGGGTGAATGGGTAAGAAAAAATATTTGAGGTACCTTTGAACGGGGTAAGAACCACAACACTGCTAGGTTTTTCACACAGTTTCCCGGGTGTATCAAGAATGGTCCACCACCCAAAGAAAATCCAGGCAACTTGACACAGCTGTGGGAAGCATTGGAGTCAACATGGGCCAGCATCCCTGTGGAACGCTTTCAACACCTAACTCATTGTCAGTAATGAGGTTCTTACTTCTAGTTCTCCTGAACACTTCTTGGACTTATGTGGTTAGGGAGGAGATAGCTATTTGGGTCACAAATGTCCATAGTCAGGCTGAAATGTTAATGATAGTATTTATGTCAGGAGTAGAGGGATCTGAATCATGTCTTATACAGATGAAAAGTCACTCATTTTTTAGGACATGAAATGCTTTTCTTGTCTGTGAGCCTATGTATACATGTATGTGTGTCTGTGTGACTCATATATAGAGCATACGACAAACTACCAGATCTTTATTAAGTGAGTGGAAGGCACTCAATAAGGCATGTTAAAATATATACCTGTGAACTACTGCAAAGGCTTGAGTAGAGCTCACCAACATCTGCTAACAGAATAGCAGTACTAGCATAAGTACTTGCTTTTAGACAGCACACCATGTAGGGCTATTGTTTGCAGCAGCAACATAACATTTGGACTTTGACTAAATATATCAGCCACCCTGAGACCATAGTCATTAAAATGACAAAGCATAATTATCTTATTTATTACTGTTGTACAACCTTGTGATTTACTGTAACTGTCATGTTTGGGAGAAGATGATTTGTCAACGTGGGATTGAAATCTACATTGATAACACACACATCTCTCTCTCTCCCTCTCTCTCTTTCTATCTCCCTCTCTCTCTCTCTCTCTCCCTCTCTCTCTTTCTATCTCCCCCTCTCTCTCTCTCTCTCTCTCTCCCTCTCCTTCTCTCTCTCCCTCTCTCTCTCTCTCTCTCTCCCTCTCCTTCTCTCTCTCCCTCTCTCTCTCTCTCTCTCTCTCTCTCTCTCTCTCTCTCTCTCTCTCTCTCTCTCTCTCTCTCTCTCTCTCTCTCTCTCTCTCTCTCTCTCTCTCTCTCTCTCCTCTCCCTCTCTCTCTCTCTCTCTCTCTCTCCCTCTCTCTCTCTCTCTCTCTCTCTCTCTCTTATAATCTCCCCAAGTCTCCCTCTCATCAGTACCACACATCTGACACTTTCACACTTCATTTAGACACTTTTTCTCTGTCTATCGTTTTGGATAGCAGAGGATTCATTTCACAATGATTGTGTGGTGTAAGGTGCCAAATGTGTTCAAATGTGTTTATAACTGCATCACAGTAAATTCACAACAGGACTGAGTGGTTGTTCGCTCTGATGAGTGTTTTTAGAAGAGGCTATTTTAGTCAGACTGGGGCTTTGCCAAACAAGAAACACTGTGTGTAAATCTACACTATCCAGCTGTCTGTCACCATTTAATGAAGTTTCTGAGGTTAACTTACTTCTCCAAAGGTCTTATATACAGTATCCTTTCTGTTTTGATTTTTAATAAAAAAAAAAAAAACTTTATTTAACTAGGCAAGTCAATTAAGAAAAAAAGTATTATTTACGATAACAGCCTTCCTACAGGGACAGCCATAGTAGTATGATGCTGCTGGAGCAAATTAAGAGTTAGGTGCCTTGCTCAAGGACACATCAACAGGTTTTCACCTTGTTGGCTCAGGGATTTGATCCAGCAACCTTTTGGTTACTGGTCCAACGTTCTAACCACTAGGCTAACTGCCACCCAAATGTTGATGTTATAACCTCGTTCACTTCTATAGCCCAATGCTTATAGTATCCAACGTGCCAGTTTGTAATTCTTGATACTATGTAAATCTGTCAACGTTATTTGTCAGTAATGAATACATCAGTCACGGTCATGTTGAGTAGATTAGGAACATTGAAATGCCTAGGTGGTCTGGCTAAGATACTCATGCAGCTAAGACAACAAACAGAATGTGCTATTCTGATGAACCAAAGTGTAGTATATATATACAAAGTATTGCCTAGTCAGACCATTACTCTGTTCCAGCTGGCTGATAGGCATTATTAGATAGGTACTGCCATCTGGTCTATTTCTAATTTTCTCTCATTGGTCGAGACCGGTTAGTGCCATCATGACATGGAGCACTTTGGGGTGGACACCCACCTGTCACAATCAATGAGAGAAGACTTGAAATAGACAAGATGGCGTCGTACACATTGTTGGATTACTTCAATAAGCTTGTCTTCCAAATTGGTAGTCTTCCAAGTCGGGAATTGAGGAAGTATCGCCAAGTTAAAGTTAGTCAGTTAAGTGCAATGCCAAACAGTACTTAACCTGTATTGGCTAATGGCATATCACATTTGCTCGTTACAATCTGCTAGCTAAGTGTGATCAGTGTGAGTCAGTGCATCAAAGCAACCTGGTATTATTCAGTCTTCTTTAAAGCAATAATATTCTCTTGGGGAAGATAATGACTGCATGCACATAATGACTATATGGATTCAACATAGGCATTCCAATTATGGAACAATATCGCCAACAAGCAATGCACAGCACAACACTACACAATTGCATTTCAGTTTTTCATTGGCTGCTTAGTTGCTTTAGAGGCCTGTCCAACAAAGAGTTTGCTGACCAGTTTGAATTATTCTCCAAAGACAAATCCTGACTTTGTCTTTCCTTCACAGAGAAATGATGAAGAGGCTGTGGTGGACAGAGGTGGAACCCGGTCCATGCTGAAAACCAACTTTGAGAAGGAGGAACTCGAAGGTACATTGACATTATGAAGTACAGTACCTTAATTGTGTGGAAGCCTGGAAGGAAGGTTAGAAGGCCAGCCACATGGCCACTTGACAGAAGGAGGACAGGAAAATACTCTAATTGGTCGGTTACTCATGACATCAATAGCGTGTAGATTGCTGAAAATAATCTATTTTTGAGTTGCCTGGTTCTTAAGTAGCTGTAATGCACAGTGGCTGATAACTCTGAGCTGTGTGTTGTGACTAGGATTCAGCTCACACCAACAGAGTGTGCTCAGGTCTCTTCCGTGTGATGTCACTCAAAAGCCCCCAGGCCAGAATCACAGTATCTGAACAACACAGTCAGAGTACACACCAGTGGCGGCCAGTGCCGTTTAAGATGAGGGAGGACACATTTATTTTTTTATGACCCTTGTCTTATTTCTATTACAGCCTATTGGATGACTGTCATTCATATTCCATTCACCCACCATAGGTTTATGATACTACATGATACAAAACATTTTCCCTAAACCCATCATGAGGTTGCTACAACCTAGCCTATGAATGAAAGTTTACTATGCAGGTGCACAAGTCAAGAGAATAATGTGAGTAATCAAGGTGACAGACAGTGACATTCAATACAGCCTTGACACTCTTGCCTGCATCTAGCTGACCTAGGGTGGAATCATTAGTCCAACAATCTCTATTGGACAAGTTCAGGTACGTTTATCCCCGTTTCATTCCATTTGCTTCCGTTTAAAAAGCGTTTTTCAAAAGAATCGGAGGATTGAATACAAGCAAATACCTGCAAACACTTTCATAGCACCCACATAAAAACAGTATAATCACTTTGCTCGTTGAATAATTCCTTCTCGCATCTACGCCCTCTTCTCCTCTCACCTTTTCCCTTTTCTTGTGGAATTCATTGCAGAACACAACAGCTGACCCTGACCAGTCGAAAAAACCTTTCCAAGCCAAACCCTATCATAACACAACAGCTGTCTGTGACCAGGTGAAAAACCTTTCCAAGCCAAACCCTATCATAACACAACAGCTGTCTGTGACCAGGTGAAAAACCTTTCCAAGCCAAACCCTATCATAACACAACAGCTGTCTGTGACCAGGTGAAAAACCTTTCCAAGCCAAACCCTATCATAACACAACAGCTGTCTGTGACCAGGTGAAAAACCTTTCCAAGCCAAACCCTATCATAACACAACAGCTGTCTGTGACCAGGTGAAAAACCTTTCCAAGCCAAACCCTATCATAACACAACAGCTGTCTGTGACCAGGTGAAAAACCTTTCCAAGCCAAACCCTATCATAACACAACAGCTGTCTGTGACCAGGTGAAAAACCTTTCCAAGCCAAACCCTATCATAACACAACAGCTGTCTGTGACCAGGTGAAAAACCTTTCCAAGCCAAACCCTATCATAACACAACAGCTGTCTGTGACCAGGTGAAAAACCTTTCCAAGCCAAACCTTCATACTATAACTACTAATAATTAATAATAATTATTAAGTTTACCTTGACTTGGATGAGTTCCAGTGTTGGATAGCCATAGCCAGCTAGCTAACATAGCATCCCTCTCTGTTTAAGCCGGGTGTTTGAGTAGGCTAAACTTGCTAGCTGCATTCTCTAGTAAAGTGAAAGTGAAAATATCTCTCTCTCTCTCTCTCTCTCTCTCTCTCTTGCTTTTCCTTCATTTTTGAATAAATTAATTTGTTAAAAACTGTTCAACTATTCTCTTTCTCTCTCTTTGAGTCAACTACTCACCACATTTTATACACTGCAGTGCTAGCTAGCTGTAGCTTTCAGTACTAGATTCATTATCTGATCCTTTGATTGGGTGGACAACATGCCAGTTCATGCTGCAAGAGCTCTGATAGGTTGGAGGATGTCCTACAGAAGTTGTCATAATTACTGTGTAAGTCTATAGAAGGGGGTGAGAACTATGAGCCTCCTAGGTTTTGTATTGAAGTCTATGTAGTCAGAGGAGGATGGAAACTAGCTGTCCTCCTGCTACACCATGGTGCTACCCTACAGAGTGCTGTTGAGGCTACTGTAGACCTTCATTGCAAAGAGTGTGTTTTAATCAATTATTTGGTGACGTGAATATATTTTGTATAGTTGTAACTTTGTTTATGTTTCACTATTAACATTTTTCTGAAATTCACTGAGGAGGATGGTCCTCCCCTTCCTCCTCTGAGGAGCCTCCACAAGTACACACACACACACACACACACACACACACACACACACGCACACACACACACAGAAACATACAAGTGCGTATGATATAAGTGAAGGTAATAATAGTTTACTTACATTTTTTTACAATCACTTTGCTACTATTTTCAGAACCTTGATGTCATTTTTCAAAACTCTAGACACAAACCTCAAAACGGTTATCACTTGTAACACAGGCTGTCTAATGTTCAAAACATTGCATTGTTTATTCACATCTTTAAAGAAATCTTGCACTTGCACAATCATTGGTTCAAAAAACAAATCTACTGTGAAATACCATTGAAACATAACTATAGATCACCCACACACAAGCAACCCATAGTTTCACTGTGTCATTGTTCGTACAATCATTAAATATTGTAGAACAAAATAGGTGATACAGGTTTCATTATGGTACTACATGTACAGTAAATACATCTCTGTAAAAGTACTGCAGTAGTAGAGAGAATACTACAGACACAGTGGAATCAAACAAAGTTTGTAATATATTGATGCAAAACACTACAGTACAATCAAAGCAAAAATAATTAGCTATGAACTAGAAAAGAAAAGACAGTACTGTAAAACATCAAATGCAGTGTTCCTCAACTTGCTTGCTTGTACTGTAAGAAACAGGAGTGATGGAACCTGACATTGTCCCACACAATGACATAGGTCACACCTTCAGCTCTACAAACCTGATCGAGCTCATCAAGAAAGGTGACAAGGAGAGCTGCATTATATGGTCCAATATGAGGTCTGCGTCCCATCACACCATCTTCTGATATAGCCGCACACATGGCAATGTTGGCCCCACGTTGTCCAGGTACTTGGATGGTTGCCCGCTGGCCAATGAAATTCCGACCTCTCCTCCTTGTCTTGGCCAGATTAAAACCTGCCTCATCCAAATATATGAATTTGTGATGGTCGTCATCAGCATCCAGCTCCATCACCCTCTAAAAATACATTTTGGAAAGAGATTTACAGATTATCTAAGCCATCTTGAAACTGAACTTACCTGAACATACTCAGTCCTCATTTGCTTCACTCTGTCTGCATTTCTTTCGAAAGGCACACGGTATAGTTGTTTTATAGATACCTGGTGCCTTTTCAGTATGCGTGCAATAGTCGGCAAACTTATGGATCCCACATTGTTGAACATGTCTTCATTGTCCAAGATATGCGGGCGAATTTCTGTAAGGCGAATATCATTTCTGTCCCGAACCAAATGGACCACAGCCTGCTCTTGTTGGTCAGTTAGAATCTTGCCTCTGCCTCCACTATTTGGCCTGGTCACAATTCTACAGGGAACATTAGAGTAAGAAGACACCTATTCTGTGATACACATTGGTATGCAGTCATTTGACTATTGAGAGTAGCATAATGTTCAGTGCATGCTGATAACTTACCGGTTCTCATTGCCAAATTCTGATTATTGAGGCCACGGTTGACCTTCTGAGGTTTGGTTGTATCATTGTAGCCGCCTCAGTCATTGTCATGCCATGATTTATGACATGGTCTACAACTATTGCCCGAATTTCATTGGACACTCTATGCTGTTGCTGCCGCTGTCTTGGTCCGTGGCCTTGTCCTCTACCACGTTCCCTCACACCTCTCAAACGAGGCCCACGACCACCTCTCAGAAGGGGTGCCTGTCCCCTGCCATTCCTTTGACCAACACGTCTTCCTCGTCTTCCTCGTCTTCCTCCCACCACTGCTTGACCTCCATTGTGACCTTGATCACCTGCTGGCTCCATGTTACGTATCACTATGCTCTTGCAATTGGATCCCAATCAACTCTTTATATACTCATTCCACAATGTGCACTCAATCATCAGTAACGAGTTGGCAGAATTGGACAAGCAATTACAAGGGCCTGCATCTATACAGTGCAGTACTGTCAATACTGTAAATAGTCTGAAAAGGTGGTACAGTATTTGGGACCATAGACACAGTATCTGATGAAGCATTATGATAAAATATTAGGCTACATCCATGGATATTGTAGTCTAATTGGTTCATGCTCCACGCTAATTGGTGACAATGAATCTCGTTATCTTGAAACTTTCATGATTTACTGTAAACATGGAAGATTGTTTGTCTGTTTCCATACAACTATGCATTAAGAGTAATGCAACAGTTACTTATCATTTTGAGCAGTTGTATCAATTGATAGTTAGATCATTGTAAGGAAATGAATAGACACTCATTTGAAATGTAATGTGTGAATTGCCTTTTGAAATAGTAGTACTTTGATGTTAAGTTGTGTCATATTGAACAGATGATTTTTGTTGAATGAACAAATGATCTAAGTTTTATGTGTATTGTATCCAAGCAATTGAGAAAAGGGTTAGAGTTTTGAAAAATGTGCATTTTGATCATTGGTTGTGAGTTTTGTGTCTAGAGTTGTGAAAAATGACATCAAGGTTCTGAAAATAGTAACAATGTGATTGTAAAAAACTGTAATATACAGTCTGGTTAAATGAACAGGTAAGTGAATATTTTGCATGGTTAAATTAACTGTACAGGTAAATGACAGGAAGAGATACTTAAATAGTTAAATGTGTGTATGATAATTTAGGGTAATAATACTAATTCCCTTAAAATACAGTCCTTAGTGCAAAGTTTAATTACAGATAAATGCACGTATTGCACAATCGATATACTAAAAGCAATGAAAAAATATATAACTGACAGGATACTAATATGCATTTCTGAGTGAATGATTACGTAAATTCAGTCCAAGAATGACTTACAATATTGCACGTGATAACTGTACATGAATATGTATATACAGACTTGAATAAATAAATAAGTCCTGAGTGAATGAGTGATTACAGACCAGAGTTACTCACGGATGGATTCACAATTGTTAAACTAGGTCCTAACACCCCAACAGTTCCAGGTCAGTGTTGCCGACGGCACGGCACCCCGGTGAGGCATTAAATTGTCTAATAGGCGCTGGCAGGAAGGACCTCCTGTAGCGCTCTCTGGCACACCATGGTGGGATCAGTCTGTGACTGAAGGTGCTCCTCTGCATCATAACCATGGCATGCAGAGGGTGGGTGACATTGTCCATGATGGCCAGCAGTTTGGCCAGGATCCGTCTCTCCGCCACCTCCTCTAGAGTGTCAAGGCTCATCCCCAGGACAGAGCTAGCCTTCCTGATCAGCTTATTTACCCGAGAAGCATCACCGGCCTTTATGTTGGCCCAGCACACCACTGAAAAAAAGATGGCACTGGCCACCACAGACTGGTAGAAGGTATGCAGTAGTTTACTGCACACGTTGAAGGACCTGAGCCTCCTCAGAAAGTAGAGTTGGCTCTGGCCCTTTTTGTACAGAGCCCCGGTGTTACCAGCCCATTCCAGCCTGTTGTCCATATGGACTCCCAGGAACTTGTATGACCCAACCATTTCCACATCCATCCCCTGTATAGTTGTGCCTTGGTTCTCCTGAAGTCCACCACCATCTCCTTTGTTTTGCTGATGTTGAGCTGAAGGTGGTTCTGCTCACACCACAACACAAAGTCATTGATTGTGCTCCTGTACTCCTCCTCCTGCCCACCCCTGATGCACCCTACAATAGCAGAGTCATCCGAGAACTTCTGCAGGTGGCATGTTTCAGAGTTATATCTGAAGTCTGAGGTGTAGAGGGTGAACAGGAAGGGGGACAGGACCGACACACAGCTCTATAGTCGCACAAATTGTGGCCTACGGGTCAGGTAGTCCGTGACCCAGGAGACTAAGGGTGCTTCCACTTTTATCTTCTCACCCAGTAGCAGGGGCTGAATGTTGTTGAAGGCACTGGAGAAGTCAAAAAACATAACCCTCACAGTGCAACCTGCGTTGTCCAGGTGAGAGTAGGCCTTCTGCAGAAGGTAGATGTTTGCATCATCCACCCTGATGTTGCGCTGGTATGCAAACTGCAGGGGGTCCAGTGATGTACACACCAGGGGTCTGAGGTGAGCAAGGACTAACCTTTCCAGGGTCTTCATGATGTGGGATGTTAGCGCTACAGGTCTGAAGTCATTCAGGACAGTGGGGTGCGCCTTCTTGGGCACTGGGACGAGGCAGGAGGTTTTCCACAGCACAGGGACCCTTTCCAGGCTCAGGCTAAGGTTGAGTATTCCACATAGTTGGTCAGCACAGACCCTCAGCACCCTTGGGCTGATGTCATCAGGGCCCGCCACTTTCCACTGATGTAGTCTCTCCAGCTCTCTCTTCACTTGGTTGGTGGTGAAAGCCAGCCCAGGTGGGGAGGTGGGGGGAAGGGGGGTGTTGCGGATCAGTCCAGAGGTGGGGGGAAGGGAGGTGTTGCAGATCAGTTCAGAGGGAGCGGGGGCGAAGGTGGGGAGGGGGTCGCTGATCGTCTCAACAGAGGTGAGGCATCTGTTTCTCAAACTAGACACTCTAATGTACTTGTCCTCTTGCTCAGTTGTGCACCGGGGCCTCCCACTCTATTCTGGTTAGAGCCCGTTTGCTCTGTTCTGTGAAGGGAGTAATACACAGCGTTGTAAGAGATCTTCAGCCTTCATTTCTCAGAACAATAATTGACTGACGAGTTTCAGAAGAAAGTTCTTTGTTTCTGGCCCAAAAATTAGCTTTTCTTTCAAAAACAAGGACATTTCTAAGTGACCCCAAACTTTTGAACAGTAGTGTACTGTAACTTTCTATCAAATCGGTTCACTATTTTTAGGTGACTTATTTTTTATTAATCGTACCAGATGATACACTAGGGGGATTTTAAGAGGGACCAGGCTGTATAGTACTTACAGTATATGGCAGATGTTACTGATGTCAGATTTACTGATACAAAATAATGAGTAAAAGGGTTGTTTAATGTCAGAGAGATGTGGGGAAGGTTATTGTATCTCTCAACTAAATATATATGTGGCATTAGAAGCATAAATGCTGATTATTCTAGGGTTGTTCTAAGATATGCTTTATTTATTATATGTAAGCTGGTATTTACTTATAGCTGATTAGAAAGTAAAGTGTGATCCATAATGTTTGTCTTTGTTGTGGGTTTATCAATGTGGATATTGACCCATAAATACAAACAGAATGGGCAGCCTTAATCAGTGACCTCTTTTAATAGAATTATTCTCTACCTCACAACGTATTATCTCATCTAGGTCACAGGACACTCTACATTGGGGTACATGTCCCCATGGGGAGGAGGAGCCACCGGAGACATCGACATCACGGACACAGACACAGGAAGAGAAGCAGGGAGCGGGACTCTGGAGTGGACGATGGAAGAGAGTCTCCCACATACAGTAAGTATTGCCACTGTCTGGCTCGCTCATTTAAAAGCAACAGCCGGATTGTCTGGTCCTTTGGGTAAAATAAAGCCATTTTCCTTTTTGTTTGTTCTTACAATATATTATATTTCTATAATTTTATGAGTTATAGGATTCTGTAATAATATGTTATGTCTATATGGCTGCATAGTGCATTTCAAAAGAGGGGATGTTGTCCACACACAGCACAGTGCCCAAAAGTGTATGTGCATAACCTGCTGCAGAGCTACTTAGTCAGGGAGTCTGTATGGCAGATGCCCTTACCTGACCCTGTGCTCCAGACACTCCATCCCAGAGAGTGCAGTTCCTGCTGGGCACAGAAGATGACGACGAGGAGCACATCCCCCATGACCTCTTCACTGAGCTGGACGAGATCTGCCTGAAAGACGGAGAGGACGCTGAGTGGAGGGAAACCGCCAGGTAGGGAGTCACATGACACACCCCTGTCATTACTGAAAGCTTTTATTCAATTCCGGTGACACATCCTAGGGATTCCATATTGGGCCATAGGTTGCTTTTTAATCATGCATCTTTTTAAACTGATGACATTGTTTTATATTATACGATTTATTTATTTATAACTGTATTCTCTATGATAATATTCTAATGCCAAAACATTAGGCAACTGACTGTTACCTGAAAGAGTTAACGTTACGTTAAGAGGGATTGTAGAGCTTGGGGACGGATGGGCTGAATAAAGTCTGGCGCATGAGATCTGGGAGCCAAGGTTTAAAGGGAAACTAACACTTGTTTACTTGTAGTAAACATTTCCGTACCTCTACTTGTAGTAAACATTTCCGTACCTCTACTTGTAGTAAACATTTCCGTACCTCTACTTGTAGTAAACATTTCCGTACCTCTACTTGTAGTAAACATTTCCGTACCTCTACTTGTAGTAAACATTTCCGTACCTCTACTTGTAGTAAACATTTCCGTACCTCTACTTGTAGTAAACATTTCCGTACCTCTGGACCTCTGGACTGGATAAATATCCTGTAGGGCTTTTCTACACCACAGTACTTTCTGTCACATTGATATTGACTGATGCACCTTTACATGGATTGTCAGTTAGTTAGCCCTACTATAGCATAGATATATTCAAATATATAAAGCAAATCGGAGATCCAAACATCCTTTTATATTGGTTTTTAGACAGGACAGGTGGCAGACAATTAAGGAGGAATGACTGGTAAGGAGGGCACAGACTACAAAAGCCGGACCAAGGTTCGAACCCCATCAATGCAGGGCATGTTCCGGAGTCAAGAGCTTGACCAGACTCCCGTAAAGCATCGATATATCTGTGTATGCTTAGCTCTATCAGTGCAGGGCTTCCAGATGGCTGGACAGCTGGCTGTCATCTATCCCCTAGTCCCCTGGCACAGTTTGACTGAAACTGGGCCTCTGTCCCTCATACAGGTGGCTGAAGTTTGAAGAGGACGTGGAGGATGGAGGGGAGCGTTGGAGTAAGCCCTACGTGGCCACGCTGTCCCTGCACAGCCTGTTCGAGCTGCGCAGCTGCATCCTCAATGGTGTCGTGCTGCTGGACATGAGGGCCAACTCTGTGGAGGAGGTAGCAGGTATTGTAGAGCAGCGGTTCCATCAAATCACAGTCAAAATCTCTTGATGACCACCATTAACTGAGTCAACAAATATTTGAAAACAACATGTCTTAGCGATAAAATGTAGAGTTAATTTGATCAGTGAATGTAACATTAAAGGCAGACTTTTACAGATGGACATTTGTTAAACAATTAGCATTGTGAAAAGTAATGTCCGAGGACCACAGGTTGAAAATCACTGCTGTGATGCAGAGTGGCATCTGGAACGACTCCATACACCTGCGTCTAGTCATTAGACCGTAGAGATTTCGCAACATAAAACAAAAAAAGCTTTGTTTCCGGTTTGTTCCTGTTCTTTGATCTCCATTTAGATCTTTAATTGTAAACATTGTAATCAGAATGTAATGTAACTATTGACTGTGTGGTCCTGTTCGTCAGACATGGTGTTGGACCAGCAGGAGACCGTAGGTCCACTGGGGGACGAGGTGAGGAGGAAGGTGAGAGAGACCCTCCTCAAACAGCACCACCACCAGAACCAGAAGAAGCTGGCCAACCGCATCCCCATTGTACGCTCCTTCACTGACAAGAAGCAGTCCGAGCCCCACTCCATTGACAAGAACGGTGAGAAACAGGCATCTCTTTGCTTAAGTACGTAGCATCATCTTAAGAAGATATTTGAAAACCAATTGAATCCAGCCTGAATCTAAAACCTGACAATTCACTACTTTCATTTATCTTGTATGTCCTCACATTGAAGTGATTTACCATTTTATTTTCAGGACATCCAGGGCTACAAGTAGAACACACAAGTTTTATTGAAAAATGCCAATAATAAAAAACCTGATACAAAATGCATTTATAAGAATGCTGTAAGAACAGAAATGGTTTGCTCAGTGGAAAATGACCAGTCAGTGACAACTGTGTGGAGTTCGGAGTTTGTGACAGCAACTATGTGAGGTTATTACATTCTTATAGACACTATGTGCTGGGCGGAATTTGTACTTGAATTTGAAATGAGTGAAATAAACTTTAATGTCCACAAGATAAGTATCTGAAAAACACCTGAGCGATATGGGAAAGCTCAAGAAACATTAGGCAAGATCGCAATGCAATAATTGAATATGATCTTCAATGTAGAAGAACCCTTATGACCCTTAAGACTTCTACTTCTTATGGACAGATTACATGTGTTTGTGAGAGCCTCAGCTTTTTATAGCGGGGTCATAATTGTTTGTAGCTCAACTTTTTGAACTTCACAGACGTTTTCGTGAAAATAACTGTTTTCGAGTCTCGCAAGCACAGCTCTAGTTCAGTTCCCGTCAATCTCACAGATTTATGGTTGGCATCAGTAGATGCAGGACAAATAGACAAATCTGATGCAAACAACGAGCTACAGAAGTATTTAGCTCCAACACACAATGTTTAAGAGGGTTTGGAAGCACTAAAATATCGCAGAAGATAGCATGGGATTTGAGAATAGTTCTTAGGGAACTATCTTATGAACTTCTTATGAACTTCTTATGAACTTCTTATGAACTTCTTATGAACTTCTTATGAACTTCTTATTTTCTTTTAAGAAACATCCTAGATTTTTTCATCAAAAATATCTTTGTGAAACCTGGTGGTCTGGTGCATCCAGAAGTGTTTCAGTTCTCCTCACAGCAACATTAAAATTTGAAATAATCTTGTAAGTAGTGTTTTCAGTCTTTCCATGTGGATAACTTTCTCATTCTACATTACATTACATTACATTGTCCATATTTGACCTTTTCAGTGTTCTGTGTATCTCTTCTCTTGTTTCCTTGTGTGTCTGTGTGTAGTGTGTGTGTGTGTGTGTGTGTGTGTGTGTGTGTGTGTGTGTGTGTGTGTGTGTGTGTGTGTGTGTGTGTGTGTGTGTGTGTGTCTGTATATGTGGATGTATATGTATGTGTGTCTGTATGTGTATATGTGTGTCTGTATGTGTGTATATGTGTGTCTGTATATGTGTGTCTGTATATGTGTGTGTGTGTATATGTGTGTCTGTATATGTGGATGTATGTGTGTGGATGTACAGCGGGTGAAATAAGTATTGAACACGTCACCATTTTTCTCAGTAAATATATTTCCAAAGGTGCTATTGACATGTACGTTTCACCAGATGTTGGTAACAACCCAAGTAATCCATACATACAAAAAAAACAAAACAAATAAGTTCAGAAATTAAGTTATGTGTAATAATGTGAAATGACACAGGGAAAAAGTATTGAACACATGAAGAAAGGCAAAGTTATGGTGAAATGATTGTCTTTCCACTTCCGTATTATGGCCCCAACAGTGCTCACTGGAACATTCAGAAGCTTAGAAATGCGCCTATAACCAATGCCATCATTATGTTTTGCAAAAATTAGGTTGCGAAGGTCTTGAGACAGCTCTTTGCTTTTACCCATCATGAGATGTGTCTTGTGTGACACCTTGGTAATGAGACCTTTTTGTAGGCCATCAGTTGGGACTGAACCAGCTGATATTAATTTGCACTGACAGGGGGCTGGATTGCTTTTTAATTACTGATAGTTTTCAGCTGTTGTCTTGGCTTTCCATGCCTTTTTGAACCTCCCTTTCTTCATGTGTTCAATACTTTTTCCCTGTGTCATTTCACATTATTACACATAACTTAATTTCTGAACGTATTTGTTTTGGTTTCTTGTATGGATTACTTGGGTTGTTACCAACATCTGGTGAAACTTTCATGTCAATAGCACCTTTGGAAATATATTTACTGAGAATAATGGTGACGTGTTCAATACTTATTTCACCCGCTGTATGTGTGTGTGTGTGTCTGTATATGTGGATGTATGTGTGTCTGTATATGTGTGTCTGTATATGTGTGGATGTATGTGTGTGTGTTCGTGTCTGTATATGTGTGGATGTATGTGTGTATGTGTGTCTGTATATGTGTCTGTATATGTGTGTCTGTATATGTGTGTCTGTATATGTGTGGATGTATGTGTGTATGTGTGTGTGTGTGGATGTATGTGTGTATGTGTGTCTGTATGTGTGTCTGTATGTGTGGATGTATGTGTGTATGTGTGTCTGTATGTGTGGATGTGTGTCTGTATATGTGTGGATGTAGATGTGTGTCTGTATGTGTGTCTGTATATGTGTGGATGTATGTGTGTGTGGATGTGTGTCTGTATATGTGTGTCTGTATATGTGTGGATGTATGTGTGTGGATGTATGTGTGTGTGGATGTGTGTCTGTATAAGTGTGTCTGTATATGTGTGGATGTATGTGTGTGGATGTATGTGTGTGTATATGTGTGTCTGTATGTGTGTGTATATGTGTGTCTGTATGTGTGTGGATGTATGTGTGTCTGTATGTGTGTGTGTGTGTGTGTCTGTATGTGTGGATGTATGTGTGGATGTATGTGTGTGGATGTATGTGTGTCTGTATGTGTGTGTGTGTGTGTGTCTGTATGTGTGGATGTATGTGTGTGGATGTATGTGTGTCTGTATATGTGTGTATGTGTGTCTGTATATGTGTGTCTGTATATGTGTGTGTGTATATGTGTGTGTATGTGTGTCTGTATATGTGGATGTATGTGTGGATGTATGTGTGTGTCTGTATGTGTGTGTATATGTGTGTCTGTATATGTGTGTCTGTATGTGTGTGTGTCTGTATATGTGTGTGTGTGTGTATATGTATGTCTGGATGTATGTCTGTATATGTGTGTGTGTGTGTGTGTATGTGTGTCTGTGTATATGTGGATGTATATGTGTGTGTGTGTGTGTGTGTGTGTGTGTGTATGTATGTCTGTATGTGTGTGTATGTCTGTATGTGTGTGTGTCTGTGTGTATGTATGAGTGTGTGTCTGTATGTATGTCTGTATGTGTGTGTATGTCTGTATGTGTGTGTGTCTGTGTGTATGTATGAGTGTGTGTCTGTATGTATGTCTGTATGTGTGTGTATGTCTGTATATGTGGATATATGTGTGTATGTGTGTGTCTGTATATGTGTGTCTGTATATGTGTGTCTGTATATGTATGTCTGTATGTGTGTGTGTCTGTGTGTCTGGCAGGTGGTCCATCAATCTGTTCTACCCTTACATCCTCCTTCTGGTGCTCCTTTATGGCAGCGAGGTCTAGCAGTGACAGGCAGGTCTCATCCTGCACCCCATGGCTATCCTCTCCACTTCATCCTCATCCACCACCTGCCCCCCTCCAGCCACTCCCACCCAGACCCCAGACCACAGACCACAGAAACAGGGCCCCAGACCCCAGTCTGATATCCAGCCCGTGGACAAGGAGGATGACCTGGACCCAGGCAACTCTTAAACATTGACAGAACCTTTCTCTACTGCTAGCACTTAATTTGTGAAGGTGGTAATCTCAATAACAGTTAAGTGGTTGTGTTGTGTTCTTCAGGTCATTTAATCAGTTATAGACCATAATGAGGAAGTGTATAGTATAGACAATAACTCATATCATTTGAGCAATACATTGTAAATGTATTCCATTGATCACCATGTGACAGTGACAGTTATTAGGTATATCTATCAACAGGGATAAAGTTGAAAGAGTTGCTGTATTTATCATAAACATTAACATTGACTATACATTGAGTTGTATGTTTTTAATATCAGAATTGAAAATATATAGATAAGGTGTGATCAGTGTAGAAGATGTGGACAGGGACATATCAAAATGAATCACTGCAAGGCATGCTTTTATTTCAGATTGTTTTGATTTTTTATGCATCTGTTGTTCACTGATCATTTGGCTTGTAAATGGACCAAACACTGAAATTAGTATTTATCTCTCGCAAATAAAAATTAATATTTTTGATTTAAATCCTTTTGCTCTACTCTGGCAGCTGTGGGCTAATTTCCTGTTTTCACTAGTCAGTCTCCTTGAAACAATGATAATGCTAAAATGATCATGCTGAAATCCTAACACCCATCCTCACCCCTGCAGCCACTCTTAGGCGTTATCTTTGGTCCTCTCTTGGGATCTGCATTAAATAAGGATACTTTGCCAATGTCTGATAAATCCCAGATTACATCAACATTAGAGTGCAAATCTATAGATATCTAAAGCACTGTTGGTCATTTTGGTATCCCAAGAATGCTCTCTCTCTCTCTCTCTCTCTCTCTCTCTCTCCTCCCCTTCTCTCTCTCTCTCTCTGTGAGACACTGTGATTTATAACCATTGGCACCTGCACTGCTGTGAAACCTTGATGTTGATCTGATATACAAGGCTCAGTAGTTGAATTTTTGGACTCCTTCCTCTCTTTTTGATCCAGGTCAGGTGATTCCCGTCCCCAATGATGGCAGAGCTGAGTTCAGCAGAGAGAACAGTGCTGTGGACTTCAGTAAGGTACAGTCAGACATTCTGTGCCCCTATTCTCAAAGAATCTCAGAGTAGGAGTGCTGACCTAGGATCAGGTCCCTCCCCCTCATTCATTATGATTTAAAAGGCCAAACTGATCCTAGATCAGCACTCCAACTCTGATACACTTTATGAATATAGGCCTTGAACTCACTAACATACTACAGTGCCACATACTGCACTTAACATACCAGCTGTTGCAGTCGACGGATGTATGAACATAAAAAAATAATCTGTTCCCTTTTCATTTGTTTGTACTTGTTGCTTTTTTGATCCACATAAGTCCTCTTTTTGTGGATTAGGATTTAAACCATTATAACCACGCTATAGCAAAACAGTCATCTCACCAACACTGCATTAGCACTGTAGATTATACTGGAACAACAACAGTCTCACTTACTGCACCTCTAAACCCTACAATGATAACCATTTGTCTGTGACCTTTTGTACCAAAGTATCAGAGCCTTCTTGTTCTGAGAATGTATTTAAAACGGTCTAATATGGTTGAATAAATCCATAAACAAAATGCAACCAAATATTTTTTAGACAAAGAAGCTTAATGGAGAGTATTCTACGTATGTTCTGGATTTAAAATGCCTATTTAACATACTTAGGCCTGTATTTGGCTCCCAGTGGTCTAAGATAGATAGATAGATAGATAGATAGATAGATAGATAGATAGATAGATAGATAGATAGATAGATAGATAGATAGATAGTGTAACAAGGCTGTTCTAGGTGGGGATTGAGATAACTCCCCAATAAATGAATCCAAGAGCAGAGGTGGTCAAAAGGCAAGGAGTCGTAGATCTTCAACAAAAGACAATCTTTACTGATAAAAAGTACAACAAAACAAAGGAAGCCTAGCTTCCAAGAAACAGTAAAAATAAAGATAGACACAAGGGTCCAAAGATATAAACTTGAACAGACTTAGCTTGCAACAGGTAACATAGGCTCAAGACTGAACAATAAAGCATGGCACAAACACACTTAAATAGGGCAAGACACAGGTGTGATACATCAGGCATAATGAGTGGTAGTGTTCAGCAGGAGTCAGGTGAGAGGCGCCACCTGCCGACCAGGAGGAAAATAGCAGTCCAGTTAAGGGTTCCTTACAGGAGTCCCCCCTCTAAGAACGGCTCCTGACGTTCACTTGGTGGAGTCTTTGGGTTCGGTGAAAATCCGTAATGAGTGTAGGGTCCAGAATGTCTCGAGCAGGCATCCATGAGCGCTCCTCTGGGCCGTAACCCTCCCAGTCGACCAAATACTGCACTTTTCCACGGACCCGACGAGAATCCACCAGCCTACGCACAGTGTAAGCTGGTTGTCCGCCGACGATACGAGCAGCTGGGGTAGGCCTGCGAGCTGGGGACAGAGAAGAACAGACAACAGGCTTTAACCGAGAGACATGAAACGTTGGGTGAACCCTCATGGACCTGGGCAGATGAAGACGGTAAGCTACTGGATTTATCTTCCTGTGGATTTTAAAAGGATCAATATAACGGGGAGCCAGTTTGCGAGATTCCACCCGCAGAGGCAGATCTCTAGTTGCGAGCCACACTCTCTGACCCGGACGAAGCATAGGTCCCAACCTCCCACGCCGGTTTGCTTGCCTCCGCTGTTGTTGAGTGGCTTTCAGTAAAGCTGCCCGGGCCTTCTTCCAAGTCCGCTGACAACGGCGAACAAGTTGAGCAGCAGCAGGAACACATACCTCTGGCTCCTGTCCAGGGAACAAAATAGGAGGGAAGCCGTACTGGCACTCAAAAGGGGACATGCCTAGGGAAGAATGGTAGAGAGTATTATGTGCAAACTCTGCCCAGACTAATCGAGAGCTCCAAGTGGTCTGATTGTCTGCTGCCAAACATCTCAAAGTTTTCTCTATCTCCTGATTCACCCTCTCTGTCTGCCCGTTAGACTGCGGGTGAAAACCAGATGACAGAATGATGTCAGACCCAGTGAGGCGGCCAAATGCCTTCCAGAACCGGGAGGTGAACTGAGAACCTCTATAGGAGACGATGTCCTGGGGAAAGCCGTGAATCCTGAACACGTGCTGCATTAGGAGCTCTGCAGTCTGGCTAGCTGTGGGAAGTTTGGGTAATGGTTTGGGTAGAATCTATTCACCACCACAAGAATGACTGTCTTACCTTGGGATTCAGGCAGACCTGTGACATAGTCCAGAGATATGTGCGACCAAGGATGTTTAGGGATAGGTAGAGGATGCAGTAGCCCTTGAGGGTGGGTTCTGGGCTCCTTGTTCTGGGCACACACAGTGCAAGCGGCGACAAAATCCCAGAAGTCTTTTTGCAACTTTGGCCACCAAAACCTTCTCCGGATGAGCTTGCAAGTTCTAGTGGCCCCAGGATGACCAGAGGGGAGGGAGGCATGTGCCCACTGCAACACATCAGAACATAGTCGGTTAGGTACAAAAAGACGTCCAGGTGGACCATTACCTGGATCCGACTGCTGCCGTTGGGCCTTCTTAATGGCGGCCTCCATGCCCCACTGGATAGCTGCTACTATTCTGGAGGTGGGTAGGATGGGTTCCGGTCTGGCCTCCTCCTCTGGGGAGTCAAACTGTCTTGAAAGTTTGTCTGGTTTTGAATTCTTGGAACCTGGGCGGTAAGAAAGAACAAACTCAAACCGATTAAAAAACAGAGCCCAGCGTGCTTGGCGGGAATTCAGTCTCTTGGCCTCCCGAATGTAGGTCAGCTTTCTGTGGTCTGTCCAGATGAGGAATGGGTGCTTGGCCCCTTCCAACCAATGCCTCCACTCCTCCAATGCCACCTTTACTGCCAACAGCTCTCGGTTTCCAATATCGTAATTCCTCTCTGCTGCAGTTAGTCGACGAGACAGATAAGCACATGGGTGGAGCCTGTTGTCGACCCTGGCTCTTTGGGACAAAACTACCCCTACCCCCACATCAGAAGCATCAACCTCCACCACAAAGGGCAACTCTGGGTCTGGAAGGGTTAAGATAGGGGCAGACGTAAAGAGTCTTTTCAGCTTGTTAAAAGCTTGATTGGGCTTCTCAGTCCACATGAATGGTCGGGCAGACTTCTTGGTGAGTGCGGAGAGAGGTTCTGCAACAGAGCTGAAGCTTCTATAAAAATTGGCGAACCCAAGAAAACGTTGTACCTGCTTCACAGAGTTAGGCTGAGGCCATTCCTGCACTGCACGCACCTTGCCTTCTCGAATCTAATTTAGTGAATATAGCGGCACCTTGCAGGATCTCAAAAGCAGAGGTCATCACAGGCAGGGGGTAGCGATTCTTGATGGTGATGCGGTTAAGACCCCTGTAGTCAATGCAAGGCCTGAGGTCACCATCCTTCTTCTCAACAAAGAAAAACCCTGCTCCAGCAGGTGAGGTCGAAGTACGGATAAAACCATTATCCAAGGCTTCCTTGAGGTACTTCTCCATAGCAGCCCTCTCAGGGGCAGAGAGAGAGTAAAGCCGACCCCGCGGTGGGCATGCTCCAGGAACCAAGTCTATGGCACAGTTATATGGTCTGTGCGGAGGAAGGGAAGTGGCTCGGGACTTGCTGAAGACTTCTTTGAGATTAGCATACTCTGGAGGAACTCTGGATAGTTCAGGGAGAAACATAGGAGGCATAATACTCTGGGTCTTCGAAATGGGAAGCTGAAGTACATCTGTGGCCTGGGGAACTTGAGACGACTCGGGATGAAAGGCTGGGCACTTCGTGGTGGCAGACTTGAACTGAGATAAAGGTAGCCCTTGAGTGTTAGACATGTCTGGATTGAGATTGGCAGGCCACCTGGAGAGTGTCGACACCTCCAGTATCTCAGTAGAACGGCAAAAAGAAAGAGCGGAAACACAACAGTTAGTTCCCCAACCTTTAACTACACCTCTTGACCAGTCAATATTAAAATGCTAATTAATTATTTAAAAATCATACAATGTGATTTTCTGAATTAGATTCCGTCTCTCACAGCTGAAGTGTACCTATGATAAAAATTACAGACCTCTACATGCTTTGTAAGTAGGAAAACCTGCAAAATCGGCAGTGTATCAAATACTTGTTCTCCCCACTGTACATTATACATTGTTATATAGTGTTAGGTGAAAAAATGATACAATTATTGCAAGTTGATATAAATAAAAACATATTTGCATGGTTAACTATACAGGTTGATGGCAGAAAAATATATTTAAATAGCTAAATGTGTGTATGATATGAGTGAGGGTAATAATAGTTTACTTAATATACAGTCTGGTTAAGTGAACAGGTAAGTGACTATTTGCATGGTTAAATTAACTGTACAGGTAAATGACAGGAAGAGATACTTAAATAGCTAAATGTGTGTATGGTATAATTTAGGGTAATAATAATAATTCCCTTAAAATACAGTCCTTAGTGCGCAGGGTTTAATTACAGATGAATGCACATATTGCACATTCTATATACTATATGCAATGAAAACAGATACTACTGACAGGATACTAATATACAGTTCTGAGTGAATGACTACGTAAGTAGTACAATAATGCATGTGATATGATATAACAACTGTATATGAATATGTACATACAGTCCTGAATGAATGAGTGTTGAATGAATAAGTCCTGAGTGAATGAGTGATTACAGACCAGAAAGTTATTCACGGATGGTTGGATGCCTGATTGTTAAACTAGGTCCTAAAACCCCAACAGTTCCAGGTCTATGTTGCCGACGGCACGGCACCCTGGTGAGGCATTAAATAGTCTAATAGCCGCTGGCAGGAAGGACCTCCTGTAGCGCTCTCTGGCACACCGTGGTCACAAGACACTGCATCTCAGTGCTAGAGGCGTCACTACAGACAACCTGGTTCGAATCCAGACTGTATCACAACTGGCCGTGATTGGGAGTCCCATAGGGCGGCGCACCATTGGCCCAGCGTCGTCCGAGTTTGGCCGATGTAGGCCGTCATTCTAAATAAGAATTTGTTCTTAACTGACTTGCCTAGTTAAATAAAGGTTACATTTAAAAAAATGTAAAATACATTTGAACTGTACACTTTAACAATAGCACCTCCATTAACCTCAGTATCTAGTGGCAGTGATACTGCTCTGGTCCACACATTGTCCCTGAAGGCATGGGTTCAAACCCTGACTGTCCATTCTATGGCCCTCTCCTCTATCTCTCCATCTCAATCACTTCTTCACTGCATATATCAATAACAAGTACAAATTACATAAATAATATAATATATTTAACCTCAGTATCTGCTGCAAGGCCATATCCATATTATTCTGTCAGGAGGCAGAAGCAAATAATATTATAAAAAATACAGTTACTAAGTTACTTCAATTTGCTACACATTCTATAGGCTGAGCTTTTCTGTTCTACATCACTACAATATAGTTTGAGGCCTCCTTATTCTGTTAGCAGGCAGCCAGGCAGGCTCAGGTCTGGATGCAGCTCCATAGCAGACAGACAGGATCACAGCAGCATAGAGACAGGAGGATCTGTTAGCAGGCAGCCAGGCAGGCTCAGGTCTGGATGCAGCTCCATAGCAGACAGACAGGATCACAGCAGCATAGAGACAGGAGGATCTGTTAGCAGGCAGCCAGGCAGGCTCAGGTCTGGATGCAGCTCCATAGCAGACAGACAGGATCACAGCAGCATAGAGACAGGAGGATCAGTTAGCAGGCAGCCAGGCAGGCTCAGGTCAGATTTTCTGCTTTTCCTTTCCTATTCATGGGTCCATCTTCATCAGTCAGTCAGTTTTCTGCTTTTCTTTTCCTATTCATGGGTCCATCTTCATCAGCCAGTCAGTTTTCTGCTTTTCTTTTCCTGTTCATGGGTCCATCTTCATCAGTCAGTCACGTCATGCCATTGTTGTGAGCGTTCTTAAAATGCCTACACCATTAAGGCGACTGGTGCCCACATATTCTGCCATGATTTACTTTAGAGATGTGGCAATGTTGCCATTAGCTATCAAAGTTTGTCAAAAATAGCCGGCAATGCTAATGTTAACTCACTAAAATTCAGTGCTTTCCCGTCAATCTTAGCTAGCTAACTAAAATTATACTAAAGTCAAACAAGGTTTTCCTAATAATTATTTGCCTACTTTTGAAATCTCATTGGGTTTCCAAGACACGTTAATGCACTTTAGACTATATCTTCATTAGCACTGATTGACATCTTTGAGTAGAATTCTCAGTTGGGCATGTCTTAAAACTAATGTTCAAAACAATATTGTGACAAAACGTGCAATCCATGAATGCTCCACTAAAAATGGCATATTCTATCCTGTGTCCATTTAGATAGACCTCCATTTCATGAAGAAGATTCCCCCGGGAGCAGAAGCGTCCAATGTGTTGGTGGGTGAGGCGGAGTTCCTTGACAAGCCTATGGTGGCGTTTGTACGTCTCTCACCTGCAGTCATGCTCAATGGGCTGGCTGAGGTCCCCATCGTTACCAGGTTAGTAACACTACGACCCCCAATTAGCGTAGCAGTATTCCCGTAACTTTCCGAAAGATTCCCAAAAATTTTTTAAATCCTGGTTGGAAGATTACTGGAATCAGGCGAAAATAAGCAAGAAATCCGGAATCTGAAATTCTCCAACCAGGATTTTTGAGAAAGTTACTGAAATTTCACAACCCTACCTTCAATTAGTCTATAACCATGCCCTGCTGAGTCCTTTTTGGGCTGACCCTCAACTATCTCTACACTGCTCTGTTTCTGTAGGTTCTTGTTCATTTTGCTAGGGCCTCTTGGGAAAGGGCCGCAGTACCATGAGATTGGCCGATCCATCGCAACACTAATGACAGACGAGGTAAGACAGCCTCTCCAATAACGAACGTAGTTGTTGGGCATGACTGAATGAACATCTCAATTCATGACTGAAATTAACCTTTGTTTCAAGGTTTTCCAAGATGTTGCCTACAAAGCGAAGGACCGCAATGATCTGATTGCTGGAATCGATGAGTTCCTGGACCAAGTGACTGTCCTGCCACCAGGGGAGTGGGATCCTTCTATACGAATAGAGCCACCAAAAAATGTACCGTCTCAGGTGAGTTTAGTCCCTTTTTAACAAGTCCGTCATCACAAATCACAGCAATATCTTTCATTTGAAAAATGAAAGAAATAACAGATAAGTATTCTTTGAATAACAGGAGAAGAGGAAGATTGCAGCACAGACCGGCACAGACCTAGGTGATGAAGAGGAGCACGAGGGACATGGTGGTCCGGAGCTGCAGCGGACAGGACGGTAGGTGAGGGATGGTCTGATGGTCCTGTGTGTCTTAGTTGATAGAGCATGGAGCTTGCATAGCCAAGATTGTGGGTTGTGGGCATGTACACACTAATATTAGTCATTTCGGATAAACGTGTCTGCTAATTGGCTTATATTATTATGTTTCCAGATTCTGTGGGGGTCTCTTATATTATTATGTTTCCAGATTCTGTGGGGGTCTCTTATATTATTATGTTTCCAGATTCTGTGGGGGTCTCTTATATTATTATGTTTCCAGATTCTGTGGGGGTCTCTTATATTATTATGTTTCCAGATTCTGTGGGGGTCTCTTATATTATTATGTTTCCAGATTCTGTGGGGGTCTCTTATATTATTATGTTTCCAGATTCTGTGGGGGTCTCTTATATTATTATGTTTCCAGATTCTGTGGGGGTCTCTTATATTATTATGTTTCCAGATTCTGTGGGGGTCTCTTATATTATTATGTTTCCAGATTCTGTGGGGGTCTCTTATATTATTATGTTTCCAGATTCTGTGGGGGTCTCTTATATTATTATGTTTCCAGATTCTGTGGGGGTCTCTTATATTATTATGTTTCCAGATTCTGTGGGGGTCTCTTATATTATTATGTTTCCAGATTCTGTGGGGGTCTCTTATATTATTATGTTTCCAGATTCTGTGGGGGTCTCTTATATTATTATGTTTCCAGATTCTGTGGGGGTCTCTTATATTATTATGTTTCCAGATTCTGTGGGGGTCTCTTATATTATTATGTTTCCAGATTCTGTGGGGGTCTCTTATATTATTATGTTTCCAGATTCTGTGGGGGTCTCTTATATTATTATGTTTCCAGATTCTGTGGGGGTCTCTTATATTATTATGTTTCCAGATTCTGTGGGGGTCTCTTATATTATTATGTTTCCAGATTCTGTGGGGGTCTCTTATATTATTATGTTTCCAGATTCTGTGGGGGTCTCTTATATTATTATGTTTCCAGATTCTGTGGGGGTCTCTTATATTATTATGTTTCCAGATTCTGTGGGGGTCTCTTATATTATTATGTTTCCAGATTCTGTGGGGGTCTCTTATATTATTATGTTTCCAGATTCTGTGGGGGTCTCTTATATTATTATGTTTCCAGATTCTGTGGGGGTCTCTTATATTATTATGTTTCCAGATTCTGTGGGGGTCTCTTATATTATTATGTTTCCAGATTCTGTGGGGGTCTCTTATATTATTATGTTTCCAGATTCTGTGGGGGTCTCTTATATTATTATGTTTCCAGATTCTGTGGGGGTCTCTTATATTATTATGTTTCCAGATTCTGTGGGGGTCTCTTATTGGACATCAAACGCAAGACGCCTCACTACCTGTCCGACTACACAGACGCTCTCAGCCTGCAGTGCTTGGCCTCCTTCCTCTTCCTGTACTGTGCCTGCATGTCACCTGTCATCACGTTCGGCGGTTTACTGGGAGAGGCAACAGAAGGACGCATAGTAAGACACCATGGTTTCATCCCAAATGTCACCCTATTCCTTACATAGTGCACTACTTTTGTAACCTGGTCAAAAGTACTGCACTATATAGGGAGTAGCGTGCCATTTAGAATTCAGCCCATCCCAGTCAAATACACAGTAATAGAATAAAAACTTCTTAGAGATTTATGGAGAGATTTTTCTTGCTCATAAATATTCTCTACACTGCAAAACCTGGATAAGTTCTGGCTACTCGTTTTGACCTAAATAAATGTAAGTTAAGAAACTTAAATAGCTGAAGTGAGCAGTACTACCTTCAAATAAGTCATAGAAATGCAGTTGTTTTGAGTAACGGATACTTAAATGTAACGCACCCACTAAGGCAATCTCCAATAATTTCCCAGTGTGCCTTGCATTTTCGATTGAATTGTAGAGTTACCACCCATGACTGTATTTGTTAGTGACAGAGACATGGTGGTTGAATTTGTTTATCACCAAGTAAGTTCCTAGTTGAATATTCTCATTATAATTGAACCATTACATATTGTAAGGCCTTATAGAGTGGAAACACATAGTTTACATTCAACATCAGTCCTGCAAGTAGGTTTGCAACATTCTACAAACTTTCCCAAATATTTGTCCAGTAATCTTCCAACCAGGATTTCTGAAAAACCTGGGAAATTTTACATAATTTTTCGACCCTAATTGTAAATCACATTATGTTGGCTTGCAAAGTGATGTGTAATTCCTATTGGAATCTAGCCAGCGTTAGACTATCCAACAGTTGAAATGTTGTATTCACCCCCAACCTGCGTTCATAATGACTTCCAGGGTTAAGAGCTGTAAGAGGAAACTCCCTAAAGCCATTTAAACTGGAACCATTTCAGTAACGGGTGCAAAAATTCAATGATTGGGTTAGTTTATATATTTCTTTCTTTATCTTTGTGTAGCAAAACATTGAATCAATCAATCACTCAATGTACATGAAAAACGCAGATATTAAAAACAATTCCAAAAAATCTACCTGCAGTAGAGCATGCTGCGAAAAGTTAATTTGTTATCATATAGTTCAAAAATGTAGTTGGAGGGGTCTCCTGAGTGGCGCAGCGCTCTAAGGCACTGTATTGCAGTGCTAGAGGCGTCACTACAGACCTAGGTTCGATCCTGGGCTGTATCACAACCGGCCATGATTGGGAGTCCCATAGGGCGGTGCACAATTGGCTCACCGTCATCCGTGTTAGGGGACGGTTTGGCTAGGGGGGCTTTACTTGGCTTATCGTGCTCTAGCGACTCCTTGTGGCGGGCCGGGCGCCTCGGTCATCAGTTAAATGATGTTTCAACACATTGGTGGGCTTCTCGTTTAAGTGGGCGGGTGATAAGAAACGCGGTCATGTTTTTAAGGATACATGACTTGACCGTTGCCTCCTGAGCCTGTTGGAGAGTTGCAGCGATCAAACAAGATTGAAAAAGACATGATTCCAGACATGATTCCATATGTGTTATGTCATAGTGTTGATGTCTTCACTTTTATTCTACAATGTAAAAAATAGTGCAAATAAAGAAAAACCCTTGAAAAAGTAATATTCCAAACTTTTGGCCCCCAGTGTATATTTATAAATATGATGTAGTTGGTGTGACTTCTCATTTAGTTTTGAATCAGTACCAAATAAACATTTTAAGTAATAATGGCTTTCATTGAGTTTGAGTACAACTTACTTGAAGTATTTGAGTTAAAACATACCTTGGGGTTTACAGTGCATGTTTCTTTGTGTCCTGCAGAGTGCAATTGAATCCCTTTTTGGCGCCTCAATGACAGGCATAGCTTATTCCCTGTGTGCTGGCCAACCCCTCACCATATTGGGCAGCACAGGGCCTGTGCTGGTGTTTGAGAAGATATTGTACAAATTCTGCAAGTAAGTTTGTTTACAACACTATAGTTGTATTGTTACATATAGCTATAATTATATACAGTAGTTTTATAACACTTTGTGCCCACGTTATTAATCATTTCTATGTATTGTCCATAGCACTCAGGCCATTTCTGTACTTGCATCTCTGTGTTTTGGAATTTGATCCAAAGATTAAGGCATAGGATATTTAATGACATGATAGAAAAATATTTAATACAAGCAGCTGCAGGAGAGATCTACCTCTGATTTCACAGGGAAGAACTCAAAGAATTAATGGTTCCATGTCCCTTATATAGTGGGAGGTAATAATACAATCATATTGTTACACAACCGTTCCAGAACACAATGGCCTTGTTAGGGTGCAGACATAGCAGGAGCCTATGAAAAGCATAACATCACAGTCTAACACAGAACACATCCCTTGAGAAGTTACAACAGCTCAACGGATGTCCGGATGTCACATACAGCACTGCCAAAGTACATTGATCTTTTGTTTTAATGTTCTCTATACAGCCATCAGTAGCACATTAGAAGCTGCCTATACACATAGACTATAAATCACTGGCCACTTTAATGAATGGAACACTAGTCACTTTAATAATGTTTACATATCATGCATTACTCATCTCATATGTATATACTGTATTGTACTAAACTTTTGTACTGTATCTTAGTCTATGCCGCTCTGACATTGCTTGCCCATATATTTATATATTCTTAATGCCATTCCTTGACTTAGATTTGTGTGTATTGGGTAAATGTTGTGAAATTGTTAAATATTACTAGTTAAATATTACTGCACTGTCGGAGCTAGAAACACAAGCGTTTCGCTACACCCGCAATAACATCTGCTAAACACGTGTATGTGACCAATAACATTTGATTTGATTTGATTTAAATATAATTTAAATACCATTGTGATAATGACAACCTCAGAACCCATATCCTGAACAAAGATCAGATGGGAGGTAAAAACCTCAGATGTTGTCATATAATATACCAAATGTTACTGCTGCAGCACATTTCCTCCTGTCTTCGGTGCTGTGTCTGTACTGTACTGTACTGTACTGTACTGTCTGCACTGTACTGTAAAACACATCTATGTATGTTTTAATTCAGCTTCCCTTTTTGGGCCAATTTTCCTTTGTAAAAGAGGTATTCTGACCTCAATGGGACTTCCTGAATAAATAATGATTACATTTAAAAATGTAGAATAAAAGTGATGTTTTTCACTCTCTCTTCAGGGAGTATGGATTATCCTACCTCTCACTGAGAACCTGTATAGGGCTGTGGACAGCATTCCTCTGTCTACTCCTGGTGGCCACAGATGCCAGCTCCCTGGTCTGTTACATCACACGATTCACAGAGGAGGCCTTCGCCTCGCTGATCTGCATCATCTTCATCTACGAGGCCTTGGAGAAGCTCATCCACCTGGGGGAACACTACCCCATCAACATGAACAACAACCTGGACAAACTCACACAGTACTCGTAAGTGTGCACTCACTCCATTGAATCAAGTCAACATGTATTGATCATGTAGACAGATGTGCATGTGTTATAGAAGGTGCAGCCAAATAATGGTACAATAGTACAAAAGAATGTTTCACAAATACAAATACACAAGTAATTGAAAAATCGGAACATGAAATCAAGAAATTATATACTATATATCAGTGAAGAAACTCCCCATATACAGGGTGTCAGGGTTAACTCCCCAGATACAGGGTGACAAGCTGGTAGTGTCAGGGTTAACTCCCCAGATACAGGATGTCAAGCTGGTAGTGTCAGGGTTAACTCCCCAGATACAGGGTGTCAAGCTGGTAGTGTCAGGGTTAACTCCCCAGATACAGGGTGTCAAGCTGGTAGTGTCAGGGTTAACTCCCCAGATACAGGGTGTCAAGCTGGTAGTGTCAGGGTTAACTCCCCAGATACAGGGTGACAAGCTGGTAGTGTCAGGGTTAACTCCCCAGATACAGGGTGACAAGCTGGTAGTGTCAGGGTTAACTCCCCAGATACAGGGTGTCAAGCTGGTAGTGTCAGGGTTAACTCCCCAGATACAGGGTGTCAAGCTGGTAGTGTCAGGGTTAACTCCCCAGATACAGGGTGACAAGCTGGTAGTGTCAGGGTTAACTCCCCAGATACAGGGTGTCAAGCTGGTAGTGTCAGGGTTAACTCCCCAGATACAGGGTGTCAAGCTGGTAGTGTCAGGGTTAACTCCCCAGATACAGGGTGTCAAGCTGGTAGTGTCAGGGTTAACTCCCCAGATATAAACTGTTTTTGCATTGTTATTAGGGGGTATTGTGTAGATTGATGAGGGAAAAAAACAATTTAATCAATGTTAGAGTAAGGCTATAACGTAACAAAATGTGGAAAAGTCAAGGAGTCTCAATACTTTCTAAATGCACAGTGAGTAAACAAAGTATATAAACAGAATATAGATAGATAGATAGATAGATAGATAGATAGATAGATAGATAGATAGATAGATAGATAGATAGATAGATAGATAGATAGATAGATAGATAGATAGATAGATAGATAGATAGATAGATAGATAGATAGATAGATAGATAGATAGATAGATAGATAGATAGATAGATAGATAGATAGATAGATAGATAGATAGATAGATAGATAGATAGATAGATAGATAGATAGATAGATAGATAGATAGATAGATAGATAGATAGATAGGTACTTTACTGATCCCCGGACCAGAGTTCAATGACTATCTATACATGACACATTAGGCTCAAGCTTCAGGGCAGATTACCGGGTGGCTGTTCAACAGTCTGATGGCCTGAAGATAGAAGCTGTTTTTTTGTCTGTCTTTGATGCACCTGTAGTGTCTCTACCTTCTAGAAGACCGTGGCTCGGGTGGCCTCTTAACGTGCATCTTAAACCAGAACTAGTCATAATCTGTGTCAAGCAAACCATCCCTTAGAGTTCAGAATGACAGCAATATCTTAATTTGTGTTTGAAAGATGTACCACATAGCATTTGAGATTATCGTGATCAGTAAAGGATTTGATGGTGAATTGTTCTGTTGTTTCCATAGTTGTTCATGTGTTGAACCTCCGGATCCCAGCAATACCACCTTACGGTACTGGGAGCAGAACAACATCACTGCTTCAGAGATCTATTGGGAGGCACTTGAGGTCAAGGTATTGTATGAGAGTGTGTGGCTTAATTTGTGGATAAGATCAAGCAAAATTAGGAAGATGTGCATACATAAATAGAACCCAGTGTTAGTCCCATGGTGGCATGCTCTCCCAGAAGGAGCTGGCCCAGTGCAGGAGATTAAGGACATGTGGGCTGGATTACCCCATGCCAAATCATAAAAACACATTTTTAGTATTAATTAAACTTTTTGTGGTCAAGGATGCTCTTATCTAGGCAGGACCCTATAACCCAAGCAGGGTTGGGGTCAATTCCATTTAAAAATAGGATGTTCCAATTCCAATTTCTCTCAATGCTCTGAGAAAAAAAGAGATTGGCGCCATTTAGAGATTTTTGGTGATTTTTTAAATGTTCTATTTATTTGCAACAGTTGAACTATAATAGTTCAGGGTTATGGAGCTACTGGTGGATGATCTTCAGGGTGTAATACCTGAGCCATATTACTGTTAAGGAACAGTTTTGTAGCCCGGACATTGATCTGTTAGCCGTTAGCCTGAGACCCTGACATAGCCTGACATTGTTTACAACCCGCCCTCGGCTGACACAGTGTGTGACGTCATCCACTCTGCTATCGCGAGGTTACAGACAGCGCATCCCAGTGCTTTCTTTACCATTTCGGGGGATTTTAACCATGCATCTCTCTCTTCAACGCTGCCCACGTTCAAACAGTTCGTGAAGTGCCCAACCAGGAATAATAAACTCTGGACTTGTTATATGCTAATGTGAAGGACGCATACAACTCCACTGAACTCCCTCCCCTCGGTAGATCGGATCACAACCTTGTCCACCTCACCCCACTCTACAGGCCTACGGTCCAACAGCAGCCAACGACCACTAGGACCATTAGGAGATGGTCCCCAGAGGCGACTACAGGACTGCTTTGAAACAACAGACTGGGATGTGCTCTGTGAGGCTCATGGGGAGGACATCGATGGACTCACTGACTGCATAACGGACTATATCAATTTTTGTGTAGACAACACCGTACCCACCAGGAAGGTACGCTGTTTTCCAAATAATAAACCCTGGGTCACCAGCGACCTGAAGGCCCTGCTGAATGAGAAGAAGAGGGCCTTCAAGGAGGGGGACAGGGACAAATTGAAATGCGTCCAGAGGGAGCTGAAGTTGCGGATTGCTGAGGGGAAGAGACAGTATAAGGAGAAGATGGAGGACAAGCTGAGGCAGAGCCAGGTGAGAGAGGTGTGGAAGGGTATGAGAATTATCACTGGCTTCAAAGAGTCAAACAGTGGGCAGATGGAGGTGACCCAGGACAGAGCCAATGAGCTGAACCAATTTTTTAACAGGTTCGGTACTGGCCCTGTCCACATCCCCTCCAGCTCCTCAGGCCACACCCCTCACGGCTGTCCCACCCCCACTTTGCTCACAACACCTCCGTTGAGACAATCAGCGACCCCCTCCCCCCTCCCTCTGGACTGTTCTGCAACACCTGCCTTCCCCCCACCTCTGGACTGATCCTCAACACCCCCCTTCCCCTCACCTCCCCACCTGGGCTGGCTTTCACCACCTTCCAAGTGAAGAGAGAGCTGGAGAGACTACATCAGTGGAAAGCGGCGGACCCAGATGGCATCAGCCCAAGGGTGCTTATTCCACACAGTGCTGACCAACTGTGTGGAATACTCCAGTGCCACTTCAACCTTAGCCTGAGCCTGGAAAGGGTGCCTGTGCTGTGGAAAACCTGGTCCAAGTGCCCAAGAAGGCACACCCCACTGTCCTGAATGACTTCAGACCTGTAGCGCTAACATCCCACATCATGAAGACCCTGGAAAGGTGAGTCCTCGCTCACCTCAGACCCCTGGTGTGTACATCACTGGACCCCCTGCAGTTCTCTTACCAGTGCAACATCGGGGTGGGCCTACTCTCACCTGGACAACACAGGTTGCACTGTGAGGGTTATGTTTTTTGACTTCTCCAGTGCCTTCAACACCATTCAGCCCCTGCTACTGGGTGAGAAGATGAGGAGGATGAAAGTGGAAGCACCCTTAGTCTCCTGGGTTACGGACTACTTGACCACAATTTGTGTGACTAGAGAGCTGTGTGTCAGAACGGGCAGTGAGCAATACAGGGGCCCCCCAGGGAACGGTCTTGTCCCCCTTCCTGTTCACCCTCTACACCTCGGACTTCAGATACAGCGGGTGAAATAAGTATTGAACACGTCACCATTTTTCTCAGTAAATATATGTCCAAAGGTGCTATTGACATTACATTTTCACTAGACGTTGGTAACAACCCAAGTAATCCATACATACAAAGAAACCAAAACAAATAAGTTCTGAAATTAAGTTATGTGTAATAATGTGAAATGACACAGGGGAAAAGTATTGAACACACTTACTGATATTTATTTAATACTTTGTACAAAAGCCTTTGTTGGTAATGACAGCTTCAGATGCCTCCTGTATGGAGAAACTAGTCGCATGCATTGCTCTGGTGTGATTTTGGCCCATTCTTCCACACAAACAGTCTTCAAATCTTGAAGGTTCCGTGGGCCTCTTCTATGAATCTTGATCTTCAGTTCTTTCCATAGATGTTCAATGGGATTTAAGTCAGGTGATTGGCTGGGCCATTCTAGCAGCTTTATTTTCTTTCTTTGAAACCAATTGACAGTTTCCTTGGCTGTGTGTTTGGGATCGTTGTCTTGCTGAAATGTCCACCCTCGTTTCATCTTCATCATCCTGGTAGATGGCAGCAGATTTTTGTCAAGAATGTCTCGGTAAATTTGCCCATTCATCCTTCCTTCAATTATGTGAAGTTTGCCAGTACCATTTGCTGAAAAGCAGCCCCACACCATGATGTTCCCACCTCCAAACTTCACTGTTGGTATGGTGTTTTTAGGGTGATGTGCAGTGCCATTTCTCCTCCAAACATGTGTATTATGACATCCAAACAGTTCAATTTTGCTCTCATCTGACCACACTATATTCTCCCAGTATTTCACTGGCTTTTCCAAATGTTGTGCAGCAAACTTTAAATGAGCTTCAACATGCTTTTTTTTCAGCAATGGAGTCTTGCGTGGTGAGCGTGCATACAGGCCATGGCAGTGGAGTGCATTACTTACTGTTTTCTTTGAGACAACAGTACCTGCTAATTGCAGGTCTTTTTGAAGTTCTTCACAAATGGTCCTTGGCTCTTGGACAACTCTTCTGATTATTCTTTTCACTCCTCTGTCAGAAATCTTGCGAGGAGCACCTGGTCGAGGCAAATTTATGGTGAAATGATTGTCTTTCCACTTCCGTATTATGGCCCCAACAGTGCTCACTGGAACATTCAGAAGCTTAGAAATGCGCCTATAACCAATGCCAATGCTTTTTAATTACTGATAGTTTTCAGCTGTTGTCTTGGCTTTCCATGCCTTTTTGCACCTCCCTTTCTTCATGTGTTCAATACTTTTTCCCTGTGTCATTTCACATTATTACACATAACTTAATTTCTGAACTTATTTGTTTTGGTTTCTTTGTATGTATGGATTACTTGGGTTGTTACCAACCACTGGTGAAGATTTCATGTCAATAGCTCCTTTGGAAATATATTTACTGAGAAATATGGTGATGTGCTCAATTTCACCCGCTGTATAACTCTGAAACATGCCACCTACAGAAGTTCTCAGATGACTCTGCTATTGTAGGGTGCATCAGGGGTGGGCAGGAGGAGGAGTACAGGAGCACAATCAATGACTTTGTGGTGTGGTGTGAGCAGAACCACCTTCAGCTCAACATCAGCAAAACAAAGGAGATGCTGGAGAACCAAGGCCCAACCCCGTCCCAATACATGTGTCATTTCACATTATTACACATAACTTAATTTATTTGTTTTGGTTTCTTTGTATGTATGGATTACTTGGGTTGTCACCAACATCTGGTGAAAATGTCATGTCAATAGCACCTTTGGAAATATATTTACTGAAAACAATGGTGACGTGTTCAATATTTTTTTCACCCGCTGTATCTATCTATGTATCTATCTATGTATCTATCTATGTATCTATCTATGTATCTGAAATTTCCCCCCCGGGGGATCAATAAAGTACCTATCTATCTATCTATCTATCTATCTATCTATCTATCTATCTATCTATCTATCTATCTATCTATCTATCTATCTATCTATCTATCTATCTATCTATCTATCTATCTATCTATCTATCTATCTATCTATCTATCTATCTATCTATCTATCTATCTATCTATCTATCTATCTATCTATCTATCTATCTATCTATCTATCTATCTATCTATCTATCTATCTATCTATCTATCTATCTATCTATCTATCTATCTATCTATCTAAAATGTAATTCCAGGATATTTTGAATGACTTGATGTCATACATACAGTATTAACCCCACATGCAGTATAACAGACCAAATACCCTCCTCCACCGGTTGTTGCAGGACTGCATAAAGAGACGAGGGGAGTTTGTGGGCAGCGCCTGTGGCCCCCATGGACCCTACATTCCAGATGTTCTCTTCTGGTCTGTCGTTCTCTTTTTCTCTACTGTCTTCATGTCGGCTTTCCTTAAAGAGTTCAAGTTCAGCCGTTACTTCCCCACCAAGGTAATGCAGCAGACCCAGATCCTACTGTAATCCCACTCATATGTATCCATTTTGTGTTTGTACTGTAGACTGCAAACAGGGTTTCTGTCATGCTCCTGAGTTTTTAATGGTGCAGTAGAGCCCTCTAGTGGTCATATGTGAGTACTGTCAGAGTTTATAAAAAAAGAGTGTCGTCCCTCCACCACTTTCTTTGGATTATATTATGGTTTAAGGGAGCACTTTTTTCTCCCGTTGTTTAAGCACAGAACCCCCCTTTTTTCTTCAAGCAAAATGAGTGGCTCATGTGAGAATTTAAATTAATCCTGTGTTTTATTTACCTGTGCAATCTGCGATTGACATAGTAGTTTGATATTAAACAATTCTATAGATTATTCCTGTGCTCAGACCAGACAGTTGACATGCACCCCTCTCTTGCACAGTTGAGAGCTGTCATAAGTGACTTTGCTGTGTTCATCACCATCTTTACCATGGTCCTGGTGGACTATGCCTTAGGGGTCCCATCTCCCAAACTAAAAGTCCCCAGTGTCTTTAAGGTGAGGTAGATAACAAAATATTACAATATTACATTTTTACTCAACACTATAGACATGTGCCATGCTATGTAGATGCAATATTTACCAATAACCTACATTTTTGCAGCCGACCAGAGATGACCGTGGATGGTTGATCAGCCCTTTAGGTGGAAACCCTTGGTGGACCACCTTAGTAACAGTGATCCCTGCTCTGCTCTGCACTATCCTAATCTTTATGGACCAACAGATCACCGCAGTCATCATCAACAGGAAGGAGCACAAATTAAAGGTACTGTAGGCCAGCGTTTCACAAACTCGGTTTCCCACTGGTTTGGTTTTTGCCGTTTCACCACACAGCTGATTCAAATAACCAACTCATTATCAAGCTTTGATTATTTAAATCAGCTGTGTAGTGGCAAAATGTACACCGATGGGGCCCCAGGACAGAGTTTGCGAAACCCTGCTGTAGGCTACTAGAATGGGGATGCTCAGATCATATGGGAGGCTTTGTACACCATAGCCTGACTGTTACCTGTTTAGAAGGCTTTTATTTCGTGCATGTGTAGTTTATTATGAAATGTTGTTAAGTGTTCGGTACTGGTTGTTGATATGGATTAAAGAAGCCCCTTTCAGAAGTGTCTTTTATCTTTGCACAGTAGTCAACATTTTGACAGTGGAGCACTTCTGTAAACATAATTTCTTGAAACTTTCCAATTTTAAATGTTGCCATTCCTAAGTATTGTGTAGTGTGTCTGTCTATCTATCTATCTATCTACCTATCTATCTATCTATCTATCTATCTATCTATCTATCTATCTATCTATCTATCTATCTATCTATCTATCTATCTATCTATCTATCTATCTATCTATCTATCTATCTATCTATCTATCTATCTATCTATCTATCTATCTATCTATCTATCATCTATCTATCTATCTATCTATCTATCTATCTATCTATCTATCTATCTATCTATTCTCAGTTGTGCTGTATTGTCAATCGTTCTCACAGAAAGGCTGTGGGTACCATCTGGATCTGTTCGTGGTGGGCATCATGCTGGGGGTGTGCTCCATCATGGGGCTGCCCTGGTTCGTGGCTGCCACTGTGCTCTCCATCTCCCACGTCAACAGCCTGAAGCTGGAGTCAGAGTGCTCGGCCCCCGGGGAACAGCCCAAATTCTTGGGCATCCGGGAGCAGCGCTTCACCGGCCTCATGATCTTCCTGCTCATGGGCTGCTCCGTCTTCATGACCTCCTTGCTCCAGGTCAGATAGCTTATCTGAGCTCATATTGTGTTGGCTCTAGCCTCCGGACTGTCTAAAGGCTTTTCCTATCACAGTGTATATACAGTGCATTTGGAAGGTATTCAGACCCCTTGACCTTTTCCACAAGTTACCGCCTTATTCTAAAAAAAAACCAAGAATAATGTTTGCAATAAAACAAAAAAAGAAATATCACATTTACATACTGTAAGTATTCATACCTTTACTCAGTACTTTGTTGAAGAACCTTTGGCAGCGATTACAGCCTTGAGTCTTCTTGGTTATGACGCTACAAGCTTGACACACCTGTATTTGGGGAGTTTCTTCCATTCTTCTCTGCAGATCCTCTCAAGCTCTGTCAGGTTGGATGGGGAGCGTCGCTGCACAGCTATTTTCAGGTCTCTCCAGAGATGTTCGATCGGGTTCAAGTCCGGGCTCTGGCTGGGCCACTCAAGGACATTCAGAGACTTGTCCTGAAGCCACTCCTGTGTTGTTTTGGTGTGTGCTTAGGGTCATTGTCCTGTGTGAAGTTGAACCTTCACCCCAGTCTGAGGTCCTGAGTACTCTGGAGCAGGTTTTCATCAAGGATCTCTCTGTACTTTGCTCCGTTCATCTTTCCCTCGATCCTGACTAGTCTCCCTGTCCCTACCGCTAAAAAACATCCCCACAGCATGATGCTGCCACCACCATGCTTCGCCGTAGAGATGGTGCCAGGTTTCCTCTGGACGTGACCCTTGGCATTCAGGCCAAAGAGTTCAATCTTGGTTTCATCAGACCAGAGAATCTTGTTTCTCATAGTCTGAGAGTCCTTAGGTGCCGTTTGGCAAACTCCAAGCAGGCTGTCATGTGCCTTTTACTGAGGAGTGGCTTCTGTCTGGCACCATAAAGGCCTGATTGGTGGAGTACTGCAGAGATGATTGTCCTGTTGGAAGGTTCTCCCATCTCCACAGAGAAACTCTGGAGCTCTGTCAGAGTGACCATCGGGTTCTTGGTCACCTCCCTGACCAAGGTCCTTCTCCACCGATTGCTCAGTTTGGCCGGGTGGCCAGCTCTAGGAATAGTCTAGGTGGTTCCAAACTTCTTCCATTTAATAATGATGGAGGCCACTGTGTTCTTGGGGACCTTCAATGCTGCAGAAATGTTTTGGTACCCTTTAACAGATCTGAAACATCTCACGGATGATCAATGGAAACAGGATGCACCTGAACTCAAGTTTGAGTATCATAGCAAAGGGTCTGAATACTTATTTAAATAAGATATTTCTGTTTACATTTTTTATAATTTGCAAACATTTCTAAAAACCTCTTTTCACTTTGTCATTATAGGGTATTGTGTGTATATTGTCATTATAGGGTATTGTGTGTATATTGTCGTTATAGGGTATTGTGTGTATATTGTCGTTATAGGGTATTGTGTGTATATTGTCATTATAGGGTATTGTGTGTATATTGTCGTTATAGGGTATTGTGTGTATATTGTCGTTATAGGGTATTGTGTGTATATTGTTATTATAGGGTATTGTGTGTATATTGTCATTATAGGGTATTGTGTGTATATTGTTATTATAGGGTATTGTGTGTATATTGTCATTATAGGGTATTGTGTGTATATTGTCGTTATAGGGTATTGTGTGTATATTGTCGTTATAGGGTATTGTGTGTATATTGTCGTTATAGGGTATTGTGTGTATATTGTTATTATAGGGTATTGTGTGTATATTGTCATTATAGGGTATTGTGTGTATATTGTCGTTATAGGGTATTGTGTGTATATTGTCGTTATAGGGTATTGTGTGTATATTGTCGTTATAGGGTATTGTGTGTATATTGATGAATTAATTCAATACATTTTATAATAAGGCTGTAAATTAACAAAATGTGAAAGAAGTCAAAGGGTCTGAATACTTTCTGAATTCAATGTAAGTGTCTCTGTCTTGTACAAGTTGTATTTTTTTTGCTTAGCTTCAAAGTGAACAGATCATTTACACCATTTTTTGGGGGACTGTTTCCTGTCTACTGATGCTTGTATACCTGAATCATAATATGCTTGCTCTCGTCCCTTCAGTATATTCCCATGCCTGTCTTGTATGGAGTATTCCTGTACATGGGAGCATCTTCGCTCCGAGGAATACAGGTAGGATATCACTAAACACACTCTGATAAAGTTTCTGTACACTCTCAGTCAAAATAGGCTTGTAGGCCCTAGAATACTTGGCTTACATCTAAAGCTATGTTCATGTAGACTTAATACAACACAGTGGACCTGGATCTAATGCTCCTGATGTTGTAATGTAAGGCTTTGTTCTGTTCTGCTGTTCATCAGTTCTTTGACCGTCTGAAGCTGTTTGGCATGCCAGCCAAGCACCAGCCAGACTTCATCTATCTGAGATATGTTCCCCTGAGGAAGGTTCACCTCTTCACCATTATCCAGCTCAGCTGCCTGGTCATGCTCTGGGTCATCAAGACCTCCAATTATGCCATCGTCTTCCCCATGATGGTTCGCAAACGCCTTTCTTCTAGCTAAATATCATACAAGACATTCCGGCTACATGTAAATGTATTTCGCCACATTGTACTTTTACACAATTAGCACCACTATGAGATGTACAGTATAGCCATTGTCTTAAGTTATACATTACAATGTGTCCTGTCCAGTGGGTGTACTTGTACATCAAGCTGCATAGTGAAATACGATGACATTCTTCTATCGTCGGCGCCGTAGTGGGGCCCTAACGATGACATTCTTCTATCGCCGGCGCCGTAGTGGGGCCCTAACGATGACATTCTTCTATCGGCGGCGCCGTAGTGGGGCCCTAACGATGACATTCTTCTATCGGCGGCGCCGTAGTGGGGCCCTAACGATGACATTCTTCTATCGGCGGCGCCGTAGTGGGGCCCTAACGATGACATTGATGAAGTAGTCAAATATTTAGTCGGAAACAACTTTGGCAGCATTATCATGTCGTCAGATTGACTTTAGACAGATTACAATGTTGTCATTAGCATCTAAAGTTAATCAAAATTATGACAAAATGTTTTTCTACTAATTATTTGCCTCTTTTTGAATGATGTTGTATTTCCAATCGACTGTAATGCACTTTTGATAAGATGTTCTTCGGCACTCATTGATGATGCATTGAGTAGAATTCTCAGTCAGACATCAGTCCAAAACGAACATTCAAACAATATTGTGACGATACATGCAATCCATGAATAGTAGTAATGCAGTTTGTTTGTGTTCCTTGCAGGTGTTGGCTCTGGTGTTCATTAGAAAGCTGATGGATTGCTTCTTCACCAAGAGAGAGATGAGCTGGCTGGATGATCTCATGCCAGAGAGTAAGAAGAAGAAACTGAAGGATGCTGAAGAAGAGGTATGCACCTACATAACACATTGGGACATAAGATTCTATCTGCAAAAAGATGATTCTGAGGTAATTGGCTTTAAAGTTCCAAACCCTCATTGGTTTGAATGGTGTCAGCCATTTTTATCTTGGATTCTTTTGAACTTAACAACATGAATGTGGTTATTTAGAGTCATATATAGGTAGAGAACATTGAACAGAACAAGGCTTTGTCAAGAACTCTAAAGAATGTTCCTTTTTATAGTAGATATGTAACATTTATTGTAATGGTTTATCTCTTTATGTGTTTTAACCAATTCATTATATACAGTACTACAGTTGAACAACTTCCTGTTGATTCTCGTATTCATCAGGAGGAGGAGCAAAGCATGTTGGGAGAGGAAGAGGGAGTGGTGCAATTGCCATTAGAAGGATATCAAAAGTAAGTTAGGCCACTATGATAACATTATATCTCCTTTTTATACTGTACAAAGACTTCATTGGTAGTAAAATATGAAACTGTTTGTGGTTTATTATTATGCATGATTATGTCATGTTTATTAGGAGTGAATCCACACTCAACATCACGGATGAAATGTCCAAAGGCTCTTTTGGAAACACGTGGAATGTCAACTCCGACAACTCTAAAAAAGAGCTAGACTCAAAAAGGTAATGCTTTGCCTTGTTAACCCAAAATCAGCACCTTGGAGATTTAAAACAACCCTTTGTTTTCCTTAAGTCAGCTTGTATAAAAATGGGTCTTCATTTAAGATATGTGCATGTAACTCAACCTTTCTTGCAAATTTCCCCATGGCATCAATCCTTGTGAAAATATGGAGTTTGTTAAGAATATCTCAATGTTAGGATTCCTCCTATACTGAATAGACATTGTGTTATAACCATTATATTACAAACTGATGACAATGTCCCATTGAATTTATAAAATGCCTCATATTGACCAAGTTCCATGTTCATATAGAGCATTTTCAAGATATTGATATGTCATTGCTACTGTATATGAACGAAATTGCAGATTTACCATTCGGTTAAACTAGATTCTACTTATTCACTGTAGAAAGGAGTTGTCTCTCCATTTTAGAGCTGATGAGTTTCTTGGCTGTATTTTCATTCCATCTCTGTCATAAACTCCCTTATGTCCTCTTAGATGCTGAACCCCCCAAAGGTAAGAGTCAGATCCCTCATCCTTACTTCATTTGGTGACCGTCACTTTTTGAAATAAAATAAGTGTTTATCTTTGCATGATATGAGGCAGGATTGTACAAGGTCTCATGATATGAGGCAGCATTGTACAAGGTCTCATGATATGAGGCAGGATTGTACAAGGTCTCATGATATGAGCAGGATTGTACAAGGTCTCATGATATGAGCAGGATTGTACAAGGTCTCATGACATGAGGCAGGATTGTACAAGGTCTCATGATATGAGGCAGGATTGTACAAGGTCTCATGACATGAGGCAGGATTGTACAAGGTCTCATGACATGAGGCAGGATTGTACAAGGTCTCATGACATGAGGCAGGATTGTACAAGGTCTCATGATATGAGCAGGATTGTACAAGGTCTCATGATATGAGCAGGATTGTACAAGGTCTCATGACATGAGGCAGGATTGTACAAGGTCTCATGACATGAGGCAGGATTGTACAAGGTCTCATGACATGAGGCAGGATTGTACAAGGTCTCATGATATGAGGCAGCATTGTACAAGGTCTCATGATATGAGGCAGGATTGTACAAGGTCTCATGATATGAGGCAGCATTGTACAAGGTCTCATGATATGAGGCAGGATTGTACAAGGTCTCATGATATGAGCAGGATTGTACAAGGTCTCATGATATGAGCAGGATTGTACAAGGTCTCATGACATGAGGCAGGATTGTACAAGGTCTCATGATATGAGGCAGGATTGTACAAGGTCTCATGATATGAGCAGGATTGTACAAGGTCTCATGATATGAGGCAGGATTGTACAAGGTCTCATGATATGAGCAGGATTGTACAAGGTCTCATGACATGAGGCAGGATTGTACAAGGTCTCATGATATGAGGCAGGATTGTACAAGGTCTCATGACATGAGGCAGGATTGTACAAGGTCTCATGACATGAGGCAGGATTGTACAAGGTCTCATGACATGAGGCAGGATTGTACAAGGTCTCATGACATGAGGCAGGATTGTACAAGGTCTCATGATATGAGGCAGGATTGTACAAGGTCTCATGACATGAGGCAGGATTGTACAAGGTCTCATGACATGAGGCAGGATTGTACAAGGTCTCATGACATGAGGCAGGATTGTACAAGGTCTCATGATATGAGGCAGGATTGTACAAGGTCTCATGACATGAGGCAGGATTGTACAAGGTCTCATGACATGAGGCAGGATTGTACAAGGTCTCATGACATGAGGCAGGATTGTACAAGGTCTCATGACATGAGGCAGGATTGTACAAGGTCTCATGATATGAGCAGGATTGTACAAGGTCTCATGACATGAGGCAGGATTGTACAAGGTCTCATGATATGAGGCAGGATTGTACAAGGTCTCATGATATGAGGCAGGATTGTACAAGGTCTCATGATATGAGCAGGATTGTACAAGGTCTCATGATATGAGGCAGGATTGTACAAGGTCTCATGATATGAGGCAGGATTGTACAAGGTCTCATGACATGAGGCAGGATTGTACAAGGTCTAATTCCTAAATTTACCATTGGGTTGAAATTAGATGCTGCTTATTTAGCATCCAACTAATTTTAATTAGCATTTTCGAGTTCATGAACACTTGGAGATCAAGGCTCTTTAACCCTTTTTAATGCCTGCTAATGTTAGGCAAAGAGAAATATTATGGATGCCAAGTCCATTATCTTTTCACTGCATGGAATATAAACCCAGCGTATTACAGGCAGTGACGAATGAATGTGCTCAGTCTAAAGTCATGACTGAGAAAGCAACGATGTAAAGTGCATGTAGGAGCCGTCTCTGACTGCATGATGCTGCTGTACCAATCAGACTCTGCTAGCATAACAATCATCCCTCTACCCAATCAACTCTGCCTCAGCCAATGGCCATGAAGGAGCACTACAGCATACTGGCTGCATTACGCAACATCTGGAGAGAGTCATTTTATTAGTGCATCTCTATTAGTATTTTATTTAACCTTTATTTAACTAGTCAGTTAAGAACACATTCTTATTTACAATGACGGCCTACACCGGCCAAACTCAGATCATGCTGGGCCAATTGTGCGCCGCCTATGGGACTCCCAATTACGTCCGGTTGTGATACAGTCTGGATTCGAACCAGGTTGTCTGTAGTGACACCTCTAGCACTGAGATGCAGTGTCTTAGACCACTGTGAGAACTGCTCTTTCATGAACATTGTCTGAGATTCTGACCCCATTATTCCTCTCAGCTGCCTGGAATGTACAGTGCAATTCTGTATGGGAGGGGATTACCATGCGATTCACTATAGCATATCAAATAGGGTTAATGTTCATGTAAAGCCCCTCCCAACTAAAACATCAGTTGATGATACATTTGGGAGCAGAGTCAAATATCCCAGACTAACCCTAATCCTGGACTAAAAATAATTCTTAATGGAGAATCTCCATTTTTGGAGCTGGACAGCTGATAGTTATAAGCTACGTTTTGAAGTTGTATACTTGAAAGCACTAACAGCCAGTGTTTATACCCACAGTTTATCCAAGAACAGTGGAAGGAAACAAAAGAAGATGAGAAAGATGCAGAAGTGTTGCTTCGACGGGGTCTAAGTCTATGACATTTCCCCCTTCACTGTGTTTTAAACATAGCAATATTGTGTTAGTGTTAAACTGTGTTTTTAGTTTGTGTCAGAAGCTGCTTCTTTGTTAGGCAATCTAAAGAAATGTAAGCTTCTTTTTATTCGTTTTTGTGTTTTTAAATGTCTAGTAATGCCAGCAAGATATAGGAGAGGTTAGTTAGACTGTGTGTGAAAGCAAACAAATGTTTCTGTCGAGGATGTATCTGTCACATTAAGAAACTATTTTCAAGTTGGGTTTGTTTTTGAATGTATTTTGTATGTTTTTGTATTTTTTCAATATCATAATATTACAGTTGTTTTGAAATTGATAAATTATCCACCCAGATAAAAGGTTTGTACAATACTGGAGTTAAAAGACTATGTACTGTACGTCAGTATATACAATTGATGAATTTATATATTTACAATATAGGCAAAGTCAAAATGTACTATATGCATGCAGCTTTAATTAATTCACTTTAATGAAATATACAGCATCTGATTAAACTTTTACTGCAGTGGGCTAAATCAGGGTCACACAGAGTGTTTATTTTACTGCAGTGGGCTAAATCAGGGTCACACAGAGTGTTTATTTTACTGCAGTCGGCTAAATCAGGGTCAAACAGAGGGTTTATTTTACTGCAGTGGGCTAAATCAGGGTCACACAGAGTGTTTATTTTACTGCAGTGGGCTAAATCAGGGTCACACAGAGTGTTTATTTTACTGCAGTCGGCTAAATCAGGGTCAAACAGAGGGTTTATTTTACTGCAGTGGGCTAAATCAGGGTCAAACAGAGGGTTTATTTTACTGCAGTGGGCTAAATCAGGGTCACACAGAGTGTTTATTTTACTGCAGTGGGCTAAATCAGGGTCACACAGAGGGTTTATTTTACTGCAGTGGGCTACATCAGGGTCACACAGAGGGTTTATTTTACTGCAGTGGGCTAAATCAGGGTCACACAGAGTGTTTATTTTACTGCAGTGGGCTAAATCAGGGTCACACAGAGTGTTTATTTTACTGCAGTGGGCTAAATCAGGGTCACACAGTGTTTATTTTACTGCAGTCGGCTAAATCAGGGTCACACAGAGGGTTTATTTTACTGCAGTGGGCTAAATCAGGGTCACACAGAGTGTTTATTTTACTGCAGTGGGCTAAAGCATGGTCACACAGTGTTTATTTTACTGCAGTGGGCTAAATCAGGGTCACACAGAGTGTTTATTTTACTGCAGTGGGCTAAATCAGGGTCACACAGAGGGTTTCATTTTACTGCAGTGGGCTAAATCAGGGTCACATAGAGTGTTTATTTTACTGCAGTGGGCTAAATCAGGGTCACACAGAGTGTTTATTTTACTGCAGTGGGCTAAATCAGGGTCACACAGAGGGTTTATTTTACTGCAGTGGGCTAAATCAGGGTCACACAGAGGGTTTATTTTACTGCAGTGGGCTAAATCAGGGTCACACAGAGGGTTTATTTTACTGCAGTGGGCTAAATCAGGGTCACACAGAGTGTTTATTTTACTGCAGTGGGCTAAAGCATGGTCACACAGAGGGTTTATTTTACTGCAGTGGGCTAAATCAGGGTCACACAGAGTGTTTATTTTACTGCAGTGGGCTAAATCAGGGTCACACAGAGTGTTTATTTTACTGCAGTGGGCTAAAGCATGGTCACACAGAGTGTTTATTTTACTGCAGTGGGCTAAAGCATGGTCATACAGAGTGTTTATTTTACTGTAGTGGGCTAAAGCATGGTCACACAGAGGGTTTCTTGGTAGTCAGTAAACAAATCTACTTTGAAACAAAAGTATAGACCTCACAGACATGGTTATGGGCTTAAAAAAAGAAGACACCTGTACCATATATAGAGTTAAAATGTATTACATTTTGAGTTTGCATTCCAATATTACATTTATATCACAGAAAACTGAACTATAACAAAACCTTTTGACATAGAAACACCAGATAAAAATAAAAAAAATCTTTATTAATTATAAAATTATGAAAAACATTAATAACATTCCATGAGGCCACTAGGTAATTTGACTGCAGGAAATCACTACAGTAATTTGACTACATTTCAAAATGCTATAAAGGCAAATAAAATATATATTATCTGTGTCAAAGCATTCAATGTATTGCATTGTCCTGTGTAGCTCAGTTGGTAGAGCATGGATAGATAGATAGGTAGCATGGCGCTTGCAGCTCCAGGATTGTGGGTTTGATTCCCACGGGGGACTGGTATGAAAGAGAAAATGTATGAACTCCCTACTGTAAGTCGCTCTGGATAAGGATGACTTAAATGGCATTATGATCTCAGCTATTTGCAATAGTCTTTAAGCATAAAATATTTTCCAATTGTGTTACTACCAGTAAAGAGATTAGTTGAAAATAGCGTTTTATATTATTTATGGGTGGAAATGTATTCTTGTACAAAGAGCAAGCATTGCATTGAGCATTTGATTAGTAAAACGCCTGACTTAAGTTGTAGAATACTGTTATGCATATCAATAGATAGTATTGAAACAAAAATATAATATTTGTTGTCATAGTCATACTGCCAAAGTTGAAATAGTTGCAGTTATTGCAGTATATCAATATTTTCAAGCTGCAAAGTAAATGCTTGTGTGTCATTTTATTTGAGTTGTTTGTCACGGGGCCCAGGAATGATTTTCCACTCAATAACTAAAGATGAAGCTTAACTAAGACTAGAAGGGGTTAATGTATAGCAGCTATATTTATTGTTATAAAGACTATTAAACTATATTTCCAACAATGAATTTGTTCACATCTAATTTGTTATGTCTTTTTATCTATAATACCTTTTGCTTAATTTGAAAGAAATCTCTTGTTGAACATTTCTACTCAACTACTACTCCTGTTAATAATTTTACTTAGCTCTGAATAAATGTCTTTAAAAAGTCACTCAATCAGTTTTGTTTGTGGCAGAAATCTGTGAAGGAAACATGGCACTGCAAAATGTATTTTCTGCTTCTAACTTGTTATTGGTCTTTAGAGCTGAAGTATTACTATTTATTATGTATCTTGTATTATCTTGTATATGTACATTTACTATGAAAGTATAAAACTCAAGCTTAATACATTTATTTGAACATGTTTCTTTCCCCCATCAATATTACTGCATGCTGTTTGGAAGGTCTGATTTGGAGTAAGTCATTTTTTTATTTAACTAGGAAAGTCAGTTAAGAACAAATTCTTATTTACATTGACGGCCTACCTACAGGGTCAGCCATAGTAGTACGGCGCCCCTGGAGCAAATTAGGGTTAAGTGCCTTGCTCCAGGGCACATACACAGGTTTTTCACCTTGTTGGTTCTGGTATTCAAGCCAGCGACCTTTCGTTTACTGGCCCAACGCTCTAACCGCTAGGCTACCTGCCGCCCTAACCGCTAGGCTACCTGCCGCTCTAACCGCTAGGCTACCTGCCGCTCTAACCGCTAGGCTACCTGCCGCCCTAACCGCTAGGCTACCTGCCGCTCTAACCGCTAGGCTACCTGCCGCTCTAACCGCTAGGCTACCTGCCCTCTAACCGCTAGGCTACCTGCCACTCTAACCGCTAGGCTACCTGCCGCTCTAACCGCTAGGCTACCTGCCGCCCTAACCGCTAGGCTACCTGCCACCCTAACCGCTAGGCTACCTGCCCTCTAACCGCTAGGCTACCTGCCGCTCTAACCGCTAGGCTTCCTGCCGCTCTAACCGCTAGGCTACCTGCCGCTCTAATCGCTAGGCTACCTGCCGCTCTAACCGCTAGGCTACCTGCCGCTCTAACCGCTAGGCTACCTGCCGCTCTAACCGCTAGGCTACCTGCCGCCCTAACCGATAGGCTACCTGCCGCCCTAACCGCTAGGCTACCTGCCCTCTAACCGATAGGCTACCTGCCCTCTAACCGATAGGCTACCTGCCGCTCTAACCGCTAGGCTACCTGCCGCTCTAACCGCTAGGCTACCTGCCGCTCTAACCGCTAGGCTACCTGCCCTCTAACCGCTAGGCTACCTGCCCTCTAACCGCTAGGCTACCTGCCACCCTTCAATCTAGTGATCTGAAATGGCCTTGACACATAAAACAAATGCCCCAAAAATAACCCTAATTCTAAATTTGTGAGAGATGCTTTGACCTATGAAAAAGCCAAGGTGTGTGCATAAAGGCAGGGAGGGTCTACTTTGAGTTCAAGTTGACCAGTCAATCTTATACACTAGGACTGAGTTTAGACAGGCAATCCAATTCAGAATAATTTTTTCAATAACAGATCAGCTCTGAAAGAAATCTGATGTGAAAAGATCTGATGTGATTGGTCAAAAGACCAATTAGTGGAAAAAATGTCAGAATTGGGCTGCCTGTCTAAACACAGCCTAGGTCAGGTCACATTACACTGTAGGTGAAAGTGTTTGACAGCAATCCCCTCAACTGAACCGAGTCTCCCGTTTCAGTCAGCCACATCTGCCTTGTGAGCATAAGGTTGGATAAAGATGGCCTACGCGTGCTGAAATCATTCAGTGCAGGAACTCAATTTGCCTGGAGGTAATACGATGGATTATACACAAGACTTGACTTGAACATGTACAAAACAACAACATAATCATCCACACAAGTGAGTTGCATAAAATGTTTTATTCAATGACAAAGTTTTGACCCTTATGTCCCTTATAGATTTGGAATATAAATACAATTGAGTGGGCAGGCGTTTAAAATCAGCAGATGGTTTTCACTGCACTAGCTGACGGCTTAGAGAGGTATCACATCCCAAAGCATGACATATATCTGGCTCATGAGACTAGTTTATTTCCATGCCAGTAACACCTAGGAAGTGCTGGTTGATCACTGATCCCTGCCAGGCTTTTGATTCACGTCACGTCATTCCATTAGCTGATTGAAATCCCTGGGTGTGTTTTCCCCTTGGTGATGTGGCTGTCCTCAAGGCTGATTGATTTGGGTTCCACCTCCGTAAACACAGGTTCTCTACTTGAACATGATGCTCTTGAAGTGTTACTCATCGATTGTCACAGGTTCTATAATTATATATAATACAATTACATTTATTAATAAAGTAAGGATTATATTTGCACTGAATATAGTATTTCCAGTAAGTTTGTGTTTATGGGTTTGTATGATAAGGCATCGCTCTTGTTAGTGTTTAGATACACTACTTGGCCTAAAGTATGCGGACACTCATTCCAAAATCATGGGTATTAATATGGGGTTGGTCCCCACTTTGCTGCTATAACAGCCTCCACTCTTCTGGGAAGGCTTTCCACTAGATGTTGGAACATTGCTGCAGGGACTTGCGTCCATTCAGCCACAAGAGCATTAGTGAGGTCGGGCAATGGTGTTGGGTGATTAGCCCTGGCTCACAGTCGGCATTCTAATTCATCCCAAATGTGTTCAATGGGGTGGAGGTCAGGGCTCTGTGCAGGCCAGTCAAGTTCTTCCACACCAATCTCGACAAACCATTTGTATGGACCTCACTTTGTGCACGGGGGCATTGTCATGGTGAAACAGGAAAGGCCTTTTCACAAACTGCTGCCACAAAGTTGGAAGCACAGAATTGTCTAGAATGTCATTGTATGCTGTAGTGTTAAGATTTCACTGGAACTAAGGGGCCTGGACCATGAAAAACAGCCCCAGACCATTATTCCTCCTCCACCAAACTTTACAGTTGGCACTATGCATTCAGGTAGGTAGTGTTTTCCTGGCATCTGCCAAACCCAGATTCGTCTGACAGACTGTCAGATGGTAAAGTGTAATTAATCACTTCAGAGAACACATTTCCACTGATCCATAGTCCAATGGCGGCGAGCTTTACACCACTCAAGCCGACGCTTGGCATTTCACATGGTGATCTTAGGCTTGTGTGTGGCTGCTTGGTCATAGAAACCCATTTCACGGCACTCCCGTTTTGTGAGACCGTGGCTGAGCTGTTGTTGCTCCTAGACGTTTCCACTTCACAATAACAGAACTTACAGTTGGCCGGGGAAGGTCTAGCAGGACGAACTGACTTGTTGGAAAGGTGGCATCCTATGACGGTGTCACTTTGAAAGTCACTGAGCTCTGAGAATGCATGGCTGTGTGTATCATTGGATATTTGAATACATTTTGTATGGCAAGAATAGTGGTTTATTAAAATGTTTCTCCACAAAATTAGCAAGGTACAGACTACAGATTTGGGGCCAGTTTACCAAAAGTTTGAACCTGTGATTTTTAGAAGGAAAGTAATCTTTAAAAATCTAACTTAATTAGGCTATTCTTTAACCATTCAGTCTTGTTCCTCTCCTTTTAAAAATCAAAGTGAAGCATTTAGTTAATATATTATCACCATTTTCTGTTAACAACCAAAAGCAATTGACAGACAACAGGATTTCTTGTTAGGGGATTTATTAGCAAGACCAGAGAAAGAAGATTCTGGATGAGTTGCATTCTCTCTTGACTGGGGGTCATAAGACATAAGACACTGGGCCTCTGTGGCTGAGTAGAGGAGCCCTACTGTTGTCTGCCTCGGCCATTCTTCAGCCACGACACAAACTCCTTGGCTGCCTGGTCCTGCAGGTAAGAGCTCACGTCACTGGTGTAGGTACCCTCTGCATGTCGTTTGATGGGACCACTGAAAAAACATGGAGAGATTTTATAGTGTTGATAGTAACTATTTATAGTTGATAATATGAGGAATTAGCATAGTAAGACTTTACTGAGCTGTAACTTTATAAAACCATGATAATCACCAACATGTAGTAAATATCTGCAGAATGTAATACAAATGTAGCCTATGTTTATCTTCTGTTACAGCTTCAGCAAAACACTCATCATATCTCTGCATTCATACAGTTTCAGCTTAAGCTGGATCATATGATCCACTGCTTTTTTAAATGGAATGAGGAAAACAGACACACCAGTAGGAGATGAAGAAAGAAACACTCACCCACTTCTCTTGGAGTTCATTAGCCACTGGACAAAGTCTTGCGCTCGTCTCGACTCGAGATATTTACTGTAATCGTTAGAAAATGTTCCCTCTGAATGTCTCTTTGTGTTTGAAATCTCCCTCGGCTCGCTAAACATTGAGTCCTCTGTCAATAGGCTGCAAAAACATTAGTTACAGGATGCTGATCCACAGAGAGAGAGAGAGAGAGAGAGAGAGAGAGAGAGAGAGAGAGAGAAAGAGTTGCTCCAAGTTTGAGGCTCTTACCTAGAGTTGTCCTCTGTGTCCTCCTGCAGGATCTGCAAGGTGCTCTGAACAATGATCAAGAGCAGAAGTCCAGCGAAAGAGTGGGTGCCTTTCATCTTTTGACCTCCTAGATATTAGCAGTGAAAATAGGACATTGCTAAAAAAAAATAGCATCACATAGAAGAGAATCTCATTCTAAATTGAATATCATTCAGAGAAACTTCCTGATGGGAAGTAGCGGTTGAAAATGAGTTTTAGGAGTTAGGTGATGCTCACCTGTGTTCCCTCTGTTGAGTGTCGGTGAGAGAGGGGGAGTCTGTGCCTAGCTGCCTGCTGTGCGTAGGTATGTCTCTGCTGGTTTCTCCTCTGTTTGGTTCCCTGGAGCTGCATCTTGGTCCCTTCTTGGTCTGGCCAGCCTTTATATAGTTGAGCTGGGTGACTGTCTGCTCAGGTGGCACCCTCTTCACAGACCCACAAGCACATTCGCTACTCTCAATCCATTAGTAGGGACTGGACTCAATGCACTAGATACATTTGCAGTTCATCTTTGTTTAATGGGAGATGTGGAAATGTCCAGAGGTAAAAGCTGTCACTTAGGTGTCGAAATCAAACATGATTTCATCCTGTCCAACAAATCCAAATACTTACATAACAGTCTACAATCTGTGTTCAGATAACCTGGTTTGCACTGCAGGTTCAGTGTTTGTGGAACGTAAGAATATGGAGTTTAAACTTTGAAGCAACTCTTCTAGAGAATGATCTGATATTTAAATCAGTATTATATGAATTTGTTTGTTTGTACCATACTCATATGATCACAGTCTATATCAATAATGTGTACAGACTGAAGAATCATATACCTTGTGAACTTGATATACAGTGGGGAGTACAAGTATTTGATACACTGCCGATTTTGCAGGTTTTCCTACTTACAAAGCATGTAGAGGTCTGTAATTTTTATCATAGGTACACTTCAACTGTGAAAAAAATCCAGAAAATCACATTGTATGATTTTTAAATAATTAATTTGCATTTTATTGCATGACATAAGTATTTGATCACCTACAAACCAGTAAGAATTCCGGCTCTCACAGACCTGTTAGTTTTTCTTTAAGAAGCCCTCCTGTTCTCCTCTCATTACCTGTATTAACTGCACCTGTTTGAACTCGTTACCTGTATAAAAGACACCTGTCCACACACTCAATCAAACAGACTCCAACCTCTCCACAATGGCCAAGACCAGAGAGCTGTGTAAGGACATCAGGGATAAAATTGTAGACCTGCACAAGGCTGGGATAGATAGATAGATAGATAGATAGATAGATAGATAGATAGATAGATAGATAGATAGATAGATAGATAGATAGATAGATAGATAGATAGATAGATAGATAGATAGATAGATAGATAGATAGATAGATAGATAGATAGATAGATAGATAGATACTTTATTGATCCCCCGGGGGGGAAATTTCATTGTCAAGCAGCTACAACAAAGCACAGGGCAGGTGCAAAATGCCACAACGAAAGTACACAAAAGACAGATACACGGTACATGATACATAGAGCGGCAGTATGAAAAAGTATAGAAATACAAGATATCTGGAGTGCAAAAAAAATAAAAGCTATAAAAAAGACATAGCATAGTATGGGTGGTTGGCTGAATATGTACACTATACATTGGTGGATGTTGGATGGTTAACTATACTATACAGGTTGATGGCAGAGAAATACTTCAGTAGCTAAAAATGCGTATGATATGAGCGAGGGTAATAATAGTTTACTTAATAGACAGACTGGGTAAATGAACAGGTAAGTGAACATTTTGCATGGTTAAATTAGCTGTACAGTTAGGTATACAGTTATATTTACAGATAAGTGAATACTTGCATGGTTACACAAACTGTACAGGTAAATGACAGGAAGAGATACTTTAATAGCTAAATGTGTGTATGATATCATTTGGGGTAATAATAGTAATTCCCGTAAATACAGTCCTTAGTGCGCAGGGTTTAATTACAGATGGGCTACAGGACAATAGGCAAGCAGCTTGGTGAGAAGGCAACAAATGTTGGCGCAATTATTAGAAAATGGAAGAAGTTCAAGATGACGGTCAATCTCCCTCAGTCTGGGGCACCATGCAAGATCTCACCTCGTGGGGCATCAATGATCATGAGGAAGGTGAGGGATCAGCCCAGAACTACACGGCAGGACCTGGTCAATGACCTGAAGAGAGCTGGGACCACATTCTCAAAGAAAACCATTAGTAACACACTACGCCGTCATGGATTAAAATCCTGCAGTGCACGCAAGGTCCCCCTGCTCAAGCCAGCGCAAGTCCAGGCCCGTCTGAAGTTTGCCAATGACCATCTGGATGATCCAGAGGAGGAATGGGAGAAGGTCATGTGGTCTGATGAGACAAAAATAGAGCTTTTTGGTCTAAACTCCACTCGCCATGTTTGGAGGAAGAAGAAGGATGAGTACAACCCCAAGAACACCATCCCAACCGTGAAGCATGGAGGTGGAAACATCATTCTTTGGGAATGCTTTTCTGCAAAGGGGACAGGACGACTGCACCGTATTGAGGGGAGGATGGATGGGGTCATGTATCGCGAGATCTTGGCCAACAACCTCCTTCCCTCAGTAAGAGCATTGAAGATGGGTCGTGGCTGGGTCTTCCAGCATGACAACGACCCGAAACACACAGCCAGGGCAACTAAGGAGTGGCTCCGTAAGAAGCATCTCAAGGTCCTGGAGTGGCCTAGCCAGTCTCCAGACCTGAACCCAACAGAAAATCTTTGGAGGGAGCTGAAAGTCTGTGTTGCCCAGCGACAGCCCCGAAACCTGAAGGATCTGTATGGAGGAGTGGGCCAAAATCCCTGCTGCAGTGTGTGAAAACCTGGTCAAGAACTACAGGAAACGTATGATCTCTGTAATTGCAAACAAAGGTTTCTGTACCAAATATTAAGTTCTGCTTTTCTGATGTATCAAATACTTATGTCATGCAATAAAATGCAAATTAATTATTTAAAAATACAATGTGATTTTCTGGATTTTTGTTTTATATTCCGTCACTCACAGTTGAAGAGTACCTATGATAAAAATTATAGACTTCTACATGCTTTGTAAGTGGGAAAACCTGCAAAATCGGCAGTGTATCAAATACTTGTTCTCCCCACTGTATACTCATGTACACTACATGGCAAAAAGTATGTGGACACCCCTTCAAATTTGTGGATCCAGTTATTTCAGCCACACCCGTTGCTTCTAGGTGTATTAAATCGAGCATAAAGTTTGTCTCCATAGACAAACATTGGCAGTAGAATGGCCTTACTGAAGAGCTCAGTGACTTTAAACGTGGCACCGTCATAGGAAGAAACCTTTCCAATAAGTCAGTTCATCAAATTAGTGCCCTGTTAGAGCTGCTCCAGTCAACTGTAATGCTTTTATTGTGTAGTGCAAATGTCTCGGAGCAACAATGGCTCAGCCGCGAAGTGGTAGAACACACACACTCATAGAACAGCACCGGCGAGTGCTGAAGCGGGTAGCGTATAAAAATCGTCTGTCCGTGGTTGCAACACTCACTACCGAGTTCCAAACTGCCTTTGGAAGCAACGTCAGCACAATAACTCTTCGTCTGGAGCTTCATGAAATGGGTTTCCATGGCCGAGCAGCCGTACACAAGCCTAAGATCACCAAGTATCGGCTTGAGTGGTGTAAAGCTCGCAGCCTTTGGACTCTGGAGATGTGGAAACGCGTTCTCTGGAGTGATGAATCATGCTTCACCATCTGGCGAATCTGGGTTTGGTGGATGCAAGGAGAACACTACCTGCCCCAATACATAGTGCTAACTGTAAAGTTTGGTGGAGGAGGAATAATGGTCTGGGGCTGTTTTTCATGGTTCAGGACCCTTAGTTCCAGTGAAGGGAAATCTTAACGCTACAGCATACAATGACATTCTAGACGATTCTGTGCTTCCAACTTTGTGGTAACAGTTTGGGGAAGGCCCTTTCATGTTTCAGCATGACAATGCCCCCGTGCACAAAGTGAGGTCCATACAGAAAAGGGTTTGTTGAGATTGGTGTGGAAGAACTTGACTGCCATGCACAGAGCCCTGACCTCAGCGCCTTCGAACATCCTTGGGATGAATTAGAATGCCAACTGCAGGCCTAATCACCCAACATCAGTGCCCGACCTCACTAATGCCCTTGTGGCTGTATTGATGCAACACAGCAATGTTCCAACATCTAGTGGAAAGCCTTCCCAGAAGATTGGAGGCTGATATAGCAGCAAAGGGGGACCAACTCCATATTAATTCCATGAATTTGGAATGTGATGTTTGACGAGCAGGTGTCCACATAACAATCATATATCATGTGAATTTGGTATATAATCATAAACTATGTGAACAATCATATAAAGTGCCTTCAGAAAGTATTCACACCATATGACCTTTTCCACAAAATGAAGAATTAAAATGTATTTCATTGTCATTTTATGTCAACTATCTACACAAAATACTCTGAAATGTCAAAGTATTATTATCCTTTATTTAACTAGGCAACTATCTACACAAAATACTCTGAAATGTCAAAGTATTATTATCCTTTATTTAACTAGGCAACTATCGACACTAAATACTCTGAAATGTCAAAGTATTATTATCCTTTATTTAACTAGGCAACTATCTACACAAAATACTCTGAAATGTCAAAGTATTATTATCCTTTATTTAACTAGGCAACTATCTACACAAAATACTCTGAAATGTCAAAGTATTATTATCCTTTATTTAACTTGGCAACTATCTACACAAAATACTCTGAAATGTCAAAGTATTATTATCCTTTATTTAACTAGGCAACTATCGACACTAAATACTCTGAAATGTCAAAGTATTATTATCCTTTATTTAACTAGGCAACTATCTACACAAAATACTCTGAAATGTCAAAGTATTATTATCCTTTATTTAACTAGGCAACTATCGACACTAAATACTCTGAAATGTCAAAGTATTATTATCCTTTATTTAACTAGGCAACTATCTACACAAAATACTCTGAAATGTCAAAGTATTATTATCCTTTATTTAACTAGGCAACTATCTACACAAAATACTCTGAAATGTCAAAGTATTATTATCCTTTATTTAACTAGGCAAGTCAGTTAAGAACAAATTCTTATTTACAATGACGGTTAAGTGCCTTGCTCAAGGACACACAGACAGTGTTTTCACCTTGTCAGCTCTTGTATTTGAACCAGCAACCTTTCAGTTACTGGCCCAATGCTCTAACCGCTAGGCTACCTGCCACCCAAATAAAAAAAAAGAATGCAAACATTTGTAAAAAAACGAATGAAAATAAAACACTAATATATCTTGATTAGTATTAAACCCCCTGAGTCAACGCATGTTAGAATCACCTTTGGCAGTGATTCCAGCTGTCAGTGTTTCTGGGTAAGTCACTAAGAGCTTTCCACACCTGGCCTTTGGCAGTGATTCCAGCTGTCAGTGTTTCTGGGTAAGTCACTAAGAGCTTTCCACACCTGGCCTTTGGCAGTGATTCCAGCTGTCAGTGTTTCTGGGTAAGTCACTAAGAGCTTTCCACACCTGGCCTTTGGCAGTGATTCCAGCTGTCAGTGTTTCTGGGTAAGTCACTAAGAGCTTTCCACACCTGGCCTTTGGCAGTGATTCCAGCTGTCAGTGTTTCTGGGTAAGTCACTAAGAGCTTTCCACACCTGGCCTTTGGCAGTGATTCCAGCTGTCAGTGTTTCTGGGTAAGTCACTAAGAGCTTTCCACACCTGGCCTTTGGCAGTGATTCCAGCTGTCAGTGTTTCTGGGTAAGTCACTAAGAGCTTTCCACACCTGGCCTTTGGCAGTGATTCCAGCTGTCAGTGTTTCTGGGTAAGTCACTAAGAGCTTTCCACACCTGGCCTTTGGCAGTGATTCCAGCTGTCAGTGTTTCTGGGTAAGTCACTAAGAGCTTTCCACACCTGGTCTTTGGCAGTGATTCCAGCTGTCAGTGTTTCTGGGTAAGTCACTAAGAGCTTTCCACACCTGGTCTTTGGCAGTGATTCCAGCTGTCAGTGTTTCTGGGTAAGTCACTAAGAGCTTTCCACACCTGGCCTTTGGCAGTGATTCCAGCTGTCAGTGTTTCTGGGTAAGTCACTAAGAAGACGTCTACATTGGTCCCCTAATACAGGACCAGTAAAGGCCCAGTGCACTACTTTTGTGAAAACATTCAAACTAAATGTATTTGAGTGTTTACCAGCATTTTATATTGAGTGTGATAATTATCTGTACAAAACAGTTAATCTGATAATACTTGTGGAATATAAAAGTACTTGCTTGATATGTTTCCCATTTCTTGAAATACTTAGCAAATTCTTCTTCTTTCTATGTGAAAACTGAAATGGTTTATTCATTCCTTTATAGCAGACACTCTTATCCAGAGCAACTTACAGTGGGGAGCAAATACATTTTCCTACTGCTCCCCTGTGGGAATCAAACCCACAACCCTTGCATTACAAGCACCATGCTCTACCAACTGAGCCACATCATCACATCACATCTTCACAAACCACTTGATGTTTCAATGTACTCAATTACTAAATTGTTCCTAGTTTTTCTTCATGGTGATGGAAAGTCTACAGGAACAAACCTAGATGACCAGCCTTTATACAATACAGTAATGAACATATACATGAAGTGCCTTGTAAGGATGGTACATTAATACTGCACTAAAACTAGTTGTTTTCCATGTTATTTGATCAAGAAAATGGATGCTTTGTGTCTTTGCCCATAATTCTTCAACGTTTGATTTCTGGATTCCATTAGAATGACATCACAGAGAAATGGGCAGGGAAACAACTCTTACAATTCCAATTTCAGAATCCTGCAAGATACTGTTCTTAATTATACAACTACCTTTTTTGCCAAAGCAGAATGTTTTTGCACTACAGACATCTATTTCGGTCCACTAATACTAGTCAAGGCCCAGTAAACTACTTTTGTGAAAAAAATACATATATACAGTACCAGTCCAAAGTTTTTCTATAATTTTACTATTGTCTACATTGTAGAATTATAGAGAAGACATCAAAACTATGACATAACACATATGGAATCATGTAGTAACCAAAGAAGTGTTAAACAAATCTAAATACATTATATACCACCCTTTGCCTTGATGACAGCTTTGCACACTCTTGGCATTCTCTCAACCAGCTTCACCTGGAATGTGTTTTTCCACATATGCTGAGCACTTGAGGCTTATTTTTCTTCACTCTGCAGTCCAACTCATCCCAAACCATCTCAATTGGGTTGTGGTCAGGTGATTGTGGAGGCCAGGTAATCTGATTGTGGAGGCCAGGTAATCTCTCCTTCTTGGTTAAATATCCCTTACACAGTCTGGAGGTGTGTGTTGGGTCATTGTCCTGTTGAAAAACAAATGATAGTCCCACTAAGCTCAAACCAGATGGGATAGCGATTCGTTGCAGAATGCTGTGGTAGCCATGCTGGTTAAGTGTGCCTTGAATTCTAAATAAATCACAGACAGTGTCACCAGCAAAGCACCATCTCACCTCCTCCTCCATGCTTCACAGTGAGAACCACACATGCAGAGATCATCTGTTTAGCTACTCTGCGTCTAACAAAGACAGCGGTTGGAACCAAAAAACGCAAATGTAAACTCATAAGACCAAAGGACAGATTTCCACCGGTCTAATGTCCATTGCTCGTGTTTCTTGGCCCAATCAAGTCTCTTCTTCTTATTGGTGTCCTTTAGTAGTGGTTTCTTTGCAGCAATTCGACCATGAAGGTCTGATTCACACAGTCTCCTCTGAACAGTTGATGTTGAGATGTGTCTGTTACTTGAACTCTGTGAAGCATTTATTTGGGCTGCAACTTCTGAGGCTGGTAACGTATCCTCTGCAGCAGAGGTAACTCAGGGTCTTCCTTTCCTGTGGCGGTCCTCATGGGAGCCAGTTTCATCATAGCTCTTGATGGTTTTTGCGACTGCACTTGAAGAAACTTTCAAAGAGTTTGACATTTTCCATATTGACTGACCTTCATGTCTTAAAGTAATGATGGACTGTCGTTTCTTTTTGCTTATTTGAGCTGTTCTTGCCATAATATGGACTTGGTCTTTTACCAAATATGGCTATCTTCTGTATACCACCCCTACCTCGTCACAACACAACTGATTGGCTCAAACACATTAAGAAGGATAGAAATTCCACAAATTAAGGCACACCTGTTAATTGAAATGCATTCCAGGTAACTAACTTGTGAAGCTGGTTGAGAGAATGCCAAGAGTGTGCAAAGCTGTCAAGGCAAAGGGTGGCTACTTTGAAGAATCTTAAATATAAAATATATTTAGAATAGAATAAAACTTTATTGTTCATCCAGGATGGAAATGTTTCTTTGGCATCACCTTCCATTAAAAGGATCACATACACATACATTCTCACATCCTACACATTTAAACCAGTCAGTCCATCATGTTGTAAACACTAACAACATAGAGGACATGAATACATTCACTCACAACTGACCGCTGTCCCAACCTCACTGTATAGATACATACATAATACATTCATTCACAACTGACCGCTGTCCCAACTGTACTGGATAGATAAATACATAATACATTCATTCACAACTGACCGCTGTCCCAACCTCACTGTATAGATACATACATAATACATTCATTCACAACTGACCGCTGTCCCAACTGTACTGGATAGATAAATACATAATACATTCATTCACAAACGACCGCTGTCCCAACCTCACTGTATAGATACATACATAATACATTCATTCACAACTGTACTGGATAGATACATACTGCATATCGATACTGTTTATGTTGCATTTAGTAGTCCAACAGCACAAGGAACGAATTAATGTTTAAACACGTTTTTCTTGGCCTTAGACATTGCTTACTACATGATTCCATATGGGTTATTTCATAGTTTTGATGTCTTCACTACTATTCTACATGAAGAAAATAAAGAAAAACCCTGAATGAGTAGGTGTGTCCAAACCTGGTACTGAATAAAAGTAATTGTGTCTTTTTTTATTATTTCCATTGGTACACTGACAGGGATCACATACTTGGAGGCATAGCCGCGTGAAGTAGGTGTGCTGAGGGTGCTGCAGCAAGAAGTAGGGGTGCTGAGGAGGCTGCAGCAAAGAAGTAGGGGTGCTGAGGGTGCTGCAGAAGGAAGTAGGGGTGCTGAGGGTGCTGCAGCAGGAAGTAGGGGTGCTGAGGGTGTTGCAGGAGGAAGTAGGGGTGCTGAGGGTGCTGCAGCAGGAAGTAGGGGTGCTGAGGGTGCTGCAGAAGGAAGTAGGGGTGCTGAGGGTGCTGCAGCAGGAAGTAGGGGTGCTGAGGGTGCTGCAGCAGGAAGTAGGTGTGCTGAGGGTGCTGCAGCAGGAAGTAGGGGTGCTGAGGGTGCTGCAGCAGGAAGTAGGGGTGCTGAGGGTGCTGCAGGAGGAAGTAGGGGTGCTGAGGGTGCTGCAGCAGGAAGTAGGGGTGCTGAGGGTGCTGCAGGAGGTAGTAGGGGTGCTGAGGGTGTTGCAGCAGGAAATAGGGGTGCTGAGGGTGCTGCAGCAGGTAGTAGGGGTGCTGAGGGTGACTCCAATGCTTCCCACAGTTCTGTCAAATTGGCTGGAGGAAACCTGGCACCATCCCTACGGTGAAGCATGGTGGTGGCAGCATCATGTTGTGGGGATGTTTTTCAGCGGCAGGGACTGGGAGACTAGTCAGGATCAAGGCAAAGATGAACGGAGCAAAGTACAGAGGTATCCTTGATAAAAACCTGCTGCAGAGCGCTCAGGACCTCAGACTGGGGTGAAGCTTCATCTTCCAAAAGGACAACGACCCTAAGAACACAGCCAATACAACGCAGGAGGGGCTTCAGGACAAGTCTCTGAATGTCCTTGAGTGGCCCAGCCAGAGCCCGGACTTGAACCTGATCTAACATCTCTGGGGAGACTTGAAAATAGCTGTGCAGTAACGCTCCCCATCCAACCTGAGCTTGAGAGGATGAAATCAAATAAAATCAAACTTTATTTGTCTTATGCACTGAATACAACAGGTGTAGATCTTACTGTAAAATGCTTACTTATAAGCCCTTAACCAACAATGCAGTTTAATCAAGAGTTAAGGACAAATAAACTAAGGTAAAAAATAATAAGAAAGTAGCACAATAAAATAACTATAACGAGGCTATATACAGGGGTCAATGTGCGGGTACAGGTTAGTCTCGGTAATATGTACATGTAGGTAGGGGTAAAGTGACTATACATAGATAATAAACAGAGTAGCAGCAGGTATTATATACATGTAGGTAGGGGTAAAGTGACTATACATAGATAATAAACAGAGTAGCAGCAGGTATTATATACATGTAGGTAGGGGTAAAGTGACTATACATAGATAATAAACAGAGTAGCAGCAGGTATTATATACATGTAGGTAGGGGTAAAGTGACTATACATAGATAATAAACATAGTAGCAGCAGGTATTATATACATGTAGGTAGGGGTAAAGTGACTATACATAGATAATAAACAGAGTAGCAGCAGGTATTATATACATGTAGGTAGGGGTAAAGTGACTATACATAGATAATAAACAGAGTAGCAGCAGGTATTATATACATGTAGGTAGGGGTAAAGTGACTATACATAGATAATAAACAGAGTAGCAGCAGGTATTATATACATGTAGGTAGGGGTAAAGTGACTATACATAGATAATAAACAGAGTAGCAGCAGGTATTATATACATGTAGGTAGGGGTAAAGTGACTATACATAGATAAATAACAGAGTAGCAGCTGGTATTATATACATGTAGGTAGGGGTAAAGTGACTATACATAGATAATAAACAGAGTAGCAGCAGGTATTATATACATGTAGGTAGGGGTAAAGTGACTATACATAGATAATAAACATAGTAGCAACAGGTATTATATACATGTAGGTAGGGGTAAAGTGACTATACATAGATAATAAACAGAGTAGCAGCAGGTATTATATACATGTAGGTAGGGGTAAAGTGACTATACATAGATAATAAACAGAGAGTAGAAGCAGGTATTATATACATGTAGGTAGGGGTAAAGTGACTATACATAGATAATAAACAGAGTAGCAGCAGGTATTATATACATGTAGGTAGGGGTAAAGTGACTATACATAGATGATAAACAGAGTAGCAGCAGGTATTATATACATGTAGGTAGGGGTAAAGTGACTATACATAGATAATAAACAGAGTAGCAGCAGGTATTATATACATGTAGGTAGGGGCAAAGTGACTATACATAGATAATAAACAGAGAGTAGAAGCAGGTATTATATACATGTAGGTAGGGGTAAAGTGACTATACGTAGATAATAAACAGAGTAGCAGCAGATATTATATACATGTAGGTAGGGGTAAAGTGACTATGTATAGATAATAAACAGAGTAGCAGCAGGTATTATATACATGTAGGTAGGGGTAAAGTGACTATACATAGATAATAAACAGAGTAGCAGCAGGTATTATATACATGTAGGTAGGGGTAATGTGACTATGCATAGATAATAAACAGAGTAGCAGCAGGTATTATATACATGTAGTTAGGGGTAAAGTGACTATACATAGATAATAAACAGAGAGTAAAAGCAGGTATTATATACATGTAGGTAGGGGTAAAGTGACTATACATAGATAATAAACAGAGTAGCAGCAGATATTATATACATGTAGGTAGGGGTAAAGTTACTATACATAGATAATAAACAGAGAGTAGAAGCAGGTATTATATACATGTAGGTAGGGGTAAAGTGACTCTACATAGATAATAAACAGAGTAGCAGCAGGTATTATATACATGTAGGTAGGGGTAAAGTGACTATGCATAGATAATAAACAGAGTAGCAGCAGGTATTATATACATGTAGGTAGGGGTAAAGTGACTATACATAGATAATAAACAGAGAGTAGAAGCAGGTATTATATACATGTAGGTAGGGGTAAAGTGACTATACATAGATAATAAACAGAGTAGCAGCAGGTATTATATACATGTAGGTAGGGGTAAAGTGACTATACATAGATAATAAACAGAGTAGCAGCAGGTATTATATACATGTAGGTAGGGGTAAAGTGACTATACATAGATAATAAACAGAGTAGCAGCAGGTATTATATACATGTAGGTAGGGGCAAAGTGACTATACATAGATAATAAACAGAGAGTAGAAGCAGGTATTATATACATGTAGGTAGGGGTAAAGTGACTATACGTAGATAATAAACAGAGTAGCAGCAGATATTATATACATGTAGGTAGGGGTAAAGTGACTATGTATAGATAATAAACAGAGTAGCAGCAGGTATTATATACATGTAGGTAGGGGTAAAGTGACTATACATAGATAATAAACAGAGTAGCAGCAGGTATTATATACATGTAGGTAGGGGTAATATGACTATGCATAGATAATAAACAGAGTAGCAGCAGGTATTATATACATGTAGGTAGGGGTAAAGTGACTATACATAGATAATAAACAGAGAGAAGCAGCAGGTATTATATACATGTAGCTAGGGGTAAAGTGACTATTCATAGATAATAAACAGAGTAGCAGCAGGTATTATATACATGTAGGTAGGGGTAAAGTGACTATACATAGATAATAAACAGAGAGTAGAAGCAGGTATTATATACATGTAGGTAGGGGTAAAGTGACTATACATAGATAATAAACAGAGTAGCAGCAGGTATTATATACATGTAGGTAGGGGTAAAGTGACTATACATAGATAATAAACAGAGTAGCAGCAGGTATTATATACATGTAGGTAGGGGTAAAGTGACTATACAAAGATAATAAACAGAGTAGCAGCAGTTATTGTATACATGTAGGTAGGGGTAAAGTGAATATACATAGATTATAAACAGAGTAGCAGCAGGTATTATATACATGTAGGTAGGGGTAAAGTGACAATACATAGATAATAAACAGAGAGTAGCAGCAGTTATTATATACATGTAGGTAGGGGTAAAGTGACTATACATAGATAATAAACAGAGAGTAAAAGCAGGTATTATATACATGTAGGTAGGGGTAAAGTGACTATACATAGATAATAAACAGAGAGTAGAAGCAGGTATTATATACATGTAGGTAGGGGTAAAGTGACTATACATAGATAATAAACAGAGTAGCAGCAGGTATTATATACATGTAGGTAGGGGTAAAGTGACTATACATAGATAATAAACAGAGTAGCAGCAGGTATTATATACATGTAGGTAGGGGTAAAGTGACTATACATAGATAATAAACAGAGTAGCAGCAGGTATTATATACATGTAGGTAGGGGCAAAGTGACTATACATAGATAATAAACAGAGAGTAGAAGCAGGTATTATATACATGTAGGTAGGGGTAAAGTGACTATACGTAGATAATAAACAGAGTAGCAGCAGATATTATATACATGTAGGTAGGGGTAAAGTGACTATGTATAGATAATAAACAGAGTAGCAGCAGGTATTATATACATGTAGGTAGGGGTAAAGTGACTATACATAGATAATAAACAGAGTAGCAGCAGGTATTATATACATGTAGGTAGGGGTAATGTGACTATGCATAGATAATAAACAGAGTAGCAGCAGGTATTATATACATGTAGGTAGGGGTAAAGTTACTATACATAGATAATAAACAGAGAGTAGCAGCAGGTATTATATACATGTAGGTAGGGGTAAAGTGACTATACATAGATAATAAACAGAGAGTAGAAGCAGGTATTATATACATGTAGGTAGGGGTAAAGTGACTATACATAGATAATAAACAGAGTAGCAGCAGGTATTATATACATGTAGGTAGGGGTAAAGTGACTATACATAGATAATAAACAGAGTAGCAGCAGGTATTATATACATGTAGGTAGGGGTAAAGTGACTATACAAAGATAATAAACAGAGTAGCAGCAGTTATTATATACATGTAGGTAGGGGTAAAGTGAATATACATAGATTATAAACAGAGTACCAGCAGGTATTATATACATGTAGGTAGGGGTAAAGTGACTATACATAGATAATAAACAGAGAGTAGCAGCAGTTATTATATACATGTAGGTAGGGGTAAAGTGACTATACATAGATAATAAACAGAGTAGCAGCAGGTATTATATACATGTAGGTAGGGGTAAATTGACTATACATAGATAATAAACAGAGAGTAACAGCAGGTATTATATACATGTAGGTAGGGGTAAAGTGACTATACATAGATAATAAACAGAGTAGCAGCAGGTATTATATACATGTAGGTAGGGGTAAAGTGACTATACATAGATAATAAACAGAGAGTAGAATCAGGTATTATATACATGTAGGTAGGGGTAAAGTGACTATACATAGATAATAAACAGAGTAGCAGCAGGTATTATATACATGTAGGTAGGGGTAAAGTGACTATGTACAGATAATAAACAGAGTAGCAGCAGGTATTATATACATGTAGGTAGGGGTACAGTGACTATACACATATAATAAACAGAGTAGCAGCAGGTATTATATACATGTAGGTAGGGGTAAAGTGACTATACATAGATAATAAACAGAGTAGCAGCAGGTATTATATAAATGTAGGTAGGGGTAAAGTGACTATACATAGATAATTAACAGAGTAGCAGCAGGTATTATATACATGTAGGTAGGGGTAAAGTGACTATACATAGATAATAAACCGAGAGTAGCAGCAGTGTTGGTAGTGGAGGTAATATGTACATGTAGGTAGGGGTAAAGTGACTATACATAGATAATAAACAGAGTAGCAGCAGGTATTATATACATGTAGGTAGGGGTAAAGTGACTATACATAGATAATAAACAGAGAGTAGAAGCAGGTATTATATACATGTAGGTAGGGGTAAAGTGACTATACATAGATAATAAACAGAGAGTAGAAGCAGGTATTATATACATGTAGGTAGGGGTAAAGTGACTATACATAGATAATAAACAGAGTAGCAGCAGGTATTATATACATGTAGGTAGGGGTAAAGTGACTATGTACAGATAATAAACAGAGTAGCAGCAGGTATTATATACATGTAGGTAGGGGTAAAGTGACTATACAAAGATAATAAACAGAGTAGCAGCAGTTATTATATACATGTAGGTAGGGGTAAAGTGACTATACATAGATTATAAACAGAGTAGCAGCAGGTATTATATACATGTAGGTAGGGGTAAAGTGACTATACATAGATAATAAACAGAGAGTAGCAGCAGTTATTATATACATGTAGGTAGGGGTAAAGTGACTATACATAGAAAATAAACAGAGTAGCAGCAGGTATTATATACATGTAGGTAGGGGTAAAGTGACTATACATAGATAATAAACAGAGTAGCAGCAGGTATTATATACATGTAGGTAGGGGTAAAGTGACTATACATAGATAATAAACAGAGTAGCAGCAGGTATTATATACATGTAGGTAGGGGTAAAGTGACTATACATAGATAATAAACAGAGAGTAACAGCAGGTATTATATACATGTAGGTAGGGGTAAAGTGACTATACATAGATAATAAACAGAGTAGCAGCAGGTATTATATACATGTAGGTAGGGGTAAAGTGACTATACATAGATAATAAACAGAGAGTAGAATCAGGTATTATATACATGTAGGTAGGGGTAAAGTGACTATACATAGATAATAAACAGAGTAGCAGCAGGTATTATATACATGTAGGTAGGGGTAAAGTGACTATGTACAGATAATAAACAGAGTAGCAGCAGGTATTATATACATGTAGGTAGGGGTACAGTGACTATACACATATAATAAACAGAGTAGCAGCAGGTATTATATACATGTAGGTAGGGGTAAAGTGACTATACATAGATAATAAACAGAGTAGCAGCAGGTATTATATAAATGTAGGTAGGGGTAAAGTGACTATACATAGATAATTAACAGAGTAGCAGCAGGTATTATATACATGTAGGTAGGGGTAAAGTGACTATACATAGATAATAAACCGAGAGTAGCAGCAGTGTTGGTAGTGGAGGTAATATGTACATGTAGGTAGGGGTAAAGTGACTATACATAGATAATAAACAGAGTAGCAGCAGGTATTATATACATGTAGGTAGGGGTAAAGTGACTATACATAGATAATAAACAGAGAGTAGAAGCAGGTATTATATACATGTAGGTAGGGGTAAAGTGACTATACATAGATAATAAACAGAGAGTAGAAGCAGGTATTATATACATGTAGGTAGGGGTAAAGTGACTATACATAGATAATAAACAGAGTAGCAGCAGGTATTATATACATGTAGGTAGGGGTAAAGTGACTATGTACAGATAATAAACAGAGTAGCAGCAGGTATTATATACATGTAGGTAGGGGTAAAGTGACTATACAAAGATAATAAACAGAGTAGCAGCAGTTATTATATACATGTAGGTAGGGGTAAAGTGACTATACATAGATTATAAACAGAGTAGCAGCAGGTATTATATACATGTAGGTAGGGGTAAAGTGACTATACATAGATAATAAACAGAGAGTAGTAGCAGTTATTATATACATGTAGGTAGGGGTAAAGTGACTATACATAGAAAATAAACAGAGTAGCAGCAGGTATTATATACATGTAGGTAGGGGTAAAGTGACTATACATAGATAATAAACAGAGTAGCAGCAGGTATTATATACATGTAGGTAGGGGTAAAGTGACTATACATAGATAATAAACAGAGAGTAGCAGCAGGTATTATATACATGTAGGTAGGGGTAAAGTGACTATACATAGATAATAAACAGAGTAGCAGCAGGTATTATATACATGTAGGTAGGGGTAAAGTGACTATACATAGATAATAAACAGAGTAGCAGCAGGTATTATATACATGTAGGTAGGGGTAAAGTGACTATACATAGATAATAAACAGAGAGTAGCAGCAGTGTTGGTAGTGGAGGTAATATGTACATGTAGGTAGGGGTAGAGTGACTATGTATAGATAATAGACAGCGAGTAGCAGCAGGTATTATATACATGTAGGTAGGGGCAAAGTGACTATACATAGATAATAAACAGAGAGTAGAAGCAGGTAGTATATACATGTAGGTAGGGGTAAAGTGACTATACGTAGATAATAAACAGAGTAGCAGCAGATATTATATACATGTAGGTAGGGGTAAAGTGACTATGTATAGATAATAAACAGAGTAGCAGCAGGTATTATATACATGTAGGTAGGGGTAAAGTGACTATACATAGATAATAAACAGAGTAGCAGCAGGTATTATATACATGTAGGTAGGGGTAAAGTGACTATTCATAGATAATAAACAGAGTAGCAGCAGGTATTATATACATGTAGGTAGGGGTAAAGTGACTATACATAGATAATAAACAGAGAGTAGAAGCAGGTATTATATACATGTAGGTAGGGGTAAAGTGACTATACATAGATAATAAACAGAGAGTAGAAGCAGGTATTATATACATGTAGGTAGGGGTAAAGTGACTATACATAGATAATAAACAGAGTAGCAGCAGGTATTATATACATGTAGGTAGGGGTAAAGTGACTATGTACAGATAATAAACAGAGTAGCAGCAGGTATTATATACATGTAGGTAGGGGTAAAGTGACTATACAAAGATAATAAACAGAGTAGCAGCAGTTATTATATACATGTAGGTAGGGGTAAAGTGACTATACATAGATTATAAACAGAGTAGCAGCAGGTATTATATACATGTAGGTAGGGGTAAAGTGACTATACATAGATAATAAACAGAGAGTAGCAGCAGTTATTATATACATGTAGGTAGGGGTAAAGTGACTATACATAGAAAATAAACAGAGTAGCAGCAGGTATTATATACATGTAGGTAGGGGTAAAGTGACTATACATAGATAATAAACAGAGTAGCAGCAGGTATTATATACATGTAGGTAGGGGTAAAGTGACTATACATAGATAATAAACAGAGAGTAGCAGCAGGTATTATATACATGTAGGTAGGGGTAAAGTGACTATACATAGATAATAAACAGAGTAGCAGCAGGTATTATATACATGTAGGTAGGGGTAAAGTGACTATACATAGATAATAAACAGAGTAGGAGCAGGTATTATATACATGTAGGTAGGGGTAAAGTGACTATGTACAGATAATAAACAGAGTAGCAGCAGGTATTATATACATGTAGGTAGGGGTAAAGTGACTATACATAGATAATAAACAGAGTAGCAGCAGGTATGATATACATGTAGGTAGGGGTAATATGACTATGCATAGATAATAAACAGAGTAGCAGCAGGTATTATATACATGTAGGTAGGGGTAAAGTGACTATACATAGATAATAAACAGAGAGAAGCAGCAGGTATTATATACATGTAGCTAGGGGTAAAGTGACTATTCATAGATAGTAAACAGAGTAGCAGCAGGTATTATATACATGTAGGTAGGGGTAAAGTGACTATACATAGATAATAAACAGAGAGTAGAAGCAGGTATTATATACATGTAGGTAGGGGTAAAGTGACTATACATAGATAATAAACAGAGTAGCAGCAGGTATTATATACATGTAGGTAGGGGTAAAGTGACTATACATAGATAATAAACAGAGTAGCAGCAGGTATTATATACATGTAGGTAGGGGTAAAGTGACTATACAAAGATAATAAACAGAGTAGCAGCAGTTATTGTATACATGTAGGTAGGGGTAAAGTGAATATACATAGATTATAAACAGAGTAGCAGCAGGTATTATATACATGTAGGTAGGGGTAAAGTGACTATACATAGATAATAAACAGAGAGTAGCAGCAGTTATTATATACATGTAGGTAGGGGTAAAGTGACTATACATAGATAATAAACAGAGAGTAAAAGCAGGTATTATATACATGTAGGTAGGGGTAAAGTGACTATACATAGATAATAAACAGAGAGTAGAAGCAGGTATTATATACATGTAGGTAGGGGTAAAGTGACTATACATAGATAATAAACAGAGTAGCAGCAGGTATTATATACATGTAGGTAGGGGTAAAGTGACTATACATAGATAATAAACAGAGTAGCAGCAGGTATTATATACATGTAGGTAGGGGTAAAGTGACTATACATAGATAATAAACAGAGTAGCAGCAGGTATTATATACATGTAGGTAGGGGCAAAGTGACTATACATAGATAATAAACAGAGAGTAGAAGCAGGTATTATATACATGTAGGTAGGGGTAAAGTGACTATACGTAGATAATAAACAGAGTAGCAGCAGATATTATATACATGTAGGTAGGGGTAAAGTGACTATGTATAGATAATAAACGGAGTAGCAGCAGGTATTATATACATGTAGGTAGGGGTAAAGTGACTATACATAGATAATAAACAGAGTAGCAGCAGGTATTATATACATGTAGGTAGGGGTAATGTGACTATGCATAGATAATAAACAGAGTAGCAGCAGGTATTATATACATGTAGGTAGGGGTAAAGTGACTATACATAGATAATAAACAGAGAGTAGCAGCAGGTATTATATACATGTAGGTAGGGGTAAAGTGACTATTCATAGATAATAAACAGAGTAGCAGCAGGTATTATATACATGTAGGTAGGGGTAAAGTGACTATACATAGATAATAAACAGAGAGTAGAAGCAGGTATTATATACATGTAGGTAGGGGTAAAGTGACTATACATAGATAATAAACAGAGTAGCAGCAGGTATTATATACATGTAGGTAGGGGTAAAGTGACTATACATAGATAATAAACAGAGTAGCAGCAGGTATTATATACATGTAGGTAGGGGTAAAGTGACTATACAAAGATAATAAACAGAGTAGCAGCAGTTATTATATACATGTAGGTAGGGGTAAAGTGAATATACATAGATTATAAACAGAGTACCAGCAGGTATTATATACATGTAGGTAGGGGTAAAGTGACTATACATAGATAATAAACAGAGAGTAGCAGCAGTTATTATATACATGTAGGTAGGGGTAAAGTGACTATACATAGATAATAAACAGAGTAGCAGCAGGTATTATATACATGTAGGTAGGGGTAAAGTGACTATACATAGATAATAAACAGAGAGTAACAGCAGGTATTATATACATGTAGGTAGGGGTAAAGTGACTATACATAGATAATAAACAGAGTAGCAGCAGGTATTATATACATGTAGGTAGGGGTAAAGTGACTATACATAGATAATAAACAGAGAGTAGAATCAGGTATTATATACATGTAGGTAGGGGTAAAGTGACTATACATAGATAATAAACAGAGTAGCAGCAGGTATTATATACATGTAGGTAGGGGTAAAGTGACTATACATAGATAATAAACAGAGTAGCAGCAGGTATTATATAAATGTAGGTAGGGGTAAAGTGACTATACATAGATAATTAACAGAGTAGCAGCAGGTATTATATACATGTAGGTAGGGGTAAAGTGACTATACATAGATAATAAACCGAGAGTAGCAGCAGTGTTGGTAGTGGAGGTAATATGTACATGTAGGTAGGGGTAAAGTGACTATACATAGATAATAAACAGAGTAGCAGCAGGTATTATATACATGTAGGTAGGGGTAAAGTGACTATACATAGATAATAAACAGAGAGTAGAAGCAGGTATTATATACATGTAGGTAGGGGTAAAGTGACTATACATAGATAATAAACAGAGAGTAGAAGCAGGTATTATATACATGTAGGTAGGGGTAAAGTGACTATACATAGATAATAAACAGAGTAGCAGCAGGTATTATATACATGTAGGTAGGGGTAAAGTGACTATACATAGATAATAAACAGAGTAGGAGCAGGTATTATATACATGTAGGTAGGGGTAAAGTGACTATACATAGATAATAAACAGAGAGTAGCAGCAGTGTTGGTAGTGGAGGTAATATGTACATGTAGGTAGGGGTAGAGTGACTATGTATAGATAATAGACAGCGAGTAGCAGCAGGTATTATATACATGTAGGTAGGGGCAAAGTGACTATACATAGATAATAAACAGAGAGTAGAAGCAGGTATTATATACATGTAGGTAGGGGTAAAGTGACTATACGTAGATAATAAACAGAGTAGCAGCAGATATTATATACATGTAGGTAGGGGTAAAGTGACTATGTATAGATAATAAACAGAGTAGCAGCAGGTATTATATACATGTAGGTAGGGGTAAAGTGACTATACATAGATAATAAACAGAGTAGCAGCAGGTATTATATACATGTAGGTAGGGGTAAAGTGACTATTCATAGATAATAAACAGAGTAGCAGCAGGTATTATATACATGTAGGTAGGGGTAAAGTGACTATACATAGATAATAAACAGAGAGTAGAAGCAGGTATTATATACATGTAGGTAGGGGTAAAGTGACTATACATAGATAATAAACAGAGAGTAGAAGCAGGTATTATATACATGTAGGTAGGGGTAAAGTGACTATACATAGATAATAAACAGAGTAGCAGCAGGTATTATATACATGTAGGTAGGGGTAAAGTGACTATGTACAGATAATAAACAGAGTAGCAGCAGGTATTATATACATGTAGGTAGGGGTAAAGTGACTATACAAAGATAATAAACAGAGTAGCAGCAGTTATTATATACATGTAGGTAGGGGTAAAGTGACTATACATAGATTATAAACAGAGTAGCAGCAGGTATTATATACATGTAGGTAGGGGTAAAGTGACTATACATAGATAATAAACAGAGAGTAGCAGCAGTTATTATATACATGTAGGTAGGGGTAAAGTGACTATACATAGAAAATAAACAGAGTAGCAGCAGGTATTATATACATGTAGGTAGGGGTAAAGTGACTATACATAGATAATAAACAGAGTAGCAGCAGGTATTATATACATGTAGGTAGGGGTAAAGTGACTATACATAGATAATAAACAGAGAGTAGCAGCAGGTATTATATACATGTAGGTAGGGGTAAAGTGACTATACATAGATAATAAACAGAGTAGCAGCAGGTATTATATACATGTAGGTAGGGGTAAAGTGACTATACATAGATAATAAACAGAGTAGGAGCAGGTATTATATACATGTAGGTAGGGGTAAAGTGACTATGTACAGATAATAAACAGAGTAGCAGCAGGTATTATATACATGTAGGTAGGGGTAAAGTGACTATACATAGATAATAAACAGAGTAGCAGCAGGTATTATATACATGTAGGTAGGGGTAATATGACTATGCATAGATAATAAACAGAGTAGCAGCAGGTATTATATACATGTAGGTAGGGGTAAAGTGACTATACATAGATAATAAACAGAGAGAAGCAGCAGGTATTATATACATGTAGCTAGGGGTAAAGTGACTATTCATAGATAATAAACAGAGTAGCAGCAGGTATTATATACATGTAGGTAGGGGTAAAGTGACTATACATAGATAATAAACAGAGAGTAGAAGCAGGTATTATATACATGTAGGTAGGGGTAAAGTGACTATACATAGATAATAAACAGAGTAGCAGCAGGTATTATATACATGTAGGTAGGGGTAAAGTGACTATACATAGATAATAAACAGAGTAGCAGCAGGTATTATATACATGTAGGTAGGGGTAAAGTGACTATACAAAGATAATAAACAGAGTAGCAGCAGTTATTGTATACATGTAGGTAGGGGTAAAGTGAATATACATAGATTATAAACAGAGTAGCAGCAGGTATTATATACATGTAGGTAGGGGTAAAGTGACTATACATAGATAATAAACAGAGAGTAGCAGCAGTTATTATATACATGTAGGTAGGGGTAAAGTGACTATACATAGATAATAAACAGAGAGTAAAAGCAGGTATTATATACATGTAGGTAGGGGTAAAGTGACTATACATAGATAATAAACAGAGAGTAGAAGCAGGTATTATATACATGTAGGTAGGGGTAAAGTGACTATACATAGATAATAAACAGAGTAGCAGCAGGTATTATATAGATGTAGGTAGGGGTAAAGTGACTATACATAGATAATAAACAGAGTAGCAGCAGGTATTATATACATGTAGGTAGGGGTAAAGTGACTATACATAGATAATAAACAGAGTAGCAGCAGGTATTATATACATGTAGGTAGGGGCAAAGTGACTATACATAGATAATAAACAGAGAGTAGAAGCAGGTATTATATACATGTAGGTAGGGGTAAAGTGACTATACGTAGATAATAAACAGAGTAGCAGCAGATATTATATACATGTAGGTAGGGGTAAAGTGACTATGTATAGATAATAAACAGAGTAGCAGCAGGTATTATATACATGTAGGTAGGGGTAAAGTGACTATACATAGATAATAAACAGAGTAGCAGCAGGTATTATATACATGTAGGTAGGGGTAATGTGACTATGCATAGATAATAAACAGAGTAGCAGCAGGTATTATATACATGTAGGTAGGGGTAAAGTGACTATACATAGATAATAAACAGAGAGTAGCAGCAGGTATTATATACATGTAGGTAGGGGTAAAGTGACTATTCATAGATAATAAACAGAGTAGCAGCAGGTATTATATACATGTAGGTAGGGGTAAAGTGACTATACATAGATAATAAACAGAGAGTAGAAGCAGGTATTATATACATGTAGGTAGGGGTAAAGTGACTATACATAGATAATAAACAGAGTAGCAGCAGGTATTATATACATGTAGGTAGGGGTAAAGTGACTATACATAGATAATAAACAGAGTAGCAGCAGGTATTATATACATGTAGGTAGGGGTAAAGTGACTATACAAAGATAATAAACAGAGTAGCAGCAGTTATTATATACATGTAGGTAGGGGTAAAGTGAATATACATAGATTATAAACAGAGTACCAGCAGGTATTATATACATGTAGGTAGGGGTAAAGTGACTATACATAGATAATAAACAGAGAGTAGCAGCAGTTATTATATACATGTAGGTAGGGGTAAAGTGACTATACATAGATAATAAACAGAGTAGCAGCAGGTATTATATACATGTAGGTAGGGGTAAAGTGACTATACATAGATAATAAACAGAGAGTAACAGCAGGTATTATATACATGTAGGTAGGGGTAAAGTGACTATACATAGATAATAAACAGAGTAGCAGCAGGTATTATATACATGTAGGTAGGGGTAAAGTGACTATACATAGATAATAAACAGAGAGTAGAATCAGGTATTATATACATGTAGGTAGGGGTAAAGTGACTATACATAGATAATAAACAGAGTAGCAGCAGGTATTATATACATGTAGGTAGGGGTAAAGTGACTATACATAGATAATAAACAGAGTAGCAGCAGGTATTATATAAATGTAGGTAGGGGTAAAGTGACTATACATAGATAATTAACAGAGTAGCAGCAGGTATTATATACATGTAGGTAGGGGTAAAGTGACTATACATAGATAATAAACCGAGAGTAGCAGCAGTGTTGGTAGTGGAGGTAATATGTACATGTAGGTAGGGGTAAAGTGACTATACATAGATAATAAACAGAGTAGCAGCAGGTATTATATACATGTAGGTAGGGGTAAAGTGACTATACATAGATAATAAACAGAGAGTAGAAGCAGGTATTATATACATGTAGGTAGGGGTAAAGTGACTATACATAGATAATAAACAGAGAGTAGAAGCAGGTATTATATACATGTAGGTAGGGGTAAAGTGACTATACATAGATAATAAACAGAGTAGCAGCAGGTATTATATACATGTAGGTAGGGGTAAAGTGACTATACATAGATAATAAACAGAGTAGCAGCAGGTATTATATACATGTAGGTAGGGGTAAAGTGACTATACATAGATAATAAACAGAGAGTAGCAGCAGTGTTGGTAGTGGAGGTAATATGTACATGTAGGTAGGGGTAGAGTGACTATGTATAGATAATAGACAGCGAGTAGCAGCAGGTATTATATACATGTAGGTAGGGGCAAAGTGACTATACATAGATAATAAACAGAGAGTAGAAGCAGGTATTATATACATGTAGGTAGGGGTAAAGTGACTATACGTAGATAATAAACAGAGTAGCAGCAGATATTATATACATGTAGGTAGGGGTAAAGTGACTATGTATAGATAATAAACAGAGTAGCAGCAGGTATTATATACATGTAGGTAGGGGTAAAGTGACTATACATAGATAATAAACAGAGTAGCAGCAGGTATTATATACATGTAGGTAGGGGTACAGTGACTATACACATATAATAAACAGAGTAGCAGCAGGTATTATATACATGTAGGTAGGGGTAAAGTGACTATACATAGATAATAAACAGAGAGTAGCAGCAGTTATTATATACATGTAGGTAGGGGTAAAGTGACTATACATAGATAATAAACAGAGTAGCAGCAGGTATTATATACATGTAGGTAGGGGTAAAGTGACTATACATAGATAATAAACAGAGAGTAACAGCAGGTATTATATACATGTAGGTAGGGGTAAAGTGACTATACATAGATAATAAACAGAGTAGCAGCAGGTATTATATACATGTAGGTAGGGGTAAAGTGACTATACATAGATAATAAACAGAGAGTAGCAGCAGGTATTATATACATGTAGGTAGGGGTAAAGTGACTATACATAGATAATAAACAGAGTAGCAGCAGGTATTATATACATGTAGGTAGGGGTAAAGTGACTATACATAGATAATAAACAGAGTAGCAGCAGGTATTATATACATGTAGGTAGGGGTAAAGTGACTATACAAAGATAATAAACAGAGTAGCAGCAGTTATTATATACATGTAGGTAGGGGTAAAGTGAATATACATAGATTATAAACAGAGTAGCAGCAGGTATTATATACATGTAGGTAGGGGTAAAGTGACTATACATAGATAATAAACAGAGAGTAGAAGCAGGTATTATATACATGTAGGTAGGGGTAAAGTGACTATACATAGATAATAAACCGAGAGTAGCAGCAGTGTTGGTAGTGGAGGTAATATGTACATGTAGGTAGGGGTAAAGTGACTATACATAGATAATAAACAGAGTAGCAGCAGGTATTATATACATGTAGGTAGGGGTAAAGTGACTATACATAGATAATAAACAGAGAGTAGAAGCAGGTATTATATACATGTAGGTAGGGGTAAAGTGACTATACATAGATAATAAACAGAGTAGCAGCAGGTATTATATACATGTAGGTAGGGGTAAAGTGACTATACATAGATAATAAACAGAGTAGCAGCAGGTATTATATACATGTAGGTAGGGGTAAAGTGACTATACAAAGATAATAAACAGAGTAGCAGCAGTTATTATATACATGTAGGTAGGGGTAAAGTGAATATACATAGATTATAAACAGAGTAGCAGCAGGTATTATATACATGTAGGTAGGGGTAAAGTGACTATACATAGATAATAAACAGAGAGTAGCAGCAGTTATTATATACATGTAGGTAGGGGTAAAGTGACTATACATAGATAATAAACAGAGTAGCAGCAGGTATTATATACATGTAGGTAGGGGTAAAGTGACTATACATAGATAATAAACAGAGAGTAACAGCAGGTATTATATACATGTAGGTAGGGGTAAAGTGACTATACATAGATAATAAACAGAGTAGCAGCAGGTATTATATACATGTAGGTAGGGGTAAAGTGACTATACATAGATAATAAACAGAGAGTAGAATCAGGTATTATATACATGTAGGTAGGGGTAAAGTGACTATACATAGATAATAAACAGAGTAGGAGCAGGTATTATATACATGTAGGTAGGGGTAAAGTGACTATGTACAGATAATAAACAGAGTAGCAGCAGGTATTATATACATGTAGGTAGGGGTAAAGTGACTATACATAGATAATAAACAGAGTAGCAGCAGGTATTATATACATGTAGGTAGGGGTAAAGTGACTATACAAAGATAATAAACAGAGTAGCAGCAGTTATTATATACATGTAGGTAGGGGTAAAGTGAATATACATAGATTATAAACAGAGTAGCAGCAGGTATTATATACATGTAGGTAGGGGTAAAGTGACTATACATAGATAATAAACAGAGAGTAGAAGCAGGTATTATATACATGTAGGTAGGGGTAAAGTGACTATACATAGATAATAAACCGAGAGTAGCAGCAGTGTTGGTAGTGGAGGTAATATGTACATGTAGGTAGGGGTAAAGTGACTATACATAGATAATAAACAGAGTAGCAGCAGGTATTATATACATGTAGGTAGGGGTAAATTGACTATACATAGATAATAAACAGAGAGTAGAAGCAGGTATTATATACATGTAGGTAGGGGTAAAGTGACTATACATAGATAATAAACAGAGTAGCAGCAGGTATTATATACATGTAGGTAGGGGTAAAGTGACTATACATAGATAATAAACAGAGTAGCAGCAGGTATTATATACATGTAGGTAGGGGTAAAGTGACTATACAAAGATAATAAACAGAGTAGCAGCAGTTATTATATACATGTAGGTAGGGGTAAAGTGAATATACATAGATTATAAACAGAGTAGCAGCAGGTATTATATACATGTAGGTAGGGGTAAAGTGACTATACATAGATAATAAACAGAGAGTAGCAGCAGTTATTATATACATGTAGGTAGGGGTAAAGTGACTATACATAGATAATAAACAGAGTAGCAGCAGGTATTATATACATGTAGGTAGGGGTAAAGTGACTATACATAGATAATAAACAGAGAGTAACAGCAGGTATTATATACATGTAGGTAGGGGTAAAGTGACTATACATAGATAATAAACAGAGTAGCAGCAGGTATTATATACATGTAGGTAGGGGTAAAGTGACTATACATAGATAATAAACAGAGAGTAGAATCAGGTATTATATACATGTAGGTAGGGGTAAAGTGACTATACATAGATAATAAACAGAGTAGCAGCAGGTATTATATACATGTAGGTAGGGGTAAAGTGACTGTGTACAGATAATAAACAGAGTAGCAGCAGGTATTATATACATGTAGGTAGGGGTACAGTGACTATACACATATAATAAACAGAGTAGCAGCAGGTATTATATACATGTAGGTAGGGGTAAAGTGACTATACATAGATAATAAACAGAGAGTAGCAGCAGTTATTATATACATGTAGGTAGGGGTAAAGTGACTATACATAGATAATAAACAGAGTAGCAGCAGGTATTATATACATGTAGGTAGGGGTAAAGTGACTATACATAGATAATAAACAGAGAGTAACAGCAGGTATTATATACATGTAGGTAGGGGTAAAGTGACTATACATAGATAATAAACAGAGTAGCAGCAGGTATTATATACATGTAGGTAGGGGTAAAGTGACTATACATAGATAATAAACAGAGAGTAGCAGCAGGTATTATATACATGTAGGTAGGGGTAAAGTGACTATACATAGATAATAAACAGAGTAGCAGCAGGTATTATATACATGTAGGTAGGGGTAAAGTGACAATACATAGATAATAAACAGAGTAGCAGCAGGTATTATATACATGTAGGTAGGGGTAAAGTGACTATACATAGATAATAAACAGAGAGTAGCAGCAGTGTTGGTAGTGGAGGTAATATGTACATGTAGGTAGGGGTAGAGTGACTATGTATAGATAATAGACAGCGAGTAGCAGCAGGTATTATATACATGTAGGTAGGGGTAAAGTGACTATACATAGATAATAAACAGAGTAGCAGCAGGTATTATATACAATTAGGTAGGGGTAAAGTGACTATACATAGATAATAAACAGAGTAGCAGCAGGTATTATATACATGTAGGTAGGGGTAAAGTGACAATACATAGATAATAAACAGAGTAGCAGCAGGTATTATATACATGTAGGTAGGGGTAAAGTGACTATACATAGATAATAAACAGAGTAGCAGCAGGTATTATATACATGTAGGTAGGGGTAAAGTGACTATACATAGATAATAAACAGAGTAGCAGCAGGTATTATATACATGTAGGTAGGGGTAAAGTGACTACACATAGATAATAAACAGAGTGTAGCAGCAGTGTTGGTAGTGGAGGTAATATGTACATGTAGGTAGGGGTAAAGTGACTATACATAGATAATAAACAGAGAGTAGCAGCAGGTATTATATACATGTAGGTAGGGGTAAAGTGACTATACATAGATAATAAACAGAGAGTAGAAGCAGGTATTATATACATGTAGGTAGGGGTAAAGTGACTATACATAGATAATAAACAGAGAGTAGAAGCAGGTATTATATACATGTAGGTAAGGGTAAAGTGACTATACATAGATAATAAACAGAGTAGCAGCAGGTATTATATACATGTAGGTAGGGGTAAAGTGACTATGTACAGATAATAAACAGAGTAGCAGCAGGTATTATATACATGTAGGTAGTGGTACAGTGACTATACACATATAATAAACAGAGTAGCAGCAGGTATTATATACATGTAGGTAGGGGTAAAGTGACTATACATAGATAATAAACAGAGTAGCAGCAGGTATTATATACATGTAGGTAGGGGTAAAGTGAATATACATAGATAATAAAAAGAGTAGCAGTAGGTATAATATACATGTAGGAAAGGGGTAAAGTGACTATACATAGATAATTAACAGAGTAGCAGCAGGTATTATATACATGTAGGTAGGGGTAAAGTGACTATACATAGATAATAAACAGAGAGTAGCAGCAGTGTTGGTAGTGGAGGTAATATGTACATGTAGGTAGGGGTAAAGTGACTATACATAGATAATAAACAGAGTAGCAGCAGGTATTATATACATGTAGGTAGGGGTAAAGTGACTATACATGGATAATAAACAGAGTAGCAGCAGGTATTATATACATGTAGATAGGGGTAAAGTGACTATACATAGATAATAAACAGAGTAGCAGCAGGTATTATATACATGTAGGTAGGGGTAAAGTGACTATACATAGATAATAAACAGAGAGTAGCAGCAGGTATTATATACATGTAGGTAGGGGTAAAGTGACTATACATAGATAATAAACAGAGTAGCAGCAGGTATTATATACATGTAGGTAGGGGTAAAGTGACTATACATAGATAATAAACAGAGTGTAGCAGCAGTGTTGGTAGTGGAGGTAATATGTACTTGTAGGTAGGGGTAAAGTGACTATACATAGATAATAAACAGAGTAGCAGCAGGTATTATATACATGTAGGTAGGGGTAAAGTGACTATACATAGATAATTAACAGAGAGTAGCAGCAGTGTTGGTAGTGGAGGTAATATGTACATGTAGGTAGGGGTAAAGTGACTATGTATAGATAATAAACAGAGTAGCAGCAGGTATTATATACATGTAGGTAGGGGTAAAGTGACTATACATAGATAATAAACCGAGAGTAGCAGCAGTGTTGGTAGTGGAGGTAATATGTACATGTAGGTAGGGGTAAAGTGACTATGTATAGATAATAGACAGCGAGTAGCAGCAGGTATTATATACATTTAGGTAGGGGTAAAGTGACTATACATAGATAATAAACAGAGTAGCAGCAGGTATTATATACATGTAGGTAGGGGTAAAGTGACTATACATAGATAATAAACAGAGTAGCAGCAGGTATTATATACATGTAGGTAGGGGTAAAGTGACTATACATAGATAATAAACAGAGTAGCAGCAGGTATTATATACATGTAGGTAGGGGTAAAGTGACTATACAAAGATAATAAACAGAGTAGCAGCAGTTATTATATACATGTAGGTAGGGGTAAAGTGAATATACATAGATTATAAACAGAGTAGCAGCAGGTATTATATACATGTAGGTAGGGGTAAAGTGACTATACATAGATAATAAACAGAGAGTAGCAGCAGTTATTATATACATGTAGGTAGGGGTAAAGTGACTATACATAGATAATAAACAGAGTAGCAGCAGGTATTATATACATGTAGGTAGGGGTAAAGTGACTATACATAGATAATAAACAGAGAGTAACAGCAGGTATTATATACATGTAGGTAGGGGTAAAGTGACTATACATAGATAATAAACAGAGTAGCAGCAGGTATTATATACATGTAGGTAGGGGTAAAGTGACTATACATAGATAATAAACAGAGAGTAGAATCAGGTATTATATACATGTAGGTAGGGGTAAAGTGACTATACATAGATAATAAACAGAGTAGCAGCAGGTATTATATACATGTAGGTAGGGGTAAAGTGACTGTGTACAGATAATAAACAGAGTAGCAGCAGGTATTATATACATGTAGGTAGGGGTACAGTGACTATACACATATAATAAACAGAGTAGCAGCAGGTATTATATACATGTAGGTAGGGGTAAAGTGACTATACATAGATAATAAACAGAGAGTAGCAGCAGTTATTATATACATGTAGGTAGGGGTAAAGTGACTATACATAGATAATAAACAGAGTAGCAGCAGGTATTATATACATGTAGGTAGGGGTAAAGTGACTATACATAGATAATAAACAGAGAGTAACAGCAGGTATTATATACATGTAGGTAGGGGTAAAGTGACTATACATAGATAATAAACAGAGTAGCAGCAGGTATTATATACATGTAGGTAGGGGTAAAGTGACTATACATAGATAATAAACAGAGAGTAGCAGCAGGTATTATATACATGTAGGTAGGGGTAAAGTGACTATACATAGATAATAAACAGAGTAGCAGCAGGTATTATATACATGTAGGTAGGGGTAAAGTGACAATACATAGATAATAAACAGAGTAGCAGCAGGTATTATATACATGTAGGTAGGGGTAAAGTGACTATACATAGATAATAAACAGAGTAGCAGCAGGTATTATATACATGTAGGTAGGGGTAAAGTGACTATACATAGATAATAAACAGAGTAGCAGCAGGTATTATATACATGTAGGTAGGGGTAAAGTGACTACACATAGATAATAAACAGAGTGTAGCAGCAGTGTTGGTAGTGGAGGTAATATGTACATGTAGGTAGGGGTAAAGTGACTATACATAGATAATAAACAGAGAGTAGCAGCAGGTATTATATACATGTAGGTAGGGGTAAAGTGACTATACATAGATAATAAACAGAGAGTAGAAGCAGGTATTATATACATGTAGGTAGGGGTAAAGTGACTATACATAGATAATAAACAGAGAGTAGAAGCAGGTATTATATACATGTAGGTAGGGGTAAAGTGACTATACATAGATAATAAACAGAGTAGCAGCAGGTATTATATACATGTAGGTAGGGGTAAAGTGACTATGTACAGATAATAAACAGAGTAGCAGCAGGTATTATATACATGTAGGTAGTGGTACAGTGACTATACACATATAATAAACAGAGTAGCAGCAGGTATTATATACATGTAGGTAGGGGTAAAGTGACTATACATAGATAATAAACAGAGTAGCAGCAGGTATTATATACATGTAGGTAGGGGTAAAGTGACTATACATAGATAATAAACAGAGTAGCAGTAGGTATAATATACATGTAGGTAGGGGTAAAGTGACTATACATAGATAATTAACAGAGTAGCAGCAGGTATTATATACATGTAGGTAGGGGTAAAGTGACTATACATAGATAATAAACAGAGAGTAGCAGCAATGTTGGTAGTGGAGGTAATATGTACATGTAGGTAGGGGTAAAGTGACTATACATAGATAATAAACAGAGTAGCAGCAGGTATTATATACATGTAGGTAGGGGTAAAGTGACTATACATGGATAATAAACAGAGTAGCAGCAGGTATTATATACATGTAGATAGGGGTAAAGTGACTATACATAGATAATAAACAGAGTAGCAGCAGGTATTATATACATGTAGGTAGGGGTAAAGTGACTATACATAGATAATAAACAGAGAGTAGCAGCAGGTATTATATACATGTAGGTAGGGGTAAAGTGACTATACATAGATAATAAACAGAGTAGCAGCAGGTATTATATACATGTAGGTAGGGGTAAAGTGACTATACATAGATAATAAACAGAGTGTAGCAGCAGTGTTGGTAGTGGAGGTAATATGTACTTGTAGGTAGGGGTAAAGTGACTATACATAGATAATAAACAGAGTAGCAGCAGGTATTATATACATGTAGGTAGGGGTAAAGTGACTATACATAGATAATTAACAGAGAGTAGCAGCAGTGTTGGTAGTGGAGGTAATATGTACATGTAGGTAGGGGTAAAGTGACTATGTATAGATAATAAACAGAGTAGCAGCAGGTATTATATACATGTAGGTAGGGGTAAAGTGACTATACATAGATAATAAACAGAGAGTAGCAGCAGTGTTGGTAGTGGAGGTAATATGTACATGTAGGTAGGGGTAAAGTGACTATGTATAGATAATAGACAGCGAGTAGCAGCAGGTATTATATACATTTAGGTAGGGGTAAAGTGACTATACATAGATAATAAACAGAGTAGCAGCAGGTATTATATACATGTAGGTAGGGGTAAAGTGACTATACATAGATAATAAACAGAGTAGCAGCAGGTATTATATACATGTAGGTAGGGGTAAAGTGACTATACATAGATAATAAACAGAGTAGCAGCAGGTATTATATACATGTAGGTAGGGGTAAAGTGACTATACATAGATAATAAACAGAGTAGCAGCAGGTATTATATACATGTAGGTAGGGGTAAAGTGACTATACATAGATAATAAACAGAGTAGAAGCAGGTATTATATACATGTAGGTAGGGGTAAAGTGACTATACATAGATAATAAACAGAGAGTAGAAGCAGGTATTATATACATGTAGGTAGGGGTAAAGTGACTATACATAGATAATAAACAGAGAGTAGAAGCAGGTATTATATACATGTAGGTAGGGGTAAAGTGACTATACATAGATAATAAACAGAGTAGCAGCAGGTATTATATACATGTAGGTAGGGGTAAAGTGACTATGTACAGATAATAAACAGAGCAGCAGCAGGTATTATATACATGTAGGTAGTGGTACAGTGACTATACACATATAATAAACAGAGTAGCAGCAGGTATTATATACATGTAGGTAGGGGTAAAGTGACTATACATAGATAATAAACAGAGTAGCAGCAGGTATTATATACATGTAGGTAGGGGTAAAGTGACTATACATAGATAATAAACAGAGTAGCAGCAGGTATAATATACATGTAGGTAGGGGTAAAGTGACTATACGTAGATAATAAACAGAGTAGCAGCAGATATTATATACATGTAGGTAGGGGTAAAGTGACTATGTATAGATAATAAACAGAGTAGCAGCAGGTATTATATACATGTAGGTAGGGGTAAAGTGACTATACATAGATAATAAACAGAGTAGCAGCAGGTATTATATACATGTAGGTAGGGGTAATGTGACTATGCATAGATAATAAACAGAGTAGCAGGAGGTATTATATACATGTAGGTAGGGGTAAAGTGACTATACATAGATAATAAACAGAGAGTAGCAGCAGGTATTATATACATGTAGGTAGGGGTAAAGTGACTATACATAGATAATAAACAGAGTAGCAGCAGGTATTATATACATGTAGGTAGGGGTAAAGTGACTATACATAGATAATAAACAGAGTAGCAGCAGGTATTATATACATGTAGGTAGGGGTAAAGTGACTATACAAAGATAATAAACAGAGTAGCAGCAGTTATTATATACATGTAGGTAGGGGTAAAGTGAATATACATAGATTATAAACAGAGTAGCAGCAGGTATTATATACATGTAGGTAGGGGTAAAGTGACTATACATAGATAATAAACAGAGAGTAGAAGCAGGTATTATATACATGTAGGTAGGGGTAAAGTGACTATACATAGATAATAAACCGAGAGTAGCAGCAGTGTTGGTAGTGGAGGTAATATGTACATGTAGGTAGGATTAAAGTGACTATACATAGATAATAAACAGAGTAGCAGCAGGTATTATATACATGTAGGTAGGGGTAAAGTGACTATACATAGATAATAAACAGAGAGTAGAAGCAGGTATTATATACATGTAGGTAGGGGTAAAGTGACTATACATAGATAATAAACAGAGTAGCAGCAGGTATTATATACATGTAGGTAGGGGTAAAGTGACTATACAAAGATAATTAACAGAGTAGCAGCAGTTATTATATACATGTAGGTAGGGGTAAAGTGAATATACATAGATTATAAACAGAGTAGCAGCAGGTATTATATACATGTAGGTAGGGGTAAAGTGACTATACATAGATAATAAACAAAGAGTAGCAGCAGTTATTATATACATGTAGGTAGGGGTAAAGTGACTATACATAGATAATAAACAGAGTAGCAGCAGGTATTATATACATGTAGGTAGGGGTAAAGTGACTATACATAGATAATAAACAGAGAGTAACAGCAGGTATTATATACATGTAGGTAGGGGTAAAGTGACTATACATAGATAATAAACAGAGTAGCAGCAGGTATTATATACATGTAGGTAGGGGTAAAGTGACTATACATAGATAATAAACAGAGAGTAGAATCAGGTATTATATACATGTAGGTAGGGGTAAAGTGACTATACATAGATAATAAACAGAGTAGGAGCAGGTATTATATACATGTAGGTAGGGGTAAAGTGACTATGTACAGATAATAAACAGAGTAGCAGCAGGTATTATATACATGTAGGTAGGGGTAAAGTGACTATACATAGATAATAAACAGAGTAGCAGCAGGTATTATATACATGTAGGTAGGGGTAAAGTGACTATACAAAGATAATAAACAGAGTAGCAGCAGTTATTATATACATGTAGGTAGGGGTAAAGTGAATATACATAGATTATAAACAGAGTAGCAGCAGGTATTATATACATGTAGGTAGGGGTAAAGTGACTATACATAGATAATAAACAGAGAGTAGCAGCAGGTATTATATACATGTAGGTAGGGGTAAAGTGACTATACATAGATAATAAACCGAGAGTAGCAGCAGTGTTGGTAGTGGAGGTAATATGTACATGTAGGTAGGGGTAAAGTGACTATACATAGATAATAAACAGAGTAGCAGCAGGTATTATATACATGTAGGTAGGGGTAAATTGACTATACATAGATAATAAACAGAGAGTAGAAGCAGGTATTATATACATGTAGGTAGGGGTAAAGTGACTATACATAGATAATAAACAGAGTAGCAGCAGGTATTATATACATGTAGGTAGGGGTAAAGTGACTATACATAGATAATAAACAGAGTAGCAGCAGGTATTATATACATGTAGGTAGGGGTAAAGTGACTATACAAAGATAATAAACAGAGTAGCAGCAGTTATTATATACATGTAGGTAGGGGTAAAGTGAATATACATAGATTATAAACAGAGTAGCAGCAGGTATTATATACATGTAGGTAGGGGTAAAGTGACTATACATAGATAATAAACAGAGAGTAGCAGCAGTTATTATATACATGTAGGTAGGGGTAAAGTGACTATACATAGATAATAAACAGAGTAGCAGCAGGTATTATATACATGTAGGTAGGGGTAAAGTGACTATACATAGATAATAAACAGAGAGTAACAGCAGGTATTATATACATGTAGGTAGGGGTAAAGTGACTATACATAGATAATAAACAGAGTAGCAGCAGGTATTATATACATGTAGGTAGGGGTAAAGTGACTATACATAGATAATAAACAGAGAGTAGAATCAGGTATTATATACATGTAGGTAGGGGTAAAGTGACTATACATAGATAATAAACAGAGTAGCAGCAGGTATTATATACATGTAGGTAGGGGTAATGTGACTATGCATAGATAATAAACAGAGTAGCAGCAGGTATTATATACATGTAGGTAGGGGTAAAGTGACTATACATAGATAATAAACAGAGAGTAGCAGCAGGTATTATATACATGTAGGTAGGGGTAAAGTGACTATACATAGATAATAAACAGAGTAGCAGCAGGTATTATATACATGTAGGTAGGGGTAAAGTGACTATACATAGATAATAAACAGAGAGTAGCAGCAGTGTTGGTAGTGGAGGTAATATGTACATGTAGGTAGGGGTAAAGTGACTATACATAGATAATAAACAGAGTAGCAGCAGGTATTATATACATGTAGGTAGGGGTAAATTGACTATACATAGATAATAAACAGAGAGTAGAAGCAGGTATTATATACATGTAGGTAGGGGTAAAGTGACTATACATAGATAATAAACAGAATAGCAGCAGGTATTATATACATGTAGGTAGGGGTAAAGTGACTATACAAAGATTATAAACAGAGTAGCAGCAGTTATTATATACATGTAGGTAGGGGTAAAGTGAATATACATAGATTATAAACAGAGTAGCAGCAGGTATTATATACATGTAGGTAGGGGTAAAGTGACTATACATAGATAATAAACAGAGAGTAGCAGCAGTTATTATATACATGTAGGTAGGGGTAAAGTGACTATACATAGATAATAAACAGAGTAGCAGCAGGTATTATATACATGTAGGTAGGGGTAAAGTGACTATACATAGATAATAAACAGAGAGTAACAGCAGGTATTATATACATGTAGGTAGGGGTAAAGTGACTATACATAGATAATAAACAGAGTAGCAGCAGGTATTATATACATGTAGGTAGGGGTAAAGTGACTATACATAGATAATAAACAGAGAGTAGAATCAGGTATTATATACATGTAGGTAGGGGTAAAGTGACTATACATAGATAATAAACAGAGTAGCAGCAGGTATTATATACATGTAGGTAGGGGTAAAGTGACTATGTACAGATAATAAACAGAGTAGCAGCAGGTATTATATACATGTAGGTAGGGGTACAGTGACTATACACATATAATAAACAGAGTAGCAGCAGGTATTATATACATGTAGGTAGGGGTAAAGTGACTATACATAGATAATAAACAGAGAGTAGCAGCAGTTATTATATACATGTAGGTAGGGGTAAAGTGACTATACATAGATAATAAACAGAGTAGCAGCAGGTATTATATACATGTAGGTAGGGGTAAAGTGACTATACATAGATAATAAACAGAGAGTAACAGCAGGTATTATATACATGTAGGTAGGGGTAAAGTGACTATACATAGATAATAAACAGAGTAGCAGCAGGTATTATATACATGTAGGTAGGGGTAAAGTGACTATACATAGATAATAAACAGAGAGTAGAAGAAGGTATTATATACATGTAGGTAGGGGTAAAGTGACTATACATAGATAATAAACAGAGAGTAGAAGCAGGTATTATATACATGTAGGTAGGGGTAAAGTGACTATACATAGATAATAAACAGAGTAGCAGCAGGTATTATATACATGTAGGTAGGGGTAAAGTGACTATGTACAGATAATAAACAGAGTAGCAGCAGGTATTATATACATGTAGGTAGTGGTACAGTGACTATACACATATAATAAACAGAGTAGCAGCAGGTATTATATACATGTAGGTAGGGGTAAAGTGACTATACATAGATAATAAACAGAGTAGCAGCAGGTATTATATACATGTAGGTAGGGGTAAAGTGACTATACATAGATAATAAACAGAGTAGCAGTAGGTATAATATACATGTAGGTAGGGGTAAAGTGACTATACATAGATAATTAACAGAGTAGCAGCAGGTATTATATACATGTAGGTAGGGGTAAAGTGACTATACATAGATAATAAACAGAGAGTAGCAGCAGTGTTGGTAGTGGAGGTAATATGTACATGTAGGTAGGGGTAAAGTGACTATACATAGATAATAAACAGAGTAGCAGCAGGTATTATATACATGTAGGTAGGGGTAAAGTGACTATACATGGATAATAAACAGAGTAGCAGCAGGTATTATATACATGTAGATAGGGGTAAAGTGACTATACATAGATAATAAACAGAGTAGCAGCAGGTATTATATACATGTAGGTAGGGGTAAAGTGACTATACATAGATAATAAACAGAGAGTAGCAGCAGGTATTATATACATGTAGGTAGGGGTAAAGTGACTATACATAGATAATAAACAGAGTAGCAGCAGGTATTATATACATGTAGGTAGGGGTAAAGTGACTATACATAGATATTAAACAGAGTGTAGCAGCAGTGTTGGTAGTGGAGGTAATATGTACTTGTAGGTAGGGGTAAAGTGACTATACATAGATAATAAACAGAGTAGCAGCAGGTATTATATACATGTAGGTAGGGGTAAAGTGACTATACATAGATAATTAACAGAGAGTAGCAGCAGTGGTGGTAGTGGAGGTAATATGTACATGTAGGTAGGGGTAAAGTGACTATGTATAGATAATAAACAGAGTAGCAGCAGGTATTATATACATGTAGGTAGGGGTAAAGTGACTATACATAGATAATAAACAGAGAGTAGCAGCAGTGTTGGTAGTGTAGGTAATATGTACATGTAGGTAGGGGTAAAGTGACTATGTATAGATAATAGACAGCGAGTAGCAGCAGTTATTATATACATGTAGGTAGGGGTAAAGTGACTATACATAGATAATAAACAGAGTAGCAGCAGGTATTATATACATGTAGGTAGGGGTAAAGTGACTATACATAGATAATAAACAGAGTAGCAGCAGGTATTATATACATGTAGGTAGGGGTAAAGTGACTATACATAGATAATAAACAGAGTAGCAGCAGGTATTATATACATGTAGGTAGGGGTAAAGTGACTATACATAGATAATAAACAGAGTAGCAGCAGGTATTATATACATGTAGGTAGGGGTAAAGTGACTATACATAGATAATAAACAGAGTAGAAGCAGGTATTATATACATGTAGGTAGGGGTAAAGTGACTATACATAGATAATAAACAGAGAGTAGAAGCAGGTATTATATACATGTAGGTAGGGGTAAAGTGACTATACATAGATAATAAACAGAGAGTAGAAGCAGGTATTATATACATGTAGGTAGGGGTAAAGTGACTATGTACAGATAATAATAAGAGCAGCAGCAGGTATTATATACATGTAGGTAGTGGTACAGTGACTATACACATATAATAAACAGAGTAGCAGCAGGTATTATATACATGTAGGTAGGGGTAAAGTGACTATACATAGATAATAAACAGAGTAGCAGCAGGTATTATATACATGTAGGTAGGGGTAAAGTGACTATACATAGATAATAAACAGAGTAGCAGCAGGTATAATATACATGTAGGTAGGGGTAAAGTGACTATACATAGATAATTAACAGAGTAGCAGCAGGTATTATATACATGTAGGTAGGGGTAAAGTGACTATACATAGATAATAAACAGAGAGTAGCAGCAGTGTTGGTAGTGGAGGTAATATGTACATGTAGGTAGGGGTAAAGTGACTATACATAGATAATAAACAGAGTAGCAGCAGGTATTATATACATGTAGGTAGGGGTAAAGTGACTATACATAGATAATAAACTTAGTAGCAGCAGGTGTTATATACATGTAGGTAGGGGTAAAGTGACTATACATAGATAATAAACAGAGAGTAGCAGCAGGTATTATATACATGTAGGTAGGGGTAAAGTGACTATACATAGATAATAAACAGAGTAGCAGCAGGTATTATATACATGTAGGTAGGGGTAAAGTGACTATACATAGATAATAAACAGAGTGTAGCAGCAGTGTTGGTAGTGGAGGTAATATGTACTTGTAGGTAGGGGTAAAGTGACTATACATAGATAATAAACAGAGTAGCAGCAGGTATTATATACATGTAGGTAGGGGTAAAGTGACTATACATAGATAATTAACAGAGAGTAGCAGCAGTGTTGGTAGTGGAGGTAATATGTACATGTAGGTAGGGGTAAAGTGACTATGTATAGATAATAAACAGAGTAGCAGCAGGTATTATATACATGTAGGTAGGGGTAAAGTGACTATACATAGATAATAAACAGAGAGTAGCAGCAGTGTTGGTAGTGGAGGTAATATGTACATGTAGGTAGGGGTAAAGTGACTATGTATAGATAATAGACAGCGAGTAGCTGCAGGTATTATATACATTTAGGTAGGGGTAAAGTGACTATACATAGATAATAAACAGAGTAGCAGCAGGTATTATATACATGTAGGTAGGGGTAAAGTGACTATACATAGATAATAAACAGAGTAGCAGCAGGTATTATATACATGTAGGTAGGGGTAAAGTGACTATACATAGATAATAAACAGAGTAGCAGCAGGTATTATATACATGTAGGTAGGGGTAAAGTGACTATACATAGATAATAAACAGAGTAGCAGCAGGTATTATATACATGTAGGTAGGGGTAAAGTGACTATACATAGATAATAAACAGAGTAGCAGCAGGTATTATATACATGTAGGTAGGGGTAAAGTGACTATACATAGATAATAAACAGAGTAGCAGCAGGTATTATATACATGTAGGTAGGGGTAAAGTGACTATACATAGATAATAAACAGAGAGTAGCAGCAGTGTTGGTAGTGGAGGTAATATGTTCATGTAGGTAGGGGTAAAGTGACTATACATAGATAATAAACAGAGTAGCAGCAGGTATTATATACATGTAGGTAGGGGTAAAGTGACTATGTATAGATAATAGACAGCGAGTAGCTGCAGGTATTATATACATTTAGGTAGGGGTAAAGTGACTATACATAGATAATAAACAGAGTAGCAGCAGGTATTATATACATGTAGGTAGGGGTAAAGTGACTATACATAGATAATAAACAGAGTAGCAGCAGGTATTATATACATGTAGGTAGGGGTAAAGTGACTATACATAGATAATAAACAGAGTAGCAGCAGGTATTATATACATGTAGGTAGGGGTAAAGTGACTATACATAGATAATAAACAGAGTAGCAGCAGGTATTATATACATGTAGGTAGGGGTAAAGTGACTATACATAGATAATAAACAGAGTAGCAGCAGGTATTATATACATGTAGGTAGGGGTAAAGTGACTATACATAGATAATAAACAGAGTAGCAGCAGGTATTATATACATGTAGGTAGGGGTAAAGTGACTATACATAGATAATAAACAGAGAGTAGCAGCAGTGTTGGTAGTGGAGGTAATATGTTCATGTAGGTAGGGGTAAAGTGACTATACATAGATAATAAACAGAGTAGCAGCAGGTATTATATACATGTAGGTAGGGGTAAAGTGACTATGTATAGATAATAAACAGCGAGTAGCTGTCAAAAGAAATGGAGGGGAGGGTCAATGTAAATAGTCTGGGTGGCCATTTGATTAGATGTTCAGAAGTCTTATGACTTTGTGGAAGAAGCTGTTAAGGAGCCTTTTGGTCCTAGACTTGGTGCTCCACTACCGCTTGCCGTGTAGTAGCTGAGAGAACAGTCTATGACTTGGGCTTTCCTCTGACACCGCCTAGTATATAAGATCTGAATGGCAGGAAGCTTGGCCCCAGTGATGTACTGGCCGTACGTACTACCCTCTGTAGTGCCTTACAGTCAGATGCTGAGCAGTTGCCATACCAGGCAGTGATACAACCAGTCAGGATGCTCTTGATGCGGAAGCTGTAGAACGTTTTGAGGATCTCGGGACCCATGCCACATTTTTTCAGTCTCCTGAGGGGGAATAGACCCGCACCGCTACAGCCCTGTCTATGTTAATGTTGGCCTGTTCAGCCAGCCTTTTTTCTGCAGTCCACGATCAGCTCTTTTGTCTTGCTCACATTGAGGGAGAGGTCTTTAACCTGGCACCAATCTGCAGAGAAGAATGGGAGAAACTCCCCAAATACAGATGTGCCAAGCATACCCAAGAAGACTTGTTGCTGTAATCGATGCCAAAGGTTCTTCAACAAATAAGGCTGTAACATAACGAAATGTGGAAAAAGTCAAGGGGTCTGAATACTTTCCGAATGCACTGTACTTACACATCAATTAGAATAGGGTACTTTAAGTTTTGTGGGAAATTAGGGGGTAAAGATCTTTTGGCAAAAGATAGTGAAACATGAGTCCCATAGATATACATATTCATTTGATTTTGCGTAGTCTGTAGAACTTCAGTCTCACCAGATTCTGCTGCCCTCAGGGTCCTATGCTGCATGGCTGGCATTCTGTTACCCTCAGGGTCCTATGCTGCATGGCTGGCATTCTGTTACCTTCAGGGTCCTATGCTGCATGGCTGGCATTCTGTTACCTTCAGGGTCCTATGCTGCATGGCTGGCATTCTGCTGCCCTCAGGGTCCTATGCTGCATGGCTGGCATTTAGAATTCTTTGTTGTCACGAAGAACCAGGAGCTCTAAAACAAAACCTCTTTATCAATTAAAAGTCAAATCAGAACTTGACCCTTTTATGGTAAAGATTCATGAACCTGAGTATCGGTCAGTTACAAAGAGTATCTTCATAGTAGTAGTAATTTTTGCATACAATCACCTGAGCCTCTATCGTCCCTGAGTGTGAATAAAGGTCCTGTTGTTAAGAAACCATTCGGTATAATGTCACGTAGGCTAGTTGTTCACCACATAACCTCAGGTACTAACTGACCTGGAGGTCAGAGGTCAGAACTGAGACTATGGTTATGTCCCAAACAGCACCTTATTTCCCATGGACCCTGGTGAAAAGTAATGCACTTCATAGGGAATAGGGTGTTATTTGGGACACTTCTTGTATCACTCATTGATATTGCGCACCACAGTTATTTTTGTGCATTGATCATGGATGGGTTAGTGCTCAGGGAGTAGGGAATGAGGTAACTGACCATAGCAGTCCATGCGATTCTTAAGAGGCATCATAGCTGAAGTAGGCTGAGTTGTACTGACACCTGTCCTTATACAGGCCTGCAGGTGAGGCACTGGGGAGCAGCGTGGCTGCTTCTGATCATAACCCTGACAAACAAACAAACACAGGTTCATACGAGTTAACATCACCGGCTGAACAATTAACAATTGAACATACTTTCATGGTTTATTTGGCATACAAGATGTGTCCCAAATAACACCCTATGAATTTAGAGAAACCACTCCGAAATGAAATATCCATGGGGGGGTTATGAGAAACACATTGAAGACAATGTGGTCATAGTGATATATACATAGTAGGTTTACTTTGTTATCTAATTACAGTTTTTTACAATCGTTATGACAGTTTTTTCAATACATTTAACAATTTTCCTAAACTCTTAACGCACCAACACACCTAAAACACACAATTGGCAAAACGGTTAATTTCATGCTCAAAATCACACATTGTAAACTAAACTCCAAAACTACTTTTCAAAATACAATAATTCACTAACACAATACACTATGTCTAACAAAACACTGCAAACATGTTTCAAAATCAACTAATTATGCAAAACACTAACACATGTTCTCTTCCAACAGGAACATTTAGTCAATCATAACACAATGACAAAAATAACACTAACATCATCTGAAATTACAGAAACTGCATTATGTTATGTGTCAGGTCGGCCCTTATACAATAGACAGTATATTGTATTGATCATAGATTGTGTTTTGCACTGTAGTTTCTTTTGAAGCCTCTCTACATTTTTGTTTTGTTGGGTTTAGTAAATGTATGCATTTTGTTTCTTTTGCTGCAGAAATTTTATAAAAAAATGAATGACCATCTCAGCGTAGCTTTATAGAATGCACAGTTTATGAAAAAAAAAAAAGACAGAGACAGAATTGCTGCAGTAAAGACTTTCTTTGAAAACAGGACATTACTGCAAGATATACAAACAGAAAAAGCACCGGAATAATAATAATAATAATAAAAAAAGTAATCTTCTAATCTGCTCGGTCTTCTGCATTTGGCCACATGTTCTCGTCCACATCACACCTGATATCTTCTCTGGCAAGGCATCTTGGGAAGAATCTTTTGGCATGCCTTATCCACCCCTGGCAGTGTTCAGCTGTGATGTCTTGGCATGCAGCATCCATTGCATCCAGGAGGGACATTTGGTCATGTGGACGATGGTCAAAAACCTTCCATCTCCAGGCTGAGAAAAACTCCTCAATGGGGTTGAGGAAAGGGGAGTAAGGAGCAAGGAAATGGGACATCATCCTTGGATGGGCATCAAACCAGGCTGTGACTGCACGGGAATGGTGGAATGCCACATTGTCCCATGTGATCACATATATTGACAAGTGGTCTCCCACCTGTCCCCTTTCTACCTCTGGCACCAGTCTTTCGTGCAGGTCTTCTAAAAACAGGAGAAGGCGGTCGGTGTTGTAGGGGCCAATCTCACATTTATGCAGGAGTGCACCGTTGTTGGAGATTGCGGCGCACATGGTGATGTTAGCTCCTCTCTGGCCCGGCACGGTGACTGTGGCCCTTTTGCCAATTATGTTTCTCCCACGGCGACGCCTTTTCGCCAAGTTGAAGCCAGCCTCGTCAACATAGATCATTTCATGTGGGACTTGATTGGCCTCCAACTCCATGACTCTCTGAAAGTAATTACACAGTGTATGTAAATACTGTGCTGTATATCTACTGTATGTCCTAATGTTCTCCAGGTTTATAGAGTAGTTTACTGCAAAACACACAATGTATAGTACAGTAATGACTGTATTGCATAACCTTACCTGGACATATTGGTGACGGAGTTCTTTGATGCGCTCTCTGTTCCTTTCAAATGGAACTTTGTATAGTTGCTTCATTCGGACTCTGTGTTTAGCTAGAGTCCGAGAAATGGATGTTATGCTGATTGCTGCAATGTTCCCAAAGACAAGGTTGTCCTCTACAACTCTGGACTGAATGTCCTTCAGTTTTATTTCATTGTCAGCAATCACCATGTTGACAATAGCAAGTTCCTGTTCTTCATTTAGGAGCTTTCCTCTGCCCCCTGAGGGAGGTAGACGTTGAATCCTTAGAGGGACAAAATACAGTTATATATATTAGAGACTGGAGGCATACAGTCACCCTACTACGTAAATGGTCAAATTACAGTATTATCACTTTGCTAGGAGAAGCAATATCCTACCTGTTGGTTTCTCTGAAAATACGGACAATGGATGCGACTGTGTCCCGGCTGATATTTGGCTGTACTCGTTCACCAGCCTCTCTGTATGATAGCCCGTGGTTTATGACATGGTCAATGATAGTAGCTCTTATTTGATCAGTTACCCTAGCTCTGGTCCTTCTTTGAGCGCCACCACGCATTCAAACTCCTCTCCCTCTACCTTGCCCCACTCCTCTCCCTCTACCTTGCCCCACTCCTCTCCCTCTACCTTGCCCCACTCCTCTCCCTCTACCTTGCCCCACTCCTCTCCCTCTACCTTGCCCCACTCCTCTCCCTCTACCTTGCCCAACTCCTCTCCCTTGCCCTTGCCCCAATCCTCTCTCTTGCCCTTGCCCCACTCCTCTCCCTTGTCCTGGTACTCGTCTTCCTCTCCCTTGTGCAGGCATTTTCTTTCTTTCTTTCTTTCTTTCTTTCTTTCTTTCTTTCTTTCTTTGTGTTGCTCTATATTGTTCCTTTTCCACACAGGATCAGCCCAAAGAGACCTCTTTTATACTGTAACATATGGTCATGCGATTGAAAGAACCTCAACACCTGAGTGTGCTTTCTAGATGGGAATCAGCTGTGATGTATATATTTGCAAAACTTCAATAAGCTGTTTCTCATTAGCAATGGAATAAAATACAGGGAATATATTTTTGTTTCAATTCACAATATGACCAGCTGTTCACTTTGACTTTAGCCTATATAAGTTATGTTTAGAACATGATGTTATCTGTTCTGACATACAGTGTGAAAGCATTTGTAAATTTGGCTGTAAAATTACATTGTTTTGGTATTGGTTGAGCTTGTGTGTAAAAGAAGTTCAAGCATTTTAAATTTGTGTTAACTGTATGCATTTTGTGTCAAAGCAACAAGAAATGTGTTAATTGTATAGCCTACAAAGACTGATGTTGTGCTAACCGTGTTAAGAGTTTAGGAAACTTGTTAAATGTATTGAAAAAACTGTCATAACGATTGTAAAAAACTGTAAGTGAAATGGATTTGCATCTGAACTTACATAGTGTCTTTGGTGAGTTTTGAAATGTAGATGATCTCCCACTTGCCGGAGGTAATGGGTGTTGCCTTGCCCTTTGGAATGATATACACTTTCATAGGTATTGAATTCTGATATTGCTAACATTACAGTAGACAGGATTCAATCATTCAAATCTGCACGTTTGAATGAATACCAGTCCTAGTCTTGAATAGCTTGCAAGTTAGCAATTTATTGTACACTAAGTGTATCCTGTGCATATAGCAAATACACTTTGATTTGATTTTGAATAAACAATCACTTTGAGGAATAAAACAACCGTATGTGTCACTCAGAACTCTATACTCCTCTGTAAACTGGTCATCTCTGTATACTCGTCTCTGTGCTGCTACCATGTTGTGTTGCTGCCATGTTGTGTTTCTACCGTGTTGTTATGTTGTGTTTGTCACGGTGCGTAGTAGATAAGGGACGATATACAGAGCGCTGGTGAAAGGTCATCCTTTTTATTCAATGAGGTGTTCAAATAAAAGAGGAGGGTGAAACAAATGAAACTACTAACAGAAACACAGTGACTGGTTGAGTGCTGGCAGTGCAGTCAAACAAAACAAACAATGATCCACCACAGGTGGATGTGGAGGACAGCTAAATACTCTCAACCAATCAGAGACAACACTAGACAGCTGTCTCTGATTGGGGATCATTCATCCTCCCTCACTGAAGTGAGGACTGGGTTGCGGCTCATCCACTCCCCCTGATGGGAGTTAGCGGCTTCACCACTACCCAGCCCTTACAGTGTTGCTACCATGCTGTGTTGTCATGTGTTGCTGCCTTGCTATGTTGTTGTCTTAGGTCTCTCTTTATGTAGTGTTGTGGTATCTCTCTTTATGTAGTGTTGTTTTGTCTCTCTTGTCGTGATGTGTGTTTTGTCCTATATTTTTATTTAATTAATTTATATTTATAATCCCAGCCCCCGTCCCTGCAGGAGGCCTTTTGCCTTTTGGTAGGCCGTCATTGTAAATAAGAATTAGTTCTTAACTGACTTGCCTTGTTAAATAAAGGTTCAATAAAAAATTAAATAAAGCACTTTGTAGAAACTGATTTGATCATCTACAAACATAGGTTGGAGAGGAACATACTGGAAAATGGAAATAATGGATTATCATAAAACACAATATTTCATAAAAAGCTACATTTAGTCATCATGGTTCTTTCATTTTGCAGTATGTGAACTGGCCAACATATTTTTTACATTTATCAAGACAAAAGATCCTATTAGCCTATACAGTTCCAGTATGATTCACACAGCAACATTTCTGGTGTTAATGTTGGATAACACATGATTCTCTGTTCTCTGAGTGCTGTTGTCTACCAAGGAGCCCACCCACAGAGTCTGAGGTGAGGGGTCAACTACCTGGTTCTCATTCCAGTTGTTTCTGTCAAAGTCATAGATCTGTAAAAGGACATATGGTTCTGCTTCCTCTTGGTCCACTGAACAGCCGTCATCTCAAATAGTACACCCTGCATCAATGGAATCTGGCACCACCACCTGTGTCCGCCGTGACGGAGTTGTTGTGTCCACCACAAACTGCTCTGTGTCAATAAACCCAGCCAGATACTTTCCAGTTGGTGACCACCATATTGCCTCAAAATCTGGTTACTCAAAGCCTTGTCTGTGATGAAACCCACCTCGTCCATACTTGACATAGAGTAGGAGAGAGAGCACATCTGGTGTTAGGGTTAAAGTTCAAGATAAGCTGTGCCTTTGGCATCAGGATCTGCTTAGAGAAAGCAAAGTAAGGACGTACTGCTCCATATGATGTCATTGTCTGGTCAGCTTACTGATGTTAGTCAGTAGAGAAAAGTTTTATTGAAGTGTATTAAAGTATATTCTCATGTGTGTGTGGTGCGGGGAATGAAAATGGAAATGCAGAACCGGAGGAAACTCCATAAGAGAACGAAGGAAACTCCATAAGAGAACGGAGGAAACTCCATAAGAGAACCAGAGGAAACTCCATAAGAGAACGGAGGAAACTCCATAAGAGAACCAGAGGAAACTCCATAAGAGAACCAGAGGAAACCATAAGAGAACGGAGGAAGCTCCGTAAGAGAACGGAGGAAACTCCATAAGAGAACAGAGGAAGCTCCATAAGAGTACGGAGGAAACTCCATAAGAGAACCAGAGGAAACTCCATAAGAGAACGGAGGAAACTCCATAAGAGTACGGAGGAAACTCCATAAGAGAACCAGAGGAAACTCCATAAGAGAACCAGAGGAAACTCCATAAGAGAACCAGAGGAAACTCCATAAGAGAACGGAGGAAACTCCATAAGAGAACCAGAGGAAACCATAAGAGAACGGAGGAAGCTCCGTAAGAGAACGGAGGAAACTCCATAAGAGAACGGAGGAAGCTCCATAAGAGAACCAGAGGAAACTCCATAAGAGAACCAGAGGAAACTCCATAAGAGAATCAGAGGAAACCATAAGAGAACGGAGGAAACTCCATAAGAGAACGGAGGAAACTCCATAAGAGTACGGAGGAAACTCCATAAGAGAACCAGAGGAAACTCCATAAGAGAACCAGAGGAAACTCCATAAGAGAACCAGAGGAAACTCCATAAGAGAACCAGAGGAAACTCCATAAGAGAACGGAGGAAACTCCATAAGAGAACCAGAGGAAACTCCATAAGAGAACCAGAGGAAACTCCATAAGAGAACCAGAGGAAACTCCATAAGAGAACCAGAGGAAACTCTATAAGAGAACGGAGGAAACTCCATAAGAGAATGGAGGAAACTCCATAAGAGAACCAGAGGAAACTCCATAAGAGAACCAGAGCAAACTCCATAAGAGAACGGAGGAAACTCCATAGGAGAACCAGAGGAAACTCCATAGGAGAATGGAGGAAACTCCATAAGAGAACCAGAGGAAACTCCATAAGAGAACCAGAGGAAACTCCATAAGAGAATGGAGGAAACTCCATAAGAGAACCAGAGGAAACTCCATAAGAGAACGGAGGAAACTCCATAAGAGAACGGAGGAAACTCCATAGAAGAACCAGAGGAAACTCCATAAGAGAACCAGAGGAAACTCCATAAGAGAACCAGAGGAAACTCCATAAGAGAACCAGAGGAAACTCCATAAGAGAATGGAGGAAACTCCATAAGAGAACCAGAGGAAACTCCATAAGAGAACGGAGGAAACTCCATAAGAGAACGGAGGAAACTCCATAAGAGAACGGAGGAAACTCCATAAGAGAACCAGAGGAAACTCCATAAGAGAACCAGAGGAAACTCTATAAGAGAACGGAGGAAACTCTATAAGAGAACGGAGGAAACTCCATAAGAGAATGGAGGAAACTCCATAAGAGAACCAGAGCAAACTCCATAAGAGAACGGAGGAAACTCCATAGGAGAACCAGAGGAAACTCCATAGAAGAATGGAGGAAACTCCATAAGAGAACCAGAGGAAACTCCATAAGAGAACCAGAGGAAACCATAAGAGAACGGAGGAAACTCCATAAGAGAACGGAGGAAACTCCATAAGAGTACGGAGGAAACTCCATAAGAGAACCAGAGGAAACTCCATAAGAGAACCAGAGGAAACTCCATAAGAGAACCAGAGGAAACTCCATAAGAGAACCAGAGGAAACTCCATAAGAGAATGGAGGAAACTCCATAAGAGAATCAGAGGAAACTCCATAAGAGAACGGAGGAAACTCCATAAGAGAACGGAGGAAACTCCATAGAAGAACCAGAGGAAACTCCATAAGAGAACCAGAGGAAACTCCATAAGAGAACCAGAGGAAACTCCATAAGAGAACCAGAGGAAACTCCATAAGAGAATGGAGGAAACTCCATAACAGAACCAGAGGAAACTCCATAAGAGAACCAGAGGAAACTCCATAAGAGAACGGAGGAAACTCCATAAGAGAACGGAGGAAACTCCATAAGAGAATGGAGGAAACTCCATAAGAGAACCAGAGGAAACTCCATAAGAGAACCAGAGGAAACTCTATAAGAGAACGGAGGAAACTCCATAAGAGAATGGAGGAAACTCCATAAGAGAACCAGAGCAAACTCCATAAGAGAACGGAGGAAACTCCATAGGAGAACCAGAGGAAACTCCATAGGAGAATGGAGGAAACTCCATAAGAGAACCAGAGGAAACTCTATAAGAGAATGGAGGAAACTCCATAAGAGAACCAGAGGAAACTCCATAAGAGAACCAGAGGAAACTCCATAAGAGAACGAAGGAAACTCCATAAGAGAACGGAGCAAACTCCGTAAGAGAACGGAGGAAACTCCATAGGAGAACCAGAGGAAACTCCATAAGAGAACCAGAGGAAACTCCATAAGAGAACCAGAGGAAACTCCATAAGAGAACCAGAGGAAACTCCATAAGAGAACCAGAGGAAACTCCATAAGAGAATGGAGGAAACTCCATAAGAGAACCAGAGGAAACTCCATAAGAGAACCAGAGGAAACTCCATAAGAGAACGGAGGAAACTCCATAAGAGAACGGAGGAAACTCCATAAGAGAACGGAGGAAACTCCATAAGAGAACCAGAGGAAACTCCATAAGAGAACCAGAGGAAACTCCATAAGAGAACCAGAGGAAACTCCATAAGAGAACCAGAGGAAACTCCATAAGAGAACGGAGGAAACTCCATAGGAGAACCATAGGAAACTCCATAAGAGAACCAGAGGAAACTCCATAAGAGAACCAGAGGAAACTCCATAAGAGAACCAGAGGAAACTCCATAAGAGAACCAGAGGAAACTCCATAAGAGAACCAGAGGAAACTCCATAAGAGAACCAGAGGAAACTCCATAAGAGAACGGAGGAAAGTCCATAAGAGAACCAGAGGAAACTCCATAAGAGAACCAGAGGAAACTCCATAAGAGAACCAGAGGAAACTCCATAAGAGAACCAGAGGAAACTCCATAAGAGAACCAGAGGAAACTCCATAAGAGAATGGAGGAAACTCCATAAGAGAACCAGAGGAAACTCCATAAGAGAACCAGAGGAAACTCCATAAGAGAACCAGAGGAAACTCCATAAGAGAACCAGAGGAAACTCCATAAGAGAACCAGAGGAAACTCCATAAGAGAGCCAGAGGAAACTCCATAAGAGAACCAGAGGAAACTCCATAAGAGAACCAGAGGAAACTCCATAAGAGAACCAGAGGAAACTTCATAAGAGAACCAGAGGAAACTCCATAAGAGAACCAGAGGAAACTCCATAAGAGAACGGAGGAAACTCCATAAGAGAACGGAGGAAACTCCATAAGAGAACCAGAGGAAACTCCATAAGAGAACCAGAGGAAACTCCATAAGAGAACCAGAGGAAACTCCATAAGAGAACCAGAGGAAACTCCATAAGAGAACGGAGGAAACTCCATAAGAGAACGGAGGAAACTCCATAAGAGAACGGAGGAAACTCCATAGAAGAACCAGAGGAAACTCCATAAGAGAACCAGAGGAAACTCCATAAGAGAACCAGAGGAAACTCCATAAGAGAACCAGAGGAAACTCCATAAGAGAATGGAGGAAACTCCATAAGAGAACCAGAGGAAACTCCATAAGAGAACCAGAGGAAACTCCATAAGAGAACGGAGGAAACTCCATAAGAGAACGGAGGAAACTCCATAAGAGAACGGAGGAAACTCCATAAGAGAACCAGAGGAAACTCCATAAGAGAACCAGAGGAAACTCTATAAGAGAACGGAGGAAACTCCATAAGAGAATGGAGGAAACTCCATAAGAGAACCAGAGCAAACTCCATAAGAGAACGGAGGAAACTCCATAGGAGAACCAGAGGAAACTCCATAGGAGAATGGAGGAAACTCCATAAGAGAACCAGAGGAAACTCCATAAGAGAACCAGAGGAAACCATAAGAGAACGGAGGAAACTCCATAAGAGAACGGAGGAAACTCCATAAGAGTACGGAGGAAACTCCATAAGAGAACCAGAAGAAACTCCATAAGAGAACCAGAGGAAACTCCATAAGAGAACCAGAGGAAACTCCATAAGAGAACCAGAGGAAACTCCATAAGAGAACCAGAGGAAACTCCATAAGAGAATGGAGGAAACTCCATAAGAGAACCAGAGGAAACTCCATAAGAGAACGGAGGAAACTCCATAAGAGAACGGAGGAAACTCCATAGAAGAACCAGAGGAAACTCCATAAGAGAACCAGAGGAAACTCCATAAGAGAACCAGAGGAAACTCCATAAGAGAACCAGAGGAAACTCCATAAGAGAATGGAGGAAACTCCATAAGAGAACCAGAGGAAACTCCATAAGAGAACCAGAGGAAACTCCATAAGAGAACGGAGGAAACTCCATAAGAGAACGGAGGAAACTCCATAAGAGAACGGAGGAAACTCCATAAGAGAACCAGAGGAAACTCCATAAGAGAACCAGAGGAAACTCTATAAGAGAACGGAGGAAACTCCATAAGAGAATGGAGGAAACTCCATAGGAGAACCAGAGGAAACTCCATAGGAGAATGGAGGAAACTCCATAAGAGAACCAGAGGAAACTCCATAAGAGAATGGAGGAAACTCCATAAGAGAACCAGAGGAAACTCCATAAGAGAACCAGAGGAAACTCCATAAGAGAACGGAGGAAACTCCATAAGAGAACGGAGCAAACTCCATAAGAGAACGGAGGAAACTCCATAGGAGAACCAGAGGAAACTCCATAAGAGAACCAGAGGAAACTCCATAAGAGAACCAGAGGAAACTCCATAAGAGAACCAGAGGAAACTCCATAAGAGAACCAGAGGAAACTCCATAAGAGAATGGAGGAAACTCCATAAGAGAACCAGAGGAAACTCCATAAGAGAACCAGAGGAAACTCCATAAGAGAACGGAGGAAACTCCATAAGAGAACGGAGGAAACTCCATAAGAGAACGGAGGAAACTCCATAAGAGAACCAGAGGAAACTCCATAAGAGAAAAAGAGGAAACTCCATAAGAGAACCAGAGGAAACTCCATAAGAGAACCAGAGGAAACTCCATAAGAGAACGAAGGAAACTCCATAGGAGAACAATAGGAAACTCCATAAGAGAACCAGAGGAAACTCCATAAGAGAACCAGAGGAAACTCCATAAGAGAACCAGAGGAAACTCCATAAGAGAACCAGAGGAAACTCCATAAGAGAACCAGAGGAAACTCCATAAGAGAACCAGAGGAAACTCCATAAGAGAACCAGAGGAAACTCCATAAGAGAACCAGAGGAAACTCCATAAGAGAACCAGAGGAAACTCCATAAGAGAACCAGAGGAAACTCCATAAGAGAACCAGAGGAAACTCCATAAGAGAGCCAGAGGAAACTCCATAAGAGAACCAGAGGAAACTCCATAAGAGAACCAGAGGAAACTCCATAAGAGAACCAGAGGAAACTCCATAAGAGAACCAGAGGAAACTCCATAAGAGAACCAGAGGAAACTCCATAAGAGAACGGAGGAAACTCCATAAGAGAACGGAGGAAACTCCATAAGAGAACCAGAGGAAACTCCATAAGAGAACCAGAGGAAACTCCATAAGAGAACCAGAGGAAACTCCATAAGAGAACCAGAGGAAACTCCATAAGAGAACGGAGGAAACTCCATAAGAGAACGGAGGAAACTCCATAAGAGAACGGAGGAAACTCCATAAGAGAACCAGAGGAAACTCCATAAGAGAACCAGAGGAAACTCCATAAGAGAACCAGAGGAAACTCCATAAGAGAACGGAGGAAACTCCATAAGAGAACGGAGGAAACTCCATAAGAGAACGGAGGAAACTCCATAAGAGAACCAGAGGAAACTCCATAAGAGAACCAGAGGAAACTCCATAAGAGAACCAGAGGAAACTCCATAAGAGAACCAGAGGAAACTCCATAAGAGAATGGAGGAAACTCCATAGGAGAACCATAGGAAACTCCATAAGAGAACCAGAGGAAACTCCATAAGAGAACCAGAGGAAACTCCATAAGAGAACCAGAGGAAACTCCATAAGAGAACCAGAGGAAACTCCATAAGAGAACCAGAGGAAACTCCATAAGAGAACCAGAGGAAACTCCATAAGAGAACCAGAGGAAACTCCATAAGAGAACCAGAGGAAACTCCATAAGAGAACGGAGGAAACTCCATAAGAGAACCAGAGGAAACTCCATAATAGAACCAGAGGAAACTCCATAAGAGAACCAGAGGAAACTCCATAAGAGAACCAGAGGAAACTCCATAAGAGAACCAGAGGAAACTCCATAAGAGAACCAGAGGAAACTCCATAAGAGAATGGAGGAAACTCCATAAGAGAACCAGAGGAAACTCCATAAGAGAACCAGAGGAAACTCCATAAGAGAACCAGAGGAAACTCAATAAGAGAACCAGAGGAAACTCCATAAGAGAACCAGAGGAAACTCCATAAGAGAACCAGAGGAAACTCCATAAGAGAACCAGAGGAAACTCCATAAGAGAACCAGAGGAAACTCCATAAGAGAACCAGAGGAAACTCCATAAGAGAACCAGAGGAAACTCCATAAGAGAACCAGAGGAAACTCCATAAGAGAACCAGAGGAAACTCCATAAGAGAACCAGAGGAAACTCCATAAGAGAACGGAGGAAACTCCATAAGAGAACGGAGGAAACTCCATAAGAGAACGGAGGAAACTCCATAAGAGAACCAGAGGAAACTCCATAAGAGAACCAGAGGAAACTCCATAAGAGAACCAGAGGAAACTCCATAAGAGAACGGAGGAAACTCCATAAGAGAACGGAGGAAACTCCATAAGAGAACCAGAGGAAACTCCATAAAAGAACCAGAGGAAACTCCATAAGAGAACCAGAGGAAACTCCATAAGAGAACCAGAGGAAACTCCATAAGAGAACGGAGGAAACTCCATAAGAGAACGGAGGAAACTCCATAAGAGAACGGAGGAAACTCCATAAGAGAACCAGAGGAAACTCCATAAGAGAACCAGAGGAAACTCCATAAGAGAACCAGAGGAAACTCCATAAGAGAACCAGAGGAAACTCCATACTAGAACGGAGGAAACTCCATAGGAGAACCATAGGAAACTCCATAAGAGAACCAGAGGAAACTCCATAAGAGAACCAGAGGAAACTCCATAAGAGAACCAGAGGAAACTCCATAAGAGAACCAGAGGAAACTACATAAGAGAACCAGAGGAAACTCCATAAGAGAACCAGAGGAAACTCCATAAGAGAACCAGAGGAAACTCCATAAGAGAACGGAGGAAACTCCATAAGAGAACCAGAGGAAACTCCATAAGAGAACCAGAGGAAACTCCATAAGAGAACCAGAGGAAACTCCATAAGAGAACCAGAGGAAACTCCATAAGAGAACGGAGGAAACTCCATAAGAGAACAAGAGGAAAGTCCATAAGAGAACCAGAGGAAACTCCATAAGAGAACCAGAGGAAACTCCATAAGAGAACCAGAGGAAACTCCATAAGAGAATGGAGGAAACTCCATAAGAGAACCAGAGGAAACTCCATAAGAGAACCAGAGGAAACTCCATAAGAGAACCAGAGGAAACTCCATAAGAGAACGAGAGGAAACTCCATAAGAGAACGAGAGGAAACTCCATAAGAGAACCAGAGGAAACTCCATAAGAGAACCAGAGGAAACTCCATAAGAGAACCAGAGGAAACTCCATAAGAGAACCAGAGGAAACTCCATAAGAGAACCAGAGGAAACTCCATAAGAGAACCAGAGGAAACTCCATAAGAGAATGGAGGAAACTCCATAAGAGAACCAGAGGAAACTCCATAAGAGAACGGAGGAAACTCCATAAGAGAACCAGAGGAAACTCCATAAGAGAACCAGAGGAAACTCCATAAGAGAACCAGAGGAAACTCCATAAGAGAACCAGAGGAAACTCCATAAGAGAACCAGAGGAAACTCCATAAGAGAACGGAGGAAACTCCATAGGAGAACCATAGGAAACTCCATAAGAGAACCAGAGGAAACTCCATAAGAGAACCAGAGGAAACTCCATAAGAGAACCAGAGGAAACTCCATAAGAGAACCAGAGGAAACTCCATAAGAGAACCAGAGGAAACTCCATAAGAGAACCAGAGGAAACTCCATAAGAGAACGGAGGAAACTCCATAAGAGAACCAGAGGAAACTCCATAAGAGAACCAGAGGAAACTCCATAAGAGAACCAGAGGAAACTCTATAAGAGAACGGAGGAAACTCCATAAGAAAATGGAGGAAACTCCATAAGAGAACCAGAGGAAACTCCATAAGAGAACCAGAGCAAACTCCATAAGAGAATGGAGGAAACTCCATAAGAGAACCAGAGGAAACTCCATAAGAGAACCAGAGGAAACTCCATAAGAGAACCAGAGGAAACTCCATAAGAGAACCAGAGGAAACTCCATAAGAGAACCAGAGGAAACTCCATAAGAGAACCAGAGGAAACTCCATAAGAGAACCAGAGGAAACTCCATAAGAGAACGGAGGAAACTCCATAAGAGAACCAGAGGAAACTCCATAAGAGAACCAGAGGAAACTCCATAAGAGAACCAGAGGAAACTCCATAAGAGAACCAGAGGAAACTCCATAAGAGAACGGAGGAAACTCCATAAGAGAACAAGAGGAAAGTCCATAAGAGAACCAGAGGAAACTCCATAAGAGAACCAGAGGAAACTCCATAAGAGAACCAGAGGAAACTCCATAAGAGAACCAGAGGAAACTCCATAAGAGAATGGAAGAAACTCCATAAGAGAACCAGAGGAAACTCCATAAGAGAACCAGAGGAAACTCCATAAGAGAACCAGAGGAAACTCCATAAGAGAACGAGAGGAAACTCCATAAGAGAACGAGAGGAAACTCCATAAGAGAACCAGAGGAAACTCCATAAGAGAACCAGAGGAAACTCCATAAGAGAACCAGAGGAAACTCCATAAGAGAACCAGGGGAAACTCCATAAGAGAACCAGAGGAAACTCCATAAGAGAACGGAGGAAACTCCATAAGAGAACCAGAGGAAACTCCATAAGAGAACGGAGGAAACTCCATAAGAGAACCAGAGGAAACTCCATAAGAGAACCAGAGGAAACTCCATAAGAGAACCAGAGGAAACTCCATAAGAGAACCAGAGGAAACTCCATAAGAGAACGGAGGAAACTCCATAGGAGAACCATAGGAAACTCCATAAGAGAACCAGAGGAAACTCCATAAGAGAACCAGAGGAAACTCCATAAGAGAACCAGAGGAAACTCCATAAGAGAACCAGAGGAAACTCCATAACAGAACCAGAGGAAACTCCATAAGAGAATGGAGAAAACTCCATAAGAGAACCAGAGGAAACTCCATAAGAGAACCAGAGGAAACTCCATAAGAGAACAGAGGAAACTCCATAAGAGAACGGAGGAAACTCCATAAGAGAACGGAGGAAACTCCATAAGAGAACCAGAGGAAACTCCATAAGAGAACCAGAGGAAACTCTATAAGAGAACGGAGGAAACTCCATAAGAGAATGGAGGAAACTCCATAAGAGAACCAGAGGAAACTCCATAAGAGAACCAGAGGAAACTCCATAAGAGAACGGAGGAAACTCCATAGGAGAACCAGAGGAAACTCCATAGGAGAATGGAGGAAACTCCATAAGAGAACCAGAGGAAACTCCATAAGAGAATGGAGGAAACTTCATAAGAGAACCAGAGGAAACTCCATAAGAGAACCAGAGGAAACTCCATAAGAGAACGGAGGAAACTCCATAAGAGAACGGAGGAAACTCCATAAGAGAACGGAGGAAACTCCATAGGAGAACCAGAGGAAACTCCATAAGAGAACCAGAGGAAACTCCATAAGAGAACCAGAGGAAACTCCATAAGAGAACCAGAGGAAACTCCATAAGAGAATGGAGGAAACTCCATAAGAGAACCAGAGGAAACTCCATAAGAGAACCAGAGGAAACTCCATAAGAGAACGGAGGAAACTCCATAAGAGAACGGAGGAAACTCCATAAGAGAACGGAGGAAACTCCATAAGAGAACCAGAGGAAACTCCATAAGAGAACCAGAGGAAACTCCATAAGAGAACCAGAGGAAACTCCATAAGAGAACCAGAGGAAACTCCATAAGAGAACGGAGGAAACTCCATAGGAGAACCATAGGAAACTCCATAAGAGAACCAGAGGAAACTCCATAAGAGAACCAGAGGAAACTCCATAAGAGAACCAGAGGAAACTCCATAAGAGAACCAGAGGAAACTCCATAAGAGAACCAGAGGAAACTCCATAAGAGAACCAGAGGAAACTCCATAAGAGAACGGAGGAAACTCCATAAGAGAACCAGAGGAAACTCCATAAGAGAACCAGAGGAAACTCCATAAGAGAACCAGAGGAAACTCTATAAGAGAACGGAGGAAACTCCATAAGAAAATGGAGGAAACTCCATAAGAGAACCAGAGGAAACTCCATAAGAGAACCAGAGCAAACTCCATAAGAGAATGGAGGAAACTCCATAAGAGAACCAGAGGAAACTCCATAAGAGAACCAGAGGAAACTCCATAAGAGAACCAGAGGAAACTCCATAAGAGAACCAGAGGAAACTCCATAAGAGAACCAGAGGAAAATCCATAAGAGAACCAGAGGAAACTCCATAAGAGAACCAGAGGAAACTCCATAAGAGAACCAGAGGAAACTCCATAAGAGAACGGAGGAAACTCCATAGGAGAACCATAGGAAACTCCATAAGAGAACCAGAGGAAACTCCATAAGAGAATCAGATGAAACTCCATAAGAGAACCAGAGGAAACTCCATAAGAGAACCAGAGGAAACTCCATAAGAGAACCAGAGGAAACTCCATAAGAGAACCAGAGGAAACTCCATAAGAGAACCAGAGGAAACTCCATAAGAGAACCAGAGGAAACTCCATAAGAGAACCAGAGGAAACTCCATAAGAGAACGGAGGAAACTCCATAAGAGAACCAGAGGAAACTCCATAAGAGAACGGAGGAAACTCCATAAGAGAACCAGAGGAAACTCCATAAGAGAACCAGAGGAAACTCCATAAGAGAACGGAGGAAACTCTATAAGAGAACGGAGGAAACTCCATAAGAGAATGGAGGAAACTCCATAAGAGAACCAGAGGAAACTCCATAAGAGAACCAGAGGAAACTCCATAAGAGAACGGAGGAAACTCCATAGGAGAACCAGAGGAAACTCCATAGGAGAATGGAGGAAACTCCATAAGAGAACCAGAGGAAACTCCATAAGAGAATGGAGGAAACTTCATAAGAGAACCAGAGGAAACTCCATAAGAGAACCAGAGGAAACTCCATAAGAGAACGGAGGAAACTCCATAAGAGAACGGAGGAAACTCCATAAGAGAACGGAGGAAACTCCATAGGAGAACCAGAGGAAACTCCATAAGAGAACCAGAGGAAACTCCATAAGAGAACCAGAGGAAACTCCATAAGAGAACCAGAGGAAACTCCATAAGAGAATGGAGGAAACTCCATAAGAGAACCAGAGGAAACTCCATAAGAGAACCAGAGGAAACTCCATAAGAGAACGGAGGAAACTCCATAAGAGAACGGAGGAAACTCCATAAGAGAACGGAGGAAACTCCATAAGAGAACCAGAGGAAACTCCATAAGAGAACCAGAGGAAACTCCATAAGAGAACCAGAGGAAACTCCATAAGAGAACCAGAGGAAACTCCATAAGAGAACGGAGGAAACTCCATAGGAGAACCATAGGAAACTCCATAAGAGAACCAGAGGAAACTCCATAAGAGAACCAGAGGAAACTCCATAAGAGAACCAGAGGAAACTCCATAAGAGAACCAGAGGAAACTCCATAAGAGAACCAGAGGAAACTCCATAAGAGAACCAGAGGAAACTCCATAAGAGAACGGAGGAAACTCCATAAGAGAACCAGAGGAAACTCCATAAGAGAACCAGAGGAAACTCCATAAGAGAACCAGAGGAAACTCTATAAGAGAACGGAGGAAACTCCATAAGAAAATGGAGGAAACTCCATAAGAGAACCAGAGGAAACTCCATAAGAGAACCAGAGCAAACTCCATAAGAGAATGGAGGAAACTCCATAAGAGAACCAGAGGAAACTCCATAAGAGAACCAGAGGAAACTCCATAAGAGAACCAGAGGAAACTCCATAAGAGAACCAGAGGAAACTCCATAAGAGAACCAGAGGAAAATCCATAAGAGAACCAGAGGAAACTCCATAAGAGAACCAGAGGAAACTCCATAAGAGAACCAGAGGAAACTCCATAAGAGAACGGAGGAAACTCCATAGGAGAACCATAGGAAACTCCATAAGAGAACCAGAGGAAACTCCATAAGAGAATCAGATGAAACTCCATAAGAGAACCAGAGGAAACTCCATAAGAGAACCAGAGGAAACTCCATAAGAGAACCAGAGGAAACTCCATAAGAGAACCAGAGGAAACTCCATAAGAGAACCAGAGGAAACTCCATAAGAGAACCAGAGGAAACTCCATAAGAGAACCAGAGGAAACTCCATAAGAGAACGGAGGAAACTCCATAAGAGAACCAGAGGAAACTCCATAAGAGAACGGAGGAAACTCCATAAGAGAACCAGAGGAACTCCATAAGAGAACCAGAGGAAACTCCATAAGAGAACGGAGGAAACTCCATAAGAGAACCAGAGGAAACTCCATAAGAGAACCAGAGGAAACTCCATAAGAGAACCAAAGGAAACTTATTGTGTAATTTCCAATTCTTTATAGTTATTGTGTAATTTCCAGTTCTTTATAGTTATTGTGTAATTTCCAGTTCTTTATAGTTATTGTGTAATTTCCAGTTCTTTATAGTTATTGTGTAATTTCCAATTCTTTATAGTTATTGTGTAATTTCCAGTTCTTTATAGTTATTGTGTAATTTCCAGTTCTTTATAGTTATTGTGTAATTTCCAATTCTTTATAGTTATTGTGTAATTTCCAGTTCTTTATAGTTATTGTGTAATTTCCAGTTCTTTATAGTTATTGTGTAATTTCCAGTTCTTTATAGTTATTGTGTAATTTCCAATTCTTTATAGTTATTGTGTAATTTCCAGTTCTTTATAGTTATTGTGTAATTTCCAGTTCTTTATAGTTATTGTGTAATTTCCAGTTCTTTATAGTTATTGTGTAATTTCCAATTCTTTATAGTTATTGTGTAATTTCCAGTTCTTTATAGTTATTGTGTAATTTCCAGTTCTTTATAAATTTCCAGTTCTTTATAGTTATTGTGTAATTTCCAGTTCTTTATAGTTATTGTGTAATTTCCAGTTCTTTATAGTTATTGTGTAATTTCCAATTCTTTATAGTTATTGTGTAATTTCCAATTCTTTATAGTTATTGTGTAATTTCCAATTCTTTATAGTTATTGTGTAATTTCCAGTTCTTTATAGTTATTGTGTAATTTCCAGTTCTTTATAGTTATTGTGTAATTTCCAGTTCTTTATAGTTATTGTGTAATTTCCAGTTCTTTATAGTTATTGTGTAATTTCCAGTTCTTTATAGTTATTGTGTAATTTCCAGTTCTTTATAGTTATTGTGTAATTTCCAATTCTTTATAGTTATTGTGTAATTTCCAGTTCTTTATAGTTATTGTGTAATTTCCAGTTCTTTATAGTTATTGTGTAATTTCCAATTCTTTATAGTTATTGTGTAATTTCCAATTCTTTATAGTTATTGTGTAATTTCCAGTTCTTTATAGTTATTGTGTAATTTCCAGTTCTTTATAGTTATTGTGTAATTTCCAGTTCTTTATAGTTATTGTGTAATTTCCAATTCTTTATAGTTATTGTGTAATTTCCAGTTCTTTATAGTTATTGTGTAATTTCCAGTTCTTTATAGTTATTGTGTAATTTCCAGTTCTTTATAGTTATTGTGTAATTTCCAGTTCTTTATAGTTATTGTGTAATTTCCAATTCTTTATAGTTATTGTGTAATTTCCAGTTCTTTATAGTTATTGTGTAATTTCCAGTTCTTTATAGTTATTGTGTAATTTCCAGTTCTTTATAGTTATTGTGTAATTTCCAGTTCTTTATAGTTATTGTGTAATTTCCAGTTCTTTATAGTTATTGTGTAATTTCCAATTCTTTATAGTTATTGTGTAATTTCCAGTTCTTTATAGTTATTGTGTAATTTCCAGTTCTTTATAGTTATTGTGTAATTTCCAGTTCTTTATAGTTATTGTGTAATTTCCAGTTCTTTATAGTTATTGTGTAATTTCCAATTCTTTATAGTTATTGTGTAATTTCCAGTTCTTTATAGTTATTGTGTAATTTCCAGTTCTTTATAGTTATTGTGTAATTTCCAGTTCTTTATAAATTTCCAGTTCTTTATAGTTATTGTGTAATTTCCAGTTCTTTATAGTTATTGTGTAATTTCCAGTTCTTTATAGTTATTGTGTAATTTCCAGTTCTTTATAGTTATTGTGTAATTTCCAATTCTTTATAGTTATTGTGTAATTTCCAGTTCTTTATAGTTATTGTGTAATTTCCAGTTCTTTATAGTTATTGTGTAATTTCCAGTTCTTTATAGTTATTGTGTAATTTCCAGTTCTTTATAGTTATTGTGTAATTTCCAATTCTTTATAGTTATTGTGTAATTTCCAGTTCTTTATAGTTATTGTGTAATTTCCAGTTCTTTATAGTTATTGTGTAATTTCCAATTCTTTATAGTTATTGTGTAATTTCCAATTCTTTATAGTTATTGTGTAATTTCCAGTTCTTTATAGTTATTGTGTAATTTCCAGTTCTTTATAGTTATTGTGTAATTTCCAGTTCTTTATAGTTATTGTGTAATTTCCAATTCTTTATAGTTATTGTGTAATTTCCAGTTCTTTATAGTTATTGTGTAATTTCCAGTTCTTTATAGTTATTGTGTAATTTCCAGTTCTTTATAGTTATTGTGTAATTTCCAGTTCTTTATAGTTATTGTGTAATTTCCAGTTCTTTATAGTTATTGTGTAATTTCCAGTTCTTTATAGTTATTGTGTAATTTCCAATTCTTTATAGTTATTGTGTAATTTCCAGTTCTTTATAGTTATTGTGTAATTTCCAGTTCTTTATAGTTATTGTGTAATTTCCAGTTCTTTATAGTTATTGTGTAATTTCCAGTTCTTTATAGTTATTGTGTAATTTCCAATTCTTTATAGTTATTGTGTAATTTCCAGTTCTTTATAGTTATTGTGTAATTTCCAGTTCTTTATAGTTATTGTGTAATTTCCAGTTCTTTATAGTTATTGTGTAATTTCCAGTTCTTTATAGTTATTGTGTAATTTCCAGTTCTTTATAGTTATTGTGTAATTTCCAGTTCTTTATAGTTATTGTGTAATTTCCAATTCTTTATAGTTATTGTGTAATTTCCAGTTCTTTATAGTTATTGTGTAATTTCCAGTTCTTTATAGTTATTGTGTAATTTCCAGTTCTTTATAGCTCCCTGAATATATTCAGCTTTGTATGTTTTAAAGCAGAGACAAGATCTCTTTGTCCTCAGCAGATGAGAGTAGGGTGGAGGCAACCCCATACCACTCAGCAGGTTGACCTTTGACCAGAGGAATGTCACCAGAGTCAGGACACTCCCCCAGGGGTAAAGGCTTCCTGTGTACCTCCCATTTTCCTGACTTAGAACTAGACATGTATTCTGTGCCAATGTTATCTCCAAATAAGGAGAAAGGAAGAAATAGCATCAGGAGTTTTGAGACCAGGTTGGAGAAAAATAGAATGTGCAGGAGGGGTTAACGGGTGTCTTATGAATAAACATTTCAAAACTTGTACATAAGCCAAAAACATAGAGATGTACGGGAGTGGTTCCTGCAGGACACTCGGCTTCGTTGTCTTTTTGCAATAAAGTCTATCTTGCTTCTACAAACTCCAGAAGTGCTTTTATTTTTTTAGTAAGAGGAAGAGTTTTTTCCACTACATATTTGGTGACCCCGACGTGATTGGAAGAGACTGGCGGGTGCTTGGCCATCGGGGGCGTCTGAACGAAATACGATAAAACACCAATGGCCATGGTGTAAAAGGTAAGCAAAGTTCTTACTATAAGTTTGCGTGATTCGATCAGTTGCCACCGGGGGTCAGGTACTAAATTCAGGTCTCTCCAGAATACGGGCTAAATGTACTTGTTTAAGTGAAGGGCATGGAGTTTGTAGAAGGAAGAAATATAATATGCATGAATTGTGATGAATGTGTGTTGAGTGATGGGAATCTATCTAAGAATGTATAGCCCCATATGAGTGTAAATCCTGTGAATACTGCCTTTGGAAAAATCTAAAGGGACTGGATGGACAGGCAACCTGTAGAAAACAGTCTTGGCACGTGCTAGGGGTCTGAAAGATACAGGTTTATGAGTAATGAGGAGGGTATTTTGACAGATATATAAAGTGATATTCATTATAAGAATGTTGTTTCTATGAGGAGGGTATTTTGACAGATATATAAAGTGATATTCAGTATCAGAATGTTGTTTCTATGAGGAGGGTATTTTGACAGATATATAAAGTGATATTCAGTATCAGAATGTTGTTTCTATGAGGAGGGTATTTTGACAGATATATAAAGTGATATTCAGTATCAGAATGTTGTTTCTATGAGGAGGGTATTTTGACAGAAATATAAAGTGATATTCAGTATCAGAATGTTGTTTCTGTGAGGAGGGTATTTTGACAGATATATAAAGTGATATTCAGTATAAGGTATTATCTTGGAGGAAACCGGTATTATAAATGCGCATAACATATATTGTAAAATAAATAGTAGGAACCTACATTGTATGAATAATATTTAGAGGAACATATACTATGGATTTGATGGAAGGTAAAATGTGGGGAAACTGGTGTGCAGATACATAAGACTTGTGGAGACAATGTGAATAGCAGCAACAGGAGGCTTAGAGACAGAAAGGGTGGGGCTCTCAGAAGCCCGCAGAAGATTGGAAAACAGTAAGAATACTAAATATAAAGAAGAAGGTGAAATAGAAAATTAAAGAAAGTTAAAGAAAGTGAAGGAATGGAAGAGGAGATGTGCGTCTTTCCGGGAAGTTGCCCGGTAGAAAAGTTGCACTCGATCACTGCGGCCCAGGGAAAAGATAAGGTATGTGGAAGTGAGACTGTGAAGGAGGTGCGTTTGAAAAGTTAATCTTGAAATTCCGCTGTGTGCGCGTTTACCCAAGTTACTTATATTGTAAATCTAAGCTGTAGAATTGTAATCATGTATATTGTATGGTATGGAACAGGAAGTGTGAATCTAAGCGATGGGCTGCGTTTAGAGGCTTGTATCAAAGGAGTGGTATTTGAGCTGGTATTGTGCAAATTTAGAGGACGCACGTAATGAGGTATTTTAAGGTGTTACATGGGGGAAGTTTAAAAGAGTCCTCGGAGAAGGTATGAAAGATTAAGGCCTATGGTTGTATGTTGGAATGAGAGGACGATAAACTGACGAGTTTGTCGTGATTGTGTGTGGAACGGTAATAACCAACATGTGGCATCGTTTGTCTCTGATTGTGGATTGTTGTATGTCGTGTGATGGACTGTAAGTAAAAAGTTTGTATTTGTGTGAGAATAACCGATTGTGTATAAACGTTGATTAATGGCTGTGTCGCGATAAATCTTGGTAGAAATGATAAAATGGTTATAGTAATTAATGAGTTCAGGTTGTCGTTGGCTGTATTGAGTGAAACCTTTTTGAAACTAATTTAGGGCCATTTCCCAATGGAACGTTACTTAGGGAAGTTAGAATAATAACTTTGACGTTACCAATCATTTCCCTAGGTCCTGTGTTATTGAGCCTTTTACAGTAGTCTGGCTGACTAGCGCACGTAAAACTGTTGAACTATCTGTTCAATCGGGCCGCATTAAGTTTAAAGAAAAGTACTACTGTTGTTTGGGGTTTCTTTCCCCATAATATACATTTTACTCCTCATTAACAGAGGTTGTGTGTAATAGATGGTATTATATATTGACTGACATGATAAATTAATTGGTATTTTAAGTTACAATACATGTATGACGACCCCAGGGGATGATAGAGTTATAATTTTGGTGTATCTTAAATACATTCCAATGAAGGGCGTTTGCCTGAGCTGAGTGGTTTTAACGTTTTTCTGCGTGATAAGAAACAAATGTGGGGGATGGGCTGTGACGGTAATAGGAAAGCCTCTGGCTGTATTGGGACGATGGAGTAACAGATGTGTTGCTGACCCATGATAATTTAGAAGGGAATAGTTTTGAAGCAGTTTACTAAGTGGAGGTAGTGTATTATGAAGACAGAATAGCAACATAGGGAACAGGCAGAGACAATAAGAAGGAACTAGACAGTATAGAAACTAGAAAGGTGTCAGTAAAATAGGTTAAAATATGAGATTGTCTCAATTGATAGGACAGTATTGATAGAAAATGGGTTAGTTTTATTTTGTGTTTTAGTTGACAGTCTTACTTAATAGGACAATATTGATCAACTTTATTTGTGGTTTATTTCACTTTTGTCTAGACAGGCTAATTACAGGTTCTAATTTACTATGATGGTCCTCACTGAGGCATGTAAACTAGGTAGTGGTGTACATGTTAACAGATATTCTGATTTAGCATATACGATTGGTGTTTGCCCACCATGAGTAGGGGTTTGGAAAAGTAGTGATTTTATGAATGCATATGGAAATATTAGGAAAATAATATGTTTACAGATTGAGGCCCTGCTGGAAGCTATGTTGCTCCCAGCTAGGTTGGCATTTTGAGGGTTTGTGCCAACAAGCCAATCAAGACAATATTAGCTTAGGTAATAAAGTTGCTGCTGAAAGGTTTCACACCCATGTTGTGTATCTGGTTTTTGCTATGGCCTCGCCTGTTGTTGAGTTGCAACAGCAACAGGGGACTGACCATATGTCTCACTCCCTATGGGAGACCAGAGGTTGCTCCCAAGGCCCTGATGGCCCTCTGTAGACAACACCTTTCAGGTAAATTTGTGTTGCTAGAGTAGCTCATTCCGTAGGTTTGGCGAATAGGCTCATGGTTGGTGAGTCATTCATCAAGAAGGAATATGTTACATAAGGTTTGAGGTTTTTTACGAGATTGGTTTGGCCTAAACTTAGCAGAAGTTAAAAGAACATAGGAAACATAGAATATGAGACTATTTTTTAATATGCGTTATGTGTATTTAATATAACATTGCCAAGTAGACACCTCTTAAACCAGGTAATTTTACTTAGTGATGTATTTACACACATTGCATTAGACTTTATTGATATGATTGAGAGAAAGGAGAGAAAGTGCTCTTGTCTAGTGATAAGTGACAGAGTCATACGAGGGTTATACCTGCTGTGATGCCAACATAGTAGCTAACAGTCGGGTAAGGGAAATATTCCTTGTATTCGGAATCCCAGAAACCTTGTCTGTAGACACACGGCACCCATGTTACAAGAGATGCCGTGACCCAAATTGTCCTGATGATGGGAATGGATCACAAATGAGTCTCTATGATCCAAAAAGTTATGGCTAAAGCCTAGATTAACAGGTTGAACCTGAATAGAATGTATACATCTGGTGCTGAGGAGAATGTGAAGCAGCCCCTATAGGGGTACTGGGTTTAGCCCTCATGAGATGTTAACAGGCCGTCCCATGAATGTTCCATATTATAGGCCGATGATTGACGAACAGACTGACCTGACTAGACTAGAAGATGATCTGTTAACATTATATGAGGAAACTAACTTTTACTGTTAGGTTTTTGTATTCACATTTCTAGGAAAACCCAGGAGGTCTCAGCCAGAGAGGACAGAGACGAAATCCCTGTCCTGATCGGAGACTGAGTAAAACTGAGGGGCTTCAGGAGGAAGTAGGTCAGAATAGATGTGTTATATCTCGACGAGATAAAGAAGGTAATGAGGAGGTAGAGGAGAGAGTGGATGTGTTCAGAGAAGATAGTATAATTTCTTGTGGAGGAAAGGAGGAAAGCAGATTAATGTGTAGGAAGGTAGCTAAGGCCTAGAACAGATTTTAAAACAACCTAAACGGTATATAGCTTTCTTTTGGAGATGTTAAAAGGAACTCAGATACAATTTGAACCCTGTGGTTGTCAGGACCTGGAGGGCCTGGTGAGCAAACTGCCAAGCATCCATGATGGGGCCAGAAATTGGATTGGAGCTTTTGAAGAGCAGACGATGGGGAAACTGCTGGCGGTGGGGGACCTGAAGGCACTGTTGGCCAGGGTGGTGGGAAAGGCCAAAATGGATGAGGTATTGGCAGTAGGTGGCATGGGGGATCTGACAGAGGATCGAGTGATGGATGGAGAACTGTTCGATCAATACAGAACTAGGGTGTGGAGGGCCCTAAGACACGAATATCCAACAAGAATTAATCAGCAGGAGACTGAAAGGGCTCCAGAGACAGACCCACTGATAACAACAATGTTCAGGACAACTCTGGTGGAATCCATGCTAACAGAGGTCAAGAGCAGACTGGACAATGTGGTGGGACTGACATCAAAAACCCACGAGGAATTCTGTGACCATGTTGTCCATGCAGTGGAAGAATATCGAAAAGATGAACAAAGACTGGCAGACCAGGTCAGAGACATTCAGAGAAAGCTGACACAAATGCAGCTGGATGAACTAACAAAAAAGGACAAAAAGACAACACAGGCTCCTCTAACCCTGTCACCTCTACCTGTGCCAGTCACTCATGGAGGCCCGCAACCGCCACCTCAACAGCAGGGTCCAAGGGCACCTGCTCCGCCAGTAGTGAATGTGTATACACAGCAATCCCCGGGAGGCTGGCAAAATAAAATCAACGGAAATGCACCTCGAACACAGGGGTATCAACCGCAGTATCAGGCACGGCAGAATAGAGGTCAAAAAGGACGACCAGGTGCCTGCTGGGGGTGCAGTCAGACAGGGCACACCAGAAGTAATTGTCCTACCAATCCTTGGATGCTTAGGCATCCACAACAGGACAATTGGCAAGGAAATGGTCCCACCTCGGATGCATGGCAGCAATCTCAAACACAGGCTCCACAGGGACCAGTGACCCGCTGGGGAAGACCAAATTAAAGGGACTAGGGATGCCCAGAGAGTCCTAAAGGGGAGGGTCAGTTTACAGCAATAACCATGCAAGCTGATGATGAACCTATGCTACAGGTTTGGGTGAATAATAAAGGCACACCCATGATGATAGATACTGGAGCAATGTCTTCGAGTATAAATCCAAATTTTGCCTCACCTCTCCATGTCATGTAAATTTAAGAAGACAATAGGATTCTTGGGACAAATGCTGCTAATTTCTATGACAGCACCGCTAAATTTAGAAGCAGGAAGGACAACCGCCTGCATACCGGAATTGTAATCAGAACATATTCCAGTAAATTTATTAGGAAAGGATGCACTATGTAGAATGGGTATTCAAATTAAGTATACATTAGAAGGGATAGAAATAGACAGGGAAGGAACAGGACAATAAAAGGTGAAGATTACAGGCAGCAAATATATACAGGCAGAGGCAGACAATGTGTATTGGATAGGAGGTATAGGAGAACTAGTGCAGGAAGTGTTATATTAATGGGATAAGTTTATTATATTTACATTATATAAAATTTAAAGATGAAGAAGAAGTAGCCCTGCAATAGATGACATACTGAGAATGCAACAGAGAGCAGAGAGATATGAGCCAAGTATATCGGGTGAAAGGGGGGAGACAAGAGACACAAATGGATTGCGGAGAACACATGGAGGACTGGTAGTAGCTCTACTTGTACTGTTGAAATTACTTTTTTCCACTACAAACTTCATAAGAGAACGGAGGAAACTCCATAAGAGAACGGAGGAAACTCCATAAGAGAACCAGAGGAAACTCCATAAGAGAACCAGAGGAAACTCCATAAGAGAATGGAGGAAACTCCATAAGAGAACCAGAGTAAACTCCATAAGAGAACCAGAGGAAACTCCATAAGAGAATGGAGGAAACTCCATAAGAGAACCAGAGGAAACTCCATAAGAGAACCAGAGGAAACTCCATAAGAGAACCAGAGGAAACTCCATAAGAGAACCAGAGGAAACTCCATAAGAGAATGGAGGAAACTCCATAAGAGAACCAGAGGAAACTCCATAAGATAACCAGAGGAAACTCCATAAGAGAACGGAGGAAACTCCATAGGAGAACCAGAGGAAACTCCATAAGAGAATGGAGGAAACTCCATAAGAGAACTAGAGGAAACTCCATAAGAGAACCAGAGGAAACTCCATAAGAGAACCAGAGGAAACTCCATAAGAGAACAGAGGAAACTCCATAAGAGAACCAGAGGAAACTCCATAAGAGAACCGGAGGAAACTCCATAAGAGAACGGAGGGAACTCCATAAGAGAACCAGAGGAAACTCCATAAGAGAACCAGAGGAAACTCCATAAGAGAACGGAGGAAACTCCATAAGAAAACCGAAGGAAACTCCATAAGAGAACGGAGGAAACTCCATAAGAGAACGGAGGGAACTCCATAAGAGAACCAGAGGAAACTCCATAAGAGAACGGAGGAAACTCCATAAGAGAACCGAAGGAAACTCCATAAGAGAACCAGAGGAAACTCCATAAGAGAACCAGAGGAAACACCATAAGAGAACCAGAGGAAACACCATAAGAGAACCAGAGTAAACTCCATAAGAGAACAGAGTAAACTCCATAAGAGAACAGAGTAAACTCCATAAGAGAACAGAGGAAACTCCATAAGAGAACCAGAGGAAACTCCATAAGAGAACGGAGGAAACTCCATAAGAGAACCAGAGGAAACTCCATAAGAGAACCAGAGGAAACTCCATAAGAGTTAACTAAGGTAAAGTGTAATGTGTAATGTGTTACAGTCTACCACCCATAAAGGGTTAGCTGTATCAGTTTTTTAATTACCCACCAGTTTGTTTCCTGATGGAAAAGTATTGCCCAACTTAGGGAATGTTCACAGGATTGATAACTGTTCTGGGGAAAACAAGATGGAAACATCAGGGCTTCGTTTCCAAGAGTCTTCTTAAAAACCTGATCCAGACCACTCATAGAGCAGCCAAAGTGCATTGTTGGATGTTTTTTGCCCTTTTTTACCCGCTAAACATAAAATCAATTTCTTTAGGTTTTAATGTGACCACAGAATCAAAACAAAGTTGACTACAAATTGTAACGAATGCCCCGCGCAGAGCAACGGGCCCTCCTCCTCTCCAGCGATCATCCTAACCGGCGGTCGGGGGAAGATGGTAGCAACACCCTAATGACCCACACCTGTTCCACATTGATCATCAGAGTCACTATTTAACCTTGTGTATTTTGTTTCAACCCTTGCGGGTTATTGTCTTTGTGTGTTGCTGTTATTAAATAAATGTTCATCGTCAAAAACTATTCTCTGTTTATCTTTCGCCTCTTCACTCACTTTCACCACTCGCAATATCACAGAATAACCCGCCAACCAGAGGCACCTTTTTTCACTTACCTGTCTTCGTCTGCACCGTTTTTCTAACTCTCTCTCTCTTTTCCTCACTCTTCCCTAGGTCTCCATGGACGGGCGCGGGGAGGGAGCTGGGCCACCCGGTCAGCACCAGAGCTGGAGGAGAGACTCAGAGCCATGGAGGAACAGGTTGGTGGTCTGTGGTCTGATGTCCCAAACGGCTGCACGACTGGGCGGGGAACACCCGGTGGATCCAGCTGGAGCCACAGCGTCCCCAGCACCCGGTCGTGTAGAGTCTCGTCACGTCCCGGGGGGAGAACTCCGGAGAGCAATCCCAGAGAAGTATGATGGCAATCCGGAGGGTTGTCGTGGGTTCCTTCTCCAATGCGAATTGTATTTGGGCGACCTGCCAGTGTCGGATTCGGAGAAGGTGCGCACGATGATCACTCTCCTCACGGGGCATGCACTCAACTGGGCAACGTCACTGTGGGGGAGCGGGGCTGCGGAGTTACGGTCAGTTCAGTTTCCATGTTCATCGATCAGTTCCGAGCTGTATTTGACCATCCTGCGGAGGGGAGAGATGCGGGCGAGCGGATTATGCGCCTGGAACAAGGAAAGGGCACGGCCTCCGAGTAAGCCAATCCATGACGCTGGACGCCTACATCGCCCGGGCTATTGCCATCAACGGCCAGCTCCGGGACAGTGACCAGCTGGCGCGCCGCGCACATCTTCCCCTTCCTCGATCAGAGCCGGAACATGAGCCGATGGAGGTGTGAATTACGAGGCTCTCCGCAGAGGAGAGAGAAAGGCGGAGTCGTCAGGGACTGTGCCTTTACTGCGGAGAACGCAGGAAAGGGGTAAGTGGCTGGGGGGTTCAGACGGGCACAGTAGGTGTTTCTAAAACTGTTAATATTGCCTTTCTGTTGCCCAGTTGTGCTCTCCGGTAACTTCCCCAATCATGTGTCCACAGCCCTGATTGACTCCGGGGCTGCGGGGAGTTTCATTGACCGGACCCTGGTTGACGCTCTCCGGCTGCTGTTGCGCCGGTTGAGGTCCTTTATGCCAGTTCACGCTCTGGATGGTCGGCGGGTGGGTTCCGGTTCCATTACTCACGTGACCCGTCCTGTCACTCTCACCATTCATGGCTGCCATCGAGAGAGACTGGAATTGTTGGTGATCTATTCCTCCATACATCCGGTCATCTTGGGACTTCCTTGGCTCCAGCAGCATAACCCCAACATCAGCTGGAGCACACAAAGGATCCTGGGATGGTCGGATAAATGTAGGAGGACCTGTATCACACCTACGGTAGGGGCAAAATCGGTAGAGAGCCCTGAGAGCACCCTCACGGGGAACATTCCGCCAGAATACGAAGATCTGCGCGGGGTGTTCTCTAGAGAGAAAGCCAAATGTCTTCCTCCACACCGTAAGTGGGACTGTTCCATTGACCTCATGCCACCTCCCCGTAGACGTATCTATCCGCTCTCTATGGCCGAAACGGATACTATGGAGTGCGACATATTCGCCATTCTACATCCCCTTCTTCAGCCAGTTTCTTCTTCGTGAAGAAGAGGGACGGGGGTTTGAGGCCGTGCATTGATTATCGAGGACTGAATGAGGTAACGACGAAGTTTCGATATCCAATGCCCCTCGATCCTGCGGCCATAGAGCAGCACCGGGGGGCGCCATTCTTCACCAAGCTAGACCTCCGGAGTGCATACAACCTCATACGAATCCGGGAGGGAGACGAGTGGAAGACCGCATTTAGCACGGCGTCAGGTCACTATGAATACCTAGTGATGCCATACGGACTCGCCAATGCCCCAGCGGTATTCCAGTCGTTTCTGAATGAGGTATTTCGAGAGATGTCGGGTAGGTATGTTGTAGTGTATATTGACGACATACTAATCTACTCCCCGACATTCTCAGAACACGTGACACACGTTCGTGCTGTCCTCCAACGACTATTACAGAATCATCTGTACGTCAAGGAGGAAAAATGCGCCTTCCACCAGAGGAAAAAAATGCGCCTTCTCTTTCCTAGGATATCGTATTGCTCTGGAGGGGGTGAAGATGGAGGAGTTAAAGGTGGAGGCAGTAGGGTCATGGCCAGTCCCAAAAAACATCAAAGGACTACAAAGCTTCCTCGGTTTCGCCAACTTCTACCGCCGGTTCATCAAGGGCTACAGCTCCATAGCCGCGCCACGAAACATGCGTTTCCCAAAACACTACGCAGAGTGAACATTCGCTAAATGTATTGTTAAACCATGCACTGATACTGAGGGGATTGAAGGAAAAGCAGCGCTGCTTTCGGATCGGCATTCTCCATTTCAATCTTACCATAACATTAGAAATATTCCACAATACTGACGGCGGATCAACTACTAAAGCTATGTTACCACCTATGGCGGTTTATTATGCTTACCTAATAATTAACTACATCACAGATTGGCCTGTTTCTACATATCATGAAATTCACTACATGACCAAAAGTATGTGGACTCCTGCTTGTCGAACATCTCATTCCAAAATCATGGGTATTAATATGGGGTTGGTCCCCCCTTTGCTGCTATAACAGCCTCCACTCATCTGGGAAGGCTTTCCATTAGATGTTGGAACATTGCTGCAGGGGACTTGCTTCCATTCAGCCACAAGAGCATTGATGGGGTCAGGCACTGATGTTGGGCAATTAGACCTGGCTTGCAGTATTATTACTGCAAGCCATTCCAATTCATCCCAAAGGTGTTCGATGGCATTGAGGTCAGGCCTCTGTGCAGGCCAGTCTTGTTCTTCCACACCAATCTCTACAAACCATTTCTGTATGGACCTCACTTTGTGCACGGGGGCATTGTCATGCTGAAACTGGAAAGTGCATTCCCAAAACTGTTGCTACAAAGTTGGAAGCACAGAATCGTCTAGAATGTCATTGTATGCTGTAGCGTTAAGATTTCCCTTCACTGGAACTAAGGGGCCTTGCCCGAACCATGAAACAGCCCCAGACCATTGTTCCTACTCTACCAAACTTTACAGTTGGCACTATGCATTGGGGCAGGTTATAAGGGCACAAGGCGAGACCCAGATGCAGACACAGGAGGCAGATGGTTTAAGTTCCGATATTTATTTATTAAGGCACAAGGCAAAAGGCAGGTCAGGGAAGTTCATAAACCAGAGCAGAGTCCAAACAGTACAGGGCAGCAGGCAGGTTTGAGGTCAGGGCAGGAAGAATGGTCAGGCAGGAGGGCTCAGTGTCAGGACAGGCAAGGGTCAGAACCAGGAGGACTAAGAGAAACAGGGACTGGGAAAAAAAGGAGCTGAGAGAAAACCGCTGGTTGACTTGGATAACAAGACAAACTGCCACAGAGAGACAGAGAACTCAGGTAGAAATACACAGGGGATGATGAGCAACATCTTGTGGGGGTGGAGACAAGGACAAGGACAGGTGAAACAGATCAGGGCGTGACACAGGTTCTCCTGACATCCGCCAAACCCAGATTCGTCCGTCGGACAATTACAGCTGAAGCATGGTGAAGTGTGATTCATCACTCCAGAGAATGCGTTTCCACTGGCGGTGAGTTTTACACCACTCCAGCCGACACTCAGCATTGCATTTATGGCAAATCTATGGTGAGATGATTGTCTTTCCACTTCCTTATTATGGCCCCAACAGTGCTCACTGGAACATTCAGAAGCTTAGAAATGCGCCTATAACCAATGCCATCATTATGTTTTGCAACAATTAGGTTGCGAATGTCTTGAGACAGCTCTTTGCTTTTACCCATCATGAGATGTGTCTTGTGTGACACCTTGGCAATGAGACCTTTTTGTAGGCCATCAGTTGGGACTGAACCAGCTGATATTAATTTGCACTGACAGGGGGCTGGATTGTTTTTTAATTACTGATAGTTTTCAGCTGTTGTCTTGGCTTTCCATGCCTTTTTGAACCTCCCTTTCTTCATGTGTTCAATACTTTTTCCCTGTGTCATTTCACATTATTACACATAACTTAATTTCTGAACTTATTTGTTTTGGTTTCTTTGAATGTATGGATTACTTGGGTTGATAGATAGATAGATAGATAGGTACTTTATTGCTCCCCCGGGGGGGAAATTTCATTGTCAAGCAGCTACAACAAAACACAGGGCAGGTGCAAAATGCCACAACGAAAGTACACAAAAGACAGATACACGGTACATGATACATAGAGCGGCAGTATGAAAAAGTATAGAAATACAAGATATCTGGAGTGCAAAAAAAAGCTATAAAAGGACATTGCATAGTATGAGTGGTTGGCTGAATATGTACACTATACATTGGTGGATGTTGGATGGTTAACTATACTATACAGGTCGATGGCAGAGAAATACTTCAGTAGCTAAAAATGCGTATGATATGAGCGAGGGTAATAATAGTTTACTTAATAGACAGACTGGGTAAATGAACAGGTAAGTGAAAATTTTGCATGGTTAAATTAGCTGTACAGTTAGGTATACAGTTATATTTACAGATAAGTGAATACTTGCATGTTTACACAAACTGTACAGGTAAATGACAGGAAGAGATACTTTAATAGCTAAATGTGTGTATGATATCATTTGGGGTAATAATAGTAATTCCCTTAAAATACAGTCCTTAGTGCGCAGGGTTTAATTACAGACAACTGCACTTATTGCACATTCGATATACTAAAAGCAATGAGAAAAGGTGCAACTGGCAGGATACTAACATGCATTCCTGAGTGAATGCCTACGTCCAATAATTACTTACAATATTGCATGTGATATAATATAACAACTGTACATGAGTATGTATATACAGACCTGTATGAATAAATAGGTCCTGAGTGGATGAGTGCTGACGGACCAGAGTTACTCACGGATGGATGCATAATTGTTAAACTAGGTCCTAGCACACCAACAGTTCCAGATCTATGTTGCCGACGGCACGGCACCCGGTGAGGCATTATATAGTCTCATAGCCGCCGGCAGGAAGGACCTCCTGTAGCGCTCTCTGGCACACCGTGGTGGGATCAGTCTGTGACTGAAAGTGCTCCTCTGCGTCATAACCATAGCGTGCAGAGGGTGGGTGACGTTGTCCATGATGGCCAGCAGTTTGGCCAGTATCCGTCTCTCCGCCACCTCCTCTAGAGTGTCAAGGCTCATCCCCAGGACAGAGCTAGCCTTCCTGATCAGCTTATTTACCCGAGAAGCATCACCGGCTTTGATGTTTGCTCCCCAGCACACCACTGCAAAAAAAGATGGCACTGGCCACCACAGACTGGTAGAAGGTATGCAGTAGTTTACTGCACACGTTGAAGGACCTGAGCCTCCTCAGAAAGTAGAGTCGGCTCTGGCCCTTTTTGTACAGGGCCCCGGTGTTACCAGCCCATTCCAGTCTGTTGTCCATATGGACACCCAGGAACTTGTATGACTCAACCATTTCCACATCCATCCCCTTTATAGGGACTGCAGTCAGTTGTGCCTTGGTTCTCCTGAAGTCCACCACCATCTCCTTAGTTTTGCTGATGTTGAGCTGAAGGTGGTTCTGCTCACACCACAACACAAAGTCACTGATTGTGCTCCTGTACTCCTTCTCCTGCCCACCCCTGATACACCCTACAATAGCAGAGTCATCCGAGAACTTCTGTAGGTGGCATGTCTCAGAGTTATATCTGAAGTCTGAGGTGTAGAGGGTGAACAGGAAGGGGGACAGGACCGTACCCTGGGGGGCCCCTGTGTTGCTAACAGCCCGTTCTGACACACAGCTCTGTAGTCGCACAAATTGTGGCCTACCGGTCAGGTAGTCCGTGACCCAGGAGACTAAGGGTGCTTCCACTTTCATCCTCCTCATCTTCTCACCCAGTAGCAGGGGCTGAATGGTATTGAAGGCACTGGAGAAGTCAAAAAACATGACCCTCACAGTGCAACCTGCGTTGTCCAGGTGAGAGTAGGCCCTCTGCAGAAGGTAGATGATTGCATCATCCACCCCGATGTTGCGCTGGTATGCAAACTGCAGGGGGTCCATTGATGAACACACCAGGGGTCTGAGGTGAGCGAGGACTAACCTTTCCAGGGTCTTCATGTCCCTGTGCTGTGGATGTTTTCCACAGCACAGGGACCCTTTCTAGGCTCAGGCTAAGGTTGAAAAGACGCTGGAGTATTCCACACAGTTGGTCAGCACAGACCCTCAGCACCCTTGGGCTGATAGATAGATAGATAGGTACTTTATTGATCCCCCGGGGGGGAAATTTCATTATCAAGCAGCTACAACAAAAACACAGGGCAGGTGCAAAATGCCACAACGAAAGTACACAAAAGACAGATACACGGTACATGATACATAGAGCGGCAGTATGAAAAAGTATAGAAATACAGGATATCTGGAGTGCAAAAAAAAGCTATAAAAGGACATTGCGTAGTATGAGTGGTTGGCTGAATATGTACACTATACATTGGTGGATGTTGGATGGTTAACTATACTATACAGGTCGATGGCAGAGAAATACTTCAGTAGCTAAAAATGCGTATGATATGAGCGAGGGTAATAATAGTTTACTTAATAGACAGACTGGGTAAATGAACAGGTAAGTGAAAATTTTGCATGGTTAAATTAGCTGTACAGTTAGGTATACAGTTATATTTACAGATAAGTGAATACTTGCATGTTTACACAAACTGTACAGGTAAATGACAGGAAGAGATACTTTAATAGCTAAATGTGTGTATGATATCATTGGGGTAATAATAGTAATTCCCTTAAAATACAGTCCTTAGTGCGCAGGGTTTAATTACAGACAACTGCACTTATTGCACATTTGATATACTAAAAGCAATGAGAAAAGGTGCAACTGGCAGGATACTAATATGCATTCCTGAGTGAATGCCTAGGTCCAATAATTACTTACAATATTGCATGTGATATAAAATAACAACTGTACATGGGTATGTATATACAGACCTGTATGAATAAGTAGGTCCCGAGTGGATGAGTGCTGACGGAACAGAGTTACTCACGGATGGATGCATAATTGTTAAACTAGGTCCTAGCACCCCAACAGTTCCAGATCTATGTTGCCGACGGCACGGCACCCCGGTGAGGCATTATATAGTCTCATAGCCGCCGGCAGGAAGGACCTCCTGTGGCGCTCTCTGGCACACCGTGGTGGGATCAGTCTGTGACTGAAAGAGCTCCTCTGCGTCATAACCATAGCGTGCAGAGGGTGGGTGACGTTGTCCATGATGGCCAGCAGTTTGGCCAGGATCCGTCTCTCCGCCACCTCCTCTAGAGTGTCAAGGCTCATCCCCAGGACAGAGCTAGCCTTCCTGATCAGCTTATTTACCCGAGAAGCATCACCGGCTTTGATGTTTGCTCCCCAGCACACCACTGCAAAAAAGATGGCACTGGCCACCACAGACTGGTAGAAGGTATGCAGTAGTTTACTGCACACGTTGAAGGACCTGAGCCTCCTCAGAAAGTCGGCTCTGGCCCTTTTTGTACAGGGCCCCGGTGTTACCAGCCCATTCCAGTCTGTTGTCCATATGGACCCCCAAGAACTTGAATGACTCAACCATTTCCACATCCATCCCCTTTATAGGGACTGCAGTCAGTTGTGCCTTGGTTCTCCTGAAGTCCACCACCATCTCCTTAGTTTTGCTGATGTTGAGCTGAAGGTGGTTCTGCTCACACCACAACACAAAGTCACTGATTGTGCTCCTGTACTCCTCCTCCTGCCCACCCCTGATGCACCCTACAATAGCAGAGTCATCCGAGAACTTCTGTAGGTGGCATGTTTCAGAGTTATATCTGAAGTCTGAGGTGTAGAGGGTGAACAGGAAGGGGGACAGGACCGTACCCTGGGGGGCCCCTGTGTTGCTAACTGCCCGTTCTGACACACAGCTCTGTAGTCGCACAAATTGTGGCCTACCGGTCAGGTAGTCCGTGACCCAGGAGACTAAGGGTGCTTCCACTTCCATCCTCCTCATCTTCTCACCCAGTAGCAGGGGCTGAATGGTATTGAAGGCACTGGAGAAGTCAAAAAACATGACCCTCACAGTGCAACCTGCGTTGTCCAGGTGAGAGTAGGCCCTCTGCAGAAGGTAGATGATTGCATCATCCACCCCGATGTTGCGCTGGTATGCAAACTGCAGGGGGTCCATTGATGAACACACCAGGGGTCTGAGGTGAGCGAGGACTAACCTTTCCAGGGTCTTCATGATGTGGGATGTTAGCGCTACAGGTCTGAAGTCATTCAGGACAGTGGGGTGTGCCTTCTTGGGCACTGGGACGAGGCAGGATGTTTTCCACAGCACAGGGACCCTTTCTAGGCTCAGGCTAAGGTTGAAAAGACGCTGGAGTATTCCACACAGTTGGTCAGCACAGACCCTCAGCACCCTTGGGCTGATGCCATCTGGGTCCGCCGCTTTCCACTGATGTAGTCTCTCCAGCTCTCTCTTCACTTGGTTGGTGGTGAAAGCCAGCCCAGGTAGGGAGGTGGGGGGAAGGGGGGTGTTGAGGATCAGTCCAGGGGGGGCAGGGGCGGAGGTGGGGTCACTGATTGTCTCAGCAGAGGTGCTGTGAGCAAAGTGGGGGTGGGATAGCCGTGAGGGTGTGTGGTCTGGGGAGCTGGAGGGGAGGTGGACAGGGCCAGTATCGAACCTGTTAAAAAATTGGTTCAGCTCATTGGCTCTGTCCTGGGTCCCCTCCGTCTGCCCACTGTTTGACTTTTTGAAGCCAGTGATATTTCTCATACCCTTCCACACCTCTCTCACCTGGCTCTGCCTCAGCTTGTCCTCCATCTTCTCCTTATACACTCTCTTCCCCTCAGCAATCCGCAACTTCAGCTCCCTCTGGACGCATTTCAATTTGTCCTTGTCCTTCTCCTTGAAGGCCCTCTTCTTCTCATTCAGCAGGGCCTTCAGGTCGCTGGTGACCCAGGGTTTATTGTTTGGGAAACAGCGTACCTTCCTGGTGGGTACAGTGTTGTCTACACAAAAATTAATATAGTCTGTTATGCAGTCAGTGAGTCCATCGATGTCCTCCCCATGAGCCTCACAGAACACATCCCAGTCTGTTGTTTCAAAGCAGTCCTGTAGGGCCTCATTCGCCTCCGGGGACCATCTCCTAATAGTCCTGGTGGTTGCAGGCTGCTGTTGGACCATAGGCCTGTAGAGTGGGGTGAGGTGGACAAGGTTGTGATCCGATCTACCGAGGGGAGGGAGTGCAGTGGAGTTGTATGCATCCTTCACATTAGCATATAACAAGTCCAGAGTTTTATTATTCCTGGTTGGGCACTTCACGAACTGTTTGAACGTGGGCAGCGTGGAAGAGAGAGATGCATGGTTAAAATCCCCCGAAATTGCAAAGAAAGCACTGGGATGCGCTGTCTGTAACCTCGCGATAACAGAGTGGATGACGTCACACGCTGCGTTTGCGTCAGCAGAGGGCGGGATGTAAACAATAACAGCAATGGCCGCCGTGAATTCCCTAGGTAGATAGTAGGGTCTCAGGCTAACGGCTAACAGTTCAATGTCCGGGCTACAAAACTTTTCCTTAAGAGTAATATGGTTCGGATGACACCATCTGTTGTTAACTAATAAAGCCAGCCCACCACCCTTACTCTTACCGGAAGAGACGCGATCCCTGTCCGCTGTGATGGTCTGGAAACCGTCGATAGTGACGTTCTGTATGGGGATGTTATCGTTCAGCCAAGTCTCAGTAAAACACATTAGGCTAGCTTCCCGATAAATCCTTTGTCCACGAACAAGTCCCGCCAACTCATCCATCTTGTTATGTAGACACCTCACATTGCCCATAATAATAGATGGTATAGCCGGCTTGTACTTGAACCTCCTCCGCTTTGCCTTACATTTCAATCCCGCCCTGCATCCACGGCGTCGTCTTTTCAATTCGTCCGGAATATCAAACTTTTCCCTGGGGAGCAGCAGCGCTGCGTGGGCTAAATCCAGGAGCTGGGCTCTGCTGTAAACAATAACAGTTGACGACTCCTGTCGACGTTCAGCTGCGATAAAATCCATAAAATCCATAATCCTGAACTGTTATAGTTCGACTGTAGCAAAATAAAAAATAAAACTAAAGAAAATAGACGAAAATAGACGAAAGAAAACGAACTAAAACAACAATTAATGCACGAACAACGGGAGCTGCTTAACAGGCGACCACTCAGGGCGGCGCCAATGGGGAGTGTTACCAACATCTGGTGAAACTTTTGCGACCTGTATGCTCTCGTTGGCTGGCCTTCATTATATATTCGTCGCCAAACCCACTGGCTCCAGGTCATCTATAAGTCTTTATTAGGTAAATCCCCGCCCTATCTCAGCTCACTGGTCACGATAGCAACTCCCACCCGTAGCATGCGCTCCAGCAGGTATATCTCACTGGTCACCCCCAAAGCCAACACCTCCTTTGGCCGCCATTCCTTCCAGTTCGCTGCTGCCAATGACTGGAACCAATTGCAAAAATCATTGAAGCTAGAGGTTCCTATCTCCCTCAATAACTTTAAGCATCAGTTGTCAAAGCTGCTTATCGATCACTGCACCTGTATATAGCCCTTCTGTAAATAGTCCACACTACTACCTCATCCCCATATTCTATATATTTTTGTTATTTTCACAAATCTTGCACTCCAGTCTATTCACAAATCTATTTGCACATCATAATTTGCACATCCTTCATTCCTGTGTTAATGATGATAATCTGTAATTTATTTCACCACTATGGTCTATATATTGTCTTCCTAACCTTACTACATGTTGCACTACATTTTGCACTCTGTATATAGATTTTCTATTGTGTTTTTGACTATGTTTGTTTACTGTGTAAGTCTGTGTTGTTTTTGTCGCACTGCTTTGCTTTGTCTTGGCCAGGTCACAGTTGTAAATGAGAACTTGTTCTCAACTGACCTACCTGGTTAAATAAAGGTTAAAAAAATTAAAAAAAAATTAAAAATTCATGTCAATAGCACCTTTGGAAATATATTTACTGAGAAAAATGGTGACGTGTTCAAAACCTATTTCACCCGCTGTATATTAAACCTAATGGTGTCGTTGAAATAATATGCCAGGGTAAAAGGAATTAGTGATAAAAGTATTTTACTCAAATCAACGACTGAAGATAATCAAACAATAGGTTAGTACTGCCACAAAAGTAGTACTGCCACAAAAGTAGTACTGCCACAAAAGTAGTACTGCCACAAAAGTAGTACTGCCGCCATAACTTGGTGGCAAGACATGGTTATCTGTATACTAATCCTAACCCTGTAGTTAATGTAACTATGCAAATATTCACTTACACCTACATTTAACTGTACATTTACCTGGTGGCAACACATGGTTATCAGTATACTAACCCTAACCCTGTACAGTTAATGTAACCATGCAAAATATTCACTTACACCTACATTTAACTGTATATTTACCTGTACAGTTAATGTAACCATGCAAATATTCACTTACACCTACATTTAACTGTACATTTACCTGTACAGTTAATGTAACCATGCAAAATAATCACTTACATGTACATTTAACTGTATATTTACCTGTACAGTTAATTTAACCATGCAAATATTAACTTACCTGTTAATTTAACCAGACTGCCCGCCTGCCTTCCTGCCCGCCTGCCTTCCTGCCCGCCTGCCTTCCTGCCCCCCTGCCTGCCCGCCCGCCTGCCTTCCTGCCTGCCCGCCCGCCTGCCTTCCTGCCCGCCCGCCTGCCTTCCTTCCTGCCTGCCTGCCCGCCCGCCTGCCTTCCTGCCTGCCCGCCTGCCTTCCTGCCCCCCTGCCTGCCCGCCCGCCTGCCTGCCTGCCTGCCCGCCCGCCCGCCCGCCCGCCCGCCTTCCTGCCTGCCCGCCCGCCTGCCTTCCTGCCCCCCTGCCTGCCCGCCCGCCTGCCTTCCTGCCTGCCCGCCCGCCTGCCTTCCTGCCCATCTAGTAGGCCTACTTGAATTTGAAATGTTCCTATTGGTGGTTCAATAAACCCCATCCTATCACATCTTTGGATTTAGTGATTTAAGAAATGTAAAGACTAATTAATTCATGCTCATAAGTTTCAGTGAAACAACAAACTCATTTGAATCCTAAAATCAGAGTTTTGTTGGCTATTTATGACTGACTAAATTAAACTCGAAGTTGAACAATCATCCGTTTGAAGGGTCTTTGGTCAGCAAATTAGCATAATAAGATACTTAGTGGACACCATAGCGTGCAAATTGTTTACAAAGTGAACTAAAACCATTTCTCATAGAATGAAATGTTGAAATCATCCATGAATGATACGATAAAGCAATTTACTACTCAGATATATAATATATAATATATACAACCCTAACCCATGGGGACAGTTATTAACGTGATGACGACAGCAACTAATGTGCATTAGTTTTACTGACCATAGTAGCACCGATTCTGTACCAGCATTGACTGGCGAGCGGACATGTAGCACTCAACCTGAGGATTCTCTTAGGTTCGCTGACGTTATACAAAATAATTAACATTATTTTGTATATCTGTAAAGTATATTCAGTTTATTCCATGCAGATGTGTGCCAAGTGAGAGAGAGTTGAAAGCAAACACACATCGAAGCAAATTGCCTGCTCAATTTATTGTGTCCTCATACACTTTATACGTCTGGAATTTGTATTCTGGAAATAATTAGAAAGTGATGCATTTATGATTAAACAAAGCAATGAAAGAAAAAAGTAAACATGGCTAAAGTCATTGGTGCAATCTATAACCTATAATCTATAATCTCTAATCTCTAATCTATCATCTATAATCTATAATCTACAATCTCTAATCTATCATCTACAATCTATAATCTATCATCTATCATCTATCATCTATAAGACTATTGTAGCCAGGGCAACAAGTCATTGATGCAATCTATAAGGCTCATATTCTTTCCTTTAGTTACTCGCTGAAGTATGAAATCACAGTAGCCAGGGCAACACGTCACCATACCCCTGGACGGGTCACACCTGTGACATTGGCAAAGTACTAAACCTCACCTGTCTACAGTATGTCAGATCTAACAGGAACATGTGTGCTGACAGTAAGTACCAGAGGATCCCAAGGGAGAGGAAGTAGGTATTCACTAACCCTAACCCCACCTGTCTACAGTATGTCAGATCTAACAGGAACATGTGTGCTGACAGTAAGAAAGTACCAGAGGATCCCAAGGGAGAGGAAGTAGGTATTCACTAACCCTAACCCCACCTGTCTACAGTATGTCAGATCTAACAGGAACATGTGTGCTGACAGTAAGAAAGTACCAGAGGATCCCAAGGGAGAGGAAGTAGGTATTCACTAACCCTAACCCCACCTGTCTACAGTATGTCAGATCTAACAGGAACATGTGTGCTGACAGTAAGAAAGTACCAGAGGATCCCAAGGGAGAGGAAGTAGGTATTCACTAACCCTAACCCCACCTGTCTACAGTATGTCAGATCTAACAGGAACATGTGTGCTGACAGTAAGAAAGTACCAGAGGATCCCAAGGGAGAGGAAGTAGGTATTCACTAACCCTAACCCCACCTGTCTACAGTATGTCAGATCTAACAGGAACATCATCTTTCATGATGTATGCAGTGTCTACCTTCATTGTTACTGATGGAAGAAAATGACTGTGTCTGAAAGCTCTTCTACGAGCAGATTAGAAATGTTTTTAAAGAAAAAGAAATGTTAATGTTTGCACAGCATTTTCAACTAGTAATCTCTGTTCCTACTAAGCCTGCTAAACCAGTTTTCCCAAGTCAGTGATTATTATGGAGATATCTAGGGTACATAGTTAAAAGTAATGTCATGTTTTGATTAAACATTTACTGATAGTCATTGTCAATAAGTTGAATAAAACAATGATTCATTTAAATAAAATGAAACCCCAATATCATACTGCATCAATAACGGTTTTCACAATTCTAAAGATAAAAGCAGATAAAAGCAGTTTAGTTTCAAGTTTGTATTTATTTATATAGCACATTTAAAAACAGCAAACAGGGCTGACCAAAGTGCTGAACAATACACAAGATAAAGAACAAGGACAAACCCCACATTCATGACTGAAGCTCACAATGAATTAAAAGCTAAAGAAGAAAAATAGGTTTTAAGAGAGGATTTAAAAACCGTTAGAGATTGAGCCGCTCTGATGTAAACCGGAAGGCTGTTCCACAGCCTAGGGCCAGCAATCGCAAAGGCTCTGTCCCCTCTATTCTTTAACCGTGATCTGGGGACAGACAAGAGTCTCTGATCACCAGACCTCAGGTTTCGTGTGGGATTGTGTGGACAGAGTAGCTCAGACAAATAGCTCGGTGCCAGATTATTTACGGATTTAAAAACAAAGAGAAGAATTTTAAACTCAATTCTAAAATGCACAGGTAGCCAATGCCGTGATTTTAAGATAGGTGAAACATGATCAAATTTATGTTTTCTTTTGAGGAACTTTGCAGCAGCATTCTGTACTAATTGGAGATGAGCAATAGAGTGTTTGGGTGAGCCATAGTAAAGAGAGTTGCAATAATCCAACCGTGATGTAATGAGCGCATGGACAGCAATCTCTAAGGTTTTCTCAGAAAGGGAGGATTTGATTTTAGAGAGAAGACGTAGCTGGAAAAAGCAAGAACTAATCATCGCATTTATTTGTTTTTCAAATTTGAGGTTCTGATCCCAGAAAACACCCAAGTTCTTAATGCAAGATGAAGTTGGATAGAGATAATCCAGATCAATGGTACTGCTATTATAGTTGTCATGGGGGCCAAAGACTATAACCTCGCTTTTGGATTCATTCAAAAATAAGAAATTTTGATAAAACCACATTTTTACTTCTTCTAGGCATGCAAAAAGAGATTTCAGAGCAGTATCTTTATTGCATTTCAGAGGCAAATAAATGTGTGTATCATCTGCATAGCAGTGAAATGATACACCATGCTTTCTGAAAATGGAGCCCAAAGGAAGTAAATACAGGGAAAAAAGAATGGGTGCGAGAATAGACCCCTGCGGGACTCCACAGGAGAGTTGGGCTGGCGAGGAAGAAAAATTACCCAGTTTGACAGAGAAACTTCTATTTGTTAGATAAGATCTAAACCAACTGAGGACAGTTCCCTGGATGCCCACAAAATATTCTAGTCGGGATAAGAGAGTTTTATGATCAACTGTATCAAAGGCCGAGGTTAAGTCTAACAGTATTAGGATCACAGAGTCACCAGCGTCAGTCGCTAACAGTATATCATTAGAAACCCTTAATAAAGCAGACTCGGTGCTGTGCAGAGGCTTAAACCCACACTGGAAAGTTTCAAGAATTTGATTTGAGCTAAGAAAAGACTGGAGTTGATTGAGAACCGTTTTCTCCAACATTTTTGTAATAAAAGGAAGGGTCGAAATAGGTAGAAAATTATTAAAATCCCTATCATCAAGTCACCTTGTTAAAAACTTGCACGTGTAAATGTAAGGCTGATTTATTCAGTCCCAACTACCACAGATACAGGGAGCCGCATGCATTTGTTTTGACTCTTACTATTCACCAGACACCTTGTATTATTACAATGATTCTTCATCGTCTGAGCTTTCGGCCACCGTTCGAGCATGTTCAGCATAGTCAAAGGCAGGTAACTGGATACCCAGCTCGTTCCACTTGTTAATGTTCTTCCTCTTTTCATCATACGTCACCAGGAAGTTCTTGACGTGAAGACAAGGACACTCGATTCCACGGTAGAGCATCATTGAACCCCATCTCTACAGGAAGAAATCAATGTGAGGGACGTTTAGCTTGGTAACATGCACTTCTAGTCAGAGATTGACATTAAAGGTTGTCCTATTGCCTGGGGGGGATTTAGGGGCTCCCGAGTGTCTAAGGCACTGCATCTCAGTGCTAAAGGTGTCACTACAGACCCTGGTTTGATCCTGAGCTGTATCACAACCGGCTGTGATCGGGAGTCCCATATGGCGGCGCACAATTGGCCCAGCGTAGTCCGGGTTTGGCCGGGGTAGGCCGTCATTGTAAATAAGAATTTGTTCTTAACTGACTTGCCTAAGTTAAATAAAAAATATAAAAAAATAAACTAAGCAGTCACGCAAGTTGAGCCTGCTCTGAAACAGAAAGAATTCTAGTAGCCTAAAATGGATAATTTGGGTTTCTCCCAAGACAGAAAATGTATAGCATTAATGACAGTCTGTCAAGTTGAGCCTGCTCTGATCTTTACTGATAACAACCAAAATACTAAGAATTCCAGTACTGATGCTTTTGATTCCTCCACTATGTGTAGGTGAAAGGTGGGTCATATACGGCTCTCCTGCATGTAAAAAGCAAATGTACATTTTCAGGCAACCAACAAATACTCCTTACTTGCTAGATGGGCAAGTGACTTTCAGACTTTAATGTCAATTGTTGTCTATTATAGGTCAACACCAACATCTTTCTCTTTACAGAATTAGGACAGGGCATAGGCCTACCTGTCCACAGTCTTTGCATGCAATGAAACCATTGGTCTCGTAGTCCAGTAGCCTCTTAAGAAGTGAGGTGTTTTCTCTTTGAATGAAAAGTTCCCTGTTTAAAGAGAAATCAGACATTGTTTCAATAACAATTTAAATCTGTGTGCGGACTCATGGCAAGCATTTTAAATGTGAATATTGGGGTTTGGGGTAAATCTTTTAGATTTCTAATGCTATGACAACACATCTTCACCAACAACTGTGTACTGTACTGTATATTAGGCTACAAACTTGCATAGGTTTGGTTACTTTGACAAGAGAACAGCTGTTTGCAGCAGAACATACTTAAACTGGGGTGTCACGTTGACTCTGTGCATATTTTCAATGATTTGGACATCTTCCCCAGAGCAGACTGGTTTGTTGCAGCTTCTACAGCTGAACTTCACTTTGGACGGGCTCTCCCTTTTCATTCCTTTCTGTTTCTTCTTGGTTGTTCGCACTCTTTCTTCCATGATCGCCTGAATCTGGAAATCCATAATCTAGAAACAAACAATTCAAATGTAATTAGTAGATGATTTTTTGACATTACTCAACTAGGTTTAAGAAATCACATCAAATCTTAAAATAATTTTGCTAAATTGCAGGAAAACATTTTATTTAATATCAAGCTAGCAGTTAAGATTTGAGAGGAGACTTACCCTCTTCTCATATTCCTCTTGATCCAATTTCCTGACTTTATCGATAGCTTTGCTCATCATCTTCTCACGGTACTCATTGACACTCTCTCGTTCAGCGACCCCAGAACCCTCCCCCGCCACTAAGGTGTAACTGCTGTCCTCGGCTCTGCCTCTGCCTCGGGCCTACAAGACACAAACACAGTGAAAATGTTCTCATTAAACCACGGCAGTGAGTGCTTGAAGTCATGCTAACAGCATGATAATGCGGATTGAGTTACACAGTGAATACATAGTCTGCTAACCAGTGAATACTATTTATTTGAACATCTCACATGGCACATACCAGAGTCAGCAGACGATACAGAATCTAAGTTCATAGTTCTTAATTAATAATGACACTGTGGATATTGACTAATAATTACGTTTTTGGCAAAACCTTTAAATCACTGACCTGAATCATAGCGATCTCATTGGTCACAAGCTCATATCGAATCACAAAGTTACATGCTGCTATGTCCAGACCCTCTTCAGCCACTGTTGTTGCAATAAGCAAGTTGATCTCCGCGTTCTGAAACTTGTTCAAAACATCCCTTTGTTCTGCCTGAAAAACACAAATGTGGGCTAAATAAATGACTGAATAAAATGTAATAAAGCACACCTTTTACACAGTTGAGGATCTACGACCGTGTGCATTAGTCAAACAAAGATCAACCACTTTGATGTAATATTACAATCATCCACTTAAGTACATTTTCACAGTAAATGTTTTCAAAGTAATCTATTTAAGTAAAAAAATGGGAAACTCACAGCAGTCATTGGTTTCACTACACTCTGGCCTCCTCCTCCAATCACATGGCACGCTTTTACTCCGACTTCCTCGAACTTGGAGTTCTCCTGAACCCATTGAGCTAATGCAATGGCACTGCGACGGGTCTTTGTGAAAATGATCCCTCTAGCCTTTTTTCTAGATGTAAACTCATGCAGGATTTTGGTTCTCAGCTTAGATAGGCTATTATTTTCATACTGGGGAAGCTTAGCCAACTCCTGCAGTTTCACTTTGCTATCTGCAAGAAAGTAGATTTTCAAGAAAGCAGTGAAAAATAAACTCCCAGATATCTATGTAAGGCTACTTTACGATGTACTAAAACATTAGATGTACACTAAGCTACCTTTAAAGAGTGTGAAAAGGAATCTCTCTGTGTCAGTCTTAATGATGGCCTCCTTGTCCTCTGGGGCCACTTTCTTCTTCAGCTCCTCGTCAAAGTATTTGTCCAGGAAGCTGAAGGCATCCCACATGCGGATGGTTTTGCCTAGGTACAGGGCCTCGTTGTACTGCCGTAGATGCTCAGCACAAACTCGCACTTTTTGATTTTCCTCTTTTGCAGCTGTAGGAAAACAATGTACACTGAACAACCTATCATTTTATCTACACTGAACAATCTATCATTTTATCTACACTGAACAATCTATCATTTTATCTACACTGAACAATCTATCATTTTATCTACACTGAACAATCTATCATTTTATCTACACTGAACAAAAATATAAATGGAACATGCAACAATTTCAAAGATTTTACTGAGTTACAGTTCATATGAGGAAATCAGTCAGTTGAAATAAATTCATTAGGCCCTAATCTATGGATTTCACATGACTGGGAATACAGAGATGCATCTGTTGGTCACAGATACCTTAAAAAAGGGTGTGGATCAGAAAACCAGTCAGTATCTGTGTGACCACCATTAGCCTCATGCAGCACATCACATCTCCTTCACAGAGTTGATCAGGCTGTTGCCTGTGGAAGGTTGTCCCACTCCTCTTCAATGGTTGTGTGAAGTTGCTGGATATTGTGGGAACTGGAACACGCTGTCGAACACAACAATCCAGAGCATCCCAAACATGCTCAATGGGTGACATGTCTGGAGCGTATGCAGGCCATGGAAGAACTACTACATTTTCAGCTTCCAGGAATTGTCATGCTGAAACATAGTGGCGAATGAATGGCATGACTATGGAACTCAGGATCTCATCACGGTATCTCTGTACATTCAAATTGCCATCGATAAAATGCAATTGTGTTAATTGTCCGTAGCTTATGCCTGCCCATACCATAACCCCACCATGGGGCACTCTGTTCACAACGTTGACATCAGCAAACCGTCCATACAATAACCCCACCGCCACCATGGGGCGCTCTGTTCACAACCTTGACATCAGAAAACCGTTCAACCACACAACGCCATACAGCTGTCTGCCATTTGCCCGGTACAGTTGAAACCGGGATTCATCTGTGAAGAGCACACTTCTCCAGCGTGCCAGCGGTCATCGAAGGTGAGCATTTGCCCACTGAAGTCGGTTACGACCTGAACTACAGTCAGGTCAAGACCCTGGTGAGGACGACGTGCACGCAGATGAGCTTCCCTGAGACGGTTTCTGAGAAATTCTTTGGTTGTACAAACCCACAGTTTCATCAACTGTCCGGGTGGCTGGTATCTGACGATCCCGCAGGTGACGAAGCCGGATAAGGAGGTAGTTACGTGTGGTCGGTGGCTGCGAGGTCGGTTGGACATACTGCTAAATTAAATAAAATAAAAAAATAAGTTTGAGGCGGCTTATGGTAGAGAAATGAACATTGAATTCTCTGGCAACAGCTCTGGTGAAAATTCTTGCAGTCAGCATGCCAATTGCACCCTCCCTCAAAACATCTGTGGAATTGTGTAGTGTGACAAAACTGCACATTTTAAGTGACATTTCATTGTCCCCAGCACAAGGTGCACCTGTGTAATGATCATGCTGTTTTATCAACTTCTTGATATGCCACACCAGTCAGGTGGATGGATTATCTTGGCAAACGAGAAATGGTCACTATGTCACGATGTGGTGTGAAGGCAGACCAAGGCACAGCGTAGTTGTAGTTCGACATATTAGATTTAATAAGTATACTAAATGCAAACTAACAAAATAAGACAAAGTACTTACTAGTACCGGCACAAACACTCCATCAACATCAACTGACATATAAGACAATGAACCACACCCAGGTATGGAACATAACTAACTTAACGCTTAGCAGCTGCCTCTAATTGGGGACCCAACACAAAACACCACAGACATAGAAATACTAGATCTGTCAGGCTCTGACCATGGCTAAATAGAGGAGCCAAAGGCTTCCCTATGGCCAGAGCCTGACACACTAAAAGGGATGTAAACACATTTTAGAGAAAAACGATTTTTGTCTGTCTGGAAAATTTTGGGGATCTTTTATTTCAGCTCATGAAACATGGGACTAACACTTCACATGTTGCATTTATATTGTGTTCAGTATATTTCAGAATGTATTCAGACCTCATGACATTTTCCACATTTTGTTACTTTACAGACATTACAGAAATACCTTATTTAAATAAGAATTCAGACCCTTTACTATGAGACTCGAAATTGAGCTCAGGTGCATCCTGTTTCCATTGATCATCCTTGAGATGTTTCTACAACTTGATTGGAATTCACCTGTTCACCTGTGGTAAATACCTGTCTATTTATTCAGTTATCAGTAGCCCGCCAGTACAGTAGAACATGAAAATAAATGTGTTCCCTCACCATTTTGTTCTTTCTGGACCACCCACTGCTCATAGTTCTGGGTGCCTAGGTCACAGGTAGGGTTCAGTTCAGCATTGATGTGGATGGTATTCATGATTCCTTTGATAACATCGCCAAAGGGATCCTGACAAGAGATAATGATACAGATTTAAGTACATAAATATAAGTCTGCACTGTTACACATGTGGATTTTCATGAAATAATAGGTATACTCTTTCTACTGGGAATAAAAAAAAGAGTACCTCTTTTCTCTCTTCAGCAGTGGCAATTCTTTTGTGTGGTTCTTTTTTGTTTTCCCCAAGATCCCCTGTCATTATTTTGTATGCGTCCAAGTTTGCACAGATCTACAAAAGACAGAACATGAGTTGAATGAATGAGCAAAAACATACAATGAGGTTTCACATTTATTAGAAACCATCTACCTTTGTATTAAAGATCAGTCACAATGCTTAGCAATGCAATACTTCCAAAGTAGAGCAGAGTATTAACTGAATGAGGGAGGGAGGAGAGTGGGAGGGCAGGAATGAAAATTATGAGGGTGTGTGTGTCTAGAGAGAGAGAATAAAAAAAGAGGGAGAGTAAAAAGAGATGTAGCCAAGTAGTGCATGGTATTGACTCGTAGAATGTCTAGTAGTGCATGGTATTGACTCGTAGAATGTCTAGTAGCGCATGGTATTGACTCGTAGAATGTCTAGTAGTGCATGGTATTTACTCGTAGAATGTCTAGTAGTGCATGGTATTGACTGGTAGAATGTCTAGTAGTGCATGGTATTGACTCGTAGAATGTCTAGTAGTGCATGGTATTGACTCGTAGAATGTCTAGTAGTGCATGGTATTGACTCGTAGAATGTCTAGTAGTGCATGGTATTGACTCGTAGAATGTCTAGTAGTGCATGGTATTTACTCATAGAATGTCTAGTAGTGCATGGTATTTACTCGTAGAATGTCTAGTAGTGCATGGTATTTACTCATAGAATGTCTAGTAGTGCATGGTATTTACTCGTAGAATGTGCTCCTCGGCTTTCCCTATTTTCTTGGCTCCCCCGACGCCGGGTGAGGCGGTCAAGCCCAGGATCTGTGGGATGGCCACTGTTTCCTTCTGCTCTTTCTTTAACTTGGCGTTCTTGTGCTTCTGCTTCAGGTAGCGGATCATGATGTGGTTGTAGACTCCTCCCTTCTGTGTGTGGTGGCACTCATCGATCACAATCAGGGACAAATCTACACATCAGAAACAAGGAGCACATACACTCACGACATCGTTGAAGTTATCAGAAAGACAAATGAAACGTCAGAACGTGTCATATAATTGATATTGGAGACAGCTGGTGGACATTTACACCTATTACTCATTCAACAATCTAAAACCGTCTTGACCCTCAGACTGTAGAAAAGTCTCTGCCGAGGCCAGCTTGGTTTGCTAAAGTCAGATTGTCCCATTACATTGTGCCGTGGGTCGGGTTACATCGCTGTAGGGTTCCTAGGAACACTAGTTTGCTCCATCTTTACTAACTGTATTCAACATCTCCTTAGTTTGATCTACCATAATGCTAGTGTTCTGAATTACACCCTCTCTTGTCTGCCTCTGTGTCTGAGTCCCTCCCACACTAACTACCACTTTTCTAGGAAGTCTACAATGCAGTTTCCACCAAACTGCATGACTGCTGTGTCGCTAGAGTCCATTTCTCAGAAAGGTTTAAACGTGCATATCACAGCAATGAGAGATGTGTGATGAGGTATGAACATTCACAAATACAACTTTAAACAGGAGTGCTACAAATCCCTTCCCCAGAGGTTATAAAAGTCTGGAGTGGAACATTCAGTCTGATGCAGTGACAGAGGCTCTCATGTGAATTTGATCAGCCACACACTGATGGCTTGAACAGACGTGTGGCCTGGAAAGCACCAGAAAAAAAACTAATCCTCTCAGGCGTTTCAACAAACAGCATATGTGACACTGAGGGATATTCCACCTTGGACTGGGGAGTGCCAACAAGAGCAAGCAGGAGAGCCGGAAGCAACTGACTGACAAGAAACTGTCAATTGAATTCTCAGAGGAAACGCACTGTCCTCCTGTTTACTTTCCATTCCAATTCCAAACCCCGTTAACGTCCAAAACCCACGGTCTATGATGTGCATAAACATGCCTAGCTAGCCTAGCTAGCCTAGCTACCTGTAGATATGTTTCCCATTAACTTTACTACCATCCAGATGTAGTAATTCAGGAAAATGATGTCAAACCTGAAAGTTGAATCCCATCGTCATCTCCACTGTGAGCCCTTTCCAAGTAGTTCTCCAGAATCTGTGCTGTACAGATGATGATATCATTTTTCTGGACAATCTCTGTGAAGGAGATTTTGAGCTGGGAGTCCCCACTGACCCTCTCAACTTTGTATTTGTTTTTAAGGAACTTCCAGAACTCTGTGGAGTAGTGCTGCTCTACCAGGGGCACCTGAAGGAGAACATATCATTATTAGAAAGACGAGAGATTATTCACATTCAATATGTGAGGGTCTGCCTCTAAAAAGAATGCTATACTGTATTTCTCACTGTCAGTATGTCGTTAGCTCGTGCATATGCACAGTTCTTTATGTTTCAGTAGTACAACTTAGACTAGACTGATAACACTGAAGTGGTGGAATGTCTCCACGAACGCTCCGTCTGTCGTCCCTTAACTCTGCATTGTGAAACATACTTGTAGGATGTGCATCGTTTATATGCAGTGCTTGACTTGGGCAGGAACTCACCAAAGCTGAGTACCAGCACCTACATTTTTTTAACTGCTTGAGCTCCTGCACCTCATATAAGACTAGCTCAAAAGTATTGTGGAGATCCTGCACATCATATAAGACTAGCTCAAAAGTATTATGGAGATCCTGCACATAAATATAAACAGTATCAGCCAAACTGAAATGTTGTAAAGTGGTGCATTTTATTAATCTTAAACATCATTATTTGTGAAGAGTAGAGAGACAATGTGCCAGTACTGCACTGTGCTAGCAGCTTTCTTTGTGATCTCTATAGGCCTAGTTACAGTATGTTACTACGCACACATATAGTACAGACAAGTAGTGTGCACAGGACATTGTATGGGAAACTGGAGTACCTTGTTAACCAAGACAACCACTTTCCCTGGTCGTCCCTCTTTCCCCCTGCTGTCCAGATGTTCTTTGGTAATATAGACAGCAACTCTGGTTTTACCACTTCCTGTTGGGAGGCATATGATGACGTTTTTTCCCTCCAAGGCGGGCCTGGCAACGGCCATCTGATAATCTCGAAGAACAATGTCAGCTTTTTGGGGGCTTTCAGCAGCAGCAGCAGTGCAGTCTGTAGAGTAGAGCAGAAGGGAGAGGTTCATTTCAAAACACAACACATTGTCCACATCAGCACCCTGAAAACCCTTCTTTAACCTGTCTCCTCCCCTTCACCTACATTGATTTAAAGTGGATTTAACAAGTTACATCAATAATGGGTCATAGGTTTCACCTGGATTCACCTGGTCAGTGTATGTTACAGAAAGAGCAGGAGTGCTTAAGGTTTTGTACACTCAGTATATAACTACATGGAAAACGTTTTAATCTCCCTACACATGCATTGTTAGAGGTCTCAGTCTTGTCTTAAGTAACATTATTAAATTGGACTCCTGCAACACAAAACTATGGAGCTGGAGAGATATGGTGTCCTAAACTCAATAGGAAATAGACTGAACTTTGTCGTCTTCTGGTCTTTTATCAGCAAATCCCAGACTTATTAGAGAGGAAATTCTTCCATTAGCCATGGCTAATGCCATGTCAACAAGGTATGAATCCCACACAGACTGTTTTTCCACCTAGGTGTCTGGTTAGGTACACTCTCCTTCCAGACTCACATTAACCATCTCCAATCCAAAATGTAATCTAGAATTGGCTTCCTATTTTGCAACAAAGCCTCCTTCACTCATGCTGCCAAACATGCCCTTGTAAAACTGACTATCCTACCGATCCTTGACTTCAGCGATGTCATTTACAAAATAGCCTCCAACACTCTACTCAGCAAATTGGATGTAGTCTATCACAGTGCCATCAGTTTTGTTACCAAAGCCCCATATACTACCCACCACTGAGATCTGTATGCTCTCGTTGGCTGGCCCTCACTACAGATTCGACGCCAAACCCACTGGCTCCAGATCATCTATAAGTCTTTATTAGGTAAATCCCTGCCTTATCTCAGCTCGCTGGTCACCATAGCAACACCCACCCGTTGCATGCGCTCCAGCAGGTATATCTCACTGGTCACCCCCAAAGCCAACACCTCCTTTGGCCGCCATTCCTTCCAGTTCTCTGCTGCCAATGACTGGAACGAATTACAAAAATCCTTGAAGCTAGAGGTTCCCATCTCCCTCACTAACTTTAAGCATCATTTGTCAGAGCAGCTTACCGATCACTGCACCTGTACATAGCCCTTCTGTAAATAGCCCACACTACTACCTCATCCCCATATTGTTATTTTTGCTCATTTGCACCCCAGTATCTCTGTTTGCACATCATCATCTGCACATCTATCACTCCAGTGTTAATGCTAATTTGTAATTATTTCTCCACTATGGCCTATTTATTGCCTTACCTTCCTAATCTTACTACATTTTGCACTACATTTGCACTCTGTATATATATGTTCTATTGTGTTATTGACTGTACGTTTGTTTACTGTGTAACTCTGTGTTGTTGTTTTTGTCGCACTGCTTTGCTTTGTCTTGGCCAGGTCGCAGCTGTAAATGAGAACTTGTTCTCAACTGACCTACCTGGTTAAATAAAGGTGAAATATATATACAGTGGGGAGAACAAGTATTTGATACACTGCCGATTTTGCAGGTTTTCCTACTTACAAAGCATGTAGAAGTCTGTAATTGTTATCATAGGTACACTTCAACTGTGAGAGACGGAATCTAAAACAAAAATCCAGAAAATCACATTGTATGATTTTTAAATAATTAATTTGCATTTTATTGCATGACATAAGTATTTGATCACATACCAACCAGTAAGAATTCCGACTCTCACAGACCTGTTAGTTTTTCTTTGAGAAGCCCTCCTGTTCTCCACTCATTACCTGTATTAACTGCACCTGTTTGAACTCGTTACCTGTATAAAAGACACTTGTCCACACACTCAATCAAACAGACTCCAACCTCTCCACAATGGCCAAGACCAGAGAGCTGTGTAAGGACATCAGGGATAAAATTGTAGACCTGCACAAGGCTGGGATGGGCTACAGGACAATAGGCAAGCAGCTTGGTGAGAAGGCAACAACTGTTGGCGCAATTATTAGAAAATGGAAGAAGTTCAAGATGACGGTCAATCTCCCTCGGTCTGGGGCACCATGCAAGATCTCACCTCGTGGGGCATCAATGATCATGAGGAAGGTGAGGGATCAGCCCAGAACTACACGGCAGGAGCTGGTCAATGACCTGAAGAGAGCTGGGACCACAGTCTCAAAGAAAACCATTAGTAACACACTACGCCGTCTTGGATTAAAATCCTGCAGCGCACGCAAGGTCCCCTTGCTCAAGCCAGCGCATGTCCAGGCCCGTCTGAAGTTTGCCAATGACCATCTGGATGATCCAGAGGAGGAATGGGAGAAGGTCATGTGGTCAAAAATAGAGCTTTTTGGTCTAAACTCCACTCGCCGTGTTTGGAGGAAGAAGAAGGATGAGTACAACCCCAAGAACACCATCCCAACCGTGAAGCATGGAGGTGGAAACATCATTCTTTGGGGATGCTTTTCTGCAAAGGGGACAGGACGACTGCACCGTATTGAGGGGAGGATGGATGGGGCCATGTATCGCGAGATCTTGGCCAACAACCTCCTTCCCTCAGTAAGAGCATTGAAGATGGGTCGTGGCTGGGTCTTCCAGCATGACAACGACCCGAAACACACAGCCAGGGCAACTAAGGAGTGGCTCCGTAAGAAGCATCTCAAGGTCCTGGAGTGGCCTAGCTAGTCTCCAGACCTGAACCCAATAGAAAATCTTTGGAGGGAGCTGAAAGTCTGTATTGCCCAGCGACAGCCCCGAAACCTGAAGGATCTGTATGGAGGAGTGGGCCAAAATCCCTGCTGCAGTGTGTGAAAACCTGGTCAAGAACTACAGGAAACGTATGATCTCTGTAGTTGCAAACAAAGGTTTCTGTACCAAATATTAAGTTCTGCTTTTCTGATGTATCAAATACTTATGTCATGCAATAAAATGCAAATTAATTTCTTAAAAATCATAAAATGTGATTTTCTGGATTTTGGTTTTAGATTCCGTCACTCACAGTTGAAGAGTACCTATGATAAAAATTACAGACTTCTACATGCTTTGTAAGTGGGAAAACCTGAAAAATTGGCAGTGTATCAAATACTTGTTCTCCCCACTGTATATATATTTAAACCCATATGTATTGGATCTGCTCACATCAGGCATTCTGCCCAACTTCCAGAGTAGGTAAATTAAAATTAAAATTAAAAAATCCCCAACATGTAGCTGAATATGGTGACTCACTGTCTTGATAGCAGAGTAATGTAAGCAAGATTGAGGTTAACTTAAAATCAAGGTGATACAACAGACACACTGTGGTGTCATCTGAGGCTGGTTTGAGTGACAGGAGCTGTCCACATTGGTGTGTTAGGCTTCACCTGGCTGTGTCCTCCTGTTAGCTCACCTGCCACGTCACATTGTCGTCCCATGACTCATCACTCCACATCATCCTCATGATGTCACAGAACCCTTCTGGCGGATTCATAGCATAAATATTAATTGACTGATTTATAAATGCCTATTAAAGTGAACTAATTGGTCACCTTTTTTATGTGAATGATGAACCCAAGGCATCACTGTCAAACATACATTCAAGCCTCTTCCTGATATGAACAATAAAGGAGAGGCTTCCTGGAAAACTCAGACCTATGTACGGTTACGTGTATGTTCAGTTTCGGGCCCAACACTCTAACCACTAGGCTACCTGCCGCCGCCTGCCCTATGTACACAAAGCAATAACAGGTCATATTACTAAACAAATGTGATGATGAAAGTGAAATGAAACACCACTTCTATTTGGTAAAATGCTATTTCATATTACTGAACCATAACCATGTAACAACATCCAACTCTTCTGTTAGTACCTTTACAGAAACTAAATACCATGTGTTCTTTAACCTGTGTGGCTCAATGATACACAAGGAAAATATTCTCTGAGCCAAATAGGATTGGCTCTAGGAACTCTTCCATTTAAACTTACTTTCATCATTGTGTTTGGCGCCGCCCTGAGTGGTCGCCTTTTAAGCAGCTCCCGTTGTCCCGTTGTTAATTGTTGTTTTAGTTCGTTTTCTTTCGTCTATTTTCTTTAGTTTTATTTTTTATTTTGCTACAGTCGAACTATAACAGTTCAGGATTATGGATTTTATGGATTTTATCGCAGCTGAACGTCGACAGGAGTCGTCAACTGTTATTGTTTACAGCAGAGCCCAGCTCCTGGATTTAGCCCACGCAGCGCTGCTGCTCCCCAGGGAAAAGTTTGATATTCCGGACGAATTGAAAAGACGACGCCGTGGATGCAGGGCGGGATTGAAATGTAAGGCAAAGCGGAGGAGGTTCAAGTACAAGCCGGTTATACCGTCTATTATTATGGGCAATGTGAGGTGTCTACATAACAAGATGGATGAGTTGGCGGGACTTGTTCGTGGACAAAGGATTTATCGGGAAGCTAGCCTAATGTGTTTTACTGAGACTTGGCTGAACGATAACATCCCCATACAGAACGTCACTATCGACGGTTTCCAGACCATCACAGCGGACAGGGATCGCGTCTCTTCCGGTAAGAGTAAGGGTGGTGGGCTGGCTTTATTAGTTAACAACAGATGGTGTCATCCCAAACATATTACTCTTAAGGAAAAGTTTTGTAGCCCGGACATTGAACTGCTAGCCGTTAGCCTGAGACCCTACTATCTACCTAGGGAATTCACGGCGGCCATTGCTGTTATTGTTTACATCCCGCCCTCTGCTGACGCAAACGCAGCGTGTGACGTCATCCACTCTGTTATCGCGAGGTTACAGACAGCGCATCCCAGTGCTTTCTTTGCAATTTCGGGGGATTTTAACCATGCATCTCTCTCTTCCACGCTGCCCACGTTCAAACAGTTCGTGAAGTGCCCAACCAGGAATAATAAAACTCTGGACTTGTTATATGCTAATGTGAAGGATGCATACAACTCCACTGCACTCCCTCCCCTCGGTAGATCGGATCACAACCTTGTCCACCTCACCCCACTCTACAGGCCTATGGTCCAACAGCAGCCTGCAACCACCAGGACTATTAGGAGATGGTCCCCGGTGGCGAATGAGGCCCTACAGGACTGCTTTGAAACAACAGACTGGGATGTGTTCTGTGAGGCTCATGGGGAGGACATCGATGGACTCACTGACTGCATAACAGACTATATTAATTTTTGTGTAGACAACACTGTACCCACCAGGAAGGTACGCTGTTTCCCAAACAATAAACCCTGGGTCACCAGCGACCTGAAGGCCCTGCTGAATGAGAAGAAGAGGGCCTTCAAGGAGAAGGACAAGGACAAATTGAAATGCGTCCAGAGGGAGCTGAAGTTGCGGATTGCTGAGGGGAAGAGAGTGTATAAGGAGAAGATGGAGGACAAGCTGAGGCAGAGCCAGGTGAGAGAGGTGTGGAAGGGTATGAGAAATATCACTGGCTTCAAAAAGTCGAACAGTGGGCAGACGGAGGGGACCCAGGACAGAGCCAATGAGCTGAACCAATTTTTTAACAGGTTCGATACTGGCCCTGTCCACCTCCCCTCCAGCTCCCCAGACCACACACCCTCACGGCTATCCCACCCCCACTTTGCTCACAGCACCTCTGCTGAGACAATCAGTGACCCCACCTCCGCCCCTGCCCCCCCTGGACTGATCCTCAACACCCCCCTTCCCCCCACCTCCCTACCTGGGCTGGCTTTCACCACCAACCAAGTGAAGAGAGAGCTGGAGAGACTACACCAGTGGAAAGCGGCGGGCCCTGATGGCATCAGCCCAAGGGTGCTGAGGGTCTGTGCTGACCAACTGTGTGGAATACTCCAGCGTCTTTTCAACCTTAGCCTGAGCCTAGAAAGGGTCCCTGTGCTGTGGAAAACATCCTGCCTCGTCCCAGTGCCCAAGAAGGCACACCCCACTGTCCTGAATGACTTCAGACCTGTAGCGCTAACATCCCACATCATGAAGACCCTGGAAAGGTTAGTCCTCGCTCACCTCAGACCCCTGGTGTGTTCATCAATGGACCCCCTGCAGTTTGCATACCAGCGCAACATCGGGGTGGATGATGCAATCATCTACCTTCTGCAGAGGGCCTACTCTCACCTGGACAACGCAGGTTGCACTGTGAGGGTCATGTTTTTTGACTTCTCCAGTGCCTTCAATACCATTCAGCCCCTGCTACTGGGTGAGAAGATGAGGAGGATGGAAGTGGAAGCACCCTTAGTCTCCTGGGTCACGGACTACCTGACCGGTAGACCACAATTTGTGCGACTACAGAGCTGTGTGTCAGAACGGGCAGTTAGCAACACAGGGGCCCCCCAGGGTACGGTCCTGTCCCCCTTCCTGTTCACCCTCTACACCTCAGACTTCAGATATAACTCTGAAACATGCCACCTACAGAAGTTCTCGGATGACTCTGCTATTGTAGGGTGCATCAGGGGTGGGCAGGAGGAGGAGTACAGGAGCACAATCAGTGACTTTGTGTTGTGGTGTGAGCAGAACCACCTTCAGCTCAACATCAGCAAAACTAAGGAGATGGTGGTGGACTTCAGGAGAACCAAGGCACAACTGACTGCAGTCCCTATAAAGGGGATGGATGTGGAAATGGTTGAGTCATACAAGTTCTTGGGGGTCCATATGGACAACAGACTGGAATGGGCTGGTAACACCGGGGCCCTGTACAAAAAGGGCCAGAGCCGACTCTACTTTCTGAGGAGGCTCAGGTCCTTCAACGTGTGCAGTAAACTACTGCATACCTTCTACCAGTCTGTGGTGGCCAGTGCCATCTTTTTTGCAGTGGTGTGCTGGGGAGCAAACATCAAAGCCGGTGATGCTTCTCGGGTAAATAAGCTGATCAGGAAGGCTAGCTCTGTCCTGGGGATGAGCCTTGACACTCTAGAGGAGGTGGCGGAGAGACGGATCCTGGCCAAACTGCTGGCCATCATGGACAACGTCACCCACCCTCTGCACGCTATGGTTATGACGCAGAGGAGCTCTTTCAGTCACAGACTGATCCCACCACGGTGTGCCAGAGAGCGCCACAGGAGGTCCTTCCTGCCGGCGGCTATGAGACTATATAATGCCTCACCGGGGTGCCGTGCCGTCGGCAACATAGATCTGGAACTGTTGGGGTGCTAGGACCTAGTTTAACAATTATGCATCCATCCGTGAGTAACTCTGTTCCGTCAGCACTCATCCACTCAGGACCTACTTATTCATACAGGTCTGTATATACATACCCATGTACAGTTGTTATATTATATCACATGCAATATTGTAAGTAATTATTGGACCTAGGCATTCACTCAGGAATGCATATTAGTATCCTGCCAGTTGCACCTTTTCTCATTGCTTTTAGTATATCAAATGTGCAATAAGTGCAGTTGTCTGTAATTAAACCCTGCGCACTAAGGACTTTATTTTAAGGGAATTACTATTATTAGCCCAATAATATCATACACACATTTAGCTATTATAGTATCTCTTCCTGTCACTTACCTGTACAGTTTGTGTAAACATGCAAGTATTCACTTATCTGTAAATATAACTGTATACCTAACTGTACAGCTAATTTAACCATGCAAAATTTTCACTTACCTGTTCATTTACCCATTCTGTCTATTAAGTAAACTATTATTACCCTCGCTCATATCATACGCATTAGCTACTGAAGTATTTCTCTGCCATCAACCTGTATAGTATATTAACTATCCAACATCCACCAATGTATAGTGTACATATTCAGCCAACCACTCATACTACGCAATGTCCTTTTATAGCTTTTTTTTGCACTCCAGATATCCTGTATTTCTATACTTTTTCATACTGCCGCTCTATGTATCATGTACCGTGTATCTGTCTTTTGTGTACTTTCGTTGTGGCATTTTGCACCTGCCCTGTGTTTTTGTTGTAGCTGCTTGATAATGAAATTTCCCCCCCGGGGGATCAATAACGTACCTATCTATCTATCTATCTATCTATCTATCTATCTTTCATTCTGTCATATTGGTTGATTGATATTGGCAGGTTATTATGAAATGTTATGAGGACATGATGTAATGTAAGACTAACATCACAGCAGGTTGTTATGAATGTTATGAGGACATGATGTAATGTAAGACTAACATCACAGCAGGTTGTTATGAATATAATGAGGACATGATGTAATGTAAGACTAACATCACAGCAGGTTGTTATGAATATAATGAGGACATGATGTAATGTAAGACTAACATCACAGCATGTTGTTATGAATGTAATGAGGACATGATGTAATGTAAGACTAACATCACAGCAGGTTGTTATGAATGTTATGAGGACATGATGTAATGTAAGACTAACATCACAGCAGGTTGTTATGAATGTTATGAGGACATGATGTAATGTAAGACTAACGTCACAGCAGGTTGTTATGAATATAATGAGGACATGATGTAATGTAAGACTAACATCACAGCAGGTTGTTATGAATATAATGAGGACATGATGCAATGTAAGACTAACATCACAGCATGTTGTTATGAATGTAATGAGGACATGATGTAATGTAAGACTAACATCACAGCATGTTGTTATGAATGTAATGAGGACATGATGTAATGTAAGACTAACATCACAGCATGTTGTTATGAATGTAATGAGGACATGATGTAATGTAAGACTAACATCACAGCAGGTTGTTATGAATGTTATGAGGACATGATGTAATGTAAGACTAACATCACAGCAGGTTGTTATGAATGTTATGAGGACATGATGTAATGTAAGACTAACATCACAGCAGGTTGTTATGAATGTTATGAGGACATGATGTAATGTAAGACTAACATCACAGCATGTTGTTATGAATGTAATGAGGACATGATGTAATGTAAGACTAACATCACAGCAGGTTGTTATGAATGTTATGAGGACATGATGTAATGTAAGACTAACATCACAGCAGGTTGTTATGAATGTTATGAGGACATGATGTAATGTAAGACTAACATCACAGCATGTTGTTATGAATGTAATGAGGACATGATGTAATGTAAGACTAACATCACAGCAGGTTGTTATGAATGTTATGATGTAATGTAAGACTAACATCACAGCAGGTTGTTATGAATGTAATGAGGACGTGATGTAATGTAAGACTAACATCACAGCAGGTTGTTATGAATGATATGAGGACATGATGTAATGTAAGACTAACATCACAGCAGGTTGTTATGAATGTTATGAGGACATGATGTAATGTAAGACTAACATCACAGCATGTTGTTATGAATGTAATGAGGACATGATGTAATGTAAGACTAACATCACAGCAGGTTGTTATGAATGTTATGAGGACATGATGTAATGTAAGACTAACATCACAGCAGGTTGTTATGAATGTTATGATGTAATGTAAGACTAACATCACAGCAGGTTGTTATGAATGTTATGAGGACGTGATGTAATGTAAGACTAACATCACAGCAGGTTGTTATGAATGTTTTGAGGACGTGATGTAATGTAAGACTAACATCACAGCAGGTTGTTATGAATGATATGAGGACATGATGTAATGTAAGACTAACATCACAGCAGGTTGTTATGAATGTTATGAGGACATGATGTAATGTAAGACTAACATCACAGCAGGTTGTTATGAATGTTATGATGTAATGTAAGACTAACATCACAGCAGGTTGTTATGAATGATATGAGGACATGATGTAATGTAAGACTAACATCACAGCAGGTTGTTATGAATGTTATGAGGACATGATGTAATGTAAGACTAACATCACAGCAGGTTGTTATGAATGTTATGAGGACGTGATGTAATGTAAGACTAACATCACAGCAGGTTGTTATGAATGTTATGAGGACATGATGTAATGTAAGACTAACATCACAGCAGGTTGTTATGAATGTTATGAGGACATGATGTAATGTAAGACTAACATCACAGCAGGTTGTTATGAATGATATGAGGACATGATGTAATGTAAGACTAACATCACAGCAGGTTGTTATGAATATAATGAGGACATGATGTAATGTAAGACTAACATCACAGCAGGTTGTTATGAATGTAATGAGGACATGATGTAATGTAAGACTAACATCACAGCAGGTTGTTATGAATATAATGAGGACATGATGTAATGTAAGACTAACATCACAGCATGTTGTTATGAATGTAATGAGGACATGATGTAATGTAAGACTAACATCACAGCAGGTTGTTATGAATGATATGAGGACATGATGTAATGTAAGACTAACATCACAGCAGGTTGTTATGAATATAATGAGGACATGATGTAATGTAAGACTAACATCACAGCAGGTTGTTATGAATGTAATGAGGACATGATGTAATGTAAGACTAACATCACAGCATGTTGTTATGAATGTAATGAGGACATGATGTAATGTAAGACTAACATCACAGCATGTTGTTATGAATGTAATGAGGACATGATGTAATGTAAGACTAACATCACAGCAGGTTGTTATGAATGTTATGAGGACATGATGTAATGTAAGACTAACATCACAGCAGGTTGTTATGAATGTTATGAGGACATGATGTAATGTAAGACTAACATCACAGCAGGTTGTTATGAATGTTATGAGGACATGATGTAATGTAAGACTAACATCACAGCAGGTTGTTATGAATGTTATGATGTAATGTAAGACTAACATCACAGCAGGTTGTTATGAATGTAATGAGGACGTGATGTAATGTAAGACTAACATCACAGCAGGTTGTTATGAATGATATGAGGACATGATGTAATGTAAGACTAACATCACAGCAGGTTGTTATGAATGTTATGAGGACATGATGTAATGTAAGACTAACATCACAGCATGTTGTTATGAATGTAATGAGGACATGATGTAATGTAAGACTAACATCACAGCAGGTTGTTATGAATGTTATGAGGACATGATGTAATGTAAGACTAACATCACAGCAGGTTGTTATGAATGTTATGAGGACATGATGTAATGTAAGACTAACATCACAGCAGGTTGTTATGAATGTTATGATGTAATGTAAGACTAACATCACAGCAGGTTGTTATGAATGATATGAGGACATGATGTAATGTAAGACTAACATCACAGCAGGTTGTTATGAATGTTATGAGGACATGATGTAATGTAAGACTAACATCACAGCAGGTTGTTATGAATGTTATGAGGACGTGATGTAATGTAAGACTAACATCACAGCATGTTGTTATGAATGTAATGAGGACATGATGTAATGTAAGACTAACGTCACAGCAGGTTGTTATGAATATAATGAGGACATGATGTAATGTAAGACTAACATCACAGCAGGTTGTTATGAATGTTATGAGGACATGATGTAATGTAAGACTAACATCACAGCAGGTTGTTATGAATGTTATGAGGACATGATGTAATGTAAGACTAACATCACAGCATGTTGTTATGAATGATATGAGGACATGATGTAATGTAAGACTAACATCACAGCAGGTTGTTATGAATGTTATGAGGACATGATGTAATGTAAGACTAACATCACAGCAGGTTGTTATGAATGTTATGAGGACATGATGTAATGTAAGACTAACATCACAGCAGGTTGTTATGAATGTTATGATGTAATGTAAGACTAACATCACAGCAGGTTGTTATGAATGATATGAGGACATGATGTAATGTAAGACTTACATCACAGCAGGTTGTTATGAATGTTATGAGGACATGATGTAATGTAAGACTAACATCACAGCAGGTTGTTATGAATGTTATGAGGACGTGATGTAATGTAAGACTAACATCACAGCATGTTGTTATGAATGTAATGAGGACATGATGTAATGTAAGACTAACGTCACAGCAGGTTGTTATGAATATAATGAGGACATGATGTAATGTAAGACTAACATCACAGCATGTTGTTATGAATGTAATGAGGACATGATGTAATGTAAGACTAACATCACAGCAGGTTGTTATGAATGTTATGAGGACATGATGTAATGTAAGACTAACATCACAGCAGGTTGTTATGAATGTTATGAGGACATGATGTAATGTAAGACTAACATCACAGCATGTTGTTATGAATGATATGAGGACATGATGTAATGTATGACTAACATCACAGCAGGTTGTTATGAATGTAATGAGGACATGATGTAATGTAAGACTAACATCACAGCAGGTTGTTATGAATGATATGAGGACATGATGTATTTACCTTGGTTTCACAGTAACTTGTTGCAGTTACTGCTAACATGACCCCCATTTTCTCCCAAACACAATACAATAGAGGCAGGATACTTGTCTACATGATTAAGCATGAATTGAATGTAGTAAAAATAACATTAACTAATTTCCTTCAACATTAGCAGTTACTGCCTTTTTGCTTGGTAGGGCAGCGTTATGGGCTACACTCTTAGAAAAAAAGGTAGGGCAGAATAGCAGACTGGATTTCATTGCACATTTGGCCTTCATTTGAGCAAGCTTTGCAAGCTCCCTCTCCTTCTCCTACATAGTTTTAACATTTACTCACTCATTCCAAAAAGTGTTCAACTGATTCCACCATTATCGTTTCAAGATGAATGCTAACAGACACAGTACAAGTGCTGTTAATTTAATCCAGAGCTGCCAACTGCAGACTAGAGTGAGGGATGGCTTAGAACTCCCCTTCAAGTGGGTCTTTGATGGTTCCCCACTTTGTACAAGGTGGAGGAGTTCAGTAGGACTATATTTGTGATTGACTGATGACTAGCAACACTTCAAACTGTTTTAAAAAGAGCCTCTGCTATGGATCTAACATGAATTCCAACTGCATTATTTTCTAAGGTCATGTCAGATACAGTATCTAACTTTTGTTAAAATAATGATTATGGGTTGAGCTATTTTCCCCAAAATGCTGCACTTGAAACAGAACAGGACAACAAGGTAAATTAAATATTACCTGACATTGAGAGATTCAAGCTATTTTCAGGTTGCCCATTTTCCACTTGTTCTTCTGGGCCACTATATAGGTCTAAAAATATCAAATAATAATTAATTACACAACTGACATGTTAATCATGTAATCCATCTCAATGTGTTATTTTCACCTTAATGGCTTAACATTTGTTTACACAGATTTTATACTGAACACAATATAAATGCAACATGTAAAGTGTTGGTCCCATGTTTCATGAGCTGAAACAAAAGATCCCAGAAATGTTCCTTACTCATAAAAAGCTTATTTCTCTCGAATTTTGTGCACAAATTTGTTTACATCCCTTTTAGTGACCATTTGTCCTTTACCAAGATAATCCATCCACCTGACAGGTGTGGCATATCAAGAAGCTGATTAAACAGCATGATCATTACACAGGTGCACCTTGTGCTGGGTACAATGAAATGTCACTTAAAATGTGCAGTTTTGTCCCACAACACAATGCCACAGATGTCTCAAGTTTTGAGGGAGCGTGCAATTGGCATGCTGACTGCAGGAATGTCCGACAGAGCTGTTGCCAGAGATTTTAATGTTAATTTCTCGACCATAAGCCGCCTCCAACGTCATTTTAGAGAGTTTGGCAGTACGTCCAACCGGCCTCATAACCGCAGCCCAGGACCTCCACATCTGGCTTCTTCACCTGCGGGATCGTCTGAGAGGGGGGAGGGAGGGGCTGCTGAGGAGTATTTCTGTCTGTAATAAAGCCCTTTTGTGGGCCTGGCTCCCAAGTGTATGGGCCCCTGCCCAGTCATGTGTAATTCATTTTTTCAATTGACTGATTTCATTATATGAACTGTAAAATTGCTGAATTTGTTGCATGTTGCATTTATATTTGTGTTTAGTATAAATACTGTATTTACTGCTATGAACTCATACTGCTTCAGTGTTTCAAAATTGTGTCTCCAATGCACCTTCCTCTACTTACATCTCCTCAAAGGTTGAATATCCAACCCGGGCCCGTATTCATAAAGCGTATCAGAGAAGGAGTGCTGATCTATGAACAGGTCTCCCCGTGTCTATTCATTCTAATCTAAAATGCTAAACTGACCCCAGATCAGCACTCCTACTATGTGACGCTTTATGAACAAAAGGCCCAGTACTTCAACCTTGACTCTCATGATCAATGCTGTAAAGGTCAGTAAAAGGGTATGACTGTGTTATATTGCACCTGCAGTTACTGAGGCAGCCACTGAAGGTTCACCCAGATGCATGCTGGTCACACTAATGTCCAGTTTCTCCAGCTCTGGGAGAACAGATTTCTCTGCTGCTTCTACAGGCCCCTCCTCCACCATGTGGTCCACATTCACATCCATCAGGACACCTAGCTCATCACTCACACCCACCACTGGCTCTAGAAAAAGGAAGCGGAACAGTTCAAAGACCAACCACCCTCATCATACGTCATATCTGGTGTATTGCTCATGTTATAAATGATATCATGATGAGAAAAAGACAGGGATAGGCTAGTCAATATTTACAACTTATTCATAGCAAGTATTCCTCACAACATCTATTCAAGTTCAAAGGAGCATGGTTTAGGCTAGTATGAAGGGCAATATATGGGCAAACTATGAATCCTTACCTATCAGGTTATCACCAGGTGTCTCCCCTGTCAGTTCTTTAAACAGGTCAGAGTGTTCAGTGTCCTGTAACACCTTCAAGAAGATGGAGAACCATCCTGGTGGGAATCTCACGATTCTCCTGAGAAGTTCACGAGCACCGCCCATATTTCCTCGGTTTTGACATTCACTTAATATCTAGAACAGAAATAGAATGGGTTAAATATGAGAGTTATGTACATTGCAGTTAGTGGCATTAGTCTGCCCTCATCTGGTCCAAAGATGTATTACATACATACACTAAGTGGCCAGTTAATTAGGTACACCCATCTAGGACTGGGACGGACCCCCTTTGCCTCCAGAACAGCCTGAATTCTTTGGGGCATTTAAACATTGCTCAATTGGTATCAAGGGTCCTAACGTGTGCCAGGAAAACATTCACAACACCATTACACCACCAGCCTGTACCGTTGACAGCAGACAGGATGGGTCCATGGACTCATGCTGCTTTCGCCAAATCCTGACTCTGCCATCAGCATGACTCAACAGGAACCGGGATTCATCGGACCAGGCAATGTTTTCCACTCCTCAATTATCCAGTGTTGGTGATCGCTTGGCCACTGGAGCCGCTTCTTCTTGTTTTTAGCTGATAAGAGTGGATCCCGGTGTGGTTGTGTTGTACACTGAGCCATTATTTGCCTGTTTGTTGCCTTCAACTTCTCACAAACTAGCTGTTTACGCCCACAGGACTGCCTCTGACAGGATGTTTTTTGTTTGTCATACCATTCTCAGTAAACCCTAGACACTGTCGTGACTGAAAAGCCTAGAAGGCCAGAGGTTTCTGAGATCCTGGTACCGGCATGCATGGCACTGACGACCAAAAGGGTTTCCTCTTATTGTCTATTCCATTCAAATGTGGGTCAAAAGGGAAATAAACACGTTTTTTTGGAGGCGAAGGACACTGTCTACCGGTGTCCTAGCTAGCTGTGTCCTTCGCTCCCGCTTGCCCTTGCCGTTGTTAACAGAACTGCGGGAAAACAATGCCCGACAGGTGGCGGTGAAGGACACGGTCTAACTATGTCCTAGCTATCATTAGCTAGCTAGCTACCTATCCTGCCTGCTGTGCACTAGCTAGCTAACCGTTTATTCTTTTTCAGTGATGAAGACACCGGTAGACAGTGTCCTTTGCCCCCACCTGTCAGCACTGTTTTCCCGCAGTTCTGTTAACGACGGCGAGGGCAGGTGTTCGGCAGGTGGGAGCGAAGGACACTGTGTGCTAACTAGCTAGACAGCTATCTCTAGAAGGACTCCGGTACACAGCAGGCGGTTGGTGGGGGTGACACCGGTCTCACTGCAGAATTAGACGTTCATCCACGTTCTCTAAAAGTCAAATTTCAAAGTGTTTTTGTTGCTCCTGCAGCTCTGTATCAGTCCATTTCTCCAAACATCAAATAGCGTAGGGTTCAAATATAAAGATTCTAACCAGTTTCCACAACTGGGATCGAACATGAACCCTTCTGATACAGAGACATAGGGTTGTTGCTCCTGCAGCTCTGTATCAGTCCATTTCTCCAAACATCACATTTCAAAGTTAAGGGTTAAGTTTAGGCACTCATTCCGAATGGTTAAAGTAAGGGTCAAGGTTTGGGATACAGTTAAAACATTAAATTGACCTTCTGATCCAGAACCATGGGATTACGTCTATCCATCACCTCACACACAACACCCTTGTTACAGAATCCCCCTGCCGAGGGAACTGCGGGACTAATATCCAGCTGTTGCTTATGTCTGGCTGGAGCTGAACTGTCTGACTCTCACCAATCCTTGCCCTTTCTCCCCCTCACATGAGAGATCAATATCTCCTCAAGCTCATGGCTTCAGCCAATTGGACAATATCCATGTGTCTCACCCCTGTGCACCCTCTAGCCATACAGTCTCTCCAGGCCCTAACCCATAACTGAACAGTGTTATTCCAGTCTGTGAGTGTGGGTGAATATATGTGCATGGGATGCGTGACTACAAGTAAGTTGTTGTCACTGCTGTTATCATTGCAGTATGTAGAGTAGCAGTACTCTATGTAGTTATGTTGTTATCATTGCAGTATGTAGAGTAGCAGTACTCTATGTAGTTATGTTGTTATCATTGCAGTATGTAGAGTAGCAGTACTCTATGTAGTTATGTTGTTATCATTGCAGTATGTAGAGTAGCAGTACTCTATGTAGTTCTGTTGTTATCATTGCAGTATGTAGAGTAGCAGTACTCTATGTAGTTCTGTTGTTATCATTGCAGTATGTAGAGTAGCAGTACTCTATGTAGTTATGTTGTTATCATTGCAGTATGTAGAGTAGCAGCACTATATGTAGTTCTGTTGTTATCATTGCAGTATGTAGAGTAGCAGCACTATATGTAGTTCTGTTGTTATCATTGCAGTATGTAGAGTAGCAGTACTCTATGTAGTTCTGTTGTTATCATTGCAGTATGTAGAGTAGCAGTACTCTATGTAGTTCTGTTGTTATCATTGCAGTATGTAGAGTAGCAGTACTCTATGTAGTTCTGTTGTTATCATATGTAGAGTAGCAGTATACAGTCCTTGTTGTTCTATCCCATTATATCATACTTTGCAAATATCTATTCAGGCCAGTGTATTTATCTCCTGTGTAACATATTTACTATATCTCTGTTGCCCAGCGACAGCCCCAAAACATCACTGCTCTAGAGGAGATCTGCATGGAGGAATGGGCCGAAATACCAGCAACAGTGTGTGAAAACCTTGTGAAAACTTACAGAAAACGTTTGACCTCTGTCATTGCCAACAAAGGGTATATAACAAAGTATTGAGATAAACTTTTGTTATTGACCAAATACTTATTTTCCAACATAATTTGCTAATATATTCATTAAAAATCCTGCAATGTGATTTTCTGGAAAACAAATTCTCATTTTGTCTCTCATAGTTTTAAGTGGGAGAACTTGCACAATTGGTGGCTGACTAAATACTTTTTTGCCTCACTGTATCCATGTACATAACCATGTTAATCTTTCCCTGTGTGTTATTAAAGTTCCTCTGTGTGTTAACTCCTGATCTGATGTATTCCTCTCTAACCAGGGCGGTGTCAGTGAGTCACAATCCAGTTAAATAAATAGATCCAGGTCGCTCTTTCAACTCTAGAAAACCCCAAGCCTACTTGATGGTAGTTGCCCCTGCTGGACGGGTTTGAAGGCATTTCCCGACATCCTCAAGACATCGACGTCAATCTTGAGCGGCGTGGTTGCATAGCTAGTTAAAAACTCAGATAATACTGTCATTTCCCTTTTTAACCCACATTTTAATCGCACAGACAATAAGGGGAAACATTGCCATGCAGGTTAGAACTCGATTGCGAGGTGAAATTGCGCCCTTGTCGTACATTTAGGTCATCGTCAATAATGTGAATTAATAAGAGTTTAGGGTATCGACAAGATCCCATATGAACCATACAGTCTACACACAATTACTTACAATTTCACGGTCCTCCGGGGTGAGAATTTCTTTAGTAACACAGTCCAAGCAAACATCCGAAGTCTTCATCCCCAAAAGACTTGGAGACAGAAGTTCTATTAGTCTGACGCAGTAGTCGTTCTCTGCCTCCAGAGAAGGACTTGGAGGACTATCCTCCACGTAGATGGCCGCATGTTTACAACCCCCAGCTGACAGTGCATCCACAAACTCCCTGAACCAACCGTCCGGATGTGGCCGGATCCTGATGATTGTATCAATGAGTAGATCCACTGCCTTTAGATTGCTCTCCGTTCTCGCCTTAGTTCGGATCAAGTCCTTGTGGTCATTGTCTAAGAAGTTCAGGTGATCCAGCACAAACTCGACTTCAATGAGTTTCCGCAACCTAGGCCTGAAGTCCTGAATCAGACTGATGTTGGCGGCGTTATCTTTGTCAGAGGCCATCGATAAGGATTATCAGAGATATACACAAAATACCTGCTACTTTAAAGTCCTGAGTCCCGTAGACAAGCACACGGAAGAGAAGGCTAAATGCAGCGCAATAGTCCAGTCAACCTGCGTCAGCTGGTGTTATCTTCCCAGGAAATGCATCCACTTTCACTTTCGTTTCTCCCTCTGCAGTCTGGTTTCCACTAGTTACCACAGCCACAAAGTCAACATAACCCTAACCCTAAAATGACCTATTTGGTCTTAATAAAAGCTTAGGGTTAAGTATAAGGTAAGCAGTGTGGTTAAGGTTAGGTTTAAATAGGTGAGGTTTATTTCTTTGTGGCTGTGGAAACAAGTGACGAGCCTGCAGTCTCGAGGAAGCAGTCCCGCGTAGCTCAGGTGGCAGCGCAAGGCTCTTGCAACGCCAGGGTTGAGGGTTCGATTCCAACTGGGGACTAGTATGAAATGTATGTTACAGAGCGTCTGCTAAACGACGTATAATGTAAATGAACCCCTGTCATGGTTTTGTTTTAACGTGCACTTCCCTTATCCACACTGAAATAATAAATTCAGTAGTCCTCGATCATGATTTAAAATATCTCGCATAACGCATTAGTACACCCTTGTGGTTTATTATATATGTATCTATTGTAGGTCCTAGGATACAACAGTTAATAATATGGAACTAATAAATCCCATCAAAGGATACCTTACAACTTACAATAATAAAAGGTTAGGGTTAGGGTTTAGGGTTAGGGTTTAGGGTTAGGGTTAGGGTTTAGGGTTAGAGTTAGGGTTGGGTTAGGGGTTAGGGTTGGGTTTAGGGGTTAGGGTTAGGGGTTAGGGTTAGGGTTAGGGTTTAGGGTTTAGGGTTAGGGTTAGGTTTAGGGTTTAGGGTTAGGGTTTAGGGTTGGGTTTAGGGGTTAGGGTTAGGGTTAGGGTTAGGGTTAGGGGTTAGGGGTTAGGGTTAGGGTTAGGGTTAGGGTTAGGTTTATGAACAGTGAGTTTATTGATGGTGTTAAACCGTTAGTTGCACGGGCCTATTGCTGCTGCCTTTTCCGTTTGTGTATATTATCCCCCTAGAACCATTGTGTGTGTGTGTGTGTGTGTGTGTGTGTGTGTGTCTACTCCTTGCTGTTGAGTCCAGATGGAGCCAGAGTGTTAAGTTTGTCTATCCATCTGGACTCTGCCGCTCTTCTTTGGGTCTTTGTCCAGGACTCCTGAGACTCCAAACCCGTGATTTGTAGGTTTGCTATGGGGTGTGTCTAGAAGTGTTGGACCAAATGTGTGGGTAGTTTGTTATTGTTTATTGTGTATAAGTGTTGTTTGAGGCGTGTGAGGATGGTATAGCCAGTTTCCCCTACATATATGTTGTGGCATAATGTGCAGGTGATGGCATATACAATGTTACTGCTGTGAATGTTCATTAGTTTTTTGATGGGGATGGAGGTGTGTGTATGTTTGTTGTGTATGTTGGACAGTTGTCTGTAGTACTGGTGCTCAATGGGTAGTGTGGGGGCTGGCCGGTTGGAGAACTTGGCGTGAACCAGAATGTCCTTTAGGTTGGGGTTTCTACGGAAGGCTGAGATGGGTCTGAATGGTTGGAGTGGGGGGGAATGTGTGCTGTGTGTCAGTAAAGGCTGTCTTGAGTTTGGAGTGGATGTATTTGTTAATGTGTGAGTAAGTACTGATTATGGGTATGTTCAGCGGTTCAGGTTCTGCAGGGGAAATGGGGGCTCTAAGGAAAGTATGAGGGTGTAGGGAAGGGATTGGGTGGGTGGGATTGGGATACGGACCCGGAGTAGGGAAAGGGATAGAGTGTTGCAGGGGTACCTGGTACCGGGAGCTGTGTGAAGAGGAATGGTTGGGGTTAGGGTTCGGGTTAGGGTTAGGGTAGGGATGTGGAATCTGTGTTTGGCCTTTGGTCCTGTAGGGGGCAGGTGGGAGAAGAGGGTTGACAGGGTTATCTGGTTGTCTGTCAGTAATCTCTGTCAGTGTGTTGGCCTTGATATGTCTAAGATATCTTTTTGTATATCCCCTTCTCCTGAGTGCCCTGAAAAGTGTTTGTGTGGCTGTGTTGAAATCATTATGTTGTGTGCATAATCTGTGGAAGCGTATAATTTGTGACTTGACAATGCCTCTGAATGTGTGTTTGGGGTGAAAACTTGCTCTGTGTAGTAGTGCATGTGTGTCTGTTTCCTTAAAGTAAACTTTTGTCTGTAAAATGGTTGTGTCTGTTGTGGCGTCCGGGAAAAAAACGGTGGTGTCTAAAAAATGGATGTGTTGTGTGTGTATGACATATTTCACTTTGATGGTTGGATGATGGTTGTTCAGAATGTTGATGAATGTATGAAAGTCCTCCAGGTTGTGCTGCCACACTCCGAAGATATCATCCAGATATCGTTTGTATAGCATGGGGCGCAATGGGCAGGTTTCCAGGACAGTTTGTTCCCAGTCTGCCATATATATGTTTGCATAAGCTGGTGCACATTTTTTGCCCATTGCAGTCCCATGTATCTGTAGGTATTGTTGGTTGTTGAATGTGAAATCATAGTTTTTTAACCCCAGTTCTAATAACTTTATGATGTGTGTGTCAGGTCTGTTTGTAGCTGGATATCTTCGGAGTGCGGCTTCCACTGCTGCTATTCCTGCTGAAATATTGATGTTTGTGTAAAGGGAGTCTATGTCAATTGTAAATAAACATGCATTTGCTGGAACTGGAATAGTGCGGAGTGTATCTATGAAATGGTATGTATCCCTTATGTAGCTGTCATGTCTTTGTGAGATGGGGTTGAGAAAATGGTCAATGAACTCAGCTGCCGGAGAGGACTCGCTTCCGCAGTCCGACACAATGGGTCTTCCCGTTGGGACCTGGAAAGGGACAGTCCACGTTTCTGGAGTTTTGTGAATTTTTGGTAGAAGGTAAAAGAGTCTCTGTCTGGGAATGTCTGGTCCATCTAAGTATTGTTTTTGTTTGTGTGAAATGAAGTTTTGAGAGTAGAGGTCCGCTATAATCTGTCTGATGTGTGTCTGTGTCTGTATCTGTGTTGAGGTGGGGATGGGAGTGTAGTGTTGTGTGTTGGAGAGTTGTCGGTTGGCTTCCAAGAGGTATTGTTGATGGTCCATTATTACTATCTTGGAGCCTTTATCTGCTGGTTTTATTGTTATGTGTTTGTTGGTCTTTAATGAAACTATAGCTTTTCTTTCCTCTTCCGTGAGATTATGTGTAGTGGTTATAGTGGATGTATGTGAGTCCCTAATGATCTGTGTGTTGGTTTTGATAAGTTTCCTAATGGGTTGGGATAGGGTCCGTGAAGGAGGTTCCCATTGGGATCTGGCAGTAAATGGCCTGGTGTTGAAGTCCGTTGTATAATTAAAATGGTCTAACAGTCTGAGGTTTCTATGATACCTGTGGATATCCCTCTCCAGGTCCCCGCGGTCAGACCGCATCGGCGTGGGGATGAATGTCAGACCTCTAGGGTTAGGGTTAGGGTTAGGGTTAGGGTTAGGGTTAGGTTTAGTTTTTAGGAATCCCAGAGGTCGATCCGATACATTCAGAGACCCGGGAGGAAGGGCACGCCGCTTGCCGAGCAGGAGAGCCGAGGGGTCCGGGCACAAGCACCCCAGTGTTGCCAATGACCCTATTAGTTGCCCACTTTTGTAGAGCTGGTTATGGGGTGCGATGGTTCGTTCGGTGTGCGTCCGTTGATAAGTCCGTAACAGTCGGTAGGGTCAAGGTGGGGATGGGGTTAGGGTTAGGGTTAGGGTTAGATTAAGGTTAGGGTTAGGATTTAGGGGTTAGGGTTAGGGTTAGGGTTAAGGTTAGGTTTAGGGTTAGGTAAGTGTTATGATAAGGTAAGGGTTAGGGTAAGGGTTAGGGTTAGGTAAGTATTATGGTAAGGTTAAGGTTAGGGTTAGGGTTAGGGTTAGGGTTAGGGTTAGGGTTTAGGGTTAGGGTTAGGGTTAGGGTTAGGGTTAGGGTTTAGGGTTTAGGGTTAGGGTTAGGGTTAGGGTTAGGTTTAGTTTTTAGGAATCCCAGAGGTCGATCCGATACATTCAGAGACCCGGGAGGAAGGGCACGCCGCTTGCCGAGCAGGAGAGCCGAGGGGTCCGGGCACAAGCACCCCAGTGTTGCCAATGACCCTAGTAGTTGCCCACATTTGTAGAGCTGGTTATGGGGTGCGATGGTTCGTTCGGTGTTCGTTATTCCGGCAGAGTCCCGTAGGGTGTGACTCCCTTCAAGGATCGTCTATCCCTGTTGGTTGCCATGCTTCTTCCCCGTGTTCGTCTGTGTTTAGGTCCTAGGTGTTTCAACATGCAAGAGCCTTGGTGAGTTATTCCCTTCCAGGATCCTAACTCCCAATCGGTTGCCATGTATCTGCATCTAGCTGGTCTGTCGTGGCGTAATAGGTGTAGGATCAGGCAAAAACCATAGAATGCCATTCCCAACCAGGGTCCTGGCCATTCAGTCGGTTGCCATGTGTCCATACCAGGAGGGTCCGTCAGTGAGTCTTGGGTGTTTGAGCAGACAAAAACCCAGAAGTGTTACCTTCTCTACGGTTGTCAAGCATCCACCCCCAGTACTCCGTCCTACGTCCAGAGTGGGTATGTACTTGGCTTAGGGTCAGGCAAAAACCATAGAGGGCCATTCCCTTCCAGGATCCTGGCATCTCAGTCGGTTGCCATGTGTCCATGCCAGGCTGTACAGTCAGTGAGTCTAGGGTGTTTGAGCAGACAAAAACCCAGGAAGTGAGACCTCCTCTACGGTTGTCAAGCATCCACACCCCGTGCTCCGTCCTTAGTCCTCAGTGGTTCAGATGGCGAGAACCGATAGGGCGCCTCCTATCCAGGATAGTGGCACCTCTATAGGGTGTCATGCTTAGCCAGTGAGATATCCGTCGCTATGTCAGTAGATCATCCATGGTCATCCCAGTGTGGGCCCGACGGGGCTGGGGGTCCGCCAGCTGGTCAAATCACCGTGTCGAATCCGCCTCCCCGTCAAGCTGCACCTGGTTCCCCTCAAGGTCCCATGGCCCCAAACTGCGTGCCGGCGCGCCGAGCGATTCCAAGCCCATTTCACCAACACTCCATTGTAGCACCCCCTGCTCCGCCAGGCCAATCTTCCGCAAATCCCAAGGACTGCAAGCCGACGGTTACAGAAGGGCTCGCCGGGAGTGAAGGCGTATCGTTGGCCGCTTGCCAACCCCGCATACTCTTCGGTGAGAGATTCTGGCATTTTTTTTAAGATATCTGGTACTCGGATTGCGTAGGGCAGCATCGCTTTTTTAGGGCGCCTTATCCCGTGCGAAGATCCGAAGTGCACTCTTCTCTGAGCCCCTAGGAGCAGCGGGGGCAGGGTTTGCGTCGAGGTCTTAAAGATGGGGAAAGAGTAGGGAGGGAAGGGGGAGACCATCCGTCCAGTCCCACGGGCTGCTGGATGATTACCTTTGAATACCGTAGTTTGCGCCCTTTTGTTAGGATCTGGACAGGCCTAGTTTGCTAGGTAAGGCTCAGCGCACGGACGGCACGGCAGCAGGGGTCGAGTGGACCGAAGGTTGGAGGAATTTTGGTCCTCTCAGTCATAAAGATGAGGGTTGTTGGTGGGTTGTAGTTGTTGAAGGTGTAGGGGGTGCCCACGTAGTGGGGCCCCTAAGAGTGCTGATGGGTAGGTAGGTAGGTGGGTGGGTGGGTTGGTGGATGGGTGTTTGTAGATGCCTAGGTGGTGTCTTAAGACACATGATGTTGGTGGTCCTGTGTGTCTGTCAAAGGCTCGGGCCGAAGTCGGTGCAGGGCCCAAGGTCATGGCAACCCTTGAATGTCCGACGTGTGTGGATAGCTGTAAAGTGGGAGGGTCCTTGGTCTGAGGCAGCCCTCCGCGATCCACACACGTCGGAGATGTAAGAAGGTCCGCGGTAGCGGCAACCTCCTATGTCTCCGACCGAGCCAGTGACGTGGTAGAGACCGTTGTAGTTGTGGCCCTTGTTGGTAGTGGTGAGGCGGTGGTTCGGACCAGGAGTTGTAGAGGGCCCAAAGTCATGGCAACCCTCAGTGTCCGACGAGGGCGGAGGGTCTAAAACAGATTTGGGAGGGCCCGTGGTAGCGGCAACCCTGTTCCTTCGACCCCCGTCGGAGACTAAGTAGGGCCCGTGGTCACGGCAGCCCCATGTCTCGTGGCCTGAGCCTGTTGATGTGGCTGGATCGTTGGTGTATTCCTTGTGCTGGGTCTGGTTGAGGTAGTTTTCGTCGAAGATGCGACGTTCCGGCGATGAGGCCTGGTTGCCGGCCAAAATGTATTTCTGGTGGCCTAACAAGGCGTCTACTCCGATAGGAGGTAGAGGGTCTGGATGATCGTTGTTGACCAGGTAGAGCATCTGGTTGTCCCTCGTAGCGTCGTCCGAGGTCAGAGGTGGGTGCTGAGGTGTGGGTGTTCTCCATGCTGGGTGTAGGCATCAAAGTGCTGTAAGCCCAGCTCTGTAGTGCTTCCTCCCTCGCCGTCTTGTAGTGTGGAGCTATGTAAAACTCAAATTAAGGAGAGAGAAAAGTATGAAATAATGAAAAAAGTAGCCAAAAGGAGACCCCTCCGAAGTCCGTGTGGAACCCGCCTACCTTACGGCAACACAACGGATCTAGAAGGGCCCCAGCCACGACGCGTTTCTGCCTGCTCGGCTTCCTCAGGTGGCAGGGAGGAAAAGGTAGAAAAAAGTGCCAAAAGGTGCACTCAGTTGGTACTAGGTGTTACCCGTTCCTGGACTGAAAAAGGTGTGTATAGTGTGAGTGTAGTGTAGGTGATATTCTAGTGGTTCTTCCAAGTTGGTTCCTTATTCTTCAGTTGATGGCTTGTAGAGGTCTTTATCCTTGAAGTGCTTCGACCAAGTGGTGATGAGAGTGAGGAGATGCTCCGCTTTTATACAGAGAAGGGGCGTGGTTGAATTAAGGCTGAGGGTTCTCATTGGTTCATGCTGTGTACATGCGCCGGGCATGTGAGGGGCATGGCCAACCCGTCCAATCAGATTGCAGACTCAATTCATTGGATCATGCTGTGTGCATGCGTTGGGCATGTGAGGGTATTGCAGAATCCATAGTGGCCTGATTGGGATGTCAATGTCATCTGTAGATTAGGTGTAGGAGTAGAGAGTGTTGTTATCCTTTGTTGAAGCACCCGTTGTTCCACACCAACCCACAGTAGTTGTCTTGTTTCTTAGTGTGGGGGCTCTGTGACCCGTGTTGTACCTTGAGAGTAGAAGTCTTGTTGTAGGAGTGAAGAGAGGCCTGGGCTGACCGTGTCCAGGCCCCCCGGCCCACAACACCCAGGCGTCTGGCCAGGTTAGGTTTAGTTTTTAGGAATCCCAGAGGTCGATCCGATACATTCAGAGACCCGGGAGGAAGGGCACGCCGCTTGCCGAGCAGGAGAGCCGAGGGGTCCGGGCACAAGCACCCCAGTGTTGCCAATGACCCTATTAGTTGCCCACTTTTGTAGAGCTGGTTATGGGGTGCGATGGTTCGTTCGGTGTGCGTCCGTTGATAAGTCCGTAAGAGTCGGTAGGGTCAAGGTGGGGATGGGGTTAGGTTAGGGTTAGGGTAAGGGTTAGGGTTAGGCAAGTGTTATGGTGAGGTTAAGGTTAGGATTAGGGTTAGGTTAGGGTTAGGTAAGGGTTAGGGTTAGGGTTAAGGTTAGGGTTAGGTTGGGGTGAGGGATAGGTTAGGGTTAGGGTTAGGTTGGGGTGAGGGATAGGTTAGGGTTAGGGTTAGGGTTAGGGTTAGGGTTAGGGTTTAGGGTTAGGGTTTAGGGTTAGGGTTAGGGTTAGGGGTTAGGGTAAGGGTTAGGGGTTAGGGTTAGGGTTAGGTAAGGGTTAGGGTTAGGGTTAAGGTTAGGGTTAGGTTGGGGTGAGGGATAGGTTAGGGTTAGGGTTAGGTTGGGGTGAGGGATAGGTTAGGGTTAGGGTTAGGTTGGGGTGAGGGATAGGTAGGGGTAAGGAAAAGTCATCTTACTGTCCATGTGTCGACGGAGGTTATTCCGGCAGAGTCCCGTAGGGTGTGACTCCCTTCAAGGATCGTCTATCCCTGTTGGTTGCCATGCTTCTTCCCCGTGTTCGTCTGTGTTTAGGTCCTAGGTGTTTCAACATGCAAGAGCCTTGGTGAGTTATTCCCTTCCAGGATCCTAACTCCCAATCGGTTGCCATGTATCTGCATCTAGCTGGTCTGTCGTGGCGTAATAGGTGTAGGATCAGGCAAAAACCATAGAATGCCATTCCCAACCAGGGTCCTGGCCATTCAGTCGGTTGCCATGTGTCCATACCAGGAGGGTCCGTCAGTGAGTCTTGGGTGTTTGAGCAGACAAAAACCCAGAAGTGTTACCTTCTCTACGGTTGTCAAGCATCCACCCCCAGTACTCCGTCCTACGTCCAGGGTGGGTATGTACTTGGCTTAGGGTCAGGCAAAAACCATAGAGGGCCATTCCCTTCCAGGATCCTGGCATCTCAGTCGGTTGCCATGTGTCCATGCCAGGCTGTACAGTCAGTGAGTCTAGGGTGTTTGAGCAGACAAAAACCCAGGAAGTGAGACCTCCTCTACGGTTGTCAAGCATCCACACCCCGTGCTCCGTCCTTAGTCCTCAGTGGTTCAGATGGCGAGAACCGATAGGGCGCCTCCTATCCAGGATAGTGGCACCTCTATAGGGTGTCATGCTTAGCCAGTGAGATATCCGTCGCTATGTCAGTAGATCATCCATGGTCATCCCAGCGTGGGCCCGACGGGGCTGGGGGTCCGCCAGTTGGTCAAATCACCGTGTCGAATCCGCCTCCCCGTCAAGCTGCACCTGGTTCCCCTCAAGGTCCCATGGCCCCAAACTGCGTGCCGGCGCGCCGAGCGATTCCAAGCCCATTTCACCAACACTCCATTGTAGCACCCCCTGCTCCGCCAGGCCAATCTTCCGCAAATCCCAAGGACTGCAAGCCGACGGTTACAGAAGGGCTCGCCGGGAGTGAAGGAGTATCGTTGGCCGCTTGCCAACCCCGCATACTCTTCGGTGAGAGATTCTGGCGGTTTTTTTAGATATCTGGTACTCGGATTGCGTAGGGCAGCATCGCTTTTTTAGGGCGCCTTATCCCGTGCGAAGATCCGAAGTGCACTCTTCTCTGAGCCCCTAGGAGCAGCGGGGGCAGGGTTTGCGTCGAGGTCTTAAAGATGGGGAAAGAGTAGGGAGGGAAGGGGGAGACCATCCGTCCAGTCCCACGGGCTGCTGGATGATTACCTTTGAATACCGTAGTTTGCGCCCTTTTGTTAGGATCTGGACAGGCCTAGTTTGCTAGGTAAGGCTCAGCGCACGGACGGCACGGCAGCAGGGGTCGAGTGGACCGAAGGTTGGAGGAATTTTGGTCCTCTCAGTCATAAAGATGAGGGTTGTTGGTGGGTTGTAGTTGTTGAAGGTGTAGGGGGTGCCCACGTAGTGGGGCCCCTAAGAGTGCTGATGGGTAGGTAGGTAGGTGGGTGGGTGGGTTGGTGGATGGGTGTTTGTAGATGCCTAGGTGGTGTCTTAAGACACATGATGTTGGTGGTCCTGTGTGTCTGTCAAAGGCTCGGGCCGAAGTCGGTGCAGGGCCCAAGGTCATGGCAACCCTTGAATGTCCGACGTGTGTGGATAGCTGTAAAGTGGGAGGGTCCTTGGTCTGAGGCAGCCCTCCGCGATCCACACACGTCGGAGATGTAAGAAGGTCCGCGGTAGCGGCAACCTCCTATGTCTCCGACCGAGCCAGTGACGTGGTAGAGACCGTTGTAGTTGTGGCCCTTGTTGGTAGTGGTGAGGCGGTGGTTCGGACCAGGAGTTGTAGAGGGCCCAAAGTCATGGCAACCCTCAGTGTCCGACGAGGGCGGAGGGTCTAAAACAGATTTGGGAGGGCCCGTGGTAGCGGCAACCCTGTTCCTTCGACCCCCGTCGGAGACTAAGTAGGGCACGTGGTCACGGCAGCCCCATGTCTCGTGGTCCGAGCCTGTTGATGTGGCTGGATCGTTGGTGTATTCCTTGTGCTGGGTCTGGTTGAGGTAGTTTTCGTCGAAGATGCGACGTTCCAACGATGAGGCCTGGTTGCCGGCCAAAATTTCTTTCTGGTGGCCTAACAAGGCGTCTACTCCGATAGGAGGTAGAGGGTCTGAATGATCGTTGTTGACCAGGTAGAGCATCTGGTTGTCCCTCGTAGCGTCGTCCGAGGTCGGAGGTGGGTGCTGAGGTGTGGGTGTTCTCCATGCTGGGTGTAGGCATCAAAGTGCTGTAAGCCCAGCTCTGTAGTGCTTCCTCCCTCGCCGTCTTGTAGTGTGGAGCTATGTAAAACTCAAATTAAGGAGAGAGAAAAGTATGAAATAATGAAAAAAGTAGCCAAAAGGAGACCCCTCCGAAGTCCGTGTGGAACCCGCCTACCTTACGGCAACACAACGGATCTAGAAGGGCCCCAGCCACGACGCGTTTCTGCCTGCTCGGCTTCCTCAGGTGGCAGGGAGGAAAAGGTAGAAAAAATGTGCCAAAAGGTGCACTCAGTCGGTACTAGGTGTTACCCGTTCCTGGACTGAAAAAGGTGTGTGTAGTGTGGGTGTAGTGTAGGTGATATTCTAGTGGTTCTTCCAAGTCGGTTCCTTATTCTTCAGTTGATGGCTTGTAGATGTCTTTATCCTTGAAGTGCTTCGACCAAGTGGTGATGAGAGTGAGAAGATGCTCCGCTTTTATACAGAGAAGGGGCGTGGTTGAATTAAGGCTGAGGGTTCTCATTGGTTCATGCTGTGTGCATGCGCCGGACATGTGAGGGGCATGGCCAACCCGTCCAATCAGATTGCAGACTCAATTCATTGGATCATGCTGTGTGCATGCGTTGGGCATGTGAGGGTATTGCAGAATCCATAGTGGCCTGATTGGGATGTCAATGTCATCTGTAGATTAGGTGTAGGAGTAGAGAGTGTTGTTATCCTTTGTTGAAGCACCCGTTGTTCCACACCAACCCACAGTAGTTGTCTTGTTTCTTAGTGTGGGGGCTCTGTGACCCGTGTTGTACCTTGAGAGTAGAAGTCTTGTTGTAGGAGTGAAGAGAGGCCTGGGCTGACCGTGTCCAGGCCCCCCGGCCCACAACACCCAGGCGTCTGGCCAGGTTAGGTTTAGTTTTTAGGAATCCCAGAGGTCGAGCCGATACATTCAGAGACCCGGGAGGAAGGGCACGCCGCTTGCCGAGCAGGAGAGCCGAGGGGTCCGGGCACAAGCACCCCAGTGTTGCCAATGACCCTATTAGTTGCCCACTTTTGTAGAGCTGGTTATGGGGTGCGATGGTTCGTTCGGTGTGCGTCCGTTGATAAGTCCGTAAGAGTCGGTAGGGTCAAGGTGGGGATGGGGTTAGGTTAGGGTTAGGGTAAGGGTTAGGGTTAGGCAAGTGTTATGGTGAGGTTAAGGTTAGGATTAGGGTTAGGTTAGGGTTAGGTAAGGGTTAGGGTTAGGGTTAAGGTTAGGGTTAGGTTGGGGTGAGGGATAGGTTAGGGTTAGGGTTAGGTTGGGGTGAGGGATAGGTTAGGGTTAGGGTTAGGGTTAGGGTTAGGGTTAGGGTTTAGGGTTAGGGTTTAGGGTTAGGGTTAGGGTTAGGGGTTAGGGTAAGGGTTAGGGGTTAGGGTTAGGGTTAGGTAAGGGTTAGGGTTAGGGTTAAGGTTAGGGTTAGGTTGGGGTGAGGGATAGGTTAGGGTTAGGGTTAGGTTGGGGTGAGGGATAGGTTAGGGTTAGGGTTAGGTTGGGGTGAGGGATAGGTAGGGGTAAGGAAAAGTCATCTTACTGTCCATGTGTCGACGGAGGTTATTCCGGCAGAGTCCCGTAGGGTGTGACTCCCTTCAAGGATCGTCTATCCCTGTTGGTTGCCATGCTTCTTCCCCGTGTTCGTCTGTGTTTAGGTCCTAGGTGTTTCAACATGCAAGAGCCTTGGTGAGTTATTCCCTTCCAGGATCCTAACTCCCAATCGGTTGCCATGTATCTGCATCTAGCTGGTCTGTCGTGGCGTAATAGGTGTAGGATCAGGCAAAAACCATAGAATGCCATTCCCAACCAGGGTCCTGGCCATTCAGTCGGTTGCCATGTGTCCATACCAGGAGGGTCCGTCAGTGAGTCTTGGGTGTTTGAGCAGACAAAAACCCAGAAGTGTTACCTTCTCTACGGTTGTCAAGCATCCACCCCCAGTACTCCGTCCTACGTCCAGAGTGGGTATGTACTTGGCTTAGGGTCAAGCAAAAACCATAGAGGGCCATTCCCTTCCAGGATCCTGGCATCTCAGTCGGTTGCCATGTGTCCATGCCAGGCTGTACAGTCAGTGAGTCTAGGGTGTTTGAGCAGACAAAAACCCAGGAAGTGAGACCTCCTCTACGGTTGTCAAGCATCCACACCCCGTGCTCCGTCCTTAGTCCTCAGTGGTTCAGATGGCGAGAACCGATAGGGCGCCTCCTATCCAGGATAGTGGCACCTCTATAGGGTGTCATGCTTAGCCAGTGAGATATCCGTCGCTATGTCAGTAGATCATCCATGGTCATCCCAGCGTGGGCCCGACGGGGCTGGGGGTCCGCCAGTTGGTCAAATCACCGTGTCGAATCCGCCTCCCCGTCAAGCTGCACCTGGTTCCCCTCAAGGTCCCATGGCCCCAAACTGCGTGCCGGCGCGCCGAGCGATTCCAAGCCCATTTCACCAACACTCCATTGTAGCACCCCCTGCTCCGCCAGGCCAATCTTCCGCAAATCCCAAGGACTGCAAGCCGACGGTTACAGAAGGGCTCGCCGGGAGTGAAGGAGTATCGTTGGCCGCTTGCCAACCCCGCATACTCTTCGGTGAGAGATTCTGGCGGTTTTTTTAGATATCTGGTACTCGGATTGCGTAGGGCAGCATCGCTTTTTTAGGGCGCCTTATCCCGTGCGAAGATCCGAAGTGCACTCTTCTCTGAGCCCCTAGGAGCAGCGGGGGCAGGGTTTGCGTCGAGGTCTTAAAGATGGGGAAAGAGTAGGGAGGGAAGGGGGAGACCATCCGTCCAGTCCCACGGGCTGCTGGATGATTACCTTTGAATACCGTAGTTTGCGCCCTTTTGTTAGGATCTGGACAGGCCTAGTTTGCTAGGTAAGGCTCAGCGCACGGACGGCACGGCAGCAGGGGTCGAGTGGACCGAAGGTTGGAGGAATTTTGGTCCTCTCAGTCATAAAGATGAGGGTTGTTGGTGGGTTGTAGTTGTTGAAGGTGTAGGGGGTGCCCACGTAGTGGGGCCCCTAAGAGTGCTGATGGGTAGGTAGGTAGGTGGGTGGGTGGGTTGGTGGATGGGTGTTTGTAGATGCCTAGGTGGTGTCTTAAGACACATGATGTTGGTGGTCCTGTGTGTCTGTCAAAGGCTCGGGCCGAAGTCGGTGCAGGGCCCAAGGTCATGGCAACCCTTGAATGTCCGACGTGTGTGGATAGCTGTAAAGTGGGAGGGTCCTTGGTCTGAGGCAGCCCTCCGCGATCCACACACGTCGGAGATGTAAGAAGGTCCGCGGTAGCGGCAACCTCCTATGTCTCCGACCGAGCCAGTGACGTGGTAGAGACCGTTGTAGTTGTGGCCCTTGTTGGTAGTGGTGAGGCGGTGGTTCGGACCAGGAGTTGTAGAGGGCCCAAAGTCATGGCAACCCTCAGTGTCCGACGAGGGCGGAGGGTCTAAAACAGATTTGGGAGGGCCCGTGGTAGCGGCAACCCTGTTCCTTCGACCCCCGTCGGAGACTAAGTAGGGCACGTGGTCACGGCAGCCCCATGTCTCGTGGTCCGAGCCTGTTGATGTGGCTGGATCGTTGGTGTATTCCTTGTGCTGGGTCTGGTTGAGGTAGTTTTCGTCGAAGATGCGACGTTCCAACGATGAGGCCTGGTTGCCGGCCAAAATTTCTTTCTGGTGGCCTAACAAGGCGTCTACTCCGATAGGAGGTAGAGGGTCTGAATGATCGTTGTTGACCAGGTAGAGCATCTGGTTGTCCCTCGTAGCGTCGTCCGAGGTCGGAGGTGGGTGCTGAGGTGTGGGTGTTCTCCATGCTGGGTGTAGGCATCAAAGTGCTGTAAGCCCAGCTCTGTAGTGCTTCCTCCCTCGCCGTCTTGTAGTGTGGAGCTATGTAAAACTCAAATTAAGGAGAGAGAAAAGTATGAAATAATGAAAAAAGTAGCCAAAAGGAGACCCCTCCGAAGTCCGTGTGGAACCCGCCTACCTTACGGCAACACAACGGATCTAGAAGGGCCCCAGCCACGACGCGTTTCTGCCTGCTCGGCTTCCTCAGGTGGCAGGGAGGAAAAGGTAGAAAAAATGTGCCAAAAGGTGCACTCAGTCGGTACTAGGTGTTACCCGTTCCTGGACTGAAAAAGGTGTGTGTAGTGTGGGTGTAGTGTAGGTGATATTCTAGTGGTTCTTCCAAGTCGGTTCCTTATTCTTCAGTTGATGGCTTGTAGATGTCTTTATCCTTGAAGTGCTTCGACCAAGTGGTGATGAGAGTGAGAAGATGCTCCGCTTTTATACAGAGAAGGGGCGTGGTTGAATTAAGGCTGAGGGTTCTCATTGGTTCATGCTGTGTGCATGCGCCGGACATGTGAGGGGCATGGCCAACCCGTCCAATCAGATTGCAGACTCAATTCATTGGATCATGCTGTGTGCATGCGTTGGGCATGTGAGGGTATTGCAGAATCCATAGTGGCCTGATTGGGATGTCAATGTCATCTGTAGATTAGGTGTAGGAGTAGAGAGTGTTGTTATCCTTTGTTGAAGCACCCGTTGTTCCACACCAACCCACAGTAGTTGTCTTGTTTCTTAGTGTGGGGGCTCTGTGACCCGTGTTGTACCTTGAGAGTAGAAGTCTTGTTGTAGGAGTGAAGAGAGGCCTGGGCTGACCGTGTCCAGGCCCCCCGGCCCACAACACCCAGGCGTCTGGCCAGGTTAGGTTTAGTTTTTAGGAATCCCAGAGGTCGAGCCGATACATTCAGAGACCCGGGAGGAAGGGCACGCCGCTTGCCGAGCAGGAGAGCCGAGGGGTCCGGGCACAAGCACCCCAGTGTTGCCAATGACCCTATTAGTTGCCCACTTTTGTAGAGCTGGTTATGGGGTGCGATGGTTCGTTCGGTGTGCGTCCGTTGATAAGTCCGTAAGAGTCGGTAGGGTCAAGGTGGGGATGGGGTTAGGTTAGGGTTAGGGTAAGGGTTAGGGTTAGGCAAGTGTTATGGTGAGGTTAAGGTTAGGATTAGGGTTAGGTTAGGGTTAGGTAAGGGTTAGGGTTAGGGTTAAGGTTAGGGTTAGGTTGGGGTGAGGGATAGGTTAGGGTTAGGGTTAGGTTGGGGTGAGGGATAGGTTAGGGTTAGGGTTAGGGTTAGGGTTTAGGGTTAGGGTTTAGGGTTAGGGTTAGGGTTAGGGGTTAGGGTAAGGGTTAGGGGTTAGGGTTAGGGTTAGGTAAGGGTTAGGGTTAGGGTTAAGGTTAGGGTTAGGTTGGGGTGAGGGATAGGTTAGGGTTAGGGTTAGGTTGGGGTGAGGGATAGGTTAGGGTTAGGGTTAGGTTGGGGTGAGGGATAGGTAGGGGTAAGGAAAAGTCATCTTACTGTCCATGTGTCGACGGAGGTTATTCCGGCAGAGTCCCGTAGGGTGTGACTCCCTTCAAGGATCGTCTATCCCTGTTGGTTGCCATGCTTCTTCCCCGTGTTCGTCTGTGTTTAGGTCCTAGGTGTTTCAACATGCAAGAGCCTTGGTGAGTTATTCCCTTCCAGGATCCTAACTCCCAATCGGTTGCCATGTATCTGCATCTAGCTGGTCTGTCGTGGCGTAATAGGTGTAGGATCAGGCAAAAACCATAGAATGCCATTCCCAACCAGGGTCCTGGCCATTCAGTCGGTTGCCATGTGTCCATACCAGGAGGGTCCGTCAGTGAGTCTTGGGTGTTTGAGCAGACAAAAACCCAGAAGTGTTACCTTCTCTACGGTTGTCAAGCATCCACCCCCAGTACTCCGTCCTACGTCCAGAGTGGGTATGTACTTGGCTTAGGGTCAGGCAAAAACCATAGAGGGCCATTCCCTTCCAGGATCCTGGCATCTCAGTCGGTTGCCATGTGTCCATGCCAGGCTGTACAGTCAGTGAGTCTAGGGTGTTTGAGCAGACAAAAACCCAGGAAGTGAGACCTCCTCTACGGTTGTCAAGCATCCACACCCCGTGCTCCGTCCTTAGTCCTCAGTGGTTCAGATGGCGAGAACCGATAGGGCGCCTCCTATCCAGGATAGTGGCACCTCTATAGGGTGTCATGCTTAGCCAGTGAGATATCCGTCGCTATGTCAGTAGATCATCCATGGTCATCCCAGCGTGGGCCCGACGGGGCTGGGGGTCCGCCAGTTGGTCAAATCACCGTGTCGAATCCGCCTCCCCGTCAAGCTGCACCTGGTTCCCCTCAAGGTCCCATGGCCCCAAACTGCGTGCCGGCGCGCCGAGCGATTCCAAGCCCATTTCACCAACACTCCATTGTAGCACCCCCTGCTCCGCCAGGCCAATCTTCCGCAAATCCCAAGGACTGCAAGCCGACGGTTACAGAAGGGCTCGCCGGGAGTGAAGGAGTATCGTTGGCCGCTTGCCAACCCCGCATACTCTTCGGTGAGAGATTCTGGCGGTTTTTTTAGATATCTGGTACTCGGATTGCGTAGGGCAGCATCGCTTTTTTAGGGCGCCTTATCCCGTGCGAAGATCCGAAGTGCACTCTTCTCTGAGCCCCTAGGAGCAGCGGGGGCAGGGTTTGCGTCGAGGTCTTAAAGATGGGGAAAGAGTAGGGAGGGAAGGGGGAGACCATCCGTCCAGTCCCACGGGCTGCTGGATGATTACCTTTGAATACCGTAGTTTGCGCCCTTTTGTTAGGATCTGGACAGGCCTAGTTTGCTAGGTAAGGCTCAGCGCACGGACGGCACGGCAGCAGGGGTCGAGTGGACCGAAGGTTGGAGGAATTTTGGTCCTCTCAGTCATAAAGATGAGGGTTGTTGGTGGGTTGTAGTTGTTGAAGGTGTAGGGGGTGCCCACGTAGTGGGGCCCCTAAGAGTGCTGATGGGTAGGTAGGTAGGTGGGTGGGTGGGTTGGTGGATGGGTGTTTGTAGATGCCTAGGTGGTGTCTTAAGACACATGATGTTGGTGGTCCTGTGTGTCTGTCAAAGGCTCGGGCCGAAGTCGGTGCAGGGCCCAAGGTCATGGCAACCCTTGAATGTCCGACGTGTGTGGATAGCTGTAAAGTGGGAGGGTCCTTGGTCTGAGGCAGCCCTCCGCGATCCACACACGTCGGAGATGTAAGAAGGTCCGCGGTAGCGGCAACCTCCTATGTCTCCGACCGAGCCAGTGACGTGGTAGAGACCGTTGTAGTTGTGGCCCTTGTTGGTAGTGGTGAGGCGGTGGTTCGGACCAGGAGTTGTAGAGGGCCCAAAGTCATGGCAACCCTCAGTGTCCGACGAGGGCGGAGGGTCTAAAACAGATTTGGGAGGGCCCGTGGTAGCGGCAACCCTGTTCCTTCGACCCCCGTCGGAGACTAAGTAGGGCACGTGGTCACGGCAGCCCCATGTCTCGTGGTCCGAGCCTGTTGATGTGGCTGGATCGTTGGTGTATTCCTTGTGCTGGGTCTGGTTGAGGTAGTTTTCGTCGAAGATGCGACGTTCCAACGATGAGGCCTGGTTGCCGGCCAAAATGTATTTCTGGTGGCCTAACAAGGCGTCTACTCCGATAGGAGGTAGAGGGTCTGGATGATCGTTGTTGACCAGGTAGAGCATCCGGTTGTCCCTCGTAGCGTCGTCCGAGGTCGGAGGTGGGTGCTGAGGTGTGGGTGTTCTCCATGCTGGGTGTAGGCATCAAAGTGCTGTAAGCCCAGCTCTGTAGTGCTTCCTCCCTCGCCGTCTTGTAGTGTGGAGCTATGTAAAACTCAAATTAAGGAGAGAGAAAAGTATGAAATAATGAAAAAAGTAGCCAAAAGGAGACCCCTCCGAAGTCCGTGTGGAACCCGCCTACCTTACGGCAACACAACGGATCTAGAAGGGCCCCAGCCACGACGCGTTTCTGCCTGCTCGGCTTCCTCAGGTGGCAGGGAGGAAAAGGTAGAAAAAATGTGCCAAAAGGTGCACTCAGTCGGTACTAGGTGTTACCCGTTCCTGGACTGAAAAAGGTGTGTGTAGTGTGGGTGTAGTGTAGGTGATATTCTAGTGGTTCTTCCAAGTCGGTTCCTTATTCTTCAGTTGATGGCTTGTAGATGTCTTTATCCTTGAAGTGCTTCGACCAAGTGGTGATGAGAGTGAGAAGATGCTCCGCTTTTATACAGAGAAGGGGCGTGGTTGAATTAAGGCTGAGGGTTCTCATTGGTTCATGCTGTGTGCATGCGCCGGACATGTGAGGGGCATGGCCAACCCGTCCAATCAGATTGCAGACTCAATTCATTGGATCATGCTGTGTGCATGCGTTGGGCATGTGAGGGTATTGCAGAATCCATAGTGGCCTGATTGGGATGTCAATGTCATCTGTAGATTAGGTGTAGGAGTAGAGAGTGTTGTTATCCTTTGTTGAAGCACCCGTTGTTCCACACCAACCCACAGTAGTTGTCTTGTTTCTTAGTGTGGGGGCTCTGTGACCCGTGTTGTACCTTGAGAGTAGAAGTCTTGTTGTAGGAGTGAAGAGAGGCCTGGGCTGACCGTGTCCAGGCCCCCCGGCCCACAACACCCAGGCGTCTGGCCAGGTTAGGTTTAGTTTTTAGGAATCCCAGAGGTCGAGCCGATACATTCAGAGACCCGGGAGGAAGGGCACGCCGCTTGCCGAGCAGGAGAGCCGAGGGGTCCGGGCACAAGCACCCCAGTGTTGCCAATGACCCTATTAGTTGCCCACTTTTGTAGAGCTGGTTATGGGGTGCGATGGTTCGTTCGGTGTGCGTCCGTTGATAAGTCCGTAAGAGTCGGTAGGGTCAAGGTGGGGATGGGGTTAGGTTAGGGTTAGGGTAAGGGTTAGGGTTAGGCAAGTGTTATGGTGAGGTTAAGGTTAGGATTAGGGTTAGGTTAGGGTTAGGTAAGGGTTAGGGTTAGGGTTAGGGTTAGGGTTAGGGTTAGGGTTAGGGTTAGGGTTAGGGTTTAGGGTTAGGGTTAGGGTTAGGGTTAGGGTTAGGGTTAGGGTTAGGGTTAGGGTTTAGGGTTAGGGTTAGGGTTAGGGTTAGGGTTAGGGTTAGGGTTTAGGGTTAGGGTTAGGGTTAGGGTTAGGGTTAGGGTTAGGGTTAGGTTAGGGTTAGGTTAGGGTTAGGGTTAGGGTTAGGGTTAGGGTTAGGGTTAGGGTTAGGGTTAGGGTTAGGGTTAGGGTTAGGGTTAGGGTTTAGGGTTAGGGTTAGGGTTAGGGTTAGGGTTAGGGTTAGGGTTAGGGTTAGGGTTAGGGTTTAGGGTTAGGGTTAGGGTTAGGGTTAGGGTTAGGGTTAGGGTTAGGGTTAGGGTTAGGGTTAGGGTTAGGGTTAGGGTTAGGGTTAGGGTTAGGGTTAGGGTTAGGGTTAGGGTTAGGGTTAGGGTTAGGGTTAGGGTTAGGGTTAGGGTTAGGGTTAGGGTTAGGGTTAGGGTTAGGGTTAGGGTTAGGGTTAGGGTTAGGGTTAGGGTTAGGGTTAGGGTTAGGGTTAGGGTTAGGGTTAGGGTTAGGGTTAGGGTTAGGGTTAGGGTTAGGGTTAGGGTTAGGGTTAGGTTAGGTTAGGGTTAGGGTTAGGGTTAGGGTTAGGGTTAGGGTTAGGGTTAGGGTTAGGGTTAGGGTTAGGGTTAGGGTTAGGGTTAGGGTTAGGGTTAGGGTTAGGGTTAGGGTTAGGGTTAGGGTTAGGGTTAGGGTTAGGGTTAGGGTTAGGGTTAGGGTTAGGGTTAGGGTTAGGGTTAGGGTTAGGGTTAGGGTTAGGGTTAGGGTTAGGGTTAGGGTTAGGGTTAGGGTTAGGGTTAGGGTTAGGGTTAGGGTTAGGGTTAGGGTTAGGGTTAGGGTTAGGGTTAGGGTTAGGGTTAGGGTTAGGGTTAGGGTTAGGGTTAGGGTTAGGGTTAGGGTTAGGGTTAGGGTTAGGGTTAGGGTTAGGGTTAGGGTTAGGGTTAGGGTTAGGGTTAGGGTTAGGGTTAGGGTTAGGGTTAGGGTTAGGGTTAGGGTTAGGGTTAGGGTTAGGGTTAGGGTTAGGGTTAGGGTTAGGGTTAGGGTTAGGGTTAGGGTTAGGGTTAGGGTTAGGGTTAGGGTTAGGGTTAGGGTTAGGGTTAGGGTTAGGGTTAGGGTTAGGGTTAGGGTTAGGGTTAGGGTTAGGGTTAGGGTTAGGGTTAGGGTTAGGGTTAGGGTTAGGGTTAGGGTTAGGGTTAGGGTTAGGGTTAGGGTTAGGGTTAGGGTTAGGGTTAGGGTTAGGGTTAGGGTTAGGGTTAGGGTTAGGGTTAGGGTTAGGGTTAGGGTTAGGGTTAGGGTTAGGGTTAGGGTTAGGGTTAGGGTTAGGGTTAGGGTTAGGGTTAGGGTTAGGGTTAGGGTTAGGGTTAGGGTTAGGGTTAGGGTTAGGGTTAGGGTTAGGGTTAGGGTTAGGGTTAGGGTTAGGGTTAGGGTTAGGGTTAGGGTTAGGGTTAGGGTTAGGGTTAGGGTTAGGGTTAGGGTTAGGGTTAGGGTTAGGGTTAGGGTTAGGGTTAGGGTTAGGGTTAGGGTTAGGGTTAGGGTTAGGGTTAGGGTTAGGGTTAGGGTTAGGGTTAGGGTTAGGGTTAGGGTTAGGGTTAGGGTTAGGGTTAGGGTTAGGGTTAGGGTTAGGGTTAGGGTTAGGGTTAGGGTTAGGGTTAGGGTTAGGGTTAGGGTTAGGGTTAGGGTTAGGGTTAGGGTTAGGGTTAGGGTTAGGGTTAGGGTTAGGGTTAGGGTTAGGGTTAGGGTTAGGGTTAGGGTTAGGGTTAGGGTTAGGGTTAGGGTTAGGGTTAGGGTTAGGGTTAGGGTTAGGGTTAGGGTTAGGGTTAGGGTTAGGGTTAGGGTTAGGGTTAGGGTTAGGGTTAGGGTTAGGGTTAGGGTTAGGGTTAGGGTTAGGGTTAGGGTTAGGGTTAGGGTTAGGGTTAGGGTTAGGGTTAGGGTTAGGGTTAGGGTTAGGGTTAGGGTTAGGGTTAGGGTTAGGGTTAGGGTTAGGGTTAGGGTTAGGGTTAGGGTTAGGGTTAGGGTTAGGGTTAGGGTTAGGGTTAGGGTTAGGGTTAGGGTTAGGGTTAGGGTTAGGGTTAGGGTTAGGGTTAGGGTTAGGGTTAGGGTTAGGGTTAGGGTTAGGGTTAGGGTTAGGGTTAGGGTTAGGGTTAGGGTTAGGGTTAGGGTTAGGGTTAGGGTTAGGGTTAGGGTTAGGGTTAGGGTTAGGGTTAGGGTTAGGGTTAGGGTTAGGGTTAGGGTTAGGGTTAGGGTTAGGGTTAGGGTTAGGGTTAGGGTTAGGGTTAGGGTTAGGGTTAGGGTTAGGGTTAGGGTTAGGGTTAGGGTTAGGGTTAGGGTTAGGGTTAGGGTTAGGGTTAGGGTTAGGGTTAGGGTTAGGGTTAGGGTTAGGGTTAGGGTTAGGGTTAGGGTTAGGGTTAGGGTTAGGGTTAGGGTTAGGGTTAGGGTTAGGGTTAGGGTTAGGGTTAGGGTTAGGGTTAGGGTTAGGGTTAGGGTTAGGGTTAGGGTTAGGGTTAGGGTTAGGGTTAGGGTTAGGGTTAGGGTTAGGGTTAGGGTTAGGGTTAGGGTTAGGGTTAGGGTTAGGGTTAGGGTTAGGGTTAGGGTTAGGGTTAGGGTTAGGGTTAGGGTTAGGGTTAGGGTTAGGGTTAGGGTTAGGGTTAGGGTTAGGGTTAGGGTTAGGGTTAGGGTTAGGGTTAGGGTTAGGGTTAGGGTTAGGGTTAGGGTTAGGGTTAGGGTTAGGGTTAGGGTTAGGGTTAGGGTTAGGGTTAGGGTTAGGGTTAGGGTTAGGGTTAGGGTTAGGGTTAGGGTTAGGGTTAGGGTTAGGGTTAGGGTTAGGGTTAGGGTTAGGGTTAGGGTTAGGGTTAGGGTTAGGGTTAGGGTTAGGGTTAGGGTTAGGGTTAGGGTTAGGGTTAGGGTTAGGGTTAGGGTTAGGGTTAGGGTTAGGGTTAGGGTTAGGGTTAGGGTTAGGGTTAGGGTTAGGGTTAGGGTTAGGGTTAGGGTTAGGGTTAGGGTTAGGGTTAGGGTTAGGGTTAGGGTTAGGGTTAGGGTTAGGGTTAGGGTTAGGGTTAGGGTTAGGGTTAGGGTTAGGGTTAGGGTTAGGGTTAGGGTTAGGGTTAGGGTTAGGGTTAGGGTTAGGGTTAGGGTTAGGGTTAGGGTTAGGGTTAGGGTTAGGGTTAGGGTTAGGGTTAGGGTTAGGGTTAGGGTTAGGGTTAGGGTTAGGGTTAGGGTTAGGGTTAGGGTTAGGGTTAGGGTTAGGGTTAGGGTTAGGGTTAGGGTTAGGGTTAGGGTTAGGGTTAGGGTTAGGGTTAGGGTTAGGGTTAGGGTTAGGGTTAGGGTTAGGGTTAGGGTTAGGGTTAGGGTTAGGGTTAGGGTTAGGGTTAGGGTTAGGGTTAGGGTTAGGGTTAGGGTTAGGGTTAGGGTTAGGGTTAGGGTTAGGGTTAGGGTTAGGGTTAGGGTTAGGGTTAGGGTTAGGGTTAGGGTTAGGGTTAGGGTTAGGGTTAGGGTTAGGGTTAGGGTTAGGGTTAGGGTTAGGGTTAGGGTTAGGGTTAGGGTTAGGGTTAGGGTTAGGGTTAGGGTTAGGGTTAGGGTTAGGGTTAGGGTTAGGGTTAGGGTTAGGGTTAGGGTTAGGGTTAGGGTTAGGGTTAGGGTTAGGGTTAGGGTTAGGGTTAGGGTTAGGGTTAGGGTTAGGGTTAGGGTTAGGGTTAGGGTTAGGGTTAGGGTTAGGGTTAGGGTTAGGGTTAGGGTTAGGGTTAGGGTTAGGGTTAGGGTTAGGGTTAGGGTTAGGGTTAGGGTTAGGGTTAGGGTTAGGGTTAGGGTTAGGGTTAGGGTTAGGGTTAGGGTTAGGGTTAGGGTTAGGGTTAGGGTTAGGGTTAGGGTTAGGGTTAGGGTTAGGGTTAGGGTTAGGGTTAGGGTTAGGGTTAGGGTTAGGGTTAGGGTTAGGGTTAGGGTTAGGGTTAGGGTTAGGGTTAGGGTTAGGGTTAGGGTTAGGGTTAGGGTTAGGGTTAGGGTTAGGGTTAGGGTTAGGGTTAGGGTTAGGGTTAGGGTTAGGGTTAGGGTTAGGGTTAGGGTTAGGGTTAGGGTTAGGGTTAGGGTTAGGGTTAGGGTTAGGGTTAGGGTTAGGGTTAGGGTTAGGGTTAGGGTTAGGGTTAGGGTTAGGGTTAGGGTTAGGGTTAGGGTTAGGGTTAGGGTTAGGGTTAGGGTTAGGGTTAGGGTTAGGGTTAGGGTTAGGGTTAGGGTTAGGGTTAGGGTTAGGGTTAGGGTTAGGGTTAGGGTTAGGGTTAGGGTTAGGGTTAGGGTTAGGGTTAGGGTTAGGGTTAGGGTTAGGGTTAGGGTTAGGGTTAGGGTTAGGGTTAGGGTTAGGGTTAGGGTTAGGGTTAGGGTTAGGGTTAGGGTTAGGGTTAGGGTTAGGGTTAGGGTTAGGGTTAGGGTTAGGGTTAGGGTTAGGGTTAGGGTTAGGGTTAGGGTTAGGGTTAGGGTTAGGGTTAGGGTTAGGGTTAGGGTTAGGGTTAGGGTTAGGGTTAGGGTTAGGGTTAGGGTTAGGGTTAGGGTTAGGGTTAGGGTTAGGGTTAGGGTTAGGGTTAGGGTTAGGGTTAGGGTTAGGGTTAGGGTTAGGGTTAGGGTTAGGGTTAGGGTTAGGGTTAGGGTTAGGGTTAGGGTTAGGGTTAGGGTTAGGGTTAGGGTTAGGGTTAGGGTTAGGGTTAGGGTTAGGGTTAGGGTTAGGGTTAGGGTTAGGGTTAGGGTTAGGGTTAGGGTTAGGGTTAGGGTTAGGGTTAGGGTTAGGGTTAGGGTTAGGGTTAGGGTTAGGGTTAGGGTTAGGGTTAGGGTTAGGGTTAGGGTTAGGGTTAGGGTTAGGGTTAGGGTTAGGGTTAGGGTTAGGGTTAGGGTTAGGGTTAGGGTTAGGGTTAGGGTTAGGGTTAGGGTTAGGGTTAGGGTTAGGGTTAGGGTTAGGGTTAGGGTTAGGGTTAGGGTTAGGGTTAGGGTTAGGGTTAGGGTTAGGGTTAGGGTTAGGGTTAGGGTTAGGGTTAGGGTTAGGGTTAGGGTTAGGGTTAGGGTTAGGGTTAGGGTTAGGGTTAGGGTTAGGGTTAGGGTTAGGGTTAGGGTTAGGGTTAGGGTTAGGGTTAGGGTTAGGGTTAGGGTTAGGGTTAGGGTTAGGGTTAGGGTTAGGGTTAGGGTTAGGGTTAGGGTTAGGGTTAGGGTTAGGGTTAGGGTTAGGGTTAGGGTTAGGGTTAGGGTTAGGGTTAGGGTTAGGGTTAGGGTTAGGGTTAGGGTTAGGGTTAGGGTTAGGGTTAGGGTTAGGGTTAGGGTTAGGGTTAGGGTTAGGGTTAGGGTTAGGGTTAGGGTTAGGGTTAGGGTTAGGGTTAGGGTTAGGGTTAGGGTTAGGGTTAGGGTTAGGGTTAGGGTTAGGGTTAGGGTTAGGGTTAGGGTTAGGGTTAGGGTTAGGGTTAGGGTTAGGGTTAGGGTTAGGGTTAGGGTTAGGGTTAGGGTTAGGGTTAGGGTTAGGGTTAGGGTTAGGGTTAGGGTTAGGGTTAGGGTTAGGGTTAGGGTTAGGGTTAGGGTTAGGGTTAGGGTTAGGGTTAGGGTTAGGGTTAGGGTTAGGGTTAGGGTTAGGGTTAGGGTTAGGGTTAGGGTTAGGGTTAGGGTTAGGGTTAGGGTTAGGGTTAGGGTTAGGGTTAGGGTTAGGGTTAGGGTTAGGGTTAGGGTTAGGGTTAGGGTTAGGGTTAGGGTTAGGGTTAGGGTTAGGGTTAGGGTTAGGGTTAGGGTTAGGGTTAGGGTTAGGGTTAGGGTTAGGGTTAGGGTTAGGGTTAGGGTTAGGGTTAGGGTTAGGGTTAGGGTTAGGGTTAGGGTTAGGGTTAGGGTTAGGGTTAGGGTTAGGGTTAGGGTTAGGGTTAGGGTTAGGGTTAGGGTTAGGGTTAGGGTTAGGGTTAGGGTTAGGGTTAGGGTTAGGGTTAGGGTTAGGGTTAGGGTTAGGGTTAGGGTTAGGGTTAGGGTTAGGGTTAGGGTTAGGGTTAGGGTTAGGGTTAGGGTTAGGGTTAGGGTTAGGGTTAGGGTTAGGGTTAGGGTTAGGGTTAGGGTTAGGGTTAGGGTTAGGGTTAGGGTTAGGGTTAGGGTTAGGGTTAGGGTTAGGGTTAGGGTTAGGGTTAGGGTTAGGGTTAGGGTTAGGGTTAGGGTTAGGGTTAGGGTTAGGGTTAGGGTTAGGGTTAGGGTTAGGGTTAGGGTTAGGGTTAGGGTTAGGGTTAGGGTTAGGGTTAGGGTTAGGGTTAGGGTTAGGGTTAGGGTTAGGGTTAGGGTTAGGGTTAGGGTTAGGGTTAGGGTTAGGGTTAGGGTTAGGGTTAGGGTTAGGGTTAGGGTTAGGGTTAGGGTTAGGGTTAGGGTTAGGGTTAGGGTTAGGGTTAGGGTTAGGGTTAGGGTTAGGGTTAGGGTTAGGGTTAGGGTTAGGGTTAGGGTTAGGGTTAGGGTTAGGGTTAGGGTTAGGGTTAGGGTTAGGGTTAGGGTTAGGGTTAGGGTTAGGGTTAGGGTTAGGGTTAGGGTTAGGGTTAGGGTTAGGGTTAGGGTTAGGGTTAGGGTTAGGGTTAGGGTTAGGGTTAGGGTTAGGGTTAGGGTTAGGGTTAGGGTTAGGGTTAGGGTTAGGGTTAGGGTTAGGGTTAGGGTTAGGGTTAGGGTTAGGGTTAGGGTTAGGGTTAGGGTTAGGGTTAGGGTTAGGGTTAGGGTTAGGGTTAGGGTTAGGGTTAGGGTTAGGGTTAGGGTTAGGGTTAGGGTTAGGGTTAGGGTTAGGGTTAGGGTTAGGGTTAGGGTTAGGGTTAGGGTTAGGGTTAGGGTTAGGGTTAGGGTTAGGGTTAGGGTTAGGGTTAGGGTTAGGGTTAGGGTTAGGGTTAGGGTTAGGGTTAGGGTTAGGGTTAGGGTTAGGGTTAGGGTTAGGGTTAGGGTTAGGGTTAGGGTTAGGGTTAGGGTTAGGGTTAGGGTTAGGGTTAGGGTTAGGGTTAGGGTTAGGGTTAGGGTTAGGGTTAGGGTTAGGGTTAGGGTTAGGGTTAGGGTTAGGGTTAGGGTTAGGGTTAGGGTTAGGGTTAGGGTTAGGGTTAGGGTTAGGGTTAGGGTTAGGGTTAGGGTTAGGGTTAGGGTTAGGGTTAGGGTTAGGGTTAGGGTTAGGGTTAGGGTTAGGGTTAGGGTTAGGGTTAGGGTTAGGGTTAGGGTTAGGGTTAGGGTTAGGGTTAGGGTTAGGGTTAGGGTTAGGGTTAGGGTTAGGGTTAGGGTTAGGGTTAGGGTTAGGGTTAGGGTTAGGGTTAGGGTTAGGGTTAGGGTTAGGGTTAGGGTTAGGGTTAGGGTTAGGGTTAGGGTTAGGGTTAGGGTTAGGGTTAGGGTTAGGGTTAGGGTTAGGGTTAGGGTTAGGGTTAGGGTTAGGGTTAGGGTTAGGGTTAGGGTTAGGGTTAGGGTTAGGGTTAGGGTTAGGGTTAGGGTTAGGTTTATGATAGTGAGTTTATTGATGGTGTTAAACCGTTAGTTGCACGGGCCTATTGCTGCTGCCTCTTCTGTTTGGGTATATTATCCCCCTAGAACCATTGTGTGTATGTGTGTGTATGTGTGTGTGTGTGTGTGTGTGTGTGTGTGTGTGTGTGTGTGTGTGTGTGTGTGTGTGTGTGTGTGTGTGTGTGTGTGTGTGTCTACTCCTTGCTGTTGAGTCCAGATGGAGCCAGAGTGTTAAGTTTGTCTATCCATCTGGACTCTGCCGCTCTTCTTTGAGTCTTTGTCCAGGACTCCTGAGACTCCAAACCCGTGATTTGTAGGTTTGCTATGGGGTGTGTCTGGAAGTGTTGGACCAAATGTGTGGGTAATTTGTTATTGTTTATTGTGTATAGGTGTTGTTTGAGGCGTGTGAGGATGGTATAGCCAGTCTCCCCTACATATATGTTGTGGCATAATGTGCAGGTGATGGCATATACAATGTTACTGCTGTGAATGTTCATTAGTTTTTTGATGGGGATGGAGGTGTGTGTATGTTTGTTGTGTATGTTGGAGAGTTGTCTGTAGTACTGGTGCTCAATGGGTAGTGTGGGGGCTGGCCGGTTGGAGAACTTGGTGTGAACCAGAATGTCCTTTAGGTTGGGGTTTCTACGGAAGGCTGAGATGGGTCTGAATGGTTGGAGTGGGGGGAATGTGTGCTGTGTGTCAGTAAAGGCTGTCTTGAGTTTTGAGTGGATGTATTTGTTAATGTGTGAGTAAGTACTGATTATAGGTATGTTCAGCAGTTCAGGTTCTGCAGGGGGAATGGGGGCTCTAAGGAAAGTATGAGGGTGTAGGGAAGGGATTGGGTGGGTGGGATTGGGATACGGACCCGGAGTAGGGAAAGGGATAGAGTGTTGCAGGGGTACCTGGTACCGGGAGCTGTGTGAAGA